>JALGBA010000382.1:142500-836281 GCA_023970755.1 Azemiops feae
TTAACCAAAATCTTTTTGCTTTAGGGCATGTCCACCAGATATGGTGATAAGTACCTGGTCTTTGTTTGCATTTCCAACGCTTGTTTGAAGTATTTTTAAACATTTTTGCTAATCTCACTGGTGTCATATGCCATCTGTAAAACATTTTATATAAGTTTTCTTTATATGCCACTGCTTTAGTTAATTTAACATTTCTTTCCCATAACTTTTGCCAATTTTCTAATTCTATATTATATCCAAAATTCTTTGCCTATATTATCATTGTTTCTTTTACTTGTTCTTCCCCCATCTTTAAGCTTAACAGATATTTATAGAGTTTCTTAATCAACTTTTCATCTGTTTTTAACAGTATCTGGTCAAATTCTGTATGTTCTTTATAAAATCCCATTGTTTTAACATATTTTTCATATCTCGTTTGGATTTGCAAATATGGCCACGAGAGATCAATACCTTGTTCTTGTAAATCTTGTCTGTCTTTCAATTTTCCTTCATTGTCTAAGATATCTTTATAGGTCACAACTTTGTCGTAATTAATTAAAGTTGGGTAAGCAAAAGCTTCCATTGTTGAAAGCCATCCAGGTATCTTGATATAAATTTTCACTTTTATTTTTTCCCATTCTAAAAGAAGTGCATTTCTTATAAAGTGGTTTTGAAAATATCTATGTATTTTATTCTTCCCATACCACAGAAAGGCATGCCAACCAATTTGTAGGTCACGCCCCTCTAGGTATAATAGTCTTTTGTCTCTAAGCATTATCCATTCTTTAATTCATGTTAAAATAGTTGCTTGGTAGTATAGCATCCAGTCCGGCAATCCAAATCCTCCACTTTCTTTCGCTTCTTGTAGCATTTTCAGTCTAATTCTAGCTTTTTTTCCTTGCCAGATAAATTTCAGTATTGTTGTATTCAGTTCATCAAAAAAGGCTTTTCCCAGTCTTACAGGAATCGTTTGAAATAGAAAGAGTATTTTTGATAAGATATTCATTTTCACTGTTGCTATTCTCCCCAGCATTGAAAGTTGTAAGTTTTTCCACTTTTCCAGATCCAATTTTATTTGTTTTAGCAATCTTACGTAATTATCTTCTTTTATTGTTACGCATCTTGCTGTTAGATAAATTCCCACGTATTTAACTTTTTTAACTATTTGAAGATTTGTTTTTTTTGCTAGTTGGTTTTATTTGTTTTTCTGTTAGATTTTTTGTTAGCACTTTAGTCTTTTCTCTGTTCATTTTCAACCCTGCCACTTCTCCAAATTTTTCTATTTTCTCCATAAGTTTAGTGCTTGTTTCAAGTGGATCTTCCAATATAAAAACCAAGTCATCTGCAAATGCTTGTAGTTTATATTTTTCATCTTTTATCTCCAGTCCTTTAATTTCTATATCTTGTCTGATGTTTCTATTCAATGCTTCCAGTGTTAGTAAAAATAATAATGGAGATAGTGGGCATTCCTGTCTTGTGCCTTTTTTAATATTAAAGTTTTCTGTAAAATCTCCATTTACAATTATTTTGGCTGTTTGTTTACAATAAATTGTTTTAATTACATTTATAAAGTTTTCTCCAAAATCCATTTCCACTAGTTGCTGAAACATAAATTGCCAGTTTACATTGTCAAATGCTTTCTGTCCATCAAGAAATATTAAAGCTATCTGTTTCCCTGGATGAATTTGATAGTACTCTAACACATCAAGAATCATTTTTAAATTGTTTTTTATCTGTCTTTTAGTTTTGGTCTGTATGTATAAATTTGGTCAAAAATTTCTTTAGTCTTTCTGCTATTATTGAGGCAAAAATTTTATAATCTACATTTAATAGCGATATTGGTCTATAGTTTTTTATTTGCGTTAGATCAGAGTCTTCTTTGGGTATTAAGGTAATATTGGCTTCAATCCATGAATTTGGTATTTTAGCCTCCAAAAGTATTTCATTACACAGTTCTTTCAAAATAGGACTTAGTATATCTTGTAATGATTTATAAAGTTCTGCAGGTAATCCATCTGGACCCGGAGTCTTATCATTTTTTTGCCTTTTTATAGCCTCTATAATCTCCATCAATGATATTTTTCCATTTAATATATTTTGAATATTCTCTGAAATATTTGGTAAGTCTGCTTTTTTTAAATACTGCTGTATTTTTTCTTTTGGAATTTCCTCTGCATTGTAAAGTATCTCATAATAGTCTTTGATAATTTTTTTAATTGTATCACTTTGAAACTGTAATTCACCTTTTGAATCTTGCAGCTTATTTATTAGTTTTTTCTCTTTTTCTTTTTTCAGTCTATGTGCTAACCATCTCCCCGGTTTGTTGGCATTTTCAAAAAAGTTCTGTTTAGCCCTTTTAATCTGTTGAGCCATTATTTCCGTCTCAGCTAGATTCAATTTGTGTTTTATTATCTCCATTTGTTTCAAAATCTATTTGTAATTCTGATTCTAACTTTCTGAATTCTTCCTTCAACTTTAACTGTTGTTTCTTTTCTTTATTCTTTTTAGCGGTATAGGTTATAGCCAACCCTCTGAAATATGTTTTAGCCGTATCCCACACTTGTCTGTTTTCAGCCACAATGATGGACTAGATGAAGGTGATAATGCTTTCCCTGTCAAGTGTGCAGTAGAAGAAAAACTGCATTTCCATCCAAAATTTTCCTTCATCCCTTTTATAGGCGATTGAAAAGGCAGGACAAACTTGGGGGAACAGTGGTGAAAAGGGAAGCCAAGAAGCTGCAAGAGAGGTCAAGAGGCCATTACAGGGAATTCTAGTTTGATTGATGAACACTTTACGGTGGACACATCCCCATCACAGAGGAAATCAACTTCCTCTGGAATGCTCCTTTATTATGAAAACAGCAATACATGTTTTTGAAATATATACATTGTTACCAATTGCTTACAAGATTTTTTTATCTTCTTGTAATAATAGGAGACTGGAGCTAAATTTCAGTAGATCAATTCTAAAGAAAAGCTTTCAACATTTATGCACTGCCCATCTCCTTAGCCCTCCGGGAATTTTATAAATGCATGAATCCACAGTATGTATAGCCACTGGAATTTTTTTGTCATTGACTGTGTAAGTGGGGGCCAACAGATTTTTTTTATGACCACTTATATTAATGTATGTATTTTCTCAGTTTTTCTGCATCTGTAATTGTAATTGTAGAGAAATATGTATTTTATTTTGTTACTAGGTCACTGTATGTGGCCACTGTAAATAACGTTTTCTATTCTTTCCCAGGTTTATCTTCATGTATGGAATTATCCTTTTGAACTCTGCTGTTTAATATATTTGCTTGTAAATTAATGCTTACTGAGGTTTGCTAGCATGCTTTATTTAGTGTATTGTTTTTGCTTACATGTGTTGATATAGCTTGGATGGTTACAACCTTGTTGATTATTATCTTGGGATTTTTGCAGACTATGCTAAAAGTGTAAGTCAGTATTTAATCATATCTCCCATAAATAGCATTTCCTTTAAGGGGGAACCATGTAGCACCAATCCTTAAACCCACTACAGCATCCTCATGCTGTCTTCTAATGCCACCAAGGTCTGTGGCTGCATAAGAACTGTACCCATTGGCTAGTAGCCATGCACCGATGAATTTTAACGAAACAATTACATTTTAAAAGCATGCCAAGCCTTTTAAAGATAAAATTAAACACAATACACCTGTCTTTTTGCAGTATCATCCTGTCATTTGTCGCATGTTTTGCATTCATTGTCTCTTTAAAAATGTTTAATGAAGGAAGTGCATATTTGTCCCATTTTTAAAGAAAATGTCAGGAAAATTAACCTCTCTGATCCTCCAGAGCATTTATGTGGGGAGAACGTAGTGTGCTCTACTGCTGTTGATTCAGCGCTAGCATTTATATAGCACCAAAAATAAAATGTGTTATTCCCCTCCACCTCACCATCTGGAAAGGACTTTAATGATGCATGTGCTGCCTCTCCATCCCTGGATTGTCTTCTATGTTGCATTGATTTGCAGTTCTTTGGCTTCATGGATTGATTTTTGCACTTTCCCCTAAAGCATCTCTTGATATATTTCCATTTCTGGGCTGGTTTCCCTAAGCTAGCACATTTCATCCACGGTGCCAGCAAAGAACACCTTCCCTTCCAGGGCAGTAGGTTCATGTTTTGTTCTTGAGAAGATTTTTACATTTTCCTGCATGAATTTTCTTTCAGAAAATGAAGAAACATGTTCCCTGAGCTAGTTTCTTCTCTCCACCCACCCACCTATCCATGCTTTTCTCAGAGTACCCTCTTCTTCTCTGAGGTATATGTATAGGACCTCCACTCGGTTAAATAGACTGATGCATCATTTTCTTTCATAGAGGGCGGCTTGATTAATTTCTCCTGATGTCGCATGGACTGGTGCATTTCCTCAATTGCTGCTTCCCTCTTTATAATACATGCATGAAACGATCCCCTTTTTAGGGTGGAGTTGTGCATTTTCAGGATAAAGTAATGTGCTTGATGCTTTGTCCAGGCTGCTGCATTTTCCGCAGGTTCAGGTGTTCTTCCAGGTAATACAAGTAGCTAGACCCTTCTTGAATTGTATTTTTAATGCCAGTGGGAGTATTTGGTGCATTTTGTACAGTTGGCGACGTCTCTTTTTTTTTTAATCTGACGACCGGGTTCCCTTCGATTAGTTAACAAACGCTGGGACGTTTCTTTGGGCCACGACCCAAAGATTGCTTGCTTTTTTTGTTACTTCCCCCACCGGTTTTACCTGCGATGCATCTGATTTTTTTTCTCCTCCTCTTCCTCCCCCACCCTCTTTTTTCCTGAAAAACCACTGAATGACATCATCCTAAAAATCAGCCCCGCCCTCAGGCTTCCCCAATTGGTTTCTCGTGTTCCCCTCCCGCCCACCAGTTCCTCCATCCATTGGTTTGGCCTCCTTGCCACTCGGAGTATGGCTTCCCCTCCCATCTCCACGAGTGGGTCGTAACTCAGGGGCTCCCCCAAAGTATGCGGGTAGCTCGTTGGTCAGAATACACGTCAGTCAGGACTTTCTTAAAGGGGCAGGGGCACCGTAGCTTTGCATTGGGCAAAGGGGCGGGATTGTCTCCTCCTTTCGCTCTCTGGATCTGCTTGGGCGGGCTAGAGGGGGGCGCCAGGCGGTGGCCGACCGGCCGGCCGGGAGGGAGGGAGGGATGCTGGAGCTGGGGAGTGGATTCTCCCGGGGGGACGGGATCCATCCCTGAAAGCCGGGAGAGGGGGTTAGGCATCAGCCCCCTCCCCGGCTGTCTTCTGCATCCTTCTTGAATCAGCATCAGCAGAAGCAGCGCCGCCTCCCGCGCCTGCTGCAGACAGGTAAGAACCGGGCTCGGGAGCTCCCATCTCCTCCCTGGAAACCTGCTCGGCTTCCGTCCTCTCTGTCCTTTCTTAGTATGCCTCATCTTCTCTAGTACCGGCTGTTCCCTGGCTGCCGCTGAAACCTCTGCTCCTTCTCCCTCTCGCAGCAGCGCTGTCCAAAACCGTCCGGCTCCGCATCTCTGCTTCCCTCCCCCTCCCTTAGCTCGTTTGCCTCAATGTCTCACCGGTTTCCGCATCCTCGGGCTCCCGACGGCTTCCATTGCTCTCCACCCGCGCCGCTTCACTCTCACCCGTCTTGCTTTGCACCTAGAGCACCTGCGTCTTTCCCACGCACTCTGCTCTGAGCCTCAGAAAGATCCCCAATATACAGATGAGATCCCATGAACCATAGCATCCATAGTCTGTCTTTTCCCCTTCAGCCACCCGGATTCTCCAACATGCTCTGGGCATCTCCATTTTTCTGTCCAACCAACCACCAAGGCTTCTGAGCCCGTTCCCATGAGATTGCCTCTTGTTTATTCTCTTTTGCTTAACCTGCTCTCCCCGGCCACATTATTTGTTACCCCTCCTTCATTTCCTGGGTGCCCCCCCAGCATCTTTCCTCCTGGAACCTTCTAAAACCCTAGCACCATTTTAACCCAGCCTCATTTTCCTCTTTACCTCTCTGTCCACCCAGGCCCTCTAGTTCCCAAAACAGATGCTGGCCAGCTTGGACTCAGGGGCCCAACCCTGATCAGTTCCATGAGACCCTCTATGGGAAGGGGCTTCTGCTGCTGGCAGCCCTTTGAATCACCATCCCAAGTGCTATGCATCCCACCCATTTGCCTCATGTCATTAGCTCAGCAAAAGTCCTCTGTCTTTCACAGGGCCTCTCACTTTTAACATCTCCTTCGATCTATCTGTAAGGTAGATCTCCAATCCATGAGAAAAGAAGGCTTTCTCAGTAGCTGTTCCCTCTCTTGTCACCAGCCTTGCCTGTGTTCTGCTCAGCTGTCAACCCATAAGCTCTTACCTACCTCCATAGAGAACTTTTGGTTTCTACCTCGCAACTGCATTCCCCAATAACACTCTGCTTTTCTGATGTCATCTTATCTGGGCCTCCAAAGCCTCCCAGACTGAAAGGTATATCCAAGTTCCAGCCTCATACTTATCCACTACTTATACTTTGTCTCCCAATTTAGCTAAAATCTCCTTACTTTCTTACCTCCTTTTGGTTGCAACACCCACATTTATGCCTAAGCAGTCTCCGGGTCCTTTGCCAAAGGGTCTGCAATATATTTCAGCTTACACTCTCTTAAACATATGTGTCATATAATCTCCAAGTGATATTGCACTCATAGCACATCTTAGGTTTTCATGATGGTCCTATTCCATTATTCCTGTCCATTTTATCAACTTTGTTCCAGTAGTCCACAATTACCAACACTACTGCTATTTGTTCCCCAAGATTACACCCATTCAAGACCTGTACCCCTTGATGCTCCTGCCTTCTACCCCATGGCAGGATATGTACACCACATTAAGCAATTATGTGATTTACTTGGTTGGGCTTAGTCTGTTGGATGAATCCAATCATTGTAATTTGTAAGCCATGTTTATGGCTTGGTGTGTTGCTTGATGTGTGTTATATAAATCAATAGTAATATAATAAACCATGGTTAATTATAGTGTAGTATGATGTGTGAACATAATTCAACTTTTTATTCTACATCCATACTTGCATCTAATTTCTTCTTTAAAAAGCATCTGCTTCCAGCTCAACATCCCCCCCCCCACTATTTCATTTTTCTCTTCCTCTTTTGGCTCTCCAATGTACTGTATCAGATCAATATTTTGGTCGTTCATTCATTCATTCATTCATTCATTCATCCATTTTGCCTATGCATGTTTCCTCTCTCAAACATCTGCACTGAATTCTCTTCAGATGTAATTTCCATTTCCCAGATGTCTGCCTGGAAAACACTTTCTTGCATCCACGATCCAGACAATGTGTTTGTTGGATCAGCTGCTTCTGCTAAGACTCCCTCTTGCTATATATCAGGCTATTGTACCATAATATATAGAAAAAAGAATATGTATGATGCTTTGATAGCACAAAATATTATGGGGTCTGTATTAAAACTCAAAATATCTAGTACCAGTCAATAGATTACAATCTCTTGTCCAAAACCTAATATTCTTTATATGCCCAAGTTAAGAGTTGGAGTGTCTCCTCTTGTGGTCTCAGAAAGTTACATTTTATATCCTCATTGCATGCCTACTGGAAGAGTTGATTGATTTGCTGTCTGTTTCCTATTTCTGCAGGCAAAGATTTGACAGCCTTCCATAGTTAATTTTTGATAAACCCACAAGGCCCAAATGAAGATACCGTGCAGTTTAGACACTGCAGACAGACTCATAAGCATACTTCATGCACCACCTCTTTTCGACAGCTGTGCTCATACAAGTTGTTGATAGGAAACATTTCTAGGGGAGTTTTTCAGCTCTTCCCATACAAATGTTTATGTGGATTATATTTGCAGGGAGGACATTTTTCAATTTTGTGGACAGAATACACACATACTGACACAGATTCAAACTTACCTGCAACAGTGACCAGTGTTGTATAGTAACACAATAATATTGCATAAATGTTTGAATGTGCATCTTTGAACAGAAGAATTATTCTTTTTACATACTTTCAAACAGTGAAATGTACATACCCATTTCCAAAATATTGGAGATAATATGGTAGGGGTAGACTTCTGTTATAACATGTATGAGCCGAGGTATTGGAAAATATTTTAAAAATACAATCAGTATTAGGAGTTCAAAGATCTTTTCTGTGCATATTTGTTCTGGAATATACATGTTTACAGATGTATATCCACATTAAGTGGACATGCATCTTATCAATATGTCAAGGTCAGTGATGGGATTCAGCCAATTCACACCACTTTGGCAGAACCGGTAGCTAATCTTTTGTTGCCCAGGCCCAGAATGGACTTCCGGAAGTGGCATCCACACAGAGAACCGGTTGTTCACATATTTGAATCCCACCACTGGTCAAGGTGAATGTAATTGAATGATATTTGGTTCTGAACAATAGGTAATGAAATCAAAACACTGTTTCTTGAATTTGTCTAGAATCACAGCAATGATAGATTCTCCCATAATAAATATATTATTAACTACATAAAATAGTTTTCATGCCTTACTCTTTACCAGAAGTGTAGTTAAACTATGAAGATCATTGCCATCATCTATGGTTATGGCTTTTAAAGGAGGAAAATTTCATGGAGGAGATTAACACAACTAGTAACCTTCAAGACTGTTATACCACTTCTTAAAGCACAAGAGGCATACCTTTAACAATAGCTGTTGGAGATCAACCATGGAAGAAGATTGCTTTGTGGTCCTACTTCTGAGCTTCTCCAATGCTCTAACTTGTGTGGTACAGAATATTGAACTAAAATGTGCTCTTGGCCTGATCCACCTGGATTCTTCTGTTTTTATACCTCTGCAGTGACCCTGACTTCGTTAATATACTTCAAGACACACTTCCTAAAACTCACAAATAAACATGAAAACTGTTCCTGGGTTTGAGAGGTGCTATCTTTGTTCTGCCATATGGCTATGAATCCAACCTATACTGTAGCAGCAAAGATGTTCTGGTGGAGGCAAATGGAAGTTGGCACTACTGCACAAGCAAAATTGGAGCACCTCCATCCCTGCCCAATTGTAGCAGTGCCTTTATAGGCTAAGTGAGACTATGATTAATTGTATATTAAGTTTCAAATATATTGAAATTTTTCATTCACAATAAACTCATGTTATTCTGCTTTTAGTTTAGATTATCATAATTTGGGCTGATTTTGCTGCTTTCCCCCCATATTATTCCATAGGAAAAAGTCTATAGATTTTGCCAGGGTGGATTGACAAATAAGAAGATGCAATTACTGAGTGAATGAAAGCTGTGCAATAATAATTCTATTAGATAGGTCCTCTCTATTTCTTGAATCTTCACTTTTTTATGTAGTCATGAGGGTTAAAAATTTGTTGGTTTTGGGGGGAAAAAGTGAGATTACTTGAATGTCTCCTTTTATATTTCAAGTATAATTCTAGGTTTTTCAATGTATTGACATACTAGTATATAAATATTTAATATTGATCATGATTTTGCTTTCAAGGCTTTTATAATCCTCTTTTGCTTATTCTTGTCTGCAAGTCTAAAGAAGGGAGACTATGTGAATCATCTTGCCAGGTCTTCCCCATTAGTTGCAATTGCCACAGTTTTCTGCATACATTCCTGTTGTGGAGTTCTTGATCCTCTCTGAGCTTGTCAACTGAGCTCAGAGAGCACCAAGAATTCACAGTTCTACCCTGAGCCACAAATACTCTCTTCTATTGAAAGTTCCTAATTTTAGATTTTTTAAATCCCACCTTTATTATTTTTATAAATAACTCAAAGTAGTGAACATTCCTAATATCTCTTTCTTCTATTTTCCCCACAACAACCCACTTCCGAGCTGAGTTGAACTGACTTTCTCACCTAGTTGGCTTTCATGCGGGACTAGATCTCAGAGTCTCTTGGTTTCTAACCTGGTGCTTTAACCAGTAGACCAGGGGTGTCAAACTGCCAGCCTGCGGGCCGGATGCATCACGCCGAAGCCGTGCCCACCCCAGCTCTGGCAAGAGGAAAAAAGTCACGACATGTCGTGACACGTCACATGATGTGGCGAGTTTGACACCCCTGCACTAGACAAAGCTTACTCTCTTATTACACACATGCACATATCTATCTTGGTTCGGTGGGCCATTATCTATCTATTTATCTATCTTATCTATCTATCTATCTATCTATCTATCTATCTATCTATCTATCTATCTATCTATCTATCTATCTATCTATCTATCTATCTATCTATCTACCTACCTACCTACCTACCTACCTACCTATCATCTTCGTTCTTGTATGCCAAATAAATGTAGAATATCCCTATGATGTGCACATAACAAAAGTGCCATCATTGACAATGTGGTTTCACCTGCCTGATTGTTTGAAGTAGACAACTCATGTGTCTCACCTGTAGATTGCTATAGCTGCTTCATGGATTCTCAGTGTTGGAGAAGAAGGGGAGCTGTATGCAATGAGCCTTGGTATGCAACAAGATACAGTAAAGCTTCAGTATTCCCAGCTTTCATTGGCTTATGGTGAAGGACAGCCATTGAGGCTCACTTTTGATTTGTACTGCTTTCTGCTTCTCTTTTGCTAGGGTTTGTTCTAGGTTTTCTCTGAGCTCAGCTTCAGTAGTTGTGATTTATAGTAGGGCCTGGCCTTGAATAGCTGAAGTATCTTTTACTAAAAAAAATGCATTCCCTTCTCCTGAGTTCTGCCTGTATTTTTTCTTCAGGCAGGTCTGGAAGATCATAAAATAGAATCTTGTTATTTCAGGGAAACCAAATATCTCCAGCTGCTGCAACATGCATCACATCAAAAGAAGGTACTTAGATCCCTAAGTAACAGTGCTGAACTTTGTTTCATTGGCCAGGAATAGTATCAGGAGCTAAATCTTATATCAGTGATGGCGAACCTTTAGAGACTGAGTGCCCAACTCCCCCCCCGCTCCCCACACTGTCCCCGCCCTGTGGGCCACCCACCACCTCCACGGCCTGCCACAGATTGCCCAGGTGGCCCAGCAGCACCATGGTGGCCATGCCCTCTATCTGCACCTCGCAGCAGCATCTGCACGTGACCGGGCATGAGGGCGGAGTCTTGTCCCTGCTGCCCGGCTGCCATGTCTTTGGCTGCGCTGTTCTGCGTGGGCTGCACTCGGGGGTAACTCTCCTCCAGGGGGCCTGCTGGTGAGGAGGGGGCCATGGGGGAGGCGGGGCTGGGGCAACAGCACGCGTGCCCAGAGAGAGGGCTCTGAGTGCCGCCTCTGGCACGCGTGCCATAGGTTCGCCACCACTGTCTTATATTATAACTCTTTTGGCCAGCTGGAGAAAAGGTGTGGTTTTGAAGAGGCAGAGCACTTTTCTCTCACCTGAAGTAGATTTCTGAGCAACAGTGATTTATAGAAAGGGTCTTTAGATCAAAGAAGGTTGATTGTAAATACCTTGCTTGCAATATATGGTATATGTGAGTATTAAATTTAACTTATAGTGTGTTGAACAAAGATTTGTTGAAAAGAGGCTGATGGAGGGACAGCAGGGTATGTTCCATACTATTTATTGTATTGCACTATATTGTTTTTTAATTTTATATGGAGCTACACCCTAAAGCTGGCTTTGCACAATACACGTAGTCTAAGCTAACACTGAGTAGCATAGTTTATGATTCAGCATGCTGTGTGAACCAGGCCATCCATTCAGCCGTAGTATTTGGAGTCTGAAAGCTTATAAAACACCTAACAGTTGTGTTTTGTTAACCTGGTTTTAGTGTGCTGTGTGACCCCATCCATTCTGTGACTGAAGGCGGGAGGAATAAATGAACCTGCTATTCCTCAGAGTCATCCTTCCTCTGTTTATTGCACCATAGTTTATGTCTACAGCTCTGTGTCTATAAAGCTTTATATTTACAACTGTGTCCTTCTCTTATTTCCCAGAGCCCCTGTCCCCATTAGCTATCTGATTCCCCATTCTGCTTTATCATGTCCTCCCTACAATGATACAGGTTTAACGTGTTCAGCCAGGATCTACTTTATTTCCTCTGGAAACAGCTGCTTAATATTTTTATCTCCATTACACTAACAAAGTATTCTGCTTGGGGTCAGCATTTATGTGCATGTATACTCTCATGCCTTTGCAAAAGAGATCACAAAAATATATCCCGTTATGCAGCGCTCTCATGTCTTTCTGTCTAACTAAGGCTGTGGGGCTTGGCCTGAAATTACCTGGCAGGTCCAGTTGAAATAATATTTGAATCAAAAGCATTTCACGAAAGCAAACAAAAAAAAGGAAAATATATGAAGATGTAGTTTCTGCATTAGGTACGTTTTGTGGAAGAGACAGGTTTTGAGAAGGGCCTGAATAGGGAGGCTGTTCCAGACCTAATGCGCAGCTTGGCAGAAGGTGAAGAAGCAGGAATATCGTAGTAATGGTGGTGGAGAAAATGTGTGAACTGACAAAATTGGAGATATTTTAAGACAAAGATTCAATTCAGCATGAACAGGGATAGCTATTTTTTAGAAGAAGTGCCATGTTCACAATTAGGTTCTCTATCCAGAATGCCAAATGATTACATAAATAAAAAAGAAAAGGAGGCTACTGATAACAAGAGGCCATGTCTCATAATTCACAAAACACCGTTGTCTTTTTCAAGGATTGTTGATCCCAACCTGGCTTCACATGGAAAGATTTGTAAGCAAATAAAAGGCTTGAAGCTGCCATTACTAGCACTTGGATAGTCTCCTCAAATGACTTTCTCTTTCCCATTGTGGCAAGATGCCTTGTGTATTTAAATTATACCAATTCTTTTTGGATTGCATTTAGAAGAGGTTAGTAATTGAATAGTTTGTTCTGTTTCCTTCCTTTCCTTTTGCAGGATATAAGCATCACTCTTCTTGAAGAAAAGGTAAAGGGCAGGGATAAAGGAATTTATTGTGGGTCAGAGGAAATGATTTAGGAAGATGTGACAGATGAGAGCTAATCCTTTCCTCCCTCCCCTTATCTTGACTGAGTTCACATATAGTACTAAGCATGTTGTAAGAATGCAAGCATTAGGTTTGGAAAACATAGCTATTACTTGTCAATAATATCTCTGACCCACCCAGTAATTAAAGTTTCTTCGTTTATTTGTTATGTGCAAGGTGATTCTGAACCCACTTCCTATATTGTAAGAGTGGGGTAAAGGAAGGTAAGAATATTAAAGTTTGTGGTGAATAAGACAATTGCCCTGACACTCTTCCCCAACCTATTTTCTTCCAGAGGAGTTAGATTTCAGTCCCCAAAATGGCCAATCAACTTTTGAAGGGTATCAGGTGTGTGTGTCTGTGTCTGTGTCTGTGTGTGTGTGTGAGAGAGAGAGAGAGAGAGAGAATTGTGTTGGATTATTTGTTGGTATAATTAATTATGATCAGAAGTAGACATATTTTATGCTTTAATAACTTCTTTTTGGTTTGTACATTTTACTATGAAAATCCACTGATCAAAGACTGATTAAAAATTGGATTGCAGGAGGAAAATAGAAGGCATAGTGAGGTTTACAGGTAGTCCTTACTTAACAACTAGTCACGTGGGAACAATTCAAAGTTACAATGTGTTCCAAAAAGGTAGTTCTAAAATTCTGATGGTGGTGTACTGCCTCCCCTCCCCCACATAGCCACATGATTGTATTTTGACTGCTTGGTAATTGGCTCACATATAGGCCATCATACAATTATGTTTTTGCTGGGTTTTCTTTTTGTTGTTTTCCATTGTTTCCAAATCTATTGGATAAAATAGATTTAACTATTTCAGTGTTTGCTTAATAACCACTATAAAATGGTTGTTAAAATCAGGCAGAGTCATATGGTGACCTGCTTAATGATTGCCACAATGTACGTTCATAATTCCATGCTCAATTACAGTTGTAAGTCAAAGACTACTTGTATTCTATTGTACTACTTTTGTGTATGAATAGAAACTACATCTAAATTATATAGATTGGGAGATTTGAACACAAGACTTCTCTAATTTTAAGCAGAGTTCCAAACACAACTAAGTAGTACTTTTAGTATCTTTAGTAATACAGGATTAGCATAAAACTACACTTTGCAGATTTTACTGTAATTTAATTTTCCATTTTATTTGCTTTTGTTAAACTGCTGCTAAGTCAAAAACTTTGCTGATCTACTGCATATCATCCAAAGACCTACCAGTAAATCCTGTTCTACCTTCTGTGCATATTTGATCTATGTGCATGGTACTAGCACACAGAACAGGAATGACAGCTCTCTACCCAAATAATTGGCACAGGATTAAATTTTACAGAAGTTTGTATCAACAATATACTATACTGTTCCTGGCAACTTCCTCATAGGAGTCTAGTCTGTCTGTAATGAAAATATTGCAATAGAGACCACATGGAGTCCCTTATAATTTTCAGCCATGCCTTTTTCTACAGTCCTTGTCTCTACTATTTACTTATAGGTGGGTTCACACAATAGGCACTACCCATAATTGTCCATGATTTATCAGATTTTCCTAAGTTTGAATTTACATGGCACATAGAGTCATAAATTAACTAAATGGGTTGAATTTGCTGCACATGGTTGATTAAAGTATGATCAGTGAGTTTATGGTTCTGTGATTTGTATGAACACAGCCATTTATACCTTTACTTTCTACAATAGCTGATACAATTTTACAATTTCATTGTTAGGTTAACATTTTTGTTTATCTTAGCATTTGAGAGCTTATGACAGCATAATTTAATTATTTCTGATTGCTGTTCTATTTGTAACGTGTTGTATTTTAATTTTTTATTTTAAATATACAAAGCCTAGAAATCTGATGGGGAATAAATATTTAAATAAATAAATAGTAACATGTAAAATGGTGAAAACTCAATAGAAAAAAATAAGTGAGATTAAATTACGTAGCACATAAATCAGCAGATAATAGCAATCCTCTTAAAGACCCAGCTGAATTTTATAAAAAAAGACATATTTCTGATTCTTTCCTATTAACTAAAAGGTATTAGTTCTCTAAATCAAATAATGTGGAATGTTTGTTACAATGTTTTGCGGAATCTAGTGTATTAAAATAAATTTAAGACTAAGTACAGAATAAAACCGGTTTGATGGACATCAAGTAAGCATCTTGCACAATATTCATTACTCAGTACAAAATTTACAACTCTGTAGTATGCTAAACAAAAAAAATCAGTTCTTTGACCATCTTATTTGCCTTTCTAAACTGTTATCCTATGGAAAGGCCCAATTATTACTATTATAAAATATACATTATGTTCTGAATATTAAAAAGACCTATATGAATCCTAAGCAATCCACCAGTTTTACTAGACAGGGAAGAAGTGTTTGGCTTGTTGTTTGTTTTAACCTTACTTTGCTTAACTAAGATATGCATTTAGAGATATATGACTACTGGGCTATACTTCTAGAAGTGAAGGAGTGGCTATATAACTCCTGGAAATTAGCTAATTTGTGGCAGACAGAATTGAGACTGAATTGGGTCTACGACCCTTCCCCAATTAATTACCTCCATTTATTTTAGATTACAAAGCCAACCTTTTCCTAGGTACTATAACCAATAGTTAGTAGTGATAAGAGTTGCTGTTCAAAGCATCTGCACAGGATGGAAAGATCGATCTAGAGATTGACTTGCCCTGAAATGGGGTTGGAAATCAAGGCTGGGGTGAGGCTGGACTGGTTTCTGGCATCTCTAGTTCCCCAACCGGCTGAACTTCATGCCTGCCACGTGATTTTGTGTCTCTCTCCATCTGCCCACAAAGTTAATTATTTCAAGCTCTCTTATCCTTCCATTCTTCTTCTCCATTAGCAGCTCAATGTTGAAGAGGAACCGATATTTTCACTTGGGAGGTGGTGACAAAAGTGCAACACTGACTGTGGTAACATCCCTGATCCCATTATTCCCATTTGCAATAAATTAGCAGAAATATGTGTGTTGTCTTGTCTGCTGATTCCAGACCCTGTGGCTGTAAGCTTCTTTTCCACCACCACTGAGCTATACTTCTAGACTAGAATTTATAGCTGTCTGAGTTCAATTTATTTTGCCACGTCAAATGTTTGAAACTATGGTGGGGTTTGGCAACAGGCTTCAAGTCTTCCTTTTTAGGGTCTATAACCCTTCTTCCTATTCCCTAAAATATCCTCTGAGTGTCTATTTACCACTTTGGCACTCTGCTTCCTGCATCAACTCAGACTATCCTAACACCGCCAGGAAAGTGATCTGAATTTAAGCCATTTCCTCTAAATACAGATTGGACAGAAAAGGCTCATCTGCCTTTATTATCATATTGTCAGCAAATCCAAGACAATTCTCATGTTAACAGTGAATTATTTGGGAAAATCATTGAGTCTTCCATTCAAGAGACACTGAGAAGTTCTTGGTGTAAACCAGGGAGGAAATCATATGGCCTGTTTGATTTTTGTTCAGTTTCAACTTCCAGCAGTTCTTATCAGCTTGACCAATAGTGAGGAATGCTGGAAATTGTAGCTTACACCATTTGGAGAAGTCCACTTACAGTTTTGATAGCTCAACTTGGTCAATGTAAGTGTCTCAAATGGCAGTAATAACCCATTGTCTTAAGGAATGGCTTCTTCCATTAGTTTCTATTCAGTCAATCCTTTTAATCAAATAGCCTGCAGTTAAACTTGAGACTCTCATTGTGCAAAGTAAATGTTCTTTCTTAAACTATTATCCCATCAATGGCTATCTAAAATCAACATTCTGGTTTGATTCTTTTCCTATAGATTCTCATTTTCCCGGGTGATATTTGAAAGTTTTTATTTTCTTTTTTCAGAATCTAGAGGTATCTTCTGTTCCTTCTAGAGGAGCCCTCGGGGCATCCCTCCCCACTTTACTTGGCAAGATGATGTGCGAAGTGATGCCAACCATTAATGAGGACAACCGCCGTGGTTCGGCCTATGGGGCCGATGATGCCAATTTCGAGCAACTCATGGTCAACATGTTGAATGAACGAGAACGGCTACTGGAGACTTTGCGTGACACCCAGGAAAGTTTGGCTACCTCCCAACTCCGCCTGCGTGAATTGGGTCATGAGAAGGAGTCACTTCAGCGTCAGCTCAACATTGCCCTCCCACAGGTTAGGAATGGGGGATGTGAGAAAAAAAGCTGGAAGGCTCAATTCTTGGGAGAATTGAGTGGTAGGGGTCTCAAAATCTTTGCTGGCTGGAAAAACTGGCATCCAGCGGGTGGGCTGAATGTACAGGGTTTCTGAGGTTCTTTTATAGCTTTGGCAAAGTGTAATTTGGTGCTTGCATTAAGTAATTCATTCAATTATTAATTTGAAATATTTTATCCTGCTTTTTACTGGATAAGACTCCTAGAATGATCGATAGAAAATTCTGTATAATAATAATAAGGTGCCATTAGTATAGACATAAAAACAATGACAGTTATGTTTGCCTGTCCTTCCTGTCTTTCTCATTGGATAGTTGGTCATAATGGCTTTCCAGAGGGGAAACAAGATTGCTTGATGATAGAGGGGAGAGGAGAAATAGAACATTGGAGAATGTTCTGGAACATTTCTTTCCTATTTTGCCCATTCCTAGGAGAAGGCAATGATGGCAGTTTACTGCATTGGCTCAGAAGTCTTTGGAGAAAGATATAATTCCCCTAGACCACATACTCAGAAGCAACTCCATCCAATATGTGGTTCAATATTTGGAAAAATCAGACTGATCAGAGGTGAAATTAGAGGCCAGAACTTTTCATTTGAGGCAGAGAAATGAATCAGTTGAAATGTAAATTCCAAGAATTATTTCTGACATTGGAATTCCCCGCACTTACAGCTTATTTTGTCATTGATTTCAATGCAGAAAAACAATGAAGGAAAAAATATTTCTTGGATATAAGATATGGTTAGATGAAGTGGAGCAGTGTTCTATGCACATTCTCTCTCCACTACCTTGTAAAGATTTTGTGCTGGCTTTTTTCTCCAGTGGCTCTACTGATTTCTGTGTAGGGCAGAGAATGGTCTTGTTGAATAGCAAAAGAGGAAAGCAGTTGTGAGCATTCTTCTTCCTGACACATGAGGACCAGCAGATCTGAGACATTTGTGTGATTTAGATTTGGAAAGCCACTATAAGGATTTTTTCCCCCTTTTGTTAAGTTGTGTCCTATTCTCAGAAACTGACTGAACAAGTTCCTGTAGTTTTCATGGCAAAGCTTTTCAGAACTGTTTTTCCATTGCCTCCTTCCTAGGCTGAGAGTGAGTGACTGGCCCAAGGTCTTCTAGCAGATTTTGTGCCCAGGACAGGAGTCGAACTCATAGTGTCCCAGTTTCTAGCCTGATGCCTTAACCACTATATCAGGGGTAGGCAACCTTGGCTCTTTTATGACTCGTGGACTTCAACTCCCAGAATTCCTGAGCCAGCATGGCTACCCCTGCACTATACCAAGCTGCCTCTCATTGTAAGAGTAGCTAATGGCAATTTCCTGAGGAAAACAGATTGAAAAGAATACTGTAAAGGAAAAGTGCATTTTTTGTTTATTTGGGGGCTCCAATTATAAGTGGTAAGAAAGGTAAAAATCAGTGCTTGAATTACAATGATTTCCTTGCTTCTACCAGATGATATATTTCAAAACTACAAAAGTGCAAATCTGTTCTCCTTAGGTTCAATGTACTCTATATTCATATTGTACTTCTGTTTAGAGTAAATTTAAGAATATTCATTTTTTGAAAATATCCCTTTGAGTATCCTGTCTGATGCCACATATGGGCACATATTGGATTGTGCCAACAACTATGTAACAGGATTTTTCTTTTACAAGAATGCATGTATTGATACCTTCTTTTTCATATCTTCTTTTCCTATTAAGGACCTGCAATGCAATTCCAAGCAACTAGACAGAACTCCAATACATAAAATGATTTTAGAAGGAAACAAAGGAAATGTAGCAGCCAGCAGTTTCAAAGCAGTAAAATTCAGAAAATGCTTCACAAAATAAGAATACTGTTCTGTTCTTGCAAAGCAGACATCGAGACGAGACAGGTTCACAACAAAGGATCTCTTTATTAAGTACATTCACAGAACAGAAGCAAGAACACAATGGCAACTGGCCTTTTTATACTCCCCTTGCAAGGGGATGCACAGCCAATCATTGCAGGCCATTCTCCCGCCTTGCGCATGTGTGCAAGGCCGGAGACAGCCTGTCTGGGTCCCAGGCAGACACGTGGTCTGTCCGGGTCTCTGCAACCTTCCTGCAGCCTTTCTGAGCCTTGCTGAATGACTCAGCAAGGCCCAGGACATAATATCCCTCCCCTCTTGGATTAAACAATATTACGCATATTGTTTAACATTATACACACACTCATCATGGCTGGCCGGTTGGCACGTTATGCGGTCAACCTTACTCCTGGCAACCTATTTCCCTTCAGGTCCCCATGGTGTCCACGAACTTTCACTTTTTGACAATATTTGCACCGCAACACTATAATTGTTGTTTACTTCCTCAGATGGCGCGGACTAATAACCCTCCTGTGTAGTGAACAGGGACCTTACATATTCATTTAAATACTTAGGAGGACCCTTGACCCGCTCTGATCTCCGTGAAGCCAGATTAGGTGCAGATGTAATTTTAGGTGTGGGATTAGGAATAGGTGCCTGGAGTGCCTGCTCCCGGTTTGCGCAAAACAAACCAGGACTTTGTCGCCCAGAAGACTCGGGTTCCCCCTGACTGCTGACTGGCTGGATCCGCCAGACCCAAACCAGATTCCCTTGGTGGGGTTGAGTTCCCCGAGCCCCTTGGTGGGGTGGAGTTCCCCCAAATTCCAGTGGATTCCTCTTGGGAGCACTGTCCCTCGAGCCCAAGACTAACAGCAGGAGTACCCTGAGTAGCCGATTTACGGCCATTTGCCCCTAGCCAGGGACCTCTGCCAGAGTCAGGAGCCGCCTCCATGGCAAGACCCCCGGAGTCTATGCCAGAGTCAGGAGCCGCCTCCATGGCAAGACCCCCACCTGGGACATGTGTAGGAAGATTTGGATAAGCGCCCTCGTGGAGAGACTGTGGTCCACAATCGTAATTGGGGTCCCCCTCCCCCCCCGAGAGCAGAGCCAGGAGCGGAAACGTTGCCTGGAAGCCTCCAGCGCAATTGGTCTATGTGGCGTCTAAGCACACGACCATCCTCCAAGGCCGCTTCGTAGGACAGTGGCCCAGAGACCTTGCATACCACAGCAGGTACCCAGAGATGTCCATGCCCATAGTTTCTGGCCCAAACCGGATCACCCACTTGGAGTCTCTTAGGTGCCCGCGGTTGTGACACCTGTGAAGCCACCCGGTCTGGGTGCAGCCTGCCCAGCTTCGTGATGAGTCTGCGACCCCAGCGGAGTTCAGCTGGGCTCTTCCCTGTAGCTGTGCAAAGTGTGGTGTGGTGTGCAAGGAGAAAATCAGCTAACCTGTGATGCCAGGGTCCTTGAGTGATTCTCTTTAACGCCTCTTTGGTGGTACGCACCATGCGTTCAGCCTGACCGTTGGTGGCAGGGTGAAAAGGAGCAGACGTAGCATGCCGGATCACGTTGGCTTGAAGAAAAGCCTGAAACTCAGAAGAGGTAAATTGGGGACCATTGTCTGAGACAAGGACATCAGGAAGACCATGGGAAGC
This sequence comes from Azemiops feae, assembly GCA_023970755.1. Taxonomy (NCBI): domain Eukaryota; kingdom Metazoa; phylum Chordata; class Lepidosauria; order Squamata; family Viperidae; genus Azemiops; species Azemiops feae. Next base: position 163,104 of record JALGBA010000382.1, read on the forward strand.
GAAGATTCCTCTGAGCACCTGGATGGTCCTGGCAGTAGTAGTGGAGGATACAGGAATGACCTCCAGCCACTTGGAATGGCTATCCATGAGGAGAAGGAAGAATTGCCCCTGAAAGGGCCCAGCATAGTCAATGTGTACACGTGACCATGGAGTGAGTGTCTCCTCCCACCTATGTACAGGAGCCTGGAGCATCTCAGGCTGTGACTGTTGGCACACTTGGCACCCCTGAACCTGGGCCTCGATTTCCTTATCGAGTCCAGGCCACCAAAGATGGCTACGCGCAAGCGCCTTCATCCTCACAATTCCCGGATGTCCCTCATGCAGAGAGAGCAAGACTCTAGTCCTCAACGAGGCCGGGATGACTACCCTGCTACCCCACAGGATACACCCTTTGAACGTGGAAAACTCGTGTTTCCTACGCCAGAAACTTTGGAACTCTGTACCAGGACACGTGTCAGGCCATCCTGACAACACCCATGTCAGCACGCGTGCAAGCGTGTGATCAGTGGCAGTTTCAGCAGCCACATCCCTAGCATTGAGGGGAGATTCAGGCAAGTCCTGAATGGAAAGAATGCGTACAGCAGGAGCAGGGTCTGCCTCTATTTGCTTTAGAGGTAACCTACTAAGGCCATCAGCGTGGCCCATCTCTGTCCTTGGTTTGTGAACCAGGGTGTAGTCATAGGCTGACAAGAAAATAGACCATCTCAGCATTCTGGGGGAGATGATGTATGGGGTTTGTTTGTTGGTTGTAAACAACCCCAGCAAAGGCTTGTGGTCCGTGTAGACCGTGAAATGGCGGCCATACAAGAATTCATGAAATTTCTTGATGCCTGAGATTATTGCCAAGGCTTCTCTTGTCAATCTGCGCGTAATTACGCTCTGCAGATGAGAGAGTTCTAGAGTAATAGGCCACAGGGACCTGAGTCCCATCAGCCTTAAGATGACTTAGCACTGCTCCTACCCCATAAGGGGAGGCATCACATGCGATGCACACAGGCAATTCCTCATTGAAATGTGCCAGTACTGCATTTGAGGATAGCAAAGCCTTGACTTCTTTGAAAGCCTTTTCATGGACCTTTGTCCATGTCCATGGAGTCTGCTTGTCCAAGAGCCGGTGTAACGGCTCAGCCACTGCAGCCTTGTGGGGGAGAAATGAATGGTAAAAATTAAGTAGGCCCAGAAAAGCCTGGAGTTCAGCTTTTCACTGGGGACTAGGGGCCAGTTGAATGGCCTGGAATTTAGACTCTGCAGGGTGGATGCCTTCAGCATCAATACGAAACCCTAGAAATTCGGTGGATGTTACACCAATCTTACATTTGTCGTGCTGTAACTTCAGCCCAGCTTGGCGGAAATGCAGCAAGACAGTTCTCAGCCTTTCAGCCAAGTTTCCAGATGACTCTCCTGCAATGAGGATGTCATCGAAATAGGGGCAGACCCCAGGAATACCACAGAGCATTCGCTCCATCACCCCTTGGAATATGCCAGGGGCTACGTTGACCCCAAACTGCAGCCTTTTTACTTTGAAAGCCCCTCTGTGAGTAACTATAGTCTAGGCCTCAGCTGTTGCCTCGTCAACAGGTAACTGTTGGTATGCCTGAGCTAAATCAAGCTTAGCAAAGACTTTTCCCCCCTTCAGTGAGGCCAGGATGTGGCCCACCACAGGCACTGGATATGCGTGCTGCTGCATGGCTTTGTTTAGAGTGCATTTATAGTCCGCACAAATTCGGACTTCACCATTGGCTTTTAATGGTGTCACTATGGGTGTTTCCCATGGACTAGAATCCACGGGTTCTAGAATGCCTTGTTGGAGCAGTTTGTCCAATTCAGCATCTATTTTACTTTTGAGGGCAAAAGGCACCCTCCTTGGTTTAACCCTGATGGGTGTGATGGCTGGATCTAATTTTAAAGCAATGGGAGGCCCCTTGTATGAGCCAAGCTCTGGGCTGAACACATCAGCAAACTCCTTACAGACTCCTGCAAGGCTGGCAGTTTGCAGATGGTTAAGAACAGTCACTTGGATCCCAAGTGCCTCAAACCAATCGAGTCCGATAAGAGTCGTGCGATCACCCCCAACTACCACCACATCTAACAACCCATCAAATTCTTTACGCTGTACTCTAAGCGTGGCCTCCCCCTTCACACTGACTCATGAATTCTGAAAGTCAGTGAGGATGAGATTGGAGGGCCTGAGTTTGACTCGTGAGCCACTCCTGGAACAAACCTTTTTAAAGGTGTCTGCAGAAATAATAGAAAGAGCGGACCCTGTGTCCAGCTCCATAGTTAGGGGAACTCCCTGCACTCTTACATCAACACGAAGCTTTTTCTTAAGGAGCCGGTGAACCCCAGTTTTGAATACCCCCCTACGGGACGCACAGAAACCCACCCTGTGTTGGCTGGGGACCTTGGTACCTTTCAGAGGCAACTCTTCGGGGAACCTGTTTTTCTGGCGACCCATGCAGGCTGATGCGATGTGGCCTTGCCTGCCATATGCCCGGCAAACAGCAGAACGAAAATGGCAGTCAGCTCTCCTGTGGCGACCCCCACAGCCAAAACACCGAAGGGATGCAGGCGTCTGTCCTCTGCGTTCATGCAGTCTTCTCTCCACCAACTGTTGAAGTTTGTCCACCTTCCTCGGATTCTTCTCCGGATGCCTCTCGCATGACCTCCTGATGGACGGGAACTGCTGCTGGAGGGTTCTTGGTCGACCGCAAGGCCTTCACCGCGCCGCCGGCTGCTTCTTCAGCTGCAACTTCTCTCAGGGCATCTTGGAAGGAAACATCAGCTCTAGCAAACAACTTTTGTTGCATCTCAACGGCTTCGCAATCCACAGACAAGTCGATCTCGGAGCCTCTCTTCCAAGTCTTGGAACGCACATGGCCTAGCAGCCTGCCTCAGAGCCGCGACAAAGTCCGCAGCTGATTCTCCCGGCCGCTGATCTCGCTGCTCGAATTGGTGCCTCCAAGCTATTACAGAAAGCTTGGGCTCAAAATGCTCGTGCAGCATTTTCTTTAGATTGGAATAGGCGATTGATTCCAGTGGTGCTGGGGCTACAAGGTTTTCGGCAATGTCAAAAGTCTCTTGCCCACAGACACACAGCAAAGTAGCAGCTTTCAATTCGTCTTCTTGGATCTTATTCACTCTGAAGTAGTTCTCGATGCGAGCTACGTAAGAGCTCCATCATTCTGGGTCCGAACTCGACAAGACGGCCCAGCTTGGACATCGTTGTGACCGATAGCCTCGTTGACGTCTCTCGCCGCAAGGAAGGAGAAGGGGTCCCACGAAGCCAAGCCCACCAGCATCTTCGTACTGGCAGGCGGTTGCTTCTCCTGGACGCCGCGCTTCTCTTCGCTTCAGGCCTTCAGGTGAGTTGGCCTAGCTTCTTCTATGGCTTCCTTTTCGGCGTATCCCACCTTCGTCACCAATGTTCTGTTCTCGCAAAGCAGACATCGAGACGAGGCAGGTTCACAACAAAGGATCTCTTTATTAAGTACATTCACAGAACAGAAGCAAGAACACAATGGCAACTTGCCTTTTTATACTCCCCTTGCAAGGGGATGCACAGCCAATCATTGCAGGCCATTCTCCCGCCTTGCGCATGTGCGCAAGGCCGGAGACAGCCTGTCTGGGTCCCAGGCAGACACATGGTCTGTCTGGGTCTCTGCAACCTTCCTGCAGCCTTTCTGAGCCTTGCTGAATGACTCAGCAAGGCCCAGGACATAACAAATACTGTGATGTTATTCTTTGAAACTAGGGTGTCACATACCTGAACATTGAAAGAAAAAGACAGATAATTGGACAAGAGGTTAAGGGTGAGGGTGGGGGTAGGAGGAAGAGACACTAATTGTTTTTCTTTAGAAACAAAAATTACCGTGAAACACTCCAAAAAAGTATACTTACAGTACAGGTCTACATGTGTAGGATATTACTTTTTCAAGCATCAAAAAGATTAGTTTTCCAGTCACAATTTTCCAACAAATCTTTATTTTCAAGATCACTCTATATTACTGATTCTATATTAATATAGAATCAGCAATGATGCACTTTTCAAAATTCACCATAGAAATGTATAGCAAGTCATGTGATCTACAGATTATAGTGATCATAGATTTGAAAGGGCTGGATTGAAGCCAATTGCTGGAATCAGGAAATAAATAATGTAAATCTAGGCTGTGAAGTCTATCAATGTATGATGGAAACAGACAATTTAGAGAGTCATGGTACAAAAACTTTGAATGACTACTATGGAAACAGTATCCCTTTCAGAAAAAAACTACCCACAAAGAAACTCAGAAAGCTGGACAATTGATTTTAATGCTGTGGCTTTGGGACGAAGGACCTAAGGACAAAAAGTAGGATATGTCCTCCTTTTGTTGAATGTCTGTTTAGCCTACTTGAAACCGACAGCAAAGAAAACCAGCACATTTCTGTCAGGAAGTAGTTCCCCTTGTATGGCCCACTGCATTATATAATGGCTAGTTTTAATTAGCTTATAATGAAATCAGTGTATCTCTGATTACTGTAATTCATGATGGATGAAACTGAGGTCCTCTGAATATAATATACCAACATCTTTCCACATACAAATGGAAATGAAGAATGATAGAACTTGAAATTAACAGTTATGGAAATCTGTAGACTTCCCATCTCTTGACATCCTCAACTTAACAACCACTTGTTCAGTGACTGAAGTTAAAATGGCACTGAATAAAGGGACTTAGGACCGGTCCCCAAAGTTATGTGATCAAAACTCAGGCGCTTGGCAGCCTGCCTGCAGTTACAACCGCAGAGGTGCTTCGGTTCTCCTCATCTGCCTATGTCCCCCTCCTCACATCTATGCCCCCTGACTTTCAACTTCTTGCTTTTGCTGCTGACTAAAGATGCCAGGCCTGCTCCTACATGAGGCAGCTACTGGCCACACAAGCTCTTTTCCCAAGGACACACATGGCAGTTTCCTTGTGAGATCAGGGGAAGATGGCCTCACGTGACAGCCAGTTGCCTCATGAAGGAGTATGGCGGGCGTGCCTCAGCAGCAGCAGGAGCACAAAAATGATGAAAATCAGCTGGAACAGCAGAGTGCAGGACAGCAGGGGCCTTAGATTGCATGGAAATAAGGGCTACTGTGGCTGGGACTGGGCTGGGGCTTCTCAGGGCTCAGTGATTTTGTGCCACACTGCTGGGCCAGGCTGGGACTGGGCTCCATATGGTACAAAAGGCCTTCCTGGTGTGCTGCAACTCTAGGGTTTCCTCATGGTGCAAAGGGGCTTTGTGGTGCACTGTGACTTTGGAGTTGCAAAAAGCTTGTAACCCCAAAGCCATAGCATGCCAAGAATCCCCTGAGCCCCAGCATATACTTTCTCCAGCTTTCCTGGGCTTGCACTATATCATGGCACCCACCCCTGTGTCAGCCAGCCCAGACTTCCCTCACCTCTCCATGTCCTCCCATTTTCTTTACTTGGAACTCCTGCCTTTTGTTGCTTAATGTCGTGTGGGTCTTGGGATTACATCGGCAACAGGAAATGCCTGATTTGCCATAAGTAAGCAATGCTGTCATGTGACTATGCAGTTTACGACCATGTTGTTAGCAATGAAATTCTGGTCCCAATTCTGGTTGTAAGTCGAGCACTACCTGTAAATTTTGATGATACGTGGGATACTGGATCAAGAAAGACTTAAAAAGGAAAAGGTCAGGTAAGAGACCGCACAGCCTGCAACTGGATAGTGGTGGGACAAGAGACTCAGAAAAATTTCTGGGGCTGTAAAGGATTTTGTAATTGTCCAGTAACTGTTCCCTGCTGTAGGACTGCTGCCATTTTTTAATAACGCTAAAGATGAAATCATTTACAGTTTTAAAAAACAAGAATTGTTAAAAAACAAGAATTGTTAAGATCCTGTATGAGTGAATATACATTCCCATATGTATCTTTTTGTGTAAGGAACAATATTTTGCTGTTTTATGTTCCTTTTTTGTTTTGTATGCAATTGAGAAGAAAAAGGTGATATGGGAAGTTATGAAATCATTATTAGTTTAGAATATGTATACATTTTTTTGCTGGAGCATAAGAATAGGCTGTCTGGTACTTTAGCTGCCTTCAACCAGTTAAAGGAATTGTGAGAATTAGCATCTAAAACATTTGGATGACACCTGACTGCCTACTGTTATCACATACATTATAATAACATAGCTATAGTGATGTATTTGACTATTAGCCATAAGGGTCCTGAAAATCTACAAAGCTGCCATTTTGTCATGTGGTCCCTAACATCCAAGATGGAAACCAGGGCTTGACTGGAATTTTGAGAATGTCAGACTGTGCCCTCCCTCAATTTCTCCTCACCACCACACGCCTTGCTCTAAATTAAATCCAAACATTCCGGATATGGAAGAGACTTTGGAAGGTTTTGCTAAAAAAAAAAAAAAAATGTAAAGAAGAAAATCTGGCTGTAGGATTTAAAATTCCCATTTCTGAGCTTTTAAAACATTGGAATAATTATCAAGAGCGTAATTTAAAGCACAGTATGCTATAGTCCTCACATTTGCTGGATTTAACTTGTTTGGATAGCAGTTTTTTTTTACACACAAAATAAAGCAGAGCATTTCGTTGTAACTGTCTTTGGCTGTTGCCTTCAGTACAAATGCAGAGTTTCATTTTTTTATGTAGTAAAAATAAAATAGTTTTAATATTTTAATCAGCTTTTGAATCAATATATTTTCAAAAGGTATCAAAATGGTTGAAAGGATTGTCAGATCTGCAGTAAGTTTATAATAAAAAAACTTGGAGAAAATTTCATGCATTTTATTATTTAAATTTATGTTGTATTTAAATAATATTAAATTGGCTTAAAGTAGTCCTAATATATACAATCCACATACCTCTATATAAAGTGACATAAATATCCCTGTTGACTAAAACAATAAAAACAGTAAACCTGATAATGTCAATCATTTAAACAAAGAAATAATATTAATAATAGCAGGTTAACTGCACTTTGTTTCTTACCACTTTCTTCGCATCCTTCCACATGAAAGGTTCTGTGTGATGCTAAATCATGCATGTCAAACTAAATAGAGAAAGGAAATACAAAAATAATGCAAAATAATTCCTTGCAGTGGAGAAATGGATTGGTAGCAACATGAGTGAAGCTCACCATAAAAACATTAAAATGTCACAGACAGTGCAGAATCAATTAACATGTAAGGGGTAAACAGACAAGTCATGATAAGAAGGGATACAAAGCTAGAATTGTTAGATATATGAACTGTATATAAATCAGTATGAAACAAATTACAAATCATATTGTTTGAATTTGCTTGCTTTTATTCCTTCCATAATTTAAAAAATGGTTTTTGAAATGAAGAAAATCAGAATATTTGAAGTGCAGTAACAAATGAATTCTAGTTATCTTCAGATGAAACAGATTAAAATAAATTCATAGCTGAACAAAAGAAGGAACAGCCAGAGATTTAGACTCAGTAGGTTTAGCTGGTATAGAGAATCGATGTTGTTGAATTACTTTGTGATATTAACAGCAGTGTATCAAAGATGTGACAGTTTAATAGGGGTATCTGCAAGGAAGGATTAAAAAAAAGTCAAGATAGCAGCTCCATGATCAAAAGAGCTGGGCTTCAAGTCACACAATTGCAGCTGCCATCTTGATTTTTTTGATCAACTCTGAGGAACTTCTTAGTAATATTTTATTTTAAAAGAGAAGTTTCTGAAGAACAACACTGCACATTAGTGCAAATATTGAAGCTACTGCTAGAAAGTTTACAAACATACACCCAGCATAGAAAATGTGAAGAGAAACCTTTGATGATTTCTGGGTGGTTAAATGGTATAGGCAGTCTTTATGACCAAAATTGAGACCAGAATTTCTCTTGCTAAGCAAGGTGGCTGCTAAATTAGTTGCACCTGATTTTATAGACTTCTTTGTCATAGCTTTTAAATAAATCATTGTGGTTGCTAAGTGAATCATGTTGTCATTAACCTAATCCAACTTCCCCCATGACTTTGCTTTTTGGAAGTTGTCAGGGAAAATCCGCAAATGGTGATCACATGACCCTGGGATGCAACTGTTGTAAATACACGCTGATCACCAAACACCCAAATTTTGATCATGCCTTGATTGTAAGTGTGAGTAAGTCACTTTTTTCAAAGTAGCTGTAACTTTGAATGGTCAGTAAATGAATGATTTAAGTATTACCTGCAGGCAGGCGGGAAGGAAAGAAAGAAAGAGAAAGAAAGAAAGAAAGAAAGAAAGAAAGAAAGAAAGAAAGAAAGAAAGAAAGAAAGAAAGAAAGAAAGAGAAAGAAAGAAAGAGAAAGAAAGAAAGAAAGAAAGAAAGAGAAAGAAAGAAAGAAAAAGAAAGAAAGAAAGAAAGAAAAAAAGAAAGAAAGAAAGAAAGAAAGAACCTCAGTTCAATAGTATGGTAGTAACTGTGAGAGGGCTTTTGGAGTCCTAGTGGACAATCACTTAAATATGAGTGTGCTGCAGCTGCCAAAACAAAAAGAGAGAAAACATCATCTGGAGAAACATCATCTTTATATTTGTATTAGAAATCTGTTTCATTTGATATAGATCATTTGCCACCTAGTATACTGCAGAGCTTCCTCACCCAGACACTTTTTTTATTTTTAAAGTTGATGAGCAAAATAAATGAAATAATAATAGTGGGACCCCAAAATAAACAAATGAAGATACTAAAGTGCTCTAGAACTGTAAAATTCAAGCAAACAAGTATTTGCCACACAAAACCCCAAACTTAACAATTGTTGATAAGAAAGACAATGTCTGATGGCCGTGGCAGTACTTGGAGACAGTAAAATAGAAGAGAAAGAGCTGGAGAAGATGACAAAATACAAAGACTTGCAAATAGAAATAGAACAACTATGACAACAGAAAGCAAAGGTAGCACCAGTTGTAAAAGGCATCTTGAGTGCAGTCCCCAAACTGGAGCACCTTGAACCCCATTGGCACTGACAAAATCCCCTTCAGTAAATTACAAAAGGTAGCTTTACTTAGAACAGCTTACATCCCGCAATGATATCATTAACATTATCAAACAACATCTGCCTGTCCCAAGACTTTGGGAAGGATTTGATAGGTGGGAAAAAATGCCAAATCCAGCCTAAACCATAATAATATGCATTTATTAGTTCCCTCAGTCACTGAAACAGTTGCAAGTGATGCCTTGTAAAAGAGCAGGCAATCTCTCTGAAGAAAGGATGTGCAAATGAGTACATCAGTTATATGAATATTCCGTAAATGACAATTGTCAAATGTATCCAAAGATATAAGGGGCAGGAGAGAAATGGACTCTTTCTGAAGGAGACTGAATTCTGTTTTAATGTACACCTGTACGAACAACCAGATCTTAGTACTGCAAACAAGTAGCTACCAAAATGTTAACAAACATTCTGGGGACATTGAAGTTAAACATGTCCAAAGAGTATGCATTGTGTTTTCTGTATTAGAACAAACACTTCTTTTCTTCAGCAATGTGTAAAGATGATCCTGTTATATTTAACAACCTGACTACAATGCCAGCATGCTTGTCTCTGGGAAATAGACTAGCATTTGGTCTGATAGTTCTATTCTACTGAAACTTCTAAAGGGCTATAATACATTTTTTTGAAATTACTAGCTTCTGCAACCTGATGCCCTCCAAGTACGCAGAACTATAGTTATTATCCCTAGCTGAGAAGAGAAAGAAACTAAACTAAAATAGACAGCATTCTATTTTACAGTACCTTCATCCCATAATAGGGCAGAACAGATCAAACAGAAAACCATGATTAGATCTGACTTTTAAAGAGGCTAAGTAGTGACTTATGGGTCACTCTACTTAATCTTTTCTCTCATCATTGCTGTCTTGAATCTGTCCTTCCAGAACTAAACATTACTTACATTTTGACTTTGCTTGGAAAAATAGGTATAATACAGGTATCAGTCGTTGTGCTGTGAGCATAGTAGCTTTACTTTATATGAAAGTAAAGAAGGAAAAATTTTGGTTTGTTACAATGATACTTGACGAAAAAACATACATACCGATATTCCAATCTGACTTTTCTCTCATTTTTTCCCCTGGGTTGCTTTAATAGATGGATTTTAGAATGTTGTCCATCTCACTTTTTCTATGTACTTTACTAGACTGGGGTGGATCTTTAAAAGATGAAGACCCCTCTGTTTTAGAAGTAATAGACTACCTTCTCTAATCAAAGCACGAACCTTTCCATAAATTAGCAAACTTGGTCCATATGCCTGTCTGTTTCCATCTAGTGACTGAAGAAAGTACTGACCCAAATGAAAATTCAGTTAGAAAACCCAACTGTTGGTATGCTGGATATTATTAAGCATAATTTGTATTTCCTATCTCTGTTATTATAGAGCCCAGGGTTTCAAAACAAAACAAACACCTTTGTTCATTCTGTTCAAGCATCTAATGTTAGATGTACAGCCCATGTTCCTTGAACTGCTGTATAGTTAGTCCTTGAATTACAATCATTCAATTAGTAACTATTCCAAGTTACAACATCACTGAAAAAAGTGACTTATACTTATCCTCACACTCACAATAGTTGAAGCATCCTCGTCAGGTGATCAAAATTCAGGCGCTTGGCGACCAACATGAATTAATGACTCTTGCAGCATCCCAGGGTCACATGATCACAATTTCTGACCTCAGATGACTTCTGACAAGCAAAGTCAATGGAGGAAGCCAGATTCCTTTAATATCCACATGATTCACTTAATAATTGCAGTGATTCATTGAACAACCATGGCAAAAAAAAAAGTAAAATCAGGCACAATTCACTTAACTATGCCTTGCTTAGCAATTGAAATTCTGGTCCCAATTCTGGTTGCAAATTGAGCACGACCTGTGAATGTGATCATTAGATTCATACGCATCTTTGTTTAGATTTTTCTCCGTCGTTACGTAGTTTTGCATTTTGGAATATTTTGCTTTTTTATTCTTTGTACTCACTTCAAATCTTTGACTTACTTACTGGTCCTATTTGCATGTCCTAGTCAAACTGCAAGTTTATAATCAAGTCCAAGTTGCTCAACCCGAGCTTCCAGAACTGCGTGCACCCCAGAGTATGACTCTCAAGAGAGTTCCAAAAACTGCCAGCAAATTGTATTGTAGAAAAACAAGATATTTTCTCAGTGTTCCAGGGATTTATTCAAGGTGATCATTATACCATAACATGTACAATCCATGCATGAGATAAATGTCTCTGTCTCCCCTTCAATGCTTCTCTTTACCACAACTATCTGTTTTTTCTACTAGGAATTTGCAGCACTTACTAAGGAGTTGAATTTATGTAGGGAACAACTGTCAGAGCGTGAGGAGGAGATCTCAGAACTAAAGGCAGAACGGAACAACACTCGGGTAAGATCTACAAGGAATACAAAACACTGTTTTTCCAGTTTTATTTTGAACTCTAGAATTTTCCAGATTCTACTATACTAATTGGTAATATTAAATGATACCTTTCCCCAAATTCAGTCTACTACCTTCATATAACTAATATATTTGATATTTTACCTCAAAATGGATTGTTGACATATTCCATGTATTTTATAAGATTACTTTTGTGTGCTGTGTTATTGATACATACAGTATATTATCCTAAATACCACACTAAATAACTGAACTAAAGCCTTGTACAAAGTCAATTATCCTTTCTCATCATGTTCTTTCATTATATATGACTGTGTACGTGCACTGGTAAAACACTATACAAAAATAATTTTGATGCAGATGTGTGTACTGGCAAAAGGAGATTTTGCAATTATGAATGTCTGTTATTTATTTTACTTATTAGTTGTTCATTACTTTAAATTTGTCTGTTTCTTTAATTTTTATTAAGACATTGTTTGGCTCCCCACTCCTATTCTCCCGTCAGAGTAGAATTTAGCTCCTTCTGTTTCCAAAAGCTGTTTTTTTTCTCAGTGGAGCTTGCCTCAGCATCTGAAAGCAAAACTGCCTTTCTGTCCTTGCTGTTTGAAAATGCTATCATCCTGACTGATTTATCTATTTATGGAAATAGCTGTTTGAAAAGAGGGAAGAGGAGATTATTTCTGCAAAACAAATGAAAGTTTGTGCAGAGTCCTGCCACTCTAATGATTTTGGCATTTGCTGTCTTTCCAGTTACTGTCCTATCCCAGGACAAATATACACGAAGGAGTAGTTTGTTCTTTACTAAATGAGACTTGCAAACATATGTGTTTGCACTATAGAGACAAGTTTTCCCCAAAGTTTAGCAAGAGTTTCAAATCAAAAGCTTTCAAGAGCTCCAGATGAATGCGGCACACAGGAGAGTAATCAAGGGGAGTCTGAGAGACAGAGCTTGTAACAGATTTGTCAGCTGGCCAGGTTCAATGTCAGGATTGGGAGGTTCATGAGTCAAGGTGCACAGAGTGGGAGTTAATGGGTGGTAGTTGTCAATGGAAAGCTTGTGCTTGCTGGCCCGTTTTAGTAGAAGCAATCCAAATGGGGATGAGACTCTTTCTGTGTGAGCAGTCTTTCAGCACACTTTGCTCTTCTCTCTTTGCAGCCTGCCAAGGTCTTTTTTTGGGTGGGGACAGCAATTCTGTATCCTCGTCTTCAGAGTGTGATGGCAGTTTTATCTGCTGAGGTTGGCCCACCTCCTTTGCCTTCTCAAACAGCAATCTGACTGGGGGCACTGGAACTGGCTGCTTGTCGTCAGTTCCCTCTTCTGACTCTGAGTCTGAATCCACTGTGACAGTTACAGAGTCAGAATCGTATCTTCCTCAATCTTTCATCTTCATCTGTCTGCTTCTCCTTAGCTGCTGCTAGAACATCTGGAATGCCTAGTATCACGACACGAGCGTTCCCTTCGCATGACAGTAGTGAAGCGTCAGGCTCAGTCCCCAGCTGGAGTCTCCAGTGAGGTGGAGGTGCTGAAGGCTCTCAAGTCACTCTTTGAACATCACAAGGCTCTAGATGAGAAGGTGAAAAAATTATTGACTGGGGGAACTGGGAGTGCCTGGCTTTTGGAGACAGGGAGCTTTACCTGTACTGTCCTAAATATTTCCTTCACCATCAGCCAGTGTTTTGCTGGCTAAAATTAATGTAGAAGCCCTCACCATGTGAAGCAGCACATAGGGGGTGGATTATTTTGAGTGTTTTCAAGATGCAAAGCTTAACTGGCTGAAGAATCAAGCAGTATTAGGACACAAGGCATAATTATTCCTTCCTTTCTTTTTTTTAAAAAAATGCTTATTAAAACGTTTTGCAGTATTAAAAGATAATATCAACTGAAATCAGAAAGAAAGGAGTAGAAAGAAATGTAAATTCAAAATGTGAAAGAAAAAGGAGAAAAATGGGAGAAAAGAAAACAGATAGAAAAAAAAATGGAACAAAGTGACTCCTAGTCTTCTTTGCAAAAGGTAGAAGCAAATTAATATTTCTCCACCTCCTATGAGGTTATATATATAATTCACTTCTTCCCATACCCCACCTTATCCATTCACAAATCCGAAAATCATTATAGTTTCTAGCCAAGTGTTGACAAAAGTCCATTAAGGCTTTACAGAGTTTTATAGAAATAATTATCATTTTATCCCTGATCAAGTCAACTTTATATTCTGTTCTTTTGTTTCTAACAATCTTAATCTTTAATTCATCAAGTTGCTATTGTGGGATTAAATCTCCATTCAAACTTTTCTTCCTCTTCAAGGCTTTTTTTATATATATCCAGCAATAAGTCCTTGCCCAGGTCATTTTTTAAATGTTACTTTATAATTTTTAATTCCACTCTGATTATCATCTGTTTTGTATTCCATTTTTTAAAATTTTTCCAATATTTCTATATCAGATGGAATTTGTTTCACCTCTTCATCCTATCTGTCTATAAATTCTTCCATGTAGTTCTCTTTCACATCTTTTACATGTCTGGGAAAAAAAGTATAATTAGGATAGGTTATACTCATGATATAGCTTTTCAAACTTGTTGTTTGGAAGACCTCTTTTAATTATGAAATAATTGTAAATCCAAAAGCGAGGTTAGACAAACCTAATATTCTTAAAAAGGCTGCACACCAGAGTTTGATGGTTTTCCTTTTCTCTCAGTGCTCAGACCTATGGAATGAATGCTGTCTGTGATCTTGTGAGAAGCAGCTATGTGGAAATCAAAAGGGTGATTTCTTGTCCTTTCCTTGTCCGAAGAAGTTCTATTTGATTGAGCCAGTCCATAAGTTGTCACCACAGTGGCATCTCTGGTCTTTCAGAGACATCTAATTCACCATCTAATTCACCTGGAAGTCCAACTATTCCTTTATACATCACTAATTGTAACTATCTCTGATATATGGCAGGTTCGAGAACGACTGCGAGTGGCATTAGAGCGTGTTGCAGTATTAGAGGAGGAGCTAGAAATGTCTAATCAAGAGGTAAGGAAGAGGTCTTGTTTCTACCTTCAGGGATATTATGGGCACCTAAAGAGTACTTCAGAAATACTTTGCCATACAAATGTGATCTGAGGAGTCTTTCAATATCAGTGATTTCACATGAGTGGTGGTTGAGACTGACAAGAGAATTGCATCTTTGGAGATTTTATTGTGTGTTGTGAATATAATAGAAGGCAAGATAGCATATAAGTGTAAGTTGGGCTGTTGAAAACAAATTATTAAATATATTTGCAGAGTTTTTCCAGAAGTCCAAACTTAATACTCAGGTCCAGGTGTCCACTCTTGGAACTTGCTTTTCTGTGTTTGCTTGTGGGTCTAAGATACTTTGAAAAATATCAAAGGCCGTGAAAGATATTTATTTATTCCAGTTAACCTCTAAACAGTATCTGATAGCAGAATCATTGCTTTTATACTTACAGTTCCATATCTGCATTATCTCAGAAATTCAGTTCAGTGGCCTATCTCATCCCTAAAGCCACAATACAAGTAGTTAGTGTGAAATACAAACTATGGACCTTAGAAGATAGGTCATTTCTTGCACAAAGCTATAATGTGGTTTGTTTTTAACTTAGAATCTTATTGAAACCCACTCAGAAGCTAACCTGATATAGTTTGTTGAAATCTGGGTGGCAGAGTAGGAGTTGTAGAGCTGATTCAACTATTGTTCTTTGATTTCTCAGTGCAGCGTCTATCCAGATTGTGACGGCTAAGAGCAGGGAAGGTGCTATGGGCCCGGGGATTGCTATCTTGCTTCCCAGAAAAACTCCCCAACCTGGGAAAGAGTCTAAGACCTTTTACTCAATACTTGGTTAAGGAGATAGGCTAAGAGTACTATTGATAAGCCACCATCCTGTTGTGCTGCAGCTTGATTTGAAGTCACAGAAGTAGTCTCAAATATGAAGTTAGAAAACTCTAGGGCAGTATCTTGAGGGATTTTAGCAATCATTCTAAGATACTTTGCACAAGGCTAGCTCAAATGTTTCATGATCTCAATGACAATTACTATCTGACTCTGTCTCAAACTATTACTAGACTTAAGACATAAAATAAGATATACCTGTGATTTAGGTTTTATCTCTTCTTAAGAGAGAAGCAGCCTGGATATTACCATGTTGAGTTATAGATATCTTTTGTCATGGAGTTATTCTTCATCATCTGGTAAATATGGTCACATTTTGTCAAGCTTTTGTTGCATGGTCTTTCCTTGAAAATATAACATTCACATTGAATCTGAGACTTGGGAATAAGGATAAGATGTATCATTCATTTTTCAGCCTACTACATGAGCTCTTGATCATTGCTTATCTTGGCTTATTTGGAAGAATGAAGGGACGAGCGAATGCATCTTTGTGTGATAGAGTGGGACTGTTGGAGGCAATCATTTGCCCATTCCAGAAGAAACCTTCTTTGGATACTCATATTTTAAGTAACAACTGTTCAGTCACAGATAGCCTTTTTGAATAAGATGCTTGAGAGATTGGAATTTTTGCAGGTGCAGATATTTTTGGAGGACACCAATTGTCTTGGCCTTTTTCAGTTCAGTTCTTCAGTTTTGAGATAGATAGGTAGATAATCCTTTACAAAATAAAGACAGGAGGAAAGTTCATTGATCCTGCTTGATCTCTTAGAGGCTTTTGATTTCTACCACATATTGAACTTGATATTCTTGTAGACCATCTCTGTGAATTGTTTCAAAGTGGTTATACTGCAACTTTCAGGAAGATTTCATAGGGTATTGGGTTATGGTACCATTAAAAAGTCTGATAGTTATACCATGGGTGCCAGAAGGCACTAGTTTATTACTTTGTGGGAATTGACCATGTTGACTTGTTGAACAAATCAAGGTTACATAAAATCTTGACATAGTCCTATGGATGAATGCAATCAGAGAATCTAGATGAAAATTCATGATAGTGAAACAGTGTGGACATAATATTTTATGTAATTTTGGCAATATATTCTCCATACTAAAAGATTCTTCAGTGCTGCTGAAAGGGCTGTCCTATTTCTTATTCATTAAAATTAATTGTATGCAATTCTACATATCTCACTTTTAAAAATTTCATTATCTCTTTCCACTCTGCAGTCTCTTTCCCTTCGAGAGCAGCTTGCCCGACGCCGATCTGGCCTAGATGATTCCAGCAAAGAAGGAGATGCTCAATTATGTGTAAGTGGCTCTGGAAAGCAAATTTGAAGGGAAGTGGAAAAGGGTGGTAGAAAGGATGGTGAAATGGTGTAGTGCTTCCTGCTGAAATAGTATAGGGCTTCCTGCCTGAGCAGCGAATTGGACTAGAAGACCTCTAAGGTCCCTTCCAACTCTGTTATTCTGTTAAAGTATAGAGAGGTACTTTAAAATGTTGGTTAGATCAAGCACCCATGTTCATTGTGCCCTTCTGTGGAGACATTTGAAATTTTTATTGGGTTATGAAAACTTCTTATATAGCAATTGTGAGGTATTTTGTTTTTTCAATGTTCCTAATTCCTTCAGACATTTTTCTATTTAAGTTTCTTCTTGTTCCTTATGCTGCCTAGCTTCCTCCTAACATCATGTTTCACTAATAGTGAATCATTAGGGCTCCAGGAATTGCAAAAAGACCTTGAGGATTACTCTTAGCTTTAAGGCATCTTGTTTTTTAGCGTATTTCGTAAAAGGAGATTATAAGATGTGAGTTTAGCATGTCAGACTGTGTGTACATAATGTGGCAGTGTTGTTTCTGCTGACACCAATCTAGTCCTATAAATGAGATGTTTTTTTAATTCCTCCTATCCTCCCCCCCAGAAATGTCACTGATTTAAGCTAGGGTTTTTTGTTTTTGTTTTTTGCATACAGAACATGATCGTTATAATTTATAGGCCTCACTTATGCAGTGAACATGAATAGTGGTGGGAGGATGAAGACCTGGTGTTCATATCAAGCAGGATTAACTTACATGAATCTCTTTTTACTTTCTTCATTCTTTAGGCCAATGGATCTGGGACTCTTGATTTGGGGCGTGGAAGTCGGGAATCTGAGCTGGAAGAGGTTTTGGAGCGCCAGAGAGGAGAACTATCCCAGTTGAAAGAAAGACTTACCATGCTCTGTCGGCAGATGGCAGAGCTGGAGGAAGAGTTAGCCACAGCCCAACGAGATCTTATTAAATCTGAAGAGATTAATGCCAAGCTACAAAGAGATCTCAAGGAGGTAAAAGACAATAAATGGTATTCCATCTTATTTTATGGCAGGTTACTTCTTATCTAGATCAAATAATCTGACCTCTTCTGGGTATACTGAAAGTGCATCTAGTTAACATGACCAAAGACCTCTGGGAATTGCAATCTAAACCCATCAAGAGGGCACTAGGATAGGCAGGTCTGCAATAAATCAATACTCAAATGTCTCAGCTTATGAAATTCAGAAGGTGGGAATCATTTGGAGAGAGTTTTTCAGAAAAACATCTTATTCAATCAGTGGATTCCCATAGCAGTAATGGCTTGTGAAAATGGAGGAGGCCAATATAGTAATCCGGAGTTTTTCAGAAGGGATTGGTGTTGTAATAGCCAATAATGTAAAGCTATTTATGAAGCTAAATGGCATCCATACGTAAAATACTAGACAACCCATGAATGAAGGCAAATATATGTGTCCCAGGATAATGTTGCAGGATCC
Source organism: Azemiops feae (assembly GCA_023970755.1). NCBI lineage: Eukaryota > Metazoa > Chordata > Lepidosauria > Squamata > Viperidae > Azemiops > Azemiops feae. Next base: position 181,185 of record JALGBA010000382.1, read on the forward strand.
AATCTGGGTTGGTCACCAGGACCAGAGGTTTTGTCTTCCAAGCTTTTGGACATGTACTGGACAGAGGTTCCCTGAAAATGAACTCCAATTCAAGTCTGAAAGCTCATAGACAACCCATGAGCCATTGGGCCATCATTTCAGAGATTCTTCAATGCCTTCAACAATAGCAGAGCTTTAATGCACTGAAAAAAATATTTAAAATTCAGAGATATAGTCACCTTGAAATAGCCCATATTGAACTGTATAGCACAGTCAAACATTAGCAGTGGATTACATGAAATGTTTTATGGCATTTTGGATTATGTCACAAAATACTTTATGATAATTTTTATGTCATAAAACATTTTATAAGATTTGCCAAATTTTAATAGCATGAAGTCATAGGTTCTTGATCTTTGATGCATTTCATTGGTTAGCCCATTTTAAGTACTTTGATTGAAAAAGGTTTGCCCCATGATGGACCTTTTCATCTAGTTCAGAGGTCCCCAACCTTTTGGGCACCAGGGACCGGTTCCGTGGAGAGAGGTTTTTCCGCGGATCGGAGGGTGTGTGGTTTTGTGTGCTGGCTGAATCCCGTGGATGGGGCTTTGCTTGTTTGTGTGGACCGGTTACTGGTATGCTGCGGCCCAGTACTGGTCCATGGACTGGGGGTTGTGGACCCCTGATCTAGTTAATAGTTACAGACACAAGAGTTTTAGTAGTATAAAGATGGAATCTTGTAGAGTTTTAGAAAAAGCAGAGAAAACATAGTAAAAATGATCAAGAGATGGACAGATTTAATTAATGATTGCATGAGTCACTTAAGAACTGCAGTGATTTACTTAACAACTCTGGCAAAAAGGTCATAAAATTGAGCACAATTCACTTAACCACAACCTTGCTTAGCAATGAAAATTCTTATCACAATTGTGGTCATAAATTGAGGACTACCTCTATACTAAATGGCTTCATGTCATGAAATGTACAGCTTTTGCATGTAATAGGCACATTAACTGAAAAGAATTTGTAAGACCTCAAAAATGTTAATTTCACTCATAACTAGTAAGTGGAGAATCTGGGCAGAGGTTTCTTATGTTTTCAGAGAATTGGAGAGAGTATGGCTATATCTACCCCCTACCATTTATAATCCTTTCCTTCTCTTATGTGGTATGGGTAATAGGCATTAGCTCAGCGAGAAGACATGGAGGAACGAATTACCACATTAGAAAAACGCTATCTAAGTGCTCAGCGAGAGGCAACATCCCTTCATGATGTCAATGACAAACTGGAGAATGAGTTGGCCAGTAAGGAATCTCTCTACAGACAAGTGAGTTCCTACTTTTGCTTTTTCGTCACTCTATTTCTTACATTGGCTCCAGTATCTCCCTGCTAATGTCTGGTTGACCTTATCTGCATAACCTGCAGATAATTTGGTAGTTTCCCATATTCCACACACACTCCACCCCCACCCCGCTTTTACAAGCATACTGATAGTGGATAATACTCAGTTATTTATATGATGGCTCATCTTGCAGTGTTTTGTTTCTTGACAATCCCTTAAAAGTAGTTATATATCTGTATAGAGTGAAGAAAAAAACAGGCAGCTACAAGACTGGCTGGAAGATGCCAAGCAGAAACTTCAGCAGACTCTTCAGAAGGCTGAGACTTTACCTGAGATAGAGGCCCAGTTGGCTCAGCGAGTAGCTGCCCTTAACAAGGTACTGTGCAGAACAAGGAGGAAATGGAACGGAGGGAGGGAATGGGCAATGGAATACTGATTGCTGGTGTTGGAGGACAAGAGGAAATTGGAGAAATAGGAGGATTTTGAGTTCTAAGAGAGACAAAATATGGCTTAATTCTCTCATTCACTTCTTTATCTAGGCAGAGGAGAGGCATGGCAATTTTGAAGAGCGTTTGCGTCAACTTGAAGCCCAACTGGAAGAGAAGAATCAGGAGCTCCAGAGGGTGAGGGCATGAGTGAAAAACTAGTGCAGAATTAGATGGGTACTGGAAGTGCCAGACCATTGCTAATAAGCTATAGTTCTATGCACATGCAAATGCCATGCATGAAAAATGTTCCAATTTGATCTTATGTCTGCCAGAAAACAATGGAAATTACTACAAATCCTGGAGAATTATTCCCAGTCAGTATTGACAATAATGTGCTAGATGGACCAGTGGTCTTTCTTGCACAAGACAGCTTCTGATCTCCTATTTCATGCGCATGGAAAGTATTAAAAATACACTAACTGAAATGTATATGGAAAAGAGAATCCTAGGTGTGACGAAACTGGAGTCATTGATTACAGACAGGAAGGTAAGATAGTAGAAATGGAGGAATGACCTACAGATAATCCTTTTACTTTTGCTCTCTCTTGGCAAAATAGGCACGCCAAAGGGAGAAAATGAATGATGAACATAACAAACGCCTCTCAGAAACAGTAGATAAGCTGCTATCTGAATCCAATGAACGTCTCCAGTTGCATCTGAAAGAAAGAATGGGGGCACTGGAGGAGAAGGTGCGTGTTTCTGTAGGCATGAATTAGGTTTGTGGTGTGGGAATCAGCTGTCATGTATCTGTAGATCAGCTGAGTGAGAATCCAACTGAAGGAACTGATAGAATTCAGAAATGTCATACCTTGAAAAATAAAATAGTAACCATAATCTTTATTTTTCTAAAATAAAATGTACTGGATGTTTTGGATCTTAGGTATTATGGGTAAAAGCATAGTAACTGCTGCAAAAGCAAAACAAAATCTCATAGTGGCCATTGTGGATGGTTTTTGTTTTGTTTAATCATAAAGATGATAGCCATTATTCTAGTTGTTAAAGAAACTGACCATCCAAGTTACTGAATAAAAGGAGCCCCAGAAGTCTAATGTTTTGAAAGCCAGCAACTGAGACTCCTTAGACTTCTGACTGTCAGTTGAGAATCCTAATCATAGGTGGGATTTGATTGGTGGGTGGGTGTTTGTGACAGAAGAAGAAGCAGATATGGTCATAAAGCAAATGCTCAAATAGAAGAAAATCTGAAATTATCCTTCATTTCATAGTCTGCTCTAATACAGGTTGATTCTCTGTTGATGAATAAAGGAAAGATATAGCATCTGTAGAGAGGAAGGTATATTACGTTCCATGTCAGAAATTTATTATGTGTTTACTCTGATTACATTTTTCTGCTTCTCTCATTTTATCCCCCTTAAGAATACTCTAAGTGAGGAAATTGCCAACATGAAGAAAGTACAGGATGAGCTACTAGCAAACAAGGTGAGGCAAATGGCAACTGAGAATTGAGCTCTGTGTGTACGTGTGTTGGGAATCTCTTAAGTCCAGAACTGGAAAGAAACATGTTGAATTTGAGGAAGTATGGGGTTGGGTTAAGGATAAGAATGAGGAAAGTTTATGAAATCATTTAAAGGGTATGATGGAAGGTCAGCTAGGTTGCTTTCCAGAACTGATCCCCTCCTTTGACCACATCCTGCAGGAGCAGCTATTGGCTGAGATTGAGAGGATGCAAATGGAGATAGACCAATTACGTGGACGCCCAGTTTCTACCTATTCTCGGTAGGGAGACTTCATGCTTTCAGAAACCAAGTAGTGCTCATTCTCAATATCCAAGTTCTCAAACCCTGTTAGATAACCGCTGGGTTCTCACAACATGTTGAACCACTAATTCCCACTCTATTCTAAACTAATCTTCAGTGTTTGAAATCTAGCCAATTATTTTATTATTATTTTTAGTTAAAGGTATGAAAGGTGTTCTATATCTAGAACATGCCTTTTGTAGGCATACTTTAAACTTCCTCTCATACCCATATTTTGATGATCTTTTATGCCATGATTACAAGACTTCTTGAAGGATGGGAAGAATCTTTCTTGATGGGACCATGCATAGAAAAAGGGCTGATGTTTTGGTTAAAAGGGGAGCTCTTAAACTTGAATGGAATAGATCTTTTCTTCTTTCTCTCTGATTATTCTTGCTCACAGTTCTTTTTCCCTGTTCCACGGAGGTCTCTGCCAGGTAGCGTGCTGGAATTGCGTTACTTCCAAGCACCCATGCTGCCGGTAGGGGCCCACGTGGACCATTACAGTAGTGGTGGTGTGGCAAGACGTTCAAAGAAGGGGCGCTGGACTGTCAAGGATGAGGCTACCAAGGTATGGATTGTATATTGACAAATTGATAAGTTTATGAAAAAAAAAACCAAAACCAAAATGAAAGGGGTCGTCATTGGGGAGTTTTGAAAAGGTATTAGTGAGATGTTAGATGTTTGGTCAGAGCAGCTTTCCCTAACCTGAATTCCTCCAAATGTGAAGATATTATTTTATGTAAATTTCCAGCCACTGCATTTGCCAGAAAATTTGAGACTACTTGTTCCAACTTATCTGGTTAACTTAATATGGTAGTCCTCAACTTATGACCACAATTGAGCCCAAAATTTTTGTTGCTAAGTAAGACAGTTAAGTGATTTTTGCCCCATTTTATGACTTTTTCTCCACAGTTGTTAAGTGAATCTCTCTCTGCATTTGTTAAGTTAGTAACATGGTTGTTAAGTAAATCTAGCTTCCCCATTGATTTTGCTTGTCAGAAGGTCACAAAAGGTGATCGCATGATCCAGGACACTGCAACCATCATAAATTTTGAGCAGTTGCCAAGCATCTGAATTTTAATCACATGACCATGTGAAAAATGGTCATGAGTCACTTTTTTCAGTGCTATTGCAACTTCGAATGGTTATTAAATGAACTGTTATAAGTCGAAGAGTACCTATATTTAGAGATTTGCTAATAATACATAATATTATGTATTATTTTGCTACTTTGCATTCCTGGATCCTTGTTATTAAAGTTTTCACTAAAGCTTATTTCTACTCTCAAATAAGCTTTGTCCCATGATTTGTCTGAGTATGAATGTTAGCTATTCTGTACACCGAAGCAAGTAGAAATTAGGCTCATTATATCTCATATCAAAGCTTCTAATTAATGAAGTAATGTAAGACTTGACCATGGTATATTAATTATCCATTCAAAGTGGGGACTGAGAAGAGGCATATTAACCTAAAGGTGCTTTGCAAGGAATATTTCTGTGCCATCCCTGAAAATACATAAGCTGCAAATGAAACATTTAAGGTTCTAGAAGATTCACCAGATCATCACCTTGCTGTTGATCTGGAAAACCACAGCTGACAATTGTGGCTCATACTGCAGCAGAACCCATATGTCAGATAACATCTTTTATTGCAGTTCCTTCTAGAATATTTCAACAACTCTCTTCCCTAGAATTCTTGGCCACAGTCATTCTGAATTCTTAGCAATCCAACTTTTTTAGCAAACACTCCCCATTGCCTTCTGCCAGTTCATAACTCTAAAACAGATATCCCCAACAAGTGTGCTTTAGATATTTTGCAATAAAACCTCTATAACCCCCAAGCAGAAAGCATTGGAATGATGAAAACAATGGATCAGCAAGGCTGGGAATTAAATCTGCCTAAACCTTCCTTTCTCATCTTTATTTTTTCAGTTGCATTTAATACCCGGTGAAATCAATGGGAGTTGAGAGATAATTAATTTGTCATTGATTTCATTGGGATTTGTACAACTAATGTCTAGATCAAGAACACTCACTGCAATAGAATATGGGAAGATGCTGAATGAAGAATATGAAAGGCCTCTTATTGCAGGCATCTCAGGAATCTGCATGTCTTTTCTGCATTTTAGACCCATAAGGATTCTTTATACTTTTGGAACATTGAATATAGCTTTTGTTCCATCATGGAACAAATATTTTGGGGAGAACTGGACACGGAACCACTGATTGGTTCAAAATTGAGAAAGGAATCCGGCAAGGCTGTATTCTGTCGCCCTGCCTATTTAATTTATATGCAGAGCACATCATGAGAAAGGCAGGGCTAGATGAATCAAAAGTTGGAATTAAGATTGCCTGGAGAAATATCAACAACCTAAGATATGCAGATGATATCACTCTAATGGCAGAAAGTGAAGAGGAACTAAAGAGCCTCTTGATGCGGGTGAAGGAGAGTGCAAAAGTTGGCTTGAAACTCAACATTAAGAAAACCAAGATCATGGCATCGGCCCTCTCAATTCCTGGCAAATAGATGGGGAAGAAATGGAGGTAGTGACAGATTTTATCTTCCTGGGCTCCAAGATCACCGCAGATGAGGACTGCAGCCAAGAAATTAGAAGACGCTTGCTCCTGGGGAGGAAAGCTATGGCAAATCTAGACAGCATACTAAAAAGCAGAGACATCACCCTGCCAACAAAAGTACGTATAGTCAAGGCCATGGTTTTCCCAGTTGCAATGTATGGCTGTGAAAGTTGGACCATAAGAAAGGCTGAGCGCAAAAGAATTGAGGCCTTTGAACTATGGTGCTGAAGAAGGCTCCTGCGAGTCCCCTGGACTGCAAGGCGATCAAACCGGTCAGTCCTAGAGGAGATCAACCCTGACTGCTCCTTAGAAGGCCAGATCCTGAAGTTGAAACTCAAGTACTTTGGCCACCTAATGAGAAGGAAGGACTCAGTGGAGAAGAGCCTAATGCTGGGAAAGATTGAGGGCAATAGATGAAGGGGACGACAGAGAATGAGGTGGCTGGATGGAATCACTGAAGCAGTAGGCGTGAGCTTAAATGGACTCCAGAAGATGGTAGAGGACAGGAAGGCCTGGAGGAACGTTGTCCATGGGGTCGCGATGGGTCGGACACAACTTCGCAACTAACAACAAGATGCTCTTTCCAGCTAAGAATCAATCAGACAGTCCACTGAATAATTTGGGGATATTAGCTGTATTGTTATGTTGCATATCATACTTTGGAATTATTTTTTTCCATATGGAGTGCAATTAAATTGAAATATATATGGGTATCCAATTTCTCATAACCCATAATTATACAAACATTTTATATTTTCCTGTATAATGTCAAACCCTTCATATATGTATAGGATATTGATTTGGGGTTTCATGTTGCTAGTCTAAGTAGAGAATACATTGCCAATAACAGCTGATTTATGGGGCACTGATGATGTTAGGGAAATATACTAAACTAAAAAAGGAATCATTAAAGCTGTTAAAACAGGGGAACTAAGAAAGAATGCTATGGAATTACTGAGCTTTCCATGGTTCAGTGATAGGCATTATTTATAAGCAGACATAGATTCCAGAGGAAATGATACTGACTTCATTGAATGGGTAGCATGGCTAGAGAAGATAGTACCAAGTCTAATTATGTAGCTGTTGCTTTTACAGGATAGTGTGCATAGAACATAGCAATAATTGTAATCTTTTGCTTTTTATTTTCCATGTTGTACTCATTGTTGTTTTGTTTCTCTTTCTTTTTTCCTTGTACTCCATCTGCCACTGGACAAATACCTGGTAAGTATCTTCTGATGTCACTTCAGAAGAATGGGTAGCAAAACAATACTGGCAATTGGGAAGAGGGTAATCATATCTCTTATGGGCATGTTGCTAGCTACTGAAGCTTGGTGGCCCTTAGTGGTATTTTTCATATCTGTATAGTAGGAATTGTCAATCTTTTCAAGCATCAGATATCTGCCTTTCTGAGATTTTATTCCACAATGTCTAATAAGAGGCGGGGAGAGAGGGGAGGGGAGAGAGCAGTGGTGGGATTCAGCCGGTTCGCACCACTTCAGCAGAACCGGTAGCTAATTTTTTGTTGCCCAGGCCCAGAATGGACTTCCGGAAGCAGCATCCACACAGAGAACCGGTTGTTCACATATTTGAATCCCACCACTGGGAGAGAGGGAAGGAGAGGAGAGGAGAAGAGAGGAAAAGAGAGACAAATGCAAAGTTCTACCCTTTGGGAAAAAGCAACTAAATGCACAAGAGATAGAAATATGAATGAAATGTACAAGTGAAGACTTCCTTAGAGTTATAAGTGATTACAAGTTGAATGTGAGTCAGCAGTGTGACACAACTGCCAAAAAAAGATAATTGCAATTTTAGGTGCATTAGTACAGTTTACATTTTAAATCAGAGGCACTAATAGTCCTATCACAATCTGTATCAGTCAAATCCAATCTCAAATACTGCATGCAGTTCTGGTCACCAAATTTTAAGAAAGATTCAGAGAAGCTTTATAGAGAAATAAGGGAATGAGAGAAGATGGCATGCAGGGCTATGAGAGCATTTTTCAAGTCCATGAAAATGTGTCATAAGTAAGGTCAAAATCATTCCTCTGTATTGCAGCAGTACACAAGATGGAATAACATGAAGCAAGTCATGGTTCAAGATCATGCTCTAAAAGCAGTTTAGAGTGGAATTGTACAATTGTAATCTCATGAAGTGTGATTTTCAGTTTTGGGATGGGAGACTTCAGTGCCATTTTAAGATTATTTATCACTGGGTGCTCGGTGGGCATGGCCCACTGGGTGGGTATGGCTGCGGTGAGTGTGGCCACCTCGATGTTGCTCGTGGGAAGGGTCGCCTGTGGGGGCAGGGCAGGGTGGGGGGAGATCCAGAGCGTCTCTGGTGGGTGGGGTGGGCAGGAGGCTCATCCTGTGGGGCGAGGTGAGGAAGGGCGGGGGTGCCAATTGCCACAGGACAAGGCAAGGCAGGGGCCGGGGCAGCTGCTACCTGACACCTTCGGCTCCCGCACACAGAGGCCAGCGAGCGCATGGGGGCCGACGATGTCCATCAGCAGCCACAGCCTGCTGGCTGTCCTGCATCATGGCGAACTGGCCATGGAGTCCCATCGGCGCGGGCGGAGACCGCCCCGGGATGGCCGGAAGGAAGTCCTTGCTCAGCCTGGGCCCCGTCCGCTCGATGGCTCTGATGGGGGCGTCTGCTGCTGCTGCTCTGACTGGCCAACCATGCAGGGAAGCAGGAGGAGGTGGAGGAGCAGCTGGGGGTCTGGAGCCATCTCAGCTGCTCGCTGGCTGCAGCTGGCCTGCCTCAGCAGCCCGATGAGGCAGCGGATCTCATGCACCGGTCCCCCTCCACCTCCTCCTGCTTCCCTGCATGGTTGGCCAGTTGGAGTAGCAGCAACTGCCCCCATCAGAGCCATCGCACAGACGGGGCCCAGGCCGGGCAAGGGCTTCCGGCCATCCTGGGGGCGTCTCCGCCTATGCCGATGGGGCTCTGTGGCCAGTTTGCCATGATGCAGGACAGCCAGCATGCTGTGGCTACTGACGGACACCGTCGGCCCCCGTGAGCTCACTGGCCTCTGTGTGCGGGGGCCGATGGTGTCAGGCAGCAGATCCGGAAGCAAAGCTGTGCCACCCATCCTTGTGTTGGTGGGGGCAGTGGGGGAAGGCGGGATCTGGCGTGTACCCACCCTTCACTGCTGCCGCCCCACATTGTCCCGCATATGCCTCCGGGACGTGCATGCGGGATGATGTGGGGTGGCTGTGGCGACGGGTGGGCATGTGCCACAGTTCACCTTCCCCTGCTGCTGCCCCCATCAGCGCGAGGATGGGTGACACAGCTTCGCTTCCAGATCTGCTGCCGGCTGGGCCTCGCGATGCAGGGATCACCACCGCTGCCTCCTGCCCAGCCCCGCACGTTGCCCAGGCGCCGCTGCCCCACAAGGCTGGGCAGCCAGTGTGCGAGATCTGCTGCCTCATCGGGCTGCTGAAGTAGGGCCGGCTGCAGCCAGTGAGCAGCCGAGGCGGCTCCAGACACCCGGACGCCCCTCCTCCTCCTCCTGCTTCCCTGCATGGTTGGCTGGTCGAGGGGCTCGGAGCAGCAGGAGCAGCAGCCACCGCCACCCCCATCAGAGCTGCTGTGTGCACAGGGCCCATACCGGGTGAGGGCTCCCTTCCGGCCGTCCCAGGGCCATCTCCGTCCACGCCGATGGGGCTGCACTGCAGAAGGGAAATGGCGGCGGCTCTGATTCCCCCCTGCCAGCTGCCCCCCCAGCCCTCTGCCAGGTGCCCCTTCTATGCAATCCTACGTGTCCACAGTGTGGATGAGAGGCTCAGCTGGCAGGGGGTGTGGCTTTCCTCTGCAAAGGCATCCCGGCCCTCCCGCCCCCCTAGCCAGACCCCCTAGCCTTCCCCCAGCCGGGACCTGATGACTCCCCCCACCCTCCTGCACCCACCCCAGTCTGAGATTCCTGCAGTCCCCCCAACCGTACCTTCCTGCCCCCCTAGCTGGGACCTCCAGCAATTCCACAACTGGGAGCTCCTGCCCCCACCCCAGCTGACCCCCCTGAGCAGCCCACCCCAACCAAGGTGGAGGGAAGGCGAGGCAGAGAACCGGTTGTTAAATGATTTGAAAGCCACCACAGGTCGCTTCCAAAGGCCGCTCACTCACTTTCCTGACAAAACCTGCTCCTTTTATAGGTTCCCCTCTCCCCACCCAGCTCTCACAGCTGTTCCCAGACTCCGCATGTGTGGAGAGGGGAAGGGGAGCAGTCTGGCCCTGCATCCCTCTGTCTGTGGCAATGGTGCGCGTGCCCACAGAGAGGGCTATGAATGCCACCTCTGGCACGCGTGCCATAGGTTCGCCACCACTGGATTAGACTTTCCCTTACTATCTTTTTCTTTCTTTCTTGACAGGTGCTTTTTTCCCAATTCAGGAGTGGGAGAGGGCTCAGCAAGCAGCTGGAGGCTCCTTTGAGGGTGGGCTTGATGGTTCGGATGAGGATGAACGTGATCCTCTCTTCAGCTCAGCTGATCTGCTGTCTCCCAGCGGACAGGCTGATGTACAGACCTTGGCCATCATGCTACAAGAGCAGCTGGAAGCCATTAACAAAGAGATCAAGTGAGTTGTCCTAGCCAGACATAGAGCAGATGCCTATTCCTGAATTATAGTTCTCCTTGCTTGACCCAGGTTTTTTTGTGCCTTACGTTTTCTCTTGAAACTATTTAATAATTTTAAGGCTTTTCCTAAGTACAATGCCTTGTGTTTTCAGCACATGCCCCAAGCGTAGAAAATCTTTATATGAGAACCATGTCAAGAGAGTTCTGATTTAGTTCCTGATCAGACCAATTTTTTCCTTTTAAATGATCCATTTTCCTTAGGTGATATGATAGCCAGCACCTTACATTGCATCCAAAGAAAGGGTCTCTTTATTTACATATATAGGATACGGAATTGTTTCTCAACTTGAGCAATTGTAAGATGTCTTATGTTATTACAAATATTACAATTATTATTTACAATTATTTTATATATTGCTCTACATCACAAAGGCCAATAACCAGTGGATTATGGAATACATTCATTGTCTAAATGAAGCACAGTACTTCCATTTAATTTCATGCATTGCTTGTAGAGTATACTGCAAGTGTAATTTATAGAAAAGAAGGTAAAACACATTACCCTGATCATCTACAACTTATCATATTTTTCCTTTGCTGGCTATATAAGACTGATCCAGGAGGAGAAAGAATCTACCGAACAGCGAGCAGAGGAGATTGAGAGCCGAGTAACCAGTGCCAGTCTGGATGGATCCTTGGGGCGCTACCGTTCAGGCACTTCCATTCCTCCCTCTGTCACCAGTTCAACTCTTGCCAGCCCTTCTCCCCCCAGCAGTGGCCATTCTACACCTCGCTTGGCACCCCACAGTCCTGCTCGTGATGGAGAAAAAATGGTACATTGTAAATTCGTCTGGGCAGGAGACTGCATGTAGCTGCATTCTAAACAGTTGTTTCATTGCAGAAACATTGATGTTAATCACCAAAGGGTGTACTGTATTGGTTAAGATCTTCAACTAGGACTGTAAAAACTCAGGTTCCATTTTCAGGTATGGAGTCCCAAGTCATTGTTTCTCAATCTCACAGGGTTCTTGTTGCGGAGAACAAGGGAGAAGGGGGTCATAATGCATGTACATGTACATGCACATCCTTTCTTTTGCTCACATATCAAATATTTTACCCACTTCACATCCCTCTTCCTCTTCCCAACCTACTGCAGATATGTAGGAGCAAGAAGGTAGTGATCTATTCCCCAGCAGTTGGTTGATTATCTTCTGATGGAGCCAATATATTTATCAATAATAAAAGAAAATACCAGTTTACTTCTGGTGGCTCCTTGACCTTGTTCACCAACTATCCAGTAGAAAACTGGCCAGGGCTCTATCTACTTCCAGAATGCACATATTTTGTTTTTCAAGGGCTCCATGTCTCCAGGTCACAGGTTGTCCACTTGGGATTGTGCAGTGCAGCCCCAATTCTTCAAGAGTACAGAGATCTTTCCCCATCTTATAATTTAGCTATAAGTGTTAGGGAATAAATCCCAGTTTTCAAGGGTCCAAATATTGGATTTGAAGGCAATAACAAAAGTTTACCTGACCTCTAAAGTGGTCATTATTAGAAACAATAGAGGTTAGATAGGCCCTTGGCTTGCTTTGCTCAGCTTTCTCTTTTTGTGGGCAAATGTCACTTGTTGAAAACAAAATCTTTCTTTAATTGTTTAATTACTTGTTGTGCATGTGTGCTTAGAGCTTATTATCATATTGCAATAATCTGAAGGACATCAAAGAGAGGTGTATAAAAGAATCTAATTTATGAATAGTTAGTTGAACTAAATTACTTTTAGATCCAATGTAGTCCAGGGTTGGCTAAATTTATGCTTCTTAAATTAGTAAGGGTTTTGTACAAGATGTACCCTCAATACATGCTCAGTCTATAAAATGATCTAATTGCAGAATTAATTTTTAGGTCTTCTGGCTGCAAATCCTGATTTTCTCATAAACTTCAGCAGTAGCCAATTTTAGAGCAATACTGTCAAATTCTTGTTGAGATTGTTAAACAAGGAATCAAAATCATCTGCAGTGTTGCCACAATTTACAAGGAGATTTAAAAATGAGATACTATATTGCACAATTAGATCCCTGATGAGTTTGTGACCTTCATTCCTGTGCAACTTGAGAAGCTCTCAGAGAGCAGCATCTTCCTCCCCACCTGACAACAGTGACAAATGGATTGTTTTTTGTACCATTTTCTCCTCCCGGCAGAACCATGTTGCCAAGGAAGAGATGCGAAGCTCTGAGGAGAAGGCCTTAGCGTTATGTGAGCCCCCAACACCCGCAACCCCCCGTACAATGCGTCTTGAGCGTATGACTCAAGCATTAGCTCTACAGGCTGGAGCACTGGAAGATGGCAGGGACCTGAGAACCAGGTAATTGCAAAACCCTAGTGGGTCTTGCGGGGAGGAATGTGAGAAATGAGGAAGAGCATGAAGTGCAGGGACTGACATTTTATGTTTTAAGGATGTGCCAGAAAGGAATGAACAGGCCAGATAGTCAGGTATCCTGCCTCAAAAAGGCGCACAGCTGAGTTCCACAACCTGGACAGATGGATTTATTATAATTGTACCTAGCTGGGCTTAATTATATTAGAACAAAGTGTCAAATTCCAACTTCTAGGCTCAAAACTGTTGCTTTATTAGAATTGCAACGCTCAACCAAAATGAAGGTGAGTTCACTACCATGTGTCTGGCTGCTTGATTGTTCCTTGGGCCCCTGGCCTCATTGTCCCTTGGGCCCCAGTTGCCCTTGGAACCAGCCTCTTAGCTGTTTTTCAGGCTGGCCACTTTACTGCTCTTTAAACTGACCCTCACCTCTTCTTCAGCAGGCTAACTCAGCTGATCTGCAGGCCATCCACCATCAGCTTTGCTCCTTGCTTAGCTATGTCAAGTCACTCAACTCCCTAGTTGCTGCTCATCTGTCTGATTAATTCTTCCAGGGGTCAGACAGTTATCTAGATCTTTCTCTGGCTGGTCAGTAATTCAGTTTGTTCCCCAGGCTGATCTTGGGCTTCAGACTGTCAAGTTGTTTCCCTGCTATGCTGCCACCCAGCTGATTGCCCCCACCACCATTCAGCTATTCCCAGTGGCTCCGATGTTTCTTGGCATTTCCTGGTGTCTCAAACCCCAGGACAGACAGACAGTTGTTCCCCTATTCCACTGGCACCTAGTCGATCATTGTTGCTGCCGCTGCTGCTCAGCTGTTTTCAAGCAGCTTTGTTCCTCCTGACATCTTATGGATAGGGCTTGTTGGCTTGGTAAATCACAGTTTACCGCCAGTTTGATTCTTAGTTCTTCCAGGCATCTTGATCAGCAGTGCTCTGCGACAGATCCTAGACTCAGGGAGACCCAGGAAAAGCTCTCCTCACAAAGCAGGCAAAAAAGCAGGTTCCTCACAAAGTAGGTAGGTAGGCAGGCAACATTCCACATGAAAATCTGTTTCTGGTTTTTCCACTGCCTACTTAAATTCCACTGAATTCTGCACAGAACCTTTGAATTGAACCTATAAAAACTATATATTAAATGAATGAATGAATGAATGAACATACATTCATACATGAATTACTATGTATCTATTTTTCTTGCTTTCAGCTACCTAATTTGGGGCTTTTAAAACATATTGTTTTAGTTTTTATTTTTTTAAAGGTTTGGTATTGAAAATCCTTGACTGACCTACTGCAGGCCTCCCTAAGTTCTAATACTAGGTTCTAGCCAACTGTTTCTGACATTGTTGTATGGCTGAAATTGTGCTGAGAGCTTCAGGAAGAGATCTGTTTTGAAGAAAGAATTGGTTGCTAGAGAAAAAGAGACTAAAAAGTGCAGGTTTGTGTAAAAGATCGTGTGGTAAAGCAGAACTTTAAGGTCTGAGTTCACTCAAGACACTTATGTGCAGATTTTAGTTTATATACCATACTATTCCCAAATAAATAAATATGGCTATGATGTCACCTTATATGTTTAGATCTTAGTTGGGTCTCCAAGCACACTAACCTAACTATTTTGTCTTAGATTAGTATGTTATACCAACCCAATCCAGGAGGAAATTTTAATATTCGGACAACTTATTGCTGTCCTTTTTCTTATGCCATCCAAATAGTATTTCTAACTCTGATTCTTTCCTTTGTCACAGTCTGGGGACAGATGGCACGAATAGCAGTCAGGATTCCCTACACAAGTCCACCAAGAAAAAAAGCATCAAATCTTCCATCGGGCGTCTCTTCGGCAAGAAAGAGAAAGGGAGGCTGGGGCAGTTGGGCCGTGAGTCCCCCTCACTTGGTATGCTTTCCCCACCCACAGACTCAGATTGATCTTTTTTCTCCCAGAACAAGCCCCAGTCCTTTCCCGTAAATGTAATTCTATATCTGTATCCCTGTGACCAAGGCCTCTGTTTGGAATTTGTAATCCAGCACATCTGGAGCACATCAACTTCAGAAAGACTACTCACAATTTGGCTTTTCTGTCTCTTGCCAAACACACTCTGTAACAATTGGGGGGGGGGAGGAGGGAGAAACCCTCTTGCCTTTCTTGAGAACCCGGCCCTCGGCTCCCTTTAACTTTTGGTTGCGCTGATCTTAACTGGAATGAGCAACATGGATGCTGCCCAAAGATTTTTCTCTGCTATTTCCAGTGTGTGATTTTCACCACATGGAGAGAAGTATCTGTATAGGAATTCCCTCTTGAAACTAAAGACAGTTAATGGAGGCCATGATGTGTTTCTTTTCTCCCTGTTTAATTGCCCATCTTTCTTGACAGCTGGGACACCATCTGATGAGATGTCACCTGCAGACCCCCTGGGCCTTTCCAAACTCTCAGGACCTGTGGACAAGGATCGTAGGAACAAAAAGAAGTAAGAACGGGGATGAAAATGAGGATTGCTAGAGATTACATAGATTTGCACTTGCAAGACTCCAAATCCAGCTTGGCTTGTGAAGTCGCTGGGTGGTAGCTGGAGGAAGTAGTACTGCACTTTGACCAGCCCCACACTTGTGTTTGCAAAATGGGAATAACTATCTGTAGAATTATAATATTGAATGTTAAATTGGTTGCTATGCAGGCATCCATTTATTTAGCACATGGTATATCATACATACATAGTCTTGCAATATATATTAACATTTCACCTAGATTAATAAATCACAATAAAATATAAATGTTAAAAAGATTATATCCAAATACCAATGTTTAGGTGATCTAACTATTGAAGTGCAGCATTGCTTATATGAAAAAAATCATATACTGGAGCAGTATATGCCCTCAGCATTATAGCTGTTCACAGTGTGATCTACAGTTTGATGTGGGACCCTGCAATCCCACCGAGGGGAGGATGCTACGCCCCCATTTATACAGCAAGTCCTGGCAGATGCCATGTGAGGTACGAATCCTACTCAGGATTGTCCATTGCTGACGTGGTAGTTCAAAGCCTGGCACCTTTTTTGTAGAGTCATTTATATGTCTTCCTATGTTTGGATGTTCAGGAACCCATTTGGCTTTCCATTGGTAATCGGTGTTAAATTTGTTGAGTAGATGTTGTGCCAGTGGCAGTGGGGGCTTCCTG
Organism: Azemiops feae; assembly: GCA_023970755.1. NCBI lineage: Eukaryota > Metazoa > Chordata > Lepidosauria > Squamata > Viperidae > Azemiops > Azemiops feae. The sequence continues at coordinate 197,441 of JALGBA010000382.1, forward strand.
GATTTGAGTCTTCCTGCTGATAAATGAGAGAGGGCCAGCATGCACCAGTTGGAGTGAGTTGTTCATAATTTTTCTGTATTCTCTCACTAGTTCACCTTGGCTTCGTACAGATGGCAGTGCAATATGGCTCAAAACAGGAAGGCAGCAAGTCAGAGTGGCTTTAATACATCTGCTTATAATCCTCATGGTGTCATTGAGTCTGGTGTCTAACTTACTAGTATGACAGCTGTTAAGCTGTACAGGAGCACAATATTCTTCTGTGGAGCAGACCAGTTCTAATGCTAATGATCTGAGGGTGGTGGCAGCTGAAGATCCCCATTTAGTTCCACATAATTTCTGAAGTATACTGTTCCTAGTATTGATTTTTTTTCTACCATATTCTCTAGATGTACCTTATAGGAGAGAGTCTGGTCCAATATTATTCCAAGAGCCTTTGGATAGGGGTTATAGGGGAGTAAGCTATTTAAATAGACTTCAGGGCTTCATGTGTTAGTTTGTTAAGGAGGAAAGACATTGTTACTGTTTTGCTAGTGCTAGGAGTGAGCCTCCAGTCAGGATAATTTTCCCAAAATCTTAAGATCTTTGGACAGAGGCTGTCTGCCAGCTCCATGTGTTTTTCTTCTGCTGCTATGGCCAAATAATCAGCATATCCAAATTTGCATCCCCTTGTCTCTGGCATATCTGATATATATAGAAGTTGAATAAGTGCCACTACTGAGCCTTGTGGGAGACCATTGTTTAATCTTATCTTACTTATATTGTCCCCCATTATTATCTGAAAGGACCTATCACTAAGCATGTTATTAGTCGATAGAGACTTTTGTAGGGCATAATACGGCACAATTTGTATAACAACCCGTCCTTCCAATCTGGATTGCATGCCGCAGTTAGGTCTATGAAGATGCCCGTGGTTTTTACATCTCGTTGGAGTCCTGCTTCAGTATAGCATATTAGGCTTAGCACCTGATCCACACAACTCTGGTTTTGTAGGAAACCAGCTTGTTCCACAGGCAGATAGATGTTCATCTGTTATAGGACTATCCTGTTTATAATTCATCTTTCCAGGAGTTTGTAGTAGGAGATCAAAAGGACAATTGGGCAGGAACTTTCAACTCAGTCTTGTGGTTTATCGTGTTTTAGAAGTGATATTATTTTAGTTTTTTAAAATTCTGCTGGGAGGCAGCCATTGAAAACTACATCTGAGAGGAATTTACCAATCCAATTCCATGTGTGCCTCCTGGTGTTATTAGGAATTCTGGATGAATGCCACCGAAGCCTGGTGCTTTACCATGTTTCAGGCTATTAATGGCAGGGTCAATTTCTTTTATAGAGAAGGGACAATAGTGCTTAGAATGCATTTGGCCCAACCGCTGAAAAGCTGAAAGCGCTTTCTGGCTGAAAGCAGGGTGTCCTTTCATCCTTTGAGCTCGACTTGAGAGGCTATTAGATCAGGAGTTAAGTTGGATGTTTGTCATGCAGGTTGCCTAGCTTCACCCAGTTTCCTTAACAGGCTCCCAGCTGTCCTGCTGGATTTGCTGAAATTTAGTGATTTTGTGTATTGTTCCCACATCTTACATTGAATTGCATTCAAGCTGTGAAAGAGATCATGGTGATCTCCAGATTACTGCTCTGTAGGAAAGTCTGATAGAGTCCTTTTGTCTCTTCATTCCATCCTGAGATGCACTCTCTTCTTTTTTTTTTTTTTTTTTTTTTTTGCGTCTTTCCTTTTATTTTTTTTATTTTTTTATATATATTTTTATTTTTTTAAGACAACAAAACATAACACACATAAACATACAATGTATACTCCTTTTTTTTTTTTAAACAGCCATTTCGTAACTGTAATCTTCTGTTATTTACATTTTCCCCCTTTATTCTTCTTTTTTAAAAAATATTTGTCCTTGTTGTCCCATTGTTTCTTATTTCCATTTTCTTCATTCATACTATATTTCATATTAAGAATAATACATATTATTACTATACATTATTGTACATTATTATACACACATTTTCCCTTTCTTGACCTTTCTGCATTTATTTTCATTTGTTATTTCTAGTCTCCAACCAATCATACCACTTATTCCATATTACATAGTACTCTGTGTCTTCCCTTTCTTTTATCTCTTTTGTTAATTTGTCCATCTCCGCACAGTCTAAGATTTTCCTTATCACTTCTTCCTCTGATGGTGTATTCTCATTTTTCCAGAACTGTGCGTAGACTATTCTTGCTGCCGTTGTTATATGTAAGATTAAGTACCGTATTTCTTTACTGTATTTTCTATTTAAGATACCCAGCAGAAAGATCTCTGGTTTCCAATCTACAGGTTGATCTATTATTTCTACCATCCATCTTCTTATTTTAGTCCAGTATTTTTTTGCAACGGGGCATGTCCACCATAGATGGTAATATGTTCCATGTACCTTTTTACATTTCCAGCATGTCGGTGAGTTGTTCTGGAACATCTTAGCAAGCTTTGCTGGTGGAAGATGCCATCTGTAAAACATCTTCAACTGATTTTCCTTGAATGCCGCAGACATAGTCAATTTTATGTTTGTTTCCCATATTTTTTCCCATTTCGCCAATTCTATGTTGTATCCGAAATTTTTTGCCCATCTAATCATTGTGTCTTTGACAACCTCATCTTCCATTTTATATCTCAGTAGATATTTATATATATTACTAATTAATTTTATTTCTGTTCCATGTATAATTTTATCCAATTCTTGCGATTCTTTTTGTATTTCGTATAATTTTTTGTCCTCTGTATATTTAGATTGAATTTGTGTGTATGTCCACCAATCAATCTCTCTGCCTACATCTTGTTCCAATTCTTGTTTTGTTTTCAGATTTCCCTGTTCATTTACCAATTCCTTGTATCTAATTATCTTATTTATGTCCAGTAAGTTTGGGTGTTTCAGAGCTTCTGTTGGGGATAGCCACATTGGAATTCTTATATAATGTTTTTGTTTTATCTTTTCCCAAGTCTGTAGCAATGCATCCCTAACTATATGTCTTCGAAAGTATCTATGTACTTTATATTTTTCGTCCCATAGAAATGCATGCCACCCCGCTTGCAAGTCGTGTCCTTCAAGTGTTAAAATTCTAGTATTTTCCAATTTCATCCATTCTTTTAGCCAAGTTAGGCTTGATGCTTGGTAATATATTTCCCACTCTGGTAATGCCAATCCCCCTTTATCTTTCGTATCTTGCAAGAGTTTTAATTTAATCCTAGGTTTTTTCCTTTGCCATATAAATTTAGTAACCAATTTATTTAATTCTTGAAAGAATGTTTTCCCTAGTTTTATTGGAATAACTTGGAACAGGAATAATATTTTTGGCAATATATTCATTTTGATCGTTGCAATCCTCCCTAAAAATGAAATTTGTAGGTTTTCCCAATTTTCTAAATCTTTTTTTATCTGGTGTAGTATTTTATCATAATTATCCTCCTTAATTGAGGAGCACTTCGCTGTAAGCCAAATCCCTAAATATTTTATTTTTTTTGTTACGCTTATTTTTGTTTTATCTTCCAATTCGCTTTCCTGTGCCTTTGTAAGATTTTTGGTTATTAATTTGGATTTATTCTTATTAATCTTAAGTCCGGCTACCTCACCAAATTCTTCTATTTTTTGAATTAATTTAGGGCCGGTTTCTAATGGGTCTTCCAAAATAAATACCAAATCATCAGCGAAGGCTTGGACCTTATATTCTTCCTTCTTAATTTTTAAACCCTTTATTTCTTGATCCTCTCTAATTTTTGTCAAGAGTATTTCTAATGATAAAATAAATAGAAGAGGAGAGAGTGGGCACCCTTGTCTTACTCCTTTAGTTATCTCAATTTTTTCTGTCATTTCGTCATTCATAATTACCCTAGCTGTTTGTTTAGTATATATTTTCTCAACCATCTTTCCAAATTTTGTCCCAAATTCCATGTAGTTCAGTTGTGTTATAATAAATTTCCAGTTCAAATTATCAAATGCCTTCTGGGCATCAAGGAAAACCAGTGTAGCTTGTCTTTCAGAGTGGACTTCATAAAATTCTAAGGTGTTCATTATTATCCTCATATTGTTTTTTATCTGTCGTCCTGGTAGAAATCCATTTTGATCTGGGTGGATGTAATTATTCAAGATTTTTTTAATCCTTTCTGCTATTATTGTTGCAAATGTCTTATAATCTGTATTCAGTAAAGAAATCGGCCTATAGTTTTGAATTTGTTGCAGGTCTGAATCTTCCTTAGGGATGAGAGTAATAATTGCTTCAGTCCAAGATGGCGGTATCTTCGCCTCCTCCAGCACCTCATTACAAATCTCCAACATTATCCATTGTAGTGACTCTTGTATATTTTTATAAAACTCAACCGGAATTCCATCTGGTCCTGGTGATTTATTATTTTTTTGTTTTTTCAATGCTGTTTCTAGTTCTATTGCGGTTATTGGTCTATTCAACATTTCCTTTTGTTCTTCTGTGATTTTGCTCATTTTTGCTGCCTCTATATATTGTTTAACTTTATCATCTGCTATATCTTCCTGATAGTATAGCTTTGAGAAGAAATTTTGTATTATGTTCTTTTTCTCTTCCCGTCTATATTGTACTGTTCCACTTTCATCTTGTAGTTGATGTATTGCTCTTTTACCTTTTTCTTTTTTTAATTTATAGGCCAACCATCGACCGGTTTTATTCGCGTTTTCAAAGTAATTTTGTTTCGCCATCCTAATTTTCTGTGCCATTTCTTTTTGTGTTGTCAGATTAATCTTGTGTTTTATAATATTCCATTTTTCCTTTATCTTTTTGTTTTGTGGATCCTTCTGTAGGTCACTTTCTGTTTCTTTAAGTTCTTCTTGCAGTTTTTCTTGTTGAAGTCTCCTATCTTTATTTTTCTTAGAGTTGTATGCAATTGTCAATCCTCGAATGTAGGCTTTTGTGGTATCCCACAAATTTTGTGTTGATGTCTCTTCCTTTTTATTTACCTGAAAAAATAATGTCAGTTCCTTTTCTAGCATCTGTATATATTGTTTGTCTTTACATAGTCTTTGATTCATTGACCATCTTTTTCTCTGTTTCTGGCCTTTCCATTTTATTGTTATTGGGTTGTGATCTTCTTAATTGTCGAGGATTGCATGGGCAGGCAAAGGAAAACTGAGGATCAAAAGGAAAAACAATCTTGGGATTTCCAGAAGTTATTTCTTTTCTCCTAATTCTGTTTCTGTATTTTCTGTGCCCAGGCATGAGCTGTTGGAAGAAGCTTGTCGACAAGGGTTGCCTTTTGCTGCTTGGGATGGACCTACTGTTGTCTCATGGCTGGAGGTAATCAATGTGGATGAAAAGTCAGGTTCTGGGAAGATGGTTACTAATGTCACAATCACACTAAGTCTGTATCATGAGCAAATTACAGAAACTCCTTTTGTGGTTTGCGATATACAAATAAGGTTCCCTGATCTCACTATTCTAAATAAGCCAAGGATTCAAAACCAAGATCAAACCTTGACTTTTAGTTCTGGTTTAATAGGAGAGGAAGCCATTAGACACCCCCCCCCCCAGTTTATATGAGATGTTCAGTGAATAATGGAAGATGCATCTGTGATCTGTTTAGCTGCTTCCCCTGGCAGAAGCCATATAAGACCAGTTGTGCTTTCCATAAAAAATTATTTAAGAATTTGTTTTAACATCATGACGAATCAGCAATTTTTATTGTAAAAAATGTAAAACTGCACCTTGTGTCAACATAGCATCCTTCACTGTTCGTAAAATAACAAGGGATAAAGACATGCACAGAGCTGGATTGGATTGAAATTCAATGAATGGATATTTGGAATTCTGCCTTCCTCTTCTTTCTATTCATTAAAGCAGTCTGTATTTTTTCATGCTTCCACTTGAGCCTAAAAAAGTTAATGATTTTTTTAAAAGAGCAGAGACTTTTTGTTGCTGCAGTTATTTCAAATACTTTTTGAAGCAGCCACAAGTTTCACAGAAAGAGTTTGTTTTTTTATTACATGTAATATCTCACCATGATTAAAGATTGCATGGAACATGGAGCTGTGAACCCCACCCCAGCACAAGCAGTGAACATTAAATCCCATCTGTTGACAGTGGATTAAAGGGTAACATTTGCTCATCCAAGAACCAACAGTAATTTCATGGGAAATTCCACCAGGGCCAAATGAGATCCATGGGTTAGGGATTGATTTTCTTCGCAGCTGCATAAGCATCTACTTAACTTTTCTTCCCATTTACTCTGGCAGCTGTGGGTGGGCATGCCAGCTTGGTATGTGGCTGCCTGCCGTGCCAACGTCAAAAGTGGTGCCATTATGGCCAACTTGTCTGATACAGAAATCCAACGAGAAATTGGCATCAGTAATCCTTTGCACCGGCTTAAGTTGCGCCTTGCCATTCAGGAGATGGTTTCCTTGACCAGTCCCTCAGCCCCTGCTACTTCACGTACAGTAAGTGATGAGTTCTTTATACACTGCCCTTTGCTGGGCCTTGTCTTGACTAGCAGGGAAGCTGACAGCTTTCTGCTTTCTCTACTTGTTAAGATTCACAACTGCCTCCTTCCTCTCCTCTTTTTTTCCCCTCTACTATTCTTGCTAGTCTACTGGAAATGTGTGGATGACACATGAAGAGATGGAATCTCTTACAGCCACAACAAAGCCAGTAAGTGTTACTGCTGTGGATGCTGTCCCTCAAATCAGCTGCCTTCCCTGTCGGGCTCCATGTTGTGGCTGTTTCCAAGATCTTGTATTGCAGTTTCCTGTGTGTGATTCTGTATGTATGCATGATTAGAAGATTAGATGGCATTATCTTTGGACTCATCAGTAGCTTTTCTACCCAAATTGACAGATTTCTTCCTGTTAGTGATTTGCAGGAAATCCATGCTTAGGGATAACACTTGGTGAAAGCATTCTAGTTTCCTTTTATATTTGGAAGGACTAATAATAAACATTAATCCAATGTAGGCCAGACTTTTCTGACTAGTACCCCATCTTGAATTAATCCAGTGTTTCTCAACTTCAGCAACTTGAAGAGCTGTGAACTTCAACTTCATGCTGGCTGGGGAATTCTGGGAATTGAAGTTCAGAGATCTAAAAGTTGCTGAGGTTGAGAAACATTGAGCTAATCTATCATTCTGTGTCCCCATGGGAATTCCTTAAAAACAGCAGTGGGACTGTGGGATCTGCATGGTTGCCAAATTAAAAAAAACAAAAAACTATCATTGAGTGAAAACATTTGAAATGATATGCTTAGTCTATTACCTGAAAATAAGAATGGTAATGTAAGTAATTTATAGAGTAGAGTAGAGTAGAGTAGTCACTCTTTCTTTCTGATTGGTTCCTTTAATCCTAATTTCCTTGGGGATACTGCAAATGCTCCTGTTTGGAGATCAGAGCTCCAGATGCGGCAAAATGAATCAATGGAGAAGATTATTCTGGTTCACATTGAAGGAGGCTTTTTTTATTGGAAGAGAGTAGGAAGAAACACTGTAGCCCAATTCTCTCCCTGTGATGCTAGGTTTCTTCTTAACACACTCTCTCTCTCTCTCTTTTTTGCATGACCACAGTTGGATCCATTGGTTAATGTTAATGGGATTCATACCCCATACCCATCTCTTTTTATTGCATGTGTAGATTTATTTAAGACCAACTGGAAATTGCTTACCACAATGGTGACATTTCCATTAACTTTGAGCTACTGTAATGTGTGTTTGTGAATAAAGTACATCTAAAGATTTCCTTAATGATTCCTTTCTACTTTCCTTCCTGCTTTCCATTTAATCACTATACAGGAAACAAAGGAAATCAGCTGGGAGCAGGTATGGGCGGGATTCACATGCTGACTCTCTTTAATTTGCATGTGTCTGTATGTATTTATTTCCTTTTATGGTAAAAAGAAGGGCTGATGCTAAAAGCACTTGCACTTCATTAAGTGAATGGATAATATAATCAGAATGTTATATTGTAGCTAAATGAATAAAAATGAAGAGATAATAGATGTATCAAAAACATGCTTTTTACAAATTAGTCCTAAATAAGTGCTGAAATACATAACCTAATTTCTGTAGAATTCTCCTTTTAGCTCTAATAGATATATTTTTTGTATTGTTGTTTCAGGAAGTTCTATATAAATATTTATTTAAATAGAATTATTCACTCAGGCTCATCTGATATTTCATTACGGTAATCAGAGATTGTAGCAATGCTTGGAAAAGAAAAACAATTATATGATTCTTTTGGATTCCCTCCATTTTTTTGTCCTGCTTTCACATATTATGTTAATCTATCAACTGCTATATCTTCTGAGTTTCTTGATGGCCAGCTATAATTAGGTGAGGAAGAATCTTGTCTGAGGATAGCTGCATATATTAACTAGAAGAAGTTCTCTTGTTTTGGAAATAAATGAAAAGGAAAAGAATGTCTTGAAACCTCTCAGTGGCAGTTGGGAAAAAATATTCTTTACTGACCATACCTCAAGTTTTGAATACCTATAATTTAAGAAGGTTTTGGACAAACTGGAACTGATTCAGAGAAGTGAAGTGAAGAGAAGCAATCAAAAACCTGGAAATTAAATCTTGCTAAGAGAGATTAAAGAAATATAATAACATCCTTCAAGTAGCTAAAGGACTATTACATAGAAGATGACTAACTTCTATTCTCTGTTGTGTGAAGATACAGAATAGTGGTTTTAAATTAGAAGGAGGGGAATCTGTTTGAATGTAGGGAAAAGGTCCAAGCAAGAAAAGCAGTTCAACAATGGAGCCAATTATTTAGGGATCTGATGATTTCCCTTCCCTGGATAGATATATGCACAGGCTAGGCAAGACACTTTTTTGTGTTGCTTTTAGCTTGTATTCCAGTTCTGAGCAAAGGCTGGATTCACTGGTCTCTTACCTCTATGCTTCTGTTATTACATCCTTCACAACTTGTGACCCATCTAGAAGTAATTGCTTCCCATAGTAAGATTTCAGACTAAGAATAAATGTCACAGTTTCATGAAAAAGGGATTTCATATCAGATCCCAGATTAGAAAATTATTCAATACTGGATCCTGGCTGGAAAATTATTTTCTCAACTAGGCTGCTTTTTCTGCTTTTATTTAAGATTTCTGCTTTGTTCAACAAACCCCACAACATTTTTTACACTGCTGTTGGGATTTTACATAGTAGTAAAACATATTTTAAACATGATTTGTTGGATAAACAACAATTCCTGAATTTTCTCAATGTATTAAACTAGGGTAGTTTCCAAGCCCCAACGACTGGATTCACGTGGCACAAAATCAAGCAACATCTGATAGAGCACAATATCTGAAGCCTGCTGCTGAGTCAGATCTACAGTCCATTTGCGTCAATACCATCTGGATTGCAGACAGCAGCAACATTTTAGGATTTCTTATATCCACAGTAAAGGGTACCGAATTAAAAAATCTTCCAATTCCCCAAATATATTTTAAAAGAAGCATTTATCAGGTAACAGCTAACAGCTAAATTGTTATATTAATGAAATGGAATAATTTTAATTCAGTATCTGGTATACAAGAAGAATCAACATGAAAAAAAAATGTTTTTGGAAGATATATTGCATTTGGAATGCCATCAAGGAAAGATTCTATGATGGACAACTTCTAATAAGAGAAACATTGGAACAGTCTTTCCAGCTTGGTGCCCTCCAAATATATTAGATTACACTTCCTTATTTCCAAGAAGCATGGCTGGGAGAAAGAATTGCCGTGTGTTATACCATGGAAAGGCTGCCTTAATGTGAAAGTGTCTACAGCAAGACAGAAAACATAGGCAAGTTCACACAGTAAAGGAAGAGAGCCATAAACATACACCAACTCTAAAGTCTTTTCCATTTTATTCTCATAACAGTCCTATGAGACACTGACTTTCCCCAAGTTTCATAAAGATATTTAGGCTAAGTAGAGAAGCCAGGTTAGTTACTGAAATTATCTGAAGCAAAGATTGCAAATTAATGGACGTGGATTTATAACAGATGCTCAGATATTGCAGGAACAAGAAAATGGAAAAACTACAGTGCAGATCTTTAGTATATGGAAGGAAAGGGAGCACATATTTTCTCACTCAGATGTTTTGTTAAGCAAAGATGCTTAACCAGGTCAGATGCATTTAAATAGCACACTAAGCTTGGTTAGTGTACACTTTGGCCTGTCCTTGATGGTTTATATATTTTGAATCCCCAAAATAGGTTAATTCAGTGACTGGATTACATTCATTATACAAATATAGTCCTTCAGTCTCCCTTTTCTGCTTTTTCAGATCCTGGCATATGGAGATATGAATCATGAGTGGGTGGGAAATGATTGGCTGCCCAGCCTGGGCTTGCCTCAGTACCGCAGTTACTTCATGGAGTCTCTAGTTGATGCCCGGATGTTGGACCATCTCAACAAGAAGGAACTACGGGGCCAGCTCAAGATGGTGGACAGTTTCCATAGGTGAGAAGAGCAGATGGCTTGAGCCATCCATGTGGAGGAATAGATTCATGTTACTGACATAATGTACAGCACTATGTTTGTGAGGCATACATATATGTGTGCAAAGTATGTAGTTTCAAACAAATATAACATTATTAATGTTCATCCACTTACAAAAGATTCTGGAATTGCAGTTTCATGTGGATATTAAGCTTAAGGCTGGAAGAAGTTGCCTTGAATATCATCTGCTCTTCTTAGCCATAAAACGGAACACTTAGAACTGAAATTCTCAAGGAAAAGCTCGGTATGAGACAACATGTGAACTGAAAATTTACCAGGACACCTTCGGTTACTTAATATGGATCCAGCATCATCATCCTCTTGGGCATCTGCTGCAATCCTGTCTTTTTAGCAACATCATTCTCAATGGTGCAGTAAAGAAATGTACCGTAGACAGTGTATATAATGATCTTGCCGGGAACTTTCTTTAGATAGAAATATATGCACATATATATATATATACATATTTATATATAAAATTGATGGCTTCAGAATATGGTATGTCAACTTGCTCTATTTTGTGATCTTTCTGTTCAGTGAAGGCCTGGATTTTGTCCCCAAGTCTTGCCCTGCTGCACTTCCAATCAATGCTGGAACTTGAGGGAAAGCATTTCGATTTCTACCCAGTGCTCACAGAAGTGTCTGCTGAATGTGGAGTTTTCGTCAAAATGTGCAGAGTGGCATTGCAATGCAAGCTCCACCTTTTATATACATGTGTGCAATATCACGGTGCATGTACAGAAGGGGTAGAGTTTGCGTCGCAATGTTGCAACACACGTTTCATCATTTGACTCCCTCCCCCCAACAAGCCGATGCCTCTTTTTAGGAAATTTAATGGGAACTCCAACTCCATGACCAAGCTACCCAGCATTAATTAGTACTGCTGTTGCACTTACCACCTCCACCAGTACTTACGAACTTAATAGATGATCCAGAGTGAGCCATTTGACATTTCTCTGGTGTAATTTCTGATATATCTTCCAAGGGTGAGCCTTCATTATGGAATCATGTGCCTGAAACGTCTTAACTATGATCGAAAGGAACTGGAAAGAAGACGAGAGGAGAGCCAGAACCAAAACAAAGGTAGATATAGATGAGAAAAGATAAGACCAAAGGTTGCCATTGAGCAGAATCTACAAATCTGAATTGGGGAAAGTAAATAAGGGATGGCAATTAAATAGCTAGAGTGGGCGATCACAGGATTGAATTTGGTGCTAAGCTTGTCTCTTCCCTTCCCCTCCCCATCCCTTTCTAGATGTGATGGTGTGGTCCAATGAGCGTGTGATGTGCTGGGTGCAAATGATTGGGCTGAAAGAGTTTGCCAACAACCTAATTGAAAGCGGGGTGCACGGAGCCCTCCTGGCCCTGGACGACACATTTGATTGCAATGACTTGGCCCTGCTGCTGCAGATCCCAACACAAAACACACAGGTCAGGAGTAAGCATAGGGAAGCTGGATAGCGGTGGGAAGAGAATCGAGCAGTCATGAGCTATGTGCTTCCATGAGAAGAAGAAGAGAATCTAGAGCCTTTGTCAGTGTAGCATAACCATCTAGGTTTTAATGCTTTTAGTATGAGAAGTAGGCCTCTTTGACCTCAGTCATAAACTCAAAATCCCCCAAATTTTTATTTCTGAATTCTTGATTGACATCTTATGAGATGTATGTGATTGGTCAGTTGGGGGGAGCATGTACATGTTTGCAACTTTTGTTCATTATTCAATTGTCTTGATTTTTATTTAATTGGAAGTGCCTGGGAACCATGGGCACCATGTTGCCAATGCATATTCCTAAGTCGCATCACACTGTCCTAGCAATTGGACCCCACGGCCCTTTTTCTCCATTCCTTAATATTTTTGGAGAAAGGAAAAAAGTGGAGGGCCAGAGAGAACACTGTGCTTTACAAAACAACAAAGGAATGGGAAGGAAGACTAAAATAATCTACTTTTTAGGCTCGGCAGATCTTAGAAAAAGAATTTGGGAACCTCATCACCATGGGAACAGACCGGCGACTGGATGAGGTGAGTTCTCCTTTCACCAGAGTCTCTAAGCTTGAGAGACATCCTCACGCTTTGCTGTTTGTCCATATTTGTTGCACTTTTGTCTCTAGGACAGTGCCAAGACTTTCAGTCGTTCCCCATCTTGGCGGAAGATGTTCCGGGAGAAAGACCTCCGTGGTGTCAGCCCTGACTCAGCTGAGATGTTGCCAGCCAATTTCCGCACAGCCTCCGTGGCCTCCATTACCTCACCCGGGGTGCAACTTCGTAAGATGCAGCCAGAGGGTATAAAAGGCACAACTCTTAGGCTATCTATGCCTGCGTTCTGAACTGGAGCACACAGTGGGGGCAATCATGTTTCTTTAATTTCCAGTTATTAATCAAAATATTCTTTAGGCAACTTATCCAATACAAACATAAAGTCTTCTTAGAGTCAAATTTGGTTCCTGGTGGACACATTTATATGGTTTTACCTAATAACCATATAGAAATAGTTTGTTTTCTTTTTCTCCCAGGAATTTTTTTTCAACTTTTCAATCTAGCTTACAGCTCTCGGATTCTCTGGAAGTCATCTCTCCAAATATTGAACTGGCCTGGTCTTGCTTAGTTTTCAAGTCCAGACAATGACAGTTAAGTGCTGCCATCTGGTGAAGGTGCTTAAACAAAAACAAAAACAAAAAAAAGAATAAAACATAAAACTAGAAGCTTCCTGCTGTCAGGAAAGTATGCTAATTTTTTCCCATTCTCCATCCCCAAGCTAATAAGGAATAGAGTGTTCTCTTTTTTTGGAACTTACTCCTTTTTAATTGAGATTATAAAATACAAATGAAAATAAAAGTAATAGGAAAATGGAGAGTGAGAAGATAGGAAAAGGAAAAGAAAAGCCTCAACTTTTTAATTTAATAATTTAACAAGAACTAAACTTTTCTATAACAACAGTTTAATCAGCAAAACTCAAAGTGAAGATTTTATTTTGTTTTATCTCAACCACAAAGTCCAGAAGCAGTTTCCTGGTAGAAACAAGACTGGATGTATTCTTTTCTCTAATTAAAACACTCAATTTTGTCATCTCTGCTAGCTCCATCACTTTTTCCATCCATTCCTGTCTTGTGGGAGTTGATGTATCTCTCAATTTCAATTTCTATTCATAAAGAATTTTTGCTGTGGTCAGGAAAAGACTGCTCAATTAGATATATTTCTTTCTCATTAGCAAATTAATCTCGGGATGGGAAATTTGTGGTTCTCTGTACTACTACACACAGCAGCCTTCACTAGCACAGCCATTGCTGGGAATTCTGATTCAGTAACAATCTGAAAGACTGCAGGTTCTTAAATTTTGTTGTATGTACTTGTGAAAAAGACATTTGTTATCTGGACTGCATTATACTGTTGAGACCACTTTCTTTGGCAAGAACCATTGTGGGGCTCTTGTAGCATAAAACAGTTTAGGATAAGATGAGCAACCTTTTAATTGTTGAAAGAAGCAGTTCATCTTCCTGGAGAGCCTACCAATCCCAATTGCTTGAATAATGACACCAAATGAGTGGAGCTGCTTTTCCCCCTTAAGTTTACAGAGAGGAGCCAATGTTTAAAAAGCAGTGTTAGCTTTTATATTTCATATTCATGTATTTCCTAATACAGAACAATGAGAAAGGATGACACTTGTCAACAATAATGGCCAGGCTAAAGACCACAAGGTGTGAGGGTGCATGTTATCTATAGAGGCTGTTACTTTGGCTAATACATGGGCCAAGGCATTAACAGTTCAGGACATCTTTGGCCAATCAAGAAGTATTTTTCAAAGCTCTGGTGCATATATTTATGAATGCCTTCCTCTCTTTCTTTTCTCCTCAGGGAACTCATTAGGTAGCCAACGGACAGACAGTATGTCAGTGAGAACGTATTCCTGTTAATGCCAAGATGGAGCAGGTAGGCTACATCCTACAAACATACAGTACAAAATACAGCCATATGGTGTGACTATGTCCAAAGGATGGATTAGCATAGTTTGAATTCTGATATTTCTTTTTTATTTTAAAAAAACCCAGTTGAACAACATATAGATAAAACACCTAGAAGGAATCTGGCCAAAAAGATTTCTGCAAAATGTTTGTCAGTGAGAAAATGCAATAACTGGAACCCAATAACTGACATGTATCATTATTATTGGGATTCTGTTATATCCCAATATAACGAGTCAGTTTTTCAGATAAAGGATACAGCCTCAAAATGAAAAAAAAATGGCTCTTTTCTACTGGGAACAATCCACATTTAAATTAGAGAATAATCCATCGGATCTAGCCCACCTTTGATGACTATATGAACATATATATATGTGTTGCTTTCTTGACATCAATCTAGTCATGTTTGTTGTTGCTGTATTCTGGGATTTTTAAAGGCCGTGATCTAATCTATATCTCTGGGATTTTCTGATTTCCTCCCATCCAATTATTAATCAGGTCTGACTCTTCTTAGCTTTTTAAAGCTCTACCAAAGTTAATTAGGTGCTGTTGGTTAGCAGCAGCCTTTTCAGTGAGGAATCAACAAATAGGAATCGGCTAATTCTTTCATTTACTTTTCTAATAATTTTGTAAATTATTTGCTTCCCAGTCTTCAGGTTCTCATTGCCACCTTCCAGCCTCAGCTGGTCATGAGTAAGAGAATGGTAGCATACACAGTCTTGTAGTTATGGGTTATGATGACCAGTTTTGGTCACCACGATGTAAAAAAGATGTTGAGACTCTAGAAAGAGTGCAGAGAAGGGCAACAAAGATGATTAGGGGACTGGAGGCTAAAGCATATCAAGAACGTTTGCTGGAATTGGGTATGTCTAGTTTAATGAAAAGAAGGACTAGGGGTGACATGATAGCAGTATTCCAATATCTCAGGGGCTGCCACAAAGAAGAGGGAGTCAAGCTATTCTCCAAGGCGCCTGAGGGCAGGACAAGAAGTAATGGATGGAAACTAGTCAAGGAAAGAAGCAACCTGGAACTGAGGAGAAACTTCCTGACAGTTAGAACAATTAACCAGTGGAACAACCTGCCTCCAGAAGTGGTGAATGCTCCAACACTGGAAGTTTTAAAGAAGAGACTGGACAGCCATTTGTCTGAAATGGTATAGGGTTTCCTGCCTGAGCAGGGGGTTGGACTCGATGACCTCCAAGGTCCCTTCCAACTTTATTATTATTATTATTAATTCAACATGATTCAATGATTCAATCCAGCTTGGGGTTCTTGATTTTGGATCTTAGCACTGAGAGTCATTGTTACTACTGGAAAGAGTAGATTGCATTGTCTCACAGCGCCATTTTTTGTATATAATTTTTATTAAAACTTTTAAACAAAAAGATAAAACTAACACAAATTAATGTGAAGTAAGGAAAAAGGAAAGAAATTAAAGAAGCAAAAAGTGCAAGGAAAAAAACTGAAAAATAGAAAAGAATGTAAAATGATATAACAAAGTGTCTTCTGATATTCTTCACAGCAGTTATAAGTGCAAATATATTTTAACCTCTCTAAGTTACATCATATTACTCTTCTTTCTATAATATATCCTATCTAATCATCAAAATCATAAACCACAGATATATTTTTTTCATTTCATGGGGGGAAAGTCCATGAGTGGCCTCCAATCATCAATAAATGTAGATTTTTTTTTCTCTAAACAAATCAATTTATCTGTCTCTCAACATCATTTATAATGATTGTGACAAACAAGCATACAATTCTAGGCAGTAAAAGCTGCAGATTAAAACTGAATTTATTTTTTTTATCATAGAGCAAACAATCCCAAAATATTTTTTGGCTTTCTTGACAAAAATTGTAAATGTTTCTTTATTTCTGTTTTCTGCCAGGACAGGAGCCTGTGAATTTCACCTATGGAAACAGGCAGAATATGTACTTATTGACTCTGTGTGTTTCACAGTTGTGGGCAGCAACCATTTTACTTTATCCCTGAAGGATAGGGTACTTTAGTAATACTCTCACTAACAGTTGCATATAGTTGACAGCCTCTGTCTTGACATGGCTGTCAACTGTAGCTGAAAAAAACTATCTTCACTTTTTGGTTTTCCCCCCTCCTATATTTTTTGTAACTTTTTGCTTAAGAAACTGAAAACTTACAAACTCTTTCAGAGCATTTTGGTTGGTCCCCATAATGGTATTGTCCAAATGTGGTTTTCTTTTTTTTGAAATCAACATTCATACATAGGATATGAGCATGTAACTCACCATCTATGTTCACACAGTAACTCAACCAAGTCAAGTTAAATACCTGTAGCCACAACTGCACAGCAGGCTAACATTGATTAGCATTGTCTCGTATTTCTCTGTAATTTACACCATTGTATGAACCCAATATAGTTGGCTAGTTGATCGTTCTGGGTGAAAACACAGAAAATGAATTAATTTAGTAGGCAGGCTGAACATCCTATATGTATTAATGTAACAATATAATTCAGCCAGCTATGTTATGCTCTAGTATAAATCGGAAAATAAAGGGAAAAAAAAGTTTTCTGCAAAATGAATCAGAGGATGGGTTAGGATTTATTTTTATTTTTTTGTTTTGTTTTCCCAACTAAAATCTAACTTAGAGGGCTAGTATAGGTTTGGCACTGAGTAATGCCGATGCAACCATAACTCAGGACATCTCAGGATTATCCTTGGCTTAGCCTTAGTTTCCTTCGCTAGTGCAGCATTCTGGCTAGGGAATTCTAGGCACTGAGGATCACATACCTTAAAACTGTTGAGGTTGAGAACTACTAGTATAGAGCTACATGTGTGCTATGGGGGAAAGTTAGGATCGAAAATGAAAGAAACATCTTTCCAGAACTGTTAAAAGTGTCCTGAGATGCTTTCCCCCCCTAATCTTCTTTTTCTTTTTCTTGCAAGCTGCTGTCCCAAGTAGTCTGACCTCCCTGCCTTGGGCAGGAAGACCCTCTACTGCTGCTGCCGCCGCCGCTGCCTCTCCTTCTCCATCATGTGCTCACATGAGGGTATGAAGAGCTGCTGCTGCCGCTGCTGCCGCCGCTGCCGCCACTGCTGCTGCTAGCACCATCGCCGCTGCTGCCACTGTTGCCAAGAAGGAATATCGAAGCTTGTGGGAGATGCTGAACAGACCGACTGACCAACCAACTAACCAACCAACCAACCAACCAACCATGTTCCTCCACACTACCTTCTTCCTAGTAGCAGCAGTGGCCAATGATGAACTCAAGGAACTCAAGCCAAGGAGGGGCTCCTTCCCCAGAGCAGCAGAGGGAAATGGCCTTCCATCTCGGCCTCTATTTATTGTTGTTGTTTGTTCCGGGCAGGGACCTAAGAATGTGAATGAGAAAATGTGGTTGCCCATGCATCCTATCCCATATTCTGCCACCAGATCTTTCTGGTGGGAGCAGGGGGAGGAAAAGTGAGGGGGTGCCTCTATTTCCTGTTGCCATATGCCACATATTGGACCAAGCAACCCATCTTGGCCAGTTCCCCTTCCCTGCCCTGCCATAGGTGCTAAATGTTCCGCCAGCACTTTTCCTTTCCTTTTCTTTGAGTTGCTGCTATGAAGGGGTCCTGTTTCACCTCCTGATGACAAAAAAAGAGATGGTTGCTCAAAGGCCAGTTCTTTCTCTTTTTTCTGCCCCGTCCCATCCCTCTTCTCCACAAGGGGAGAACATTGAAGCCAGGAGGAACAAAGCCAGTGTACCTCCCTCCACTCACACCCACCCCAAAGAGCAAGTTGCCCCTAGGTCTGATTCACAGAGCTTCAAATTTGGATGCCTGAATATAAAGGTTCTATCTGGAAGTAGCTGCTTCTCAGCACAAGTCAACAAATAAAAGAGTTCCCTCTTTCTCTTCTCTTCCCCTTGCCTTTGTAGCTCCCTGTTCCTCTGGATCAGAGAATACCTGAGGAGGAAGAAGAAGGAAAGAGGACTAGAAGTGCTCATCCAAACTCTTGGTGCTGGCATGAAGCAGTCCCAGTAGATAGGTGGTCTATCTGGTGGGATGGAGCATCACATTTTTTCTTTTCTTCTTTTTTTTGATGAGAGCAGAAAGTGGGGAATTCATGTCCGAGATGCTCTGACTTAAAAGAGTAGACCTCAACCTGTGACGGTCACTGGAGACAGGACTCTGGACTTTATTGATATGGCACACAGATCTCCCTTCCTCCAAGACTATTGTAATATAAGAGTTGTATTTTCTGTGTATATCTGTGCTGTGGAATCTCGTGTAAATTGAATTTCTTTTTCGACCGCCATTACAGGTTCTCTGTTAATTTAATAATGTGTCCTGCTACCCCCTCTGCCCTGCACGCCAATAATTTTTATTTGATGTTTATATATTTTCACCTTTTTTAATATTTTATTTCAGTTGTTTCTTCCAGGGAGAATGTGTGGGCGTGAGGGGCAAAGCAAAGGGGTAGTTTTGCATGAAAAAAATGGGTAGGGGAGGAAAAAAAATATACAATCTTGGAAATCAAATCTGTCAGGGAGATTGTGAGGGGTAAGCAGGAAGCTGAGGTACTGGAGGAAGTATCTTCTTCTGGTCCCCTTCATTCCCGTTTGCTTCCAGGGAAGGCAGAGAGGGAGGGTCACAAGGGGAGTGAGCTAAGAAATGTCTTTTAAAGAAAAAAGAAAAAAAATTGAAAACGTTTTCTAGGATCTGCAGATTTTTCTTTATGAGTAAGGTACAGAATTCACAAAAGGCTCTCTTTCTGCTTTCTGTGAGGCAATTCCTGACATTCTTTGCTTCTATTCCACCGTTCTTCTAACAGAACCAGAGGTTGGAGGGATATTGCAATGCTCCCTTAATCAGCCCAGCACTGCTTGTTTTCAGATCCTGCACCCAGAGCCTTGCCTATGACACTGCAATACTGTAAACTACTTTCAATACAACCAGCATTTAAGAGCTAAGATAGCAGTGGAAAGGATAAGGCTTATAGGTACATATGTTGCTTTTATTGTAGATTGTAGAAAACCCTAATAATGTGGAGCAGCTATCACAGATCTAGCAATCCAGGCTGCTGTACATAATAGTGCTAGAATTTAAATCTTAGGTCTTTTTCTTCCACTTTTATTTGGTAACAGACTTCTTGCCCCTTATTTCTTGATCTTTGAAGGGAAGGGCACCTGAACCACATCCTGCTCTGGTCTTTAGAATCTTGTTTTATCTTGCTAGCTTTAGCCTTTCTACCTGGCATGCCACTACTATACTGATAATATGGTGCTTTCTCTGATGCAATCTCAACATTGGTACAAAGGACTGTGAGCACCAAGGATCAGGTTCCTACTTGGCAATGGAGTTCACTGGGTGACTTGGGGCTACTTGTCATCTCAACCCAACCAAACCTACAGGAATATTGTAGCAATAAAAGAGTGTGTGTTGCCCACCTCTTTCCTGTCAACAGCACTCAGCATGGCATATTTCAAAAGCTCCCACCCCCAATTGATCCTTCCGCTTTTAATATTCCCATCCCTTTTTTTATTTTATTTTTATTTTTCCATCTGTTCTCCTACCTGCCAACACTAATGTCTCAATGCATTCTGTCTGCTTACCTGATTTTCCCAGAACCCTTCCTTCCCTACCTCAGCTGGTGCTTCAGCATCACATATCCCATTCAGCAGGCCTTGTCCATTAAATACAGTCTATTAAACTGAAATCATTAAACAGTGGGTAAGTAAGCACAGAAACACCCAGAATGTGGAATTTAGAGTCTTTCTAGACTAAGCTTTCCTTAAGCAGTTATCTGTGACTTTCTTAAGCAATCACCTAATGCTAATGAACTTCATGTGTTGATCAGATGATTATTCTTATACTTCTAAACCTCTCAGTTTTATTTTTTTCCTTTTTATCAGAATGCATGGTTCCACAAGGCCATTGGATTTCTTGTGGAGGAGCCATTCATCTAGAAGTGCCCTAGTTAATAATCTACCTCTCCAAAGTAACACAATTGGAACAATAAGAAGACCGGATTTGGGTTTTTATTTTTTTCCTCCTGGCAGCTGGTTAATACTTTGTGTGTCCATTGAATTCTTTGAAAACAGGATACATAGAGGTCAAAAGCCTTCTGTCCAAAGGCTTTGGGTTTTACCCAGCCTCTCTTGATATCCAAGACTGAACCCATTATTTTCTTCACCTCTTCAGGGACAGCTACTTTCCTCTTATATTAGAGGGAAAAAAGAGATATCCAAGAAAACACAGAGTTGGGTTCTATTATCATTGGACACTGATACGTTTAAGCCCCTTCCTCCCCATAATCAGTTCCCCCTTTGGTCTCTACAACTCTATAATTCTCTTTCTATAAATACATTTCTCCTTTCATAATAAGGATGGACATTGTGTTAGCTTTCCTATTAGTATCTCCACATCTGCCCCCATCCGATCATAGATCTGCGTTAGTGCCCAGCTTGGTAGCACCCGCAGGATAATCTGTTGTAGATACATTAGACATAGGCTACAAAAAGAAGTCTGCGGTATCTGTTTGCTGCCATCCAATGGTTATCAGGATCTGCCTAGATATAGAAGTCCTCATCCAGTGTCAACTTAGTGTACTAACTGTAGAAACCTGCATTGGAAGCAGATTTATTTTAGCCAAGAACGCATTTAGTGGTCAATATTCATTTTAAAGGTGCCAATAGAATTTTAAAGGATAAGGGGTGGCTTTTTTCCCCCTTATGCAATACAGAGGATCCAGGAAGAGCTAATCAAGGAAGAAAGGCACAGAAACATGACATTGCCCTATTCTTCATGGCATCCCAAAGGCTTCCTCCATTTAATGAGGGGAAAAAAATATGCCCCTTACTTGCCCAATTCCCTAAAATGTTGAGTTTCTAGGATGATCAAATCCTTTAAGGCTACTTCATCAAAGTGAAGGCTTTAAAGAAAACACACAGCAAGTTTAGAAGCAAGTTTTAAAGTTTATTCTTCATGAAAACTAGACAAAGTGAAGGCTATAAATTGTTTAAAAAGTCTGGAGAAGTGCATCCATTATTTGAGTGGAGAGAGAAGATTACTTTTATTTGAACCAAAGCAGGTGAGTCTCAAAATCTGAGGTCACAAGGAAGCTCAGATTTTAGCTTGGAGTCTATCTAGCACATTTGTTTTCAGATTCTGTTCACACTGTTTACTTCTTGAAGTAGTAGATTCTATCAACACCCCCTGATCAAACTCTTTCTTTCTTGTGTTTCTTGTTCAAAAACTTAATCCACATCTGAACAAGTGAGACAAATCATTAATTACCATCAGCCAAGTTGCAATTTATCCTCACTGAGTCTAAGGGATCCTGTCTTCAGCTAGAGTTCCCTATTTGGTTTAATGTATCCAATTTTGACTTCCTGAGATTCAGTGCAATGGCCAGACATAAAAGAGGTGGGTCTTTTACCTTTGAATAAAGAAAGGCATCAGGTGCAGAAAAATGGTATGATGCAGTAAGAGAAAAGACGATACAACATCATTTGTACTACTTGTCAAGTGAGGGATGCTAAGTAATATATAAGCAAAAATGGCTTATATAATGGTTGTAAAATAACTCATTTATTAGCACTTAGTTAAGACTGCATAAAATACTTTAATTAAAAAAATAAATTTGTAGAATAGGGTATATAGCCTGTGGCTATGCCTATGAAAAAAAGGTTATTTCTGGGTCAGCATTTTTATTGTGCATGACTTTGCCTGAAGCACAGAATACTAATGGTGGCTTAAATAGCAACATCTTTTCCAACTCCTGCCTTTTCTTTGTACAGTTATGCAAGAAGAAATGGACCTGGTATCTTGAAAGTGGTGGCACTAGAAACCTAGTTCCTGAAAGTATTATAGCCAGTTTAGCTGTGATGGCATTCCAGAAAAGATTTGTGCTAGCACTTAGTATATAGCAACCTTCTCTACATGGTGTCGTAGTGTCAGTATATTGGAAAGATCCCAGGTTATGAAAGCTGCTGTATGAGGAAATGGCTGTCTGTGTCAGATTCTTTGGTATCTTCATAAAGACTACAAATGTTCAGAGTTTCTTAGGCACAGAAATCATACTTGGTACAATATAGTTTTATGTTTTCAGTTTTGCCTTTTGTTATTCTAGAAAGCCATGAAAATAGTAGTTTTCCAAAGAATTGATAGACCAGAATGAGTTGGGAAAGGAGAGATTAGTAGGGTGTGGTTTTAGGTAAGCTACTTAGAATCATGGCTAATAGGTTAGCAAACAAACTGTTGTAAAATAATAAATAAAATATTTAAATGGTTGTGCAGAGTAGAAAGCTGGCTTAGGTAATTCTATAATTTTTGATGAAGGCTGCTTCAAGTGAAACTCTTCCTGTGCCAAAAGAATTATCACAGATGAGACACTGAGGACCCGATGATCAGAATGACATGCTAAGTAAGTATTGTAAAAATGAACACACTTAGATTCAATTCAAATAGATACAATTTGAGTGTCGGACAGGATATTTTTCACTGAACTGAGTCACAATTCAGGAACAAACATTGATGCAAATTCACACTAGCATGAATCATCTCCTCATTTACTAAGACTGACTTCCTCGTACTTTCCAGAGATGTCAGGTTTGATTCTTCTTGTAGCTGACATTGGAGTTGCTACAACAAATCTGGAGGTCATGAGTGAGGGAAAATGACTACAGCACAAGTAGTTGATCTATTGCTCAGGAGTAAGCTGCAAGTGTGATGAGGTTCTCAAACATTTAATAACTAAGGAAATACAATAGACAATAAGTATTCCTTAACTCAAGGTGAAATGTCTTGTTTAAAATTTCATCTCATTTAACGTGCCCTGGCTTGCATAGGACAATTTCCCTGCCCAAATAAAAGCCCAAATGCTCAACAAGACAACAGTTCTATGAGTCTTCATCACAGTAGGAGGGTTTTTGTATTATTATTTTAATCAAAAGCAATTTCAAAAGGTAGATTTTGGGAGCAAACAAATGAGTGATGTAGATGGTTTGCTACATCTCTCCTTTTCTTGCCCACTTGGTATCAACTCTAAGTTGCTTTGCTACCATCTGAGGAAAGATAGAAAAACCTTTTTTGCTTTTTTCCTTCAAAGGACAAAAGCAATCTTAGGAAGCTTTTTGCAAAGATGAGGAAGAGGAAAACATTGCTGAAAAGAACAGCCATATATTTGCCCTTGTTTACAGTTTGGCTCTAAAAGTCAGTGTCATCCTCTCTCCTAATTTTGGCTTATCCGGCAGAGGGAGCTTCAGTGTTCCTGCTGCTCAAATATGGTAGCGATAGTCCTGCAAAAGGAGAAAAAAGGTTATTTTGTTCTTGATGGTAGTAATTTGGCAACTGCATTATTACTATAATTCCACGTGATTTTATTATAATATAGCAATGATTTGCCTCCTGTTCCTCCTCCTAGAAATCATCAGAGCAACACTTAGGTAAAGGAACATTAGTTATACTCATGGTTGACCTAAGTTCTAAATGGAAAGCTTGCTAAAAATCAACAAAACAGAAACTGCAAAATCAGATCTGAGGAGAGAAAAGAACTTTGTGCTACTAAGGAAGGAGGAAGGTTCTCACTTACTGAAATAAGGCTCCAGATAATTCATCTACGATACTTCCTGCATAAAATAGAACAAATGAGAGGTTCATTTTTTCTAGAACAAGGAAGATAAGGAGATTGGTTGTTAATTTGCATCATCTTGTCTCCAAAAAGCATACATAGGCTGGGTTCATACCTCACACCAAACTGTATTTTATTGACTGTAATTCATTGAATAAACCACAATTGAATGACAGACAACTATTAGCCATCATTTAGAAACTGCAATGGCTACAATCAAGCAAGATACTAAGCAAAATAAAATATATGGCTTAGTGTGATATGTGAATTCAGTTACGGAGATGTCTTGGGTAGGAAGGGTTCCCTCCTGTTTCTTCTCAATGACTTGAGAGATGGCAACTCAATTGAACCAAGCAAGATTTGAACTCATACTGGATTTGACATCCTGTCCATTAAACAAACAAATAAAAAATAACCTACTGCTCACCTGGTGCACAGGCTGTCTCGCACACAGGACAAATGTAGCAGAAATGACAATACTGTGTGAGGAAAACAGATATGATAAGATTACTGAGCATTCATGAAGCCAGACTACTAAGCCTTGCAGGAGAAGAAAGAGAAGAGATGATGGAGGCAGAGAAACTGAAATACCAACCTGGCAGCTCATACAGTAGTCACTGCTGTCCCCATCTTTACAAGGGCACTTGTCACACTCCCCACAATGCTGAAAAAAGACAGAAAGGGGGAGGAGGAAAAGAGGTAGGATGCTTAGCTGGGGAAAAATGAGATGTTGAAATGTTTGCAAAGATCACCCCAAACCCAGCAAGGATAATAGAGAACCCTCATCCCTTCATCCTGGAAAATGAATTGGAAAGAAAATGGGTGGAGCA
Source organism: Azemiops feae (assembly GCA_023970755.1). Lineage (NCBI taxonomy): Eukaryota > Metazoa > Chordata > Lepidosauria > Squamata > Viperidae > Azemiops > Azemiops feae. The sequence continues at coordinate 222,314 of JALGBA010000382.1, forward strand.
ATGCTCAAAATAACTGAATAACAGAGTTGGAAGGGACTTCTAATCCAACCCTCTGCTCAAGCAGGTGATCCTATACCAGTGGTGGCGAACCTATGGCACGCATGGCAGAGGTGGCATTCAGAGCCCTCTCTGTGGGCACGCGCGCCATCGCCCAAGACAGAGGGACGCAGGGCCGGGCTGCTCCCCTTCCCCTCTCCATGAATGCGGAGTCTGGGAACAGCTGCGAGAGCCGGGCAGGGGAGAGGGGAACCTATAAAAGGAGCAGGTGTTGTCAGGAGAGTGAGTGAGCGGCCTTTGGAAGCAACCAGTGGTGGGTTTCAAATCATTTAACAACCGGTTCTCTGCCTCGCCTTCCCTCTGTCTTGGTTGGGGTGGGCTGCTCAGGGGGATCGGCTGGGGTGGGGGCAGGAGCTCCCAATTGCAGAATTGCTGGAGGTCCCAGCTGGGGGGGGGCAGGAGGGTATGGTTGGGGGGCCTGTCTCAGGCTGGGGTGGGTGCAGGAGGGTGGGGGTCATCAGGTCCCGGCTGGGGGAAGGCTAGGGAGTCTGGCTAGGGGGGCAGGAGGGCTGGGATGCCTCTGCGGAGGAAAGCCACCCCCCCGCCGGCTGAGCCTCTAATCCACACTGCGGTCACATAGGATTGCATAGAAGGGGCACTGGGCAGAGGGCTGGGGGGGCGATCAGCAGGGGGGAATCAGAGATGCCGCCATTTCCTTTCTGCAGTGCAGCCCCATTGGTGTGGGTGGAGACGGCCCCGGGACAGCCAGAAGGGAGCCCTCACCCAGAATGGGCCCTGTCCACACAGTGGCTCTGATGGGGGCGGCGGCTGCTGCTGCTCCTGCTGCTCTGAGCCCCTCGACCGGCCAACCATGCAGGGAAGCAGGAGGAGGAGGAGGGGCATCTGGGTGTCTGAAGCTACCTCAGCTGCTCACTGGCTGCAGCCGGCCCCACCTCAGCAGCCCGACGAGGCAGCGGATCTTGCACACCAGCTGCCCAACCTCATGGGGCAACGGCGCCTGGGCAACACCGGGGCTGGGCAGGAGGCGGCGGCGGTGATCCCTGCATCGCCAGCCTGGCCAGCAGCAGATCTGGAAGCGAAGCTGTGCCGCCCATCCTCGCGCTGGTGGGGGCAGCGTCAGGGGAAGGCGAGCTGTGGTACACGCCCACCCCTTGCCGCTGCCACCCCACATCGTCCCACATGCACGTCCCGGAGGCGCATGAGGGATGATGTGGGGCAAAAGCAATGAAAGGTGGGTGCACGCCAGATCCCGCCTTCCCCCGCTGCCGCCGCCCCTACCAGCACAAGGATGGGTGGCACAGCTTTGCTTCCGGATCTGCTGCCTGACACCATCGGCCCCCGCACAGAGAGGCCAGCGAGCACATGGGGGCCGATGGTGTCCATCAGTAGCCACAGCCTGCCAGCTGTCCTGCATCATGGCGAACTGGCCACAGAGCCCCATCGGCGCAGGCGGAGTTGGCCCCAGATGGCCGGAAGGAAGCCCTTGCCCGGCCTGGGCCCTGTCTGCTCAACGGCTCTGATGGGGGCGGCTGCTGCTGCTGCTCCGACCGGTCAACCATGCAGGGAAGCAGGAGGAGGGGGAGGGGGACCGGTGCACGTGATCCGCTGCCTCATCGGGCTGCTGAGGTGGGGCCAGCTGCAGCCAGTGAGCAGCTGAGGTAGCTCCAGACCCCCACCTCCTCCTGCTTCCTTGCATGGTTGGCCGGTCGGAGCAGCAGCAGTAGCTGCCCCTGTCAGAGCCACCAAGTGGACGGGCCCAGGTTGGACAAGGGCTTCCTTCCAGCCATCCCGGGGCCATCTCTGCCTGCATCAATGGGGCTCCATGGCCAGTTTGCCATGATGCAGGACAGCTAGGAGGCTGTGGCTGCTGACCGACACCATCAGCCCCTATACGCTCATTTGGCTCTGTGTGTGGGGGCCAATGGTGTCAGGCGGCAGCTGCCCCGGCCCCTGCCTCGCCTTGCCTTGCCCTGCAGTAATCGGCACCCCTGCCCTGCCTCGCCTCGCCTCACCCCACAGGATGAACCTCCTGCCCACTACCCCACCCGCCAGAGATGCCCTGGATCTCCCCCAACCCTGCTCTGCCCCCACAGGTGTCCCTTCCCACGAGCAACATTGAGGTGGCCACTCCCACCCTGGCCACACCCACCCAGTCTGCCATAACCACCGCAGCCACGCCCACCCAGTGAACCATGTCCACCCGGCAGTGATAAATAAGTGGGTTTTGGGTTGCAGTTTGGGCACTCAGTCTCTAAAAGGTTCGCCATCACTGTCCTATACCAATTTAGACAATCTCTTCTTAAAAGCCTCCAGTATTGGAGCACCAACAATTTCTGAAGGCAAGTTGTTCCATTGGTTGACTGCTGTTACTGTCAGGAAACTTCTCCTTAGTTCTAGATTGCTTCTCTCTTTTTTTCAGTTTCCATTCATTGCTTTTTGTCTTGCCTTCTTGGTGCTTTGGAAAATAGGTTGACCCCCCCCACACTTCATTGTGGCAGCCTGCATATACTGCTCCATAGGAGGGCAGTAGTATTTATGTATTAATTATTTCAGTTTATATACTGCTTCATTTGCCAAGACTCTGAGCAGCTTACAGTAAATAACATAAAACCAAAGCATATAAAATCAATAACATAACCATAATAATAGAAAAGTTTAGGTTTCAGAATAGGCACTTACTGATGCATTGTTTGAACTTCAGCAATATAAGCATTTGTTGAGGAGCATTTGTTGGGACCAGCAGTTCACTATTATATTGTATATTTGTAAATGTGTACATACACACATACAAATAAATAATCTAAATTTAGATATGCTAGTATTTTAGCGCATATGTATGCTAAAAAGAATAGAAATATCTTTAAAAGCCATATTCAACAGATATCCAAATTGCAGGTATATATTAAGGGTCTGCAGTGATCAAGTTGCATCCATTGGCAATGCCTTAAGGAAGCTGCATCTTTTCTTGGTTTCATATCTGATTTAAAGAGGTGCTGACATGCTCAGCCACATGCATGCTGAATAATCTTTTCTTCATCAAATCCAGCCCAATATATAGCCCAAGGTTTCTGTCTGTCTGTCTGTCCCTCTCTCTTTTTCTCTCTCTCTACTGAATCTATTATCTACCATCTACCAGAATCTCCATCTCTTCACCTAATCAATATATTTATATCCATACACATATACACACATATACTCATATGTAATCTGTTAGTAAATAATATAAGTGAAAAATTAATACATAATTTGAATAAAACAATCTTAAACTAAAGGATTTTTCAAGTTTCTTTTCTGTTCTTTTCCAGGCAAGGCTATTTAATACATTTTTAAACAGCATCAATATATACCTAAGATTTTTAGTAACTTTCTAGAATAAATCTGAAGCTAAGTGGGGGGGGGGGGAAGAAACAAGTTAATTTGCTGGGGTTGCAACAGTTTAACAATCTTAGGAAGTATGGACAATAAATCTGTGGCCAGGGGAAATTATCAGAAAATGTTAAGAGTGTATATGCATGTGTATACAGACATACATAGACATATAAAACTATTACATTGTTTTTTTCAGAGAGGATTCTGAGTTCATCTACTTCATATATGTGTGCTATATAAGCAGAAACAGAGTGTGTATAGCAAGGGAAGGACAAGCTACACGTACCACATTCCTTTGTGACTTGATCTCCCCCTGCCAAATTACTGTCTCTGAACCAGAATGTTCAGATCAGGAGCAGACCAGCTTTGTTGATAAGAAGCAAATGAAATAGACTTATATACTGCTTCATTTGTGCAAAGACCTAACCAGAAACAAGGAGAGTAAGGGAGGAGAATTCATGCCACAGTAAAGTCCCCAATGCATTGGTGGAAAGATAGAGGCAAAAAGGCATCCTTGTGAAGGGTGTGTTACGTAATGCTCCCAAATTAGTTTAATAATTGATTAAAAGGGGATGAGAAGGAAACTATACTTCCAAGAGGGAATGAAAAGCCATACCACTTTAGTATTAGAATAGGAATAAAGAACCAGTGATCTTTCAGAATTTGCTGAATGAAAAGTTTTACCAGCTCTCACCATAGCCCATATTAATGGGGGCACTAGGGGTCAGCAACTTGTATTAGGTTCCTAACTGGGAATAATAACCTATCAAAATCACATGCAAAGGTTTTCCTGCATTACCTTGCAGAAGGCACAGTAGTGGCAAACAGAACCTGCTTCATACTCATTGTCTTCACCTTCTTCCTCTTCCTCTTCATCCTCATCCTCATCTTCAAATGAAAAGAGAGACACAGAGACAACTCCATTATGGTTGATCTCTGATTTTTTTATTTTTTGGTAGGATAGTTCTAGAGAGTGACTATAAACGGAGTAGGAAATGAGGCCCATAGAGTAGGGGCTGAACAGGAGATGGTTGGATTTTTGAGTTTTCTGAAGAAAGTATGAAGTTCATTTGATTTGGAAAGAGGCTGAGAGCCAAGAATAAAAGCATTAGGTTATTTACCTCACCTTACCAGAGTAGTGTAGTAGATATTGTTTCTATTATTTACAGGTTGCATGATCTTTGAATTATAGCCGTGCTATAATTCAATGCTATAAATCAATTCAATTTTAATTCAATTATAGCATGTCTATAATTGCTATAATTATAGCAATTATAGACATGATGGCAGTGCTCCAATATTTGAGGGGCTGCCATAAAGAAGAGGGAATCAACTTATCTTCCAAAGCACCAGAACGCAAGACTAGAAACAATGGATGGAAACTTAATCAAGGAGAGAAGCAACTCAGAACTAAAGAGAAATTTCCTAACAGTGAGAACAATTAAGCAGTGAAACGAGTTGCCTTCAGAAGTTGGGGTGCTTCATCATTGGAGGCTTTTAAGAAGAGATTGGACAGCCACTGGTCTGGAATGGTATAGGGCATCCTGCTTAAGCATGGGGTTGGACTAGAATACCTCCAAGGTCCCTTTCAACTTTGTTATTCTATTATTCTGTTATGGGTGCTCTAGTCCTATACACTTGGGTTGTCAAGTGGTGAAAGCTGGAATAGGGTCTTGGAGATTGGATTGCTTCAGTGAGAAACATAGGTCAGGGAGAACAAAATTTTCAGGTTCTCTGAAATATTAATGGAGGCTATGATGGCAGTTGAAGCATGTATTGCTGGCTTTCCTCATCATATCTGCTTTTCCCAACACATTTTTTCCCAACCAGCTGTCCTCCAGATGTAGATATCAAATCTCTTTTTCTCTGATGGCTGAAGACCAGGTTAGACAAGATTTCCCTTAGGTTTTTCCCTAAGAAAAACCACACCAATCATATACCTCCCCACAATATTCACACATTTCTCACCTTTTTCCTCTCCATGGTGCTTTTTGGCTTTTTCATGGGTCTCATGTTTATGATGCTTTTGTCTGTGTCGTTCATACTTATGCTTATCCTTCTCCTTAGAAGGTACTTCATCAGACTCTTCTTCATCATCATGTTTCCGATGGTGATGATGACCACTTTGGTGAGGGGATTTGTGAGCAGTATCTTCATCATCCTCATCTTCGTTGCTATCATTGCTTCCTTCTTCTTCTTCTTCTTCTTCTTCTTCTTCTTCTTCTTCTTCTTCTTCTTCTTCTTCTTCTTCTTCTTCTTCTTCTTCTTCTTCTTCTTCTTCTTCTTCTTCTTCTTCTTCTTCTTCTTCTTCTTCTTCTTCTTCTTTTTCTTCATGGGGATGGTGATGCTTATCATCATCATTAGCAGCAGCATGTTTTTGCTGATGGCGTTGATGATGACGAACATCATCATTGTTGTCATCGTCATCATCGTCATCATCGTAATCATCATCATCATCATCATCATCGTTGTCATCATCATCATCATCGTCATCATCATCGCCATGATCTCCATGATGTCTATAATGGTGGTGTTGGTCTTCATTATCATTATTGTCATCACTGTCATCATCTTTATGGTGTTGGTGGTGGCTGTGATAGTCATGATGTAACTGACTGTCATCATCATCTTTATCATCATCATCATCATCATCATCATCATCATCATCAGGCTTTTGATGATGGTAGTGGTGCTGGTGTTCAGCATCATCTTTATCATCATTGTCTTCTTGATGCTGATGGTCTCCATGATCGTGTCTCTCTTTGTCACTGTGATGGTGATGGTGGTCTTCATGATGTCCTTGATGATAATGGTCATCATCATCATCATGTTGATTTCCATGATGTTTATCATGATGGTGCTTACTCTGGCTGTCATCATCATCATCATCATTACTATCATCATGGTGGTGATGGTCAATGTGATGATCTGTACTATGAGGATGATGGTGTTCCTCTTCATTATCATCATCATCATGTTGAGAATGATGACTTCCTTGGTAATGTCCAGCATACTGAGCAGCATGATGGTGAGCATGGCCATCATCAGCACCATCATCTTTGGTATGTTGATAATGGTGTGCATCATAGTGATGCTCTTTGGGATGATGATGTTCATTTCCATGGTATTCTACATCGCTGTGGTGATTGTGTTGCTGACCCTGTGTTCTAGGAAGCTGGAATGAACAGAGCAGGACCAGAAGAAGGCCAAGCATACAGACTTTCCAGGAAGCCATGGTAAGAGCCCTGCTGCCTGCACCCAGAATTCTCAGTGGAGATCCCAAAGACAGGCAATCAGGAAAGGCAGACAGCACACAAGGAGAACTCAGGGGTAGAATACTGTTTCTAGTTAGGGCTTATGTGAGTGACGTTTGCAGCTGGCCTAGATTAGCCCTTCAGCTCACAGCCAATGGTTGCCTGGCCTGGCCTCCAGGATAGATGTGAAAATCAAGCCATGGGCTTCCTGCCATGCCCTTATATGACAACACTGGACTGGAATGAGTTGGGAAGCAACTTTAGGGAACTAAACTCTTTGCCATACCACCATGCTATTATTAGCTGCTCAGAGCAACTGCACCTCAGTTCCTCAAAGTAGAAGCCAGCAAGTTTTAGTGCAATGAGAAATATGAGCTACAGCTCCTAGGTTGGTATCAGACTCAGAAGTGTGTAATCTAGCAGAATTTTGGTTTCTTTGATTGTCTGGAATTAGACTAAGGGATCTGTCCTTGAAAGGAGAAAAGGACTTTTTGGATTTAGAGCCGATAGCTGGATTTCACTAAACCAAACAGGCTAGAAATTGGGCTCGAGAAGATGAAAAAAGAATAGCAATAACAAGTACCTTGTTGTAAGTGCTATTGTGTTTATGTGTATTTATTTTCATTTAAATGTTGGAACATGACCATTTTATTTAAGCTTGCACTAAAATAAAGCAACATAGATACGTTGTCAACATTTCCTCCTTTGATTTACTGGTGTTGGATGAAGTGCAAGGCTGGACAGACTGAAAGGAAAGTTTGTGAGAGTATCAAAATAGTGAAGGGCATGAATAAGGAAAAGACTGGAGTATGGCATAAAAAGATTGGGAGGGGGAGGTTGAAGGGAACTATGTGGTCATAAGCTAAAGAGATGGTCCTAGTGGGAGAGTGACCTGGAACAGAGACACATTCTCAGCAGTCTCAGGAATGTGCTGATGGGTCCTGGGAGCTGAAACCAAATCCAAAGTGCTGGCTGAGATCTATAAATATCTGTGCAGCTCTACCACACTCCTACTGATCCTGTGTTCTGTTCGCTGGATGACCCATAGGGTCATAACAGGTTGCATCCAGCCAATCAGGCTCTTGAACACCACCAGATTCTAGGAGAGATTCAAATCTAATCCTCCTTTAGGCTTAGGCATGGGAAGAAACTACTCAGATATAGATGCTATACCCAAATATCACCACAAAGCAAAATTTCATGCAACAGGACCCGATGAATAGTCTGCTCTTTTCCATAACTTGGAAAAGATGTCTTTGGAACATTGGTCCCACATTATCCCAAAGGTGCTTTTTCAAAAGGCAACTGGACTTTGTTTTCCCTTGAAGATGTTTCACTTCTCATCCAAGAAGCTTCTTCTGTTCTGACTGAAGGATGAGAAGTGAAACATCTTCAAGGGAAAACCAAGTCCAGTTGCCTTTTGAAAAAGCATCTTTGGGACAACTATGACCTGGATGAGAATCCCCTTAGATATTCCCACATTATTTAGCTAAATGGGATTCCAGCACATATAGAAGACACCCAGATTAGGGAAGGCTGATCTTTGTGACCTTTGTGAAAAGGTTGGCTTGTCCTTTCCTTTTGCTCTTTTCCCATTTGCTCAAGTTTCTAAATTTGCCTTTCTGTGCTTGCTTCTTCATCAGAGAATCCCATTTCTTTGGCACCTTGTAAGACCCTCTCTTAACTCCTATTCTACTAAAAATAGGAATTTCTTAATCTTTGGGAACATAAACCAGGTCCTCCTAATAAGCAGCTGCTCAGGCTAGAATTCAATATCCTCAAAACAGACAATCAAAAAGCCTCCCGCCCCCCCCCCCCAAAAACAGAAAGATCCAAACACTCCTTATCAGAAATAACACTCATATGAGCGGAGATTAACACAAAGATGAACATTAGACCAATAATCAAGAAATAAACAATACCCCAATCAAGGAACTATCAGCAAGACAAACAAACAATAAATAACAGTCTAACCAAGGAATCACTAAGAACACTCTCACCAACACTGATAAGGCAAGTCACTAGTACAGACATGTCAAACACAAGGCCCGGGGGCCGGATGCGGCCTGCGAAGTGGTTTCATGTGGCCCACGAAGCCATCCTGGAAACAGTGAGGGAACGGCCCCCACTGCCTTGGCCCTGGCCCAGGCCGGCTGGGAGCCAATGTACAATTTTGTGGTGGCCATCCATGCTGAAATGCATTCAGTCTTAGCTCCACAAGGCCATCTGGAAACAGCGAGGAACCAGCCCCTGCCGTGTCGGCCCCGCCCCCTGGGTGCGCGCTGGGAAGGCTCCTCCAGTGGACCATGCCTTGGCACTTGCCCTGGTCCCACCCCCTTCTGCCAGAGACCCTCAGATCTGTCCCACTCCTGCCCAGGCCCCCTTGACACGAACGATGTAGAGCTGGCCATGCCTACCCAGTAGGCCACACCCACTCCATCCACGCCCACCCAGTAGACCACACCCATCCGGCCCCCCGAAGGCAACCGCAATGCTGATGCGGCCTTCAATGAAATTGAGTTTGACACCCCTGCATTAGTATATAAAAATAAGAGCAAACCCCACTCCCTCCTAGCATGATGATGTTACCTAGTTAGGTAATGAAATATCTGCAAGAAAACCATCAAGCTCAGAGAGTGCCGTGGATCTGTCAAGACCTGGAATTTAATATCTCTTTGAAGGTGCAACTACTATACTTTCACTCTGCAAATAATCTAAAGATCTTTGATTCTGAACAATTCTAGCTACAATTTGTAGTTTCCGTGCCAATGATCTGGGTTCTTAGCTAGCTCTGGGATCTCTGCTCATCACATGCAAAGCAGGATCTTTAGGGTAAAGGTTGCAAGAATTCCTGAACCAAGATATGAATTAGAGACAGGAAAGGATCAAACTTTCTGAGAAAATATCTTCAGACCCCTCACATCCTGGATATAAACTGCTTCAACTCCTCCCCTCAAGAAGCCATTACAGGACATTGCATGTCAAAACACAACTAGATACAAAGACAGTTTCCCCCTTCCCCATGCCATCACTCTGCTAAACACCTAATTCTCACACCACTATCTTATGCCTAAGGATATTTACTCACGTAGTAGAGCTGTATTGTTATTCTTCTTCTCATCTTTCCTATTACCTTCTCCTACTGGTATGACTTATCACTTTGTTGTTTGTATTTTATGATTTATGATTGTATCTTATGATTTACACTTTACGATTTATCACTTTGTACGCTGAAAGCTTATATACTGTGTGCAGACTGAGAGCTTATGTTTGTATGTACACTGCATATTTGTATGTATACTGAGAGCTTATGCACCAAATTCCTTGTGTGTCCAATCACACTTGGCCAATAAAGAATTCTATTCTGTTCTGTTCCGTTCCATTCCGTTCCGTTCCGTTCTGTTCCACCCCACCCACCCCACACCACCCCACACCACACTTCACTCCCATTCCACTCCACTTCCACTCCATTCCACTCTGAAATATTTCCCACACCCTCCCTTCTGTGGACTGAGAAAGCTTCTACACACTAGTTGTCTATTCTGCAGCTCTGGTCTCCCAGAGTCATTCCAGCATACCATTATTATACAATATATTTAATCATTTCTCCCTTTTGCCACATTAAAGTGTGAAAAGTATTCTTCTATAGAGAAAATATTTTAAAATCAAACTAACTATTCCTGTATTATCCCTTAACCATTAACAAAATCCACAATTGGTAAGACTAGAAACAATGTTGCAAGCAAAGGTAAATACTCATAAAGGAAAATATTGTAGCTCAAGATGAAATGAGGGCTGATAAGCGCTGATGCTGTTACCAAGTTTGGGTAATGAAATGTCCACAAGAAAACAACCAAGCTCAAGAGCACCAAGGACTCCTCAAAGGTAAATACAATGTTGCAAAAGATTGCTGAATCAGGCCTAAATAATTGACAGCTGAGCTGAAATTGATTGAATCAAGTAAGAGTAACAAACAGAGAAAATCCTTTACACAAACTTTCTTGAAACACAAATGAGTTACCCCAACTTAATCCACAGACCAAAAAAAAGTATCTGTAAGCACAAGAAAAGTTATTAAAGTATTTTCCTCACCAAATTCACCAAATTCAACATGATATAAGACACAACATACACACTCATATTCTACACCACCACAGAGATCACCTTCCCTATAAATATCTCTAGCCTCTGTAACCCCATTTGTAGCCACCTTTCAAGGGCAGATTTCTTGCTCTTGAAATGAACTGCCTCCCGCCCACGCAGCATGTTTAGCATTCTTCTTTTGAAACTCCAGTTTGCAGTGTCTCTTGATAAAAGGTTACAATGTGGCTGCAAATCCTACCCCAAAGAATTTTATGAATTGCAGTTGTGCCTTATTTCTTTGGAAGATGCTTCTTCATATGAGAATTTGAAACAGCAAATAGTGGCTACTTGAAGTAACCTGCAGTATCAGATAGCGATGGCATGCAATGGGTGTGCTTGGAAGTATTGCTTTTATACACCTTTTGTACAAACCAAACCAATCCAAATCAAAATCATTTCCTATGAGGTCACCAAAGCTGAAGTTTATCAATGACACAAGCATAAAGGAAATGATAATGTCAACCGTTGGACTAGCGAACTCAAAATCAAGAAATCTTCAAGGCTTTGAAGTGCCATAAAAGATAAATTTTATTGAGTACACATCTCGGAACTGAAAAGGCAAAACCAGCTCTGGTTTTCCTGGCTGGGGTCCTTGGCATCGACGTGGACTGGCAGGCCAGGCAATTGGCCGCTCTGCGGCCTTCTTTCCCACATTGGAAGCAAGCTCCTGCAGGGCAATGCATACCCTCTCTAGCAATCAGAGGAAGGCCCCTCCCCCTCTATGTGTTGGCGGGTGCTTCTCTTGGCTTGGGCAGGGGTGGCTCTCTGGTGCAGCCTGTCACCGATACTTCATCGGATCCAGTTCCACTGTCGTGGTCAGTTGATACCATGCTCGGAGATTGTCAGGGATTCCCAGGGCAGGCAATTCTGGTACCACTTTCTGTTTAGCCCATGTCCAAACTGGTAGACCACTAGGTGTTCTGGCCACCCTCTCAGCTTCCCGGCAGGCTGCGAAACTCCCAAATGTACTCATCCATGGACTGGTTCCCCTGCCTTATGGAGCAGATACCAGATTCCGCCCGGCGGACTTGTGTGGAATCCCCAAATCTGGCCCGGAGCCCCTCTAGGAAGGTATCGACGTTTCCCAATTCCAGAGCTCCTCGTTGTGGAGCATCACCAGCCATTCAGCAGCTTCCCCTTCCAGATTCACAGTAATGGCATTCACATTGGCCCCTTCATCCAGGAATGCTGCTCCATGCTGCTCCAAGTAGATCCACACCTGGCTCAGAAAATAGGTGAGTTTCTCCAGCCGTCCATTGAACATGGCTTTCAAAGGCGATGGCTTACGGTCATCGCAGACCATCAGGTAGCCGGGCGGCATTCCCACAACCTTGACAGATAGTGACTAAGTGAAAGGTGTACTTCCATTCATGCTTAATGCGAAGTAAATCCCATCAAGATTGGCTTCTGACTAGAGATGTACAGAACTGTTTGAAAGTCCTATTTTACAATGATGGGCATTGCTTTTCCTAAGGATCCCCAAGCATTCCTGGCAGTAGACCAAAATGCTTTTTTTCATTAGCATTATGGACGTCCCTGATTTAAAGGTAGACCCACACTGCCTGCTGAAATAAAACAAAACCTCAGGAATGCCTCAAGGATTTTTTCTCTCTCAGTGTTACCAATCAAAATATACTGAGGAGCTGTTCTAGTTTTCCCACTTTAACAATAATAAAATGGAATAATTATTGGGAAAATAAAGGAGGATACCAATGAGAGATCATCATGCCTATCTCACTAGCCTGTGTTTCTCAGACCCAGCAGATTTAAGATGTGTGGAATTCCCAGAATGGCTGGCTGGGAATTCTGGGAGTTGAAGTCCACACATCTTAAACCTTTTGAGATTGAGAAAGACTGCTCTAGCTCTTTCTGATCATTACATTTCAAGAGTAGAGTGATTATCCAGTAATAATTCCCCTTGGGAAGCTTCACAAGAGAAATATGTTCTCTGATAACCAGTATAGCCCTGTGTTAAGCTATACAGCAACATAACATAACTTTCAGTGCTGCCATATTTCAAAAAATATTAATCCATAAAGTTTGGTGAAGAAAAGAAAAATATGCAGATGATTTATCCGACTGATGTTTAAAAACAGTTTTTGGAGAAGAATTACTCAAATTAGAGTGGCAAGTGTTATTTTAGAAGCATCAAGCAGCCTGTGCATTTCTATTTTCCAATCCAAAAGCTTTCTCCCAGCTTTAGCAAATTGTTAAAAAACAGTAAAAAGTGGTAATGGTAAAAAAATCAGCAGCTATATTACCCGATATTCTGAGGCAGGAAACTTGTAAATACCGTACATAAGGAACACAAATTTAAAATAAAATAAAATAAAATAAAATAGGCAAGTACAAAACTTAAGGAAGAACACATCTGAAAAATGCTGGCTTTATCCATGCCTTTTCTGTATTATAACCTTGTACCTCCCTCAAAATAGGTCCAGCAAATGGTTGCACACTTAAATGCTATTAGAAGTGAATTGTAAAGTCAGAAAAATTACTAGAGGGCCACAAAAATTGGAATCTCCTATAATTCTTTGCTGCCATCTAGTGATCACTAGATTCTTACACCCCAAATATGGATAGATAGATAACCTTTATTGTCATTTTTATATTGTGGGCACAATGGCACACATAAAAAATGAAATTTAGTTGCCCGCTCTCAAAGTGAAACATATACATGACACACACCTAAACATACTATGTACAACATATATATAGACCCACATCCCTACATATACATAGCAAATAAATATTAAATACTGTCCATCTTGAATATATAATGCAAGGAGGAAGTTTGAGAGTTCGCAAGGTTAATGCTGTATGGAATGAAACTATGGCTGAATCTGGATGTTCTGCTATGGATACCACGAAGCCTTCTCCCAGAAGGTAACAAAGAAAACAGGTCGTGAAGAGGATGGATAGTGTCCCAGATAATCTTACGGACCCTGCTCAAGCAACGCTTCTGTGCTATGTCCTGGATGGTAGGGAGGGAACTGCCAATGATCTTTTCAGCCATTCTCACCACGCTCTGCACCGCCTTCCTGTCTGAAGCAGTGATGCCTCCAAACCAGACTGTGATGCTGTAGGACAGGATGCTCTCGATTGTCCCCCTGTAGAAAGTGGTCAGGACAGGGGAAGGAAGATGTGCTTTTCTCATGCGGCGCAGAAAATGCAGGCGCTGCTGTGCCTGCTTCACCAGTTTCTCACTGTTTAGCGACCAAGTCAGCCTACCCGTTAGCTGCACACCCAGGAATTTGATGCTGGTAACCATCTCCACAGGTGAATCATTAATGCACAGAGAAGTGTGGCTGTGCCTGCCTTTTCTGAAATCAACAATGATCTCTTTGGTTTTTCCTGTATTTAAAACTAGGCTGTTTTCCTTACACCAGTTCACCAACCCCTCAACCTCCTTGCGGTAAGCTTCCACCTTGTCATCCTGAATAAGGCCCACTACTGTTGTATCATCTGCGAACTTCACAATATGGTTGGTGGCAAACCTAGCACAGCAGTCATGGGTCAACAGGGTGAACATCAGCGGACTTAAGATGCAGCCCTGAGGAGAACCTGTGCTCAAGAAAATGGTATTAGAGGTATTTGTTCCAACTCGCACATATTGGGGCCTGTTGGTAAGAAAATCCAGAATCCAGTTGCACAAAGGAGTGTTTAAGCCTAAAAGGCCCAGTTTGTCTACTAGATGCTGGGGAATGATTGTGTTAAACGCCAAACTGAAGTCACCTAATTATAAATTCATGCACACATACAGGTAGTGCTTCCTTAATGACTGGGCTGAAAAAATAACTTTAAAATCGGTCCTTGCATTTATGACCATCGCAACACCCCTGCAGTCATGTGTTTCAAAACTGGAGGTCATTTACGACTGCTACAATATCCTGCAGTTCACAAAAATAACAAAAGGAGAGAAAATGAAATGGACATAGGGTCCATTCCTATTGTCTGTGATATTTTATTGTCCAATCAATGGCATCCCTTCCCCTCTGAACACACATCCCAAATTCCCCCAGGGGCACACATCCAAATTCATACAACAACCTGTAATGCTAAATTTTAAAGCACACCAATGGAATTGCAGTTAATCATTTTAACTGAATTTCTCTAGGGGAAATAAAGCTACCTGCAGGTAGAAAAATAGCCTATAAAGAATAATTTATTAAAATATAGTTCCCCCACTTCTCTTAAAAATTGCAATATGGAGCATTTAAAAATATGATTCCTCCCTTGCCGTACAAAACTCTCCCCTTATTCTGCTGAATGTATAGACTCAGTATTATATTTCTTAGGCCGGCTGCAGCAATTATGATCCAAGGACAAAACTACACAATATATCAAATATTTACTATGTCGCTGTTTATTTTTTAAACTACAATAGGACAAGCAGCCTATTGTTTGGATGGTAAAAATACATACAGCTGGGGAGAGGGGGGGGAAGAGAGAGTGTGAGAGTGAGAGTGAGAGTGAGAGAGAGAGAGAGAGAGAGACCAAATGAGTGTCCATGGCTAAGGGCAGACTAGAACCTACCATAGTTCTTGCTGCCCTGTCAGGTCCAGCACTTTAATCACAGTACAATGTCGTCTTTGGGCAATAGAAGAGACTGAAAAATCTGCCCCATCATCCCTGTTGCATAGCTGCTTGGAATATTGGCAATTTGTCCATTCTGAGCCCCCTCCCTCCTCCCAGTCACATGATGCTGAGCAGCATGTATCCAGCCCTCTCACTACCCATGCCTTCCATATGATGATCCATTCAAAAAAAAAAAAAAGGCCACTCCTGGCACAAGAGATGTAAGACATTATCACCTAAAAATTAGCTAGATCTTGACTGGTAATCAATCTGTGCTCTACAGTTGAGAGCAGAGAGAGGATAAGGCTCTTGGGTGAGTGCAAACGGGCTATTAAAAAGTCTCTGGCATAACAAATGAATGGACATCACAGAATCTACACGGTCAGACAGATAATAATGTCTTTTCCATAGGGACTATAAGAGAAATGAAGATATTGAGTCATCTGGTATGTTTAATCTATAAAGACTTCCTAGTCCAATGCATGGAGCATTGGGCCTCAACTAACAGCCTCCAGAGTTGAGGGCCATGCTGGTGCAGTTCTGTTGGGCAGATATACTGACTCTCTCTTGACCAATAAAGGATGATAATTATATGTGCAACTAGACAACCATCCGTGACCCTTAGGTGATCCTTTCAGAAATATTTCCTTATCAGATTCTTTATTACCTTCAACAGTGACACAGATTCTAATGTATTGCCTTCACTGGAAAGACTGGGATATATTCAGGGATGTGTCTGCCTTGAAAATAGCAGATGTTGACCTGTATAGCACAGTCAAACATCAGCATAGGATATGTTTCATAATATGTTGTATTATATCATAAACTATTTTATGATAATATTTGGATCATAAAATGTTTTTTTTTAATTTGCCAAATTTTAATCCCACAGGAATCATGGGTTCCAGATTTTGGATGCATTCTGTAAGTTAGCCCATTTGAGGTACCTTGGTTCAAAACGTTTTGCCCTATGGTGCATTGTTTTACCTAGTTAACAGTTACAGGAACCAGAGTTTTAGTAGTATGTAAACAAGAAAAACCATGCAGGTTGGATTATAGTTTCAGAGATATTTCCTTACCAGATTTCTAAATGCCTTCAATAGAGACAGAACTTCTAGTGTACAATGTTCACTGAAAAATCTGGGATATATTCAGAGATATATCTTCCTTGAAAATAGCCCATGTTGAACTGTAGAACATAGTGAAATATAAGCACAGGATATTTATTTATTTATTTATTATTTTATTTATAACTTTTATATAGCCACCCATCTTTCAACCAACTCTAGATAGCTCTCAGTCAAGAATTAAAAGATATATAAAATCATTTAAAGACTTTAAAACACAACCAATTAAAACATTAAACATTAAAAGAACAAAAACATGGGGTCAATCCATGATAAAATGCCACCATTTAATCTTCTCTCAGGAAATGTTTTATGACATTTTATATCATAAACTGCTTCATAATAATGTTTATGTCATGAAATGTTTTATAAAACTTGTCACATTTCAGTTTCATGGGAGTCATGAGTCCTTGATTCTGGACATATTCTGTAAGTTAGCCCATTTAAGGCACCTTGGTTCTATAGATAGATAGATAATATCAATTTCTTTCCCCTCATATTTAAATGTATCTGTAGTCCTGGAATCATCCAAAGATGAGTAAGTTGGGCGGGAATTACTTTGCTTAAGATCTTCCTTTCTCTGACCTGTTTCAGCTGGAATAGAAAGAATTCCAAAAGCCAAGTTCTGCGTGCTTTCCCTAACTTGTCAGGAAAAAAAAACATGCCTGATCCCTGTTTCAGAGCAAGCATTCAGAGGCGAGATGAATAAAGATTTTAGAGTAAGAACTCAATCCTGTATTATGGCAAGCTGAAGCCTTTCCCTCCAGATTTTGATACGCATTTACCCTGAGCAAATAACCAAGAATTTTTGTAGGACAGGATAGTTTATTGAGAGCATTTCCTCTCTATATTGTTCATAGATTTCCTAAAACATCAGCTCTGTTGTTAACCCTTCATCCTGCATACTTTTTAAAGGAACTTTTTATGTAGAAGAAGAGAACAGGGGATCAGCTTATCCTGATAAACCTGCTAATAATACTTGTCAGGGTAGATGCATGTTAATACTAGCTGGTGGATAATCTTCTTGGGGATGTCAAACAGTCACTTTTGAGTTGTGTATTTGAAGAACCTCCCACTTCAAGGTTGGGGTTTAAAACTACAGAATTTGAAGAAGGGAAACTAAGAACTTCCCAGTTGACATTGCAAAGGGAATGTATCAGAAATCAAAGTGAACTGGACACCTATTTACAGCTTTCAAAATTATGAGGAACTGTGTTTTATTTCTATTCAAATTATATAGCAGTTATTTCTTGTTTGCATATCTATTCATTTAAATAGGTATGTATGCATAAGGTCAGTGCTTGAGTAGGAAGAAGAAAGATGAAAGAAGAGGAGGAGGAGAAGAAAAAGGAGAAACAGAAGGAAAAAGAGGACGAGAAAAGGAAGGAAGGAAGGAAGGAAGGAAGGAAGGAAGGAAGGAAAAAGAATGACAGACAGACAGACAGGCAGGCAGGCAGGCAGGCAGGCAGGCAGGCAGGCAGGCAGGCAGGCAGGCAGGCAGGCAGACAGACAGACAGACAGACAGACAGACAGACAGACAGACAGACAGACAGACAGATAGATAGATAGATAGATAGATAGATAGATAGATAGATAGATAGATAGATAGATAGATAGATAGATAGATAGATAGATAGATAGATCAGGTAAAGCAAGCAAGGTGCTGGCTGAGGAAGTTCACATATCTTACAATTGCCAAGTTGAGAAATATTGTAATTTATTAAATAAATAAATAAATAAAGCCCAACCCTTGCTGTAAAGCTTTTACTGTCCTCCTTTTCCATTTGCAATAACAATGTGATATGCTGCAAATACCTTCCACCCTCAAAGGAATTAAAAATGACAGCAAAAGAGAGAAAACCTCCAAAATGAACCAACTCACCTCAGTTCTCCACCCATTAATAGCTCAACACTCCATATCCAATTAAAGCAAATTACAGGATTTGATTATTTTAAATGCAGGGGGGGGGGACTTCCAGACTTTCAAGCACACCTGTTGCCTATAAAGAAAGAAACTGATTAACGTATTTTTTTACAATTTTTTTTTATCCCACCCTTATTATTTTTATAAATAACTCAAGGCAAGCGAGCATACCTAATGCTCCTTTCCTCCTCCTATTATGAATATGAAAATTGAAGACAGTACCAGATGGCATATGAACTGGATAACATTGAGAGGACACTAGAGTAGATTTCATTGTGAACATCTCAGTGCACACACCCTGACAAACACACACAGACCCACCAATAATCCTGCTAGGCAGATAACTGTTGAAAATCTAGCTCTTGGGGAACTTCATTTTACCCACTGGGTGGTGCTTATCCAGTTCAACAAGTTCCTGCATAGGGTGCGGTGCTGCTACCCAGAGGCTGGATTTTGACTGTTCTTCCTGCTTGTTTTCTTACTTATGCATAGTGGATTAGACAGTAGGCACTGTGGTTTGGGACTTCTGCTCCAACCACTCTGCGGCCGTGTCTGATTGCTCTGCTCCATGGCCACTTCCGACCAGAAGGATCAGGTATTGGTCTTCAATCAGATGTTTGCTATATGGTGGGTTACCTAAACCCTGGAAGATGCTGACAGTTTCTTGAGACGTTTCATAACTGTGATTTATTTCCAGGCATGGATCCCCAAATATTTCAAGAAAAAAGTCTGCACAACTTTCATTGAGCAACCTAGTGATACAGGGTGAGTAAAGCTTGATTTTTTTCTGCTGTTTGAGATATATGTAAGCAGGCACTTCTAGCTTCCTCTGAGGCTCATTTACAGTTTAGCGTTTCTAGTTCATCTCTCAAATCTGCACTATGATCTCCATGTGAGACTTAAGCTTCACTCACGCTAATCATATTTTACATTTCACCACTGCTAAACTCTGGGCAGAACATTTTGGCTCAATGTATGCAGGGCATCTTCTGTGTCATGCTTTATTCCAGCAATTTCCTCTTTCTCACCTTTGGTTTAGTCATCTTTGCAACTGAAGCATTGCTTTAGGATCTGGCTAGTGGGTTGGGAGAGAATGTTACGGTAGCTGCTATTTTCCTGGCCATCCCTCTATTTTGGAAGGCAGAGTTGTGTGTGGCCTGAATCTTTGTATTGGCTTCCCAAATAATCAGCTTTAGTCAGATGATGTGGAGAATGATTTTTGTTGATACAGAAACGAGATGCAAATTAAATTCCATCAATTTTTAAATGGGTATGTGGAAAGGCATCTTGTCATCTTCTCTTTTGATAATAAAATTCTGTTTCTAAACAAGCCCCCCACACAGATTCCCTCTGCTTTGCTCTCTCTTTGTTCTGTCTCCTACCCACTCTCCACTCTCCCATGACTTCAATTCCCAGTACCTTTTTTTGGTTCATCCATGGCTCTATATGACTTCTCTCCTTGTTCTGCTGCTTTAACTCCATCCCTTCTCTTTTTGAAGTTGTTGAATTACATTTCAAAATGCATGAACACCTCTGAAAGATAGTAGTAACATTCAGAAGTATTTGTATTTGGCAACAATTATCCTATCCCATAAACACCTTTATATTGCATAGCTCCCAAAATGTGTATTTTGTGTGCTGTCATTTCTTTTACTGTTTTTATGCCAAATATCACTCTCTGAGCATGGTCACCTCGAGTCTTCATTTTCTGAAGTTAAGCATACATTGTTCCTTCAAATTTCCAAATCCCCCAAATTCTTTGTCCTTCCTGAATCTCTTTCAGTTTGCTTATATCAAGAATGAGGGATCTGTTGACCTTCACAAATTCTTGGCTCCAAGTTCCTTCAGTCCCAGCCATTTTGGCCAGTAGCCAGAGATGATAGGAACTAAAGCCAAACATCTACAGAGCCATTGATTTGTTCTATATCCTTCTTCAGGCCACACTCAAAGTTGAACACACTACGCCTAGTACAAAATAAGTGACTCAGTGCAGATCGATTAAGTAGTGTATTTGCTCCAGAACTTTTCCTTTATATATATTCCCCCCCCCGACTGTTGCTAGGAGTTACCTATATCAGAACATTACTGAATTACTGAGCAAACTGGGAAACCAGTTTGGTATAGTAATTAAGACATTAGATTAGAAATCAAGAGATCATGAGTTTTAGCCCTATTTTTGGCCCAAAGCCAGCTGTCTAAACTTGGGCCAGTCACTCTTTCTCAGCCTTAATAAGGAGGCAATGGCAAACCAGTTCCAAAATCTTGCCAAGAAAATTGCATTGATTGGTCTGTACAGTCGCCAAAAGTCAACACTGACCCAAAGGAACATCCCCCTCAAAAAAAACCTCACTCCACAGAGCATTAAATTATATAAAAGATAAAGGAGAGTTTATTTATTCATACTTCATATTTCTAAACTGCTCATCGCCCTCAAGTTGTTATACTGGGCCTCGGAGTTACAGGTGCAACCTTATTCTGATCCCTTCCGCATCATTCTGTTTCACAGTGCCTCCAATTTCTGTCAGTGTGGCAGTCCTCGCAAAAACCATACGTCAGTAGCCATAGAAGATGCTTTTGGAGCAGCCATTGTCAGCAAATGGGACTCAGCGCAACATACGACAGAGAAGCCAACTGATGCGTATGGAGAGGTGGAATTTCTAGGCACTGGTCGTAGACCGAGCAAGGTGAGCTTGTGATAGGACAAGAATTCCAGAGGATGAAGTCAGGATTATGGCAAGAGACTGTGGCCCTAAAAACAAAGCAACTATTTCCCAGTCTTAAATGCAATGACAAAGAGGACATATGTATTCAGGGATGACCTAATGATAGTATATTGGAGGATAAAGCAGGAGCAGCTGAGAAGGACATAGGTCTGAAACAGGATGAAGATCCATGATTCCCCTCCTTGTTTCTTCCTGCCAAATTTACTCTTTTATTGACCATATCTTCTGGCTGGCTATTGAACTGGTCACTTTCTAGATAGCTGTTTGAATGGGTGCTCGTAGCAATGCATTGCCATACTGACTCCCTTTGCAGATAAATACTCCAGACTCTTATAAAGCATCGCCTGGAAAAGTCTCTCAAAGTGGGCCATAGAGGGCAACAGCTATATGAAGAGAAAGACGATGAGTCCAGAGAGTAAGATGCCTGAAGTATAACAAAGCACGGATGACTCTAGATAAAGCTATTCAGGATTTGTAGTCTCTTTGGTCATATCCTTTTTTCCTCCCTTGCAGTTCATTCGCCTCTCCGACTCATCTGATCCTGCAAATGCCTATGCTTTAGTAACCCATCACTGGAAAATCCCACATCCCAACTTGGTGGTATCAGTGGTGGGAGGCGAAGGTGAGGGGCCCGTAAGGACCTGGCTCAAAGATGTGCTGAGAAAGGGGCTGGTTAAAGCAGCTCAGAGCACAGGTAATATCTTCCTGTGGGTTGCTTTAATTTTAGTAACTGTTTTAAAACATCACTGTAGAACAAGGGAATGAAGCTTTTGAACGGAGGGCTGGGAAGCCAACAGTTTGATGTGGGATAATTTGAATAATGACAATTGGATATGTTAGCGTATCGTTACTCTTGGAACAGTTGGGTAAGAAAGGCTTTCTTGGATGTAAAGTTATTGAAAGATATGTGTGCATATTACATAGCAACTAGGTAAAACTAAGTAAACATGCTTCTCAGTTTAGATTTCTTGTATATAAAAAGAATAGGAATATAATCTAGCATGTTTTATAGTAGTATATTTACAATGTTGTGCAAATCTGACTTGATCTGTTCTGCTACATAGTTTTTTAATCACATTTGAAACTGCTGATCAACTGCTTTGCAGCTATTAGAAACCTTCAGAAAGATAAGTTTTATAGCACTGGGTGAGTTCCCTTCACATTTTAGCAAAAGAAGTTTCGAAATACAAATTTAAGGATTGAAAATCTTGTTTTAGACACAGCCAAAGGGTGATTAGAATGTTGACTTTGCAAAGTTGCCATTGCAATAAAGGTCCAGGTAGCTTTGAAATAAGATTTTGAAATTAATTATCAGAATCTTTTCTATGGGAAAGTGCTGTTATTTTGAATTTCAGAAAAAATAATAGGATGGGAAGGTTGAACACTAGAGGAAATGCAAAGAAACTAAAGATTACAATTAAAGGGGAACAACATTTAAATTTGACTTACTAATGCAGAATGGAACAAAATACTTAACACAGGACATAAGGATATTTTGAACAATGGACCCAGAAGTTAATTTTAAGAATGTCACCATTATAGATAGACTATCTTTAAAAGATATTATGGAAGAGGAAAAAGTTTCAGAGGACAAGATTGAAATTGATCTGAAAGTGGATTTAAACATGATAAGTCTATAAGAATATACATGCAAAAGGATGCTACACTGGATATATAAATAAAATTAACTGATGTCTTAATAATTCAATGGATATGCTAATAACAAACTAAAGGAGTGATGTGAATAGCTTTCTTATATTGGATTTACAAAAGAGACGTTAAAATTTTGAAGAATTTTGTGAGTAGGAATAAAGAAAAAATGAACAAAAATCAAGTTCTAAGGCACTGCATAATACAGAATTTGAGAACTGTATATACTGCTAGTAACAATTACTAAAGTCTTTAGTTTGCTGGGTGGGGAATTATGTCTGCTTAATCTAGCTACATCTACTAACAAGATATGCGGGGGGGGGGATACCGAAACCTTTGTTTCATGCTTGGCAAATTGTATATATTTGACCAAGACTTTTCTGATACAACCTATGGCATGAGTAAAGAAAGGTGTGGAGGGAGGGTGTGGTTATTCAGCAGGGAACACATTTACATGGACGAATTCTCCCTTCCTTAAGGGTGCCTTTAAAAAAAAAAGGCTGAGTTGTTTCTGGTTGTGAATCAGCAATCATGTTTGAAAAGGTAGCGCTGGGTCTACGGATGGGTGGATGCTGAGAAGGCTGGTTCTAACCTGATTGATCCTTTAATGGGTACCTTTTTGAGATAAGAGTTTATACTGTAACAGGTATTCAGGTTGCAGTTTCTTTAATGGTCATGCATGGCCATTTCTCAGTCACGTGAGCTACTATAATAGATCTAGCTGGGTGATAGTAATAAGGGAAATGTTCAGGCATAATTCTGATAGCTTGGCTTAGGATTCCACAAAGTCTGATCATATTTTTCAACATGATTTCTTAAACTGTCTCTTTTTTAAAAAACCTGAATAATACTTAATTTAGTAAGTTAACTTAAGTTAATACTTAACTTCAATTCAATGTTCATATGATTTCCCAAACACTGAAATACCATAAACGGCCAATACACTTATGTAGTTCTTACTGTATTTATTACTTCTACATAGGTGCCTGGATTATGACAAGCGGTCTTCAAGCTGGTGTGGGCCGGTATGTGGGGGAAGCGGTGCGAGACCACGCTATGGCCAGTACCAACCGCAGCACTCATGTTGTAGCAATGGGCATTGCTCCATGGGGTATCGTTGAAGAGCACTATTGTCTTGTCAACCCCAAGGTAGGAGGGCTGCAGAAGGGAAATGCTAGCAGAGATGACGAATTAAGGCTGGGAAGTTTAACACAGTGTTACAGATTGAGGTGGGTGAGGTCCTAAGTCCATAGGCACCTCTTGGAACCTATAGACATGGTCCATAAGAGCCCCCACTCAAGTTTAATATAAAAAATAGGAAAATAATACATGAAGAGTGAGCTACTTTAACTGTATTTAAATAATTCGATTAAACTAATTCAGTTAAATATTACAGTGCTGGCTTTACCTATTTCTTTACCCTTGCACTGTATGTTCTATATCTCCCAGGTTGCCACTTAATTCTTGATCTCTCAAAAGTTGAGTTCCTAATTTAGCTCAAAGTGACAAAAGACAATAATGCCTGTCTTTACCTTGTTTGATTAATTTACTTCTTTTCTTATTCCAAAGGGTTCCTTCCCAGCACGTTACCCCAGGACAAAACCTGCGAGTCCTTTCTGCCCTCTAGATGCCAACCATTCTGCCTTCTTCTTGGTGGACAACGGGACACTGGGCAGAGCAGGGGGAGAGGTCGCATTCCGAGCCCGTTTGGAACGCTATATTGCCCAACAGAAAGTGGGAGCTGGCGGTGAGGAACTTATTCCATGCAGACAGGAACATAAAACATGGAACAGGAAGTTACCCTGTTTATTATGCTCCCTGCAACAGACTAATAGTATTTTCTTACCTCCAGATGGGTCTGACTTCAGCTTCTATAATCCTTAGATAGCTAAATTTAAAATTGCAACTTAATATATTTGGATTACACCCCTAAAAATGAGGCCAAAGAGCTAGCTTTCTCAGGGTGAAGAATAAGCTCTGTGTTCTGTGCCTGCCTGGAGGTGAGGGTTCATCCAGACTCACAACTTTTATGCTCTCCTCTGGTTCTATTTCCTTCATTTTTGCATCTTTATTTTATGAGGAGAAACCCCTCCTGTTTTGTAAGTCTCTTAACTCTAATCTGCTTGCTGACTCCACTGTGTCTACAACAACTGTTTATCTCTCCTTTTGATCGAATGATCCTCTTTCCTCCGATTCTTTAAGAAATACAATGTTCTGGCAAGCCTCATTACAGACACTTTGCACTTAAACATTAATTCCAATAATTACTCCCAAGCTGGACCATAACCAGAGAGCTATACTGGTTAATCCATATTGACTCAGAATTCTGTGGATCACTTTCCCATTGCTTTATGCCCCTGGTTAACTTTTTTTCACAGAAATTTCTTTCCTTCTGCACTGACCTTGAAAAGCTAGGCAGGTTTGAACCAGGATAATACTTACATGAGGAAAGGAAAGGAGTCCCTGCAGATTTTATCTGCTAGTTATTGCTGACTACGGGAGGCCATGCTCATCTCTGTTTCAAGGCCCTTGAGCCAGTGCTAGCCAAAGACATTTCTGTGGTCATGTGGCCAGCTTGACGTCATGGAGAACTGTTTCCTCCCCAGGTACCTATTTATTTACTTGAATTTGCGTGCTTTCAAACTGCTAAGTGGGCAGTTGCTAGGTGAAGATGGGCACTCACTTTGTTGCATGATGCTTGAGTCTCGAACCTGGGCTATAGGCTTTCCAGCTGACAAACCCAGTGTCTTAAACAGTGGGCCATCACGCTGCCCAAGAGATGATCCATCTTACCATCACTTACACAAGAGACTCCAGAAAATCTATGGAGGTTCTCAGTCATCCAG
This sequence comes from Azemiops feae, assembly GCA_023970755.1. Taxonomy (NCBI): domain Eukaryota; kingdom Metazoa; phylum Chordata; class Lepidosauria; order Squamata; family Viperidae; genus Azemiops; species Azemiops feae. The sequence continues at coordinate 247,946 of JALGBA010000382.1, forward strand.
ATATGGTTGCCCCAAAGGTGCTTTTTTTTTTCCAGGAGGCAACTGGACTTTCTTGTGTTTCTTTTGAAGATGTTTCGCTTCTCATGCAAGAAGCTTCTTCAGCTCTGACTAGATGGTGGGGAGTGGAAGGATTTATAGTGCTTGCAGACAGATGGTCATTTGCATTCCTTTAGAGAGTCATTGAAACCATTTGGGGGGGTTTACCTGTGTCCTCAAGGTCACATGAGTAGTGCAAATGTGTGTGTAGCCTTCTAGCTGCAGAATGTTTTCTGCCCTGTGTCCCTTCACTGTTGAAGACAGGCACAGGCTGTTGGGGATGAGTCTGTGCTGTCTGAATCTCAAATTGAAGCACAAATGGTTCCTGTAGGCTGCAATATTTTCTGGAAATCCATTCATACTCTCTCACCATTTGAAGGGTGTTCATCCCAAAGTACATAGCTAAATGTCTATGGGGGTTCTCAGTCATCCAGGTATGGTTGTCCCAAAGGTGCTTTTTTTTTCCAGGAGGCAACTGGACTTTCTTGTGTTTCTTTTGAAGACGTTTCGCTTCTCATCGAAGAAGTTTCTTCAATTCTGACTAGAAGAAGTTTCTTGGATGAGAAGCAAAACGTCTTCAAAAGAAACACAGGAAAACCCAGTTGCCTCCTCGAAAAAAAAGCACCTTTGGGACTCCAGAAAATCCCATTACTGTAGGCAAGATTGAAAAGTAGGAAAAGTAGGAAAAAAGCACCCCAGTAGAAAGCAATGACAAATCACTTTAATACAATATGATGTATTTTTATCATGTATTATGATTCAAACTTAGTTTGAGGAGATCATTATCTTGGCCTTAGTTTCTTCTCAGAGTGATAGCAAAAAAGTTTACATTTGGTCTTCCAACATCATTTTACTTGGACTTGGTTTGGCCATTGTTCCCTTAATTAATTTCCCCCATTTTGCCATTTTTCCACTCTATAGGTGAAGGGAGCATTGAGATTCCTGTGTTGCTGCTGCTCATCAGTGGGGACTCAGCCATATTCAAGGTAAAGGAATTGAGGTATTGTGGAAGAAGATGAAGAGTTCTTGAACAGAAATAGAAACAGAAATTTTTCTTGAATTTTCTTGAACAGAAATAGAAGTCAGATTTTAGGAAAGTGGTCCATAGTTTCACTCCAAGGATAACAGGGTTAAGCTACCACATTTGGATGTGAAGGAATGTAACCCTTTTTCCAGTGAAAGAGTGCTCCATAAAATTTTTGGGAGAGAGAAAAAATTAATTTCAGGAGAAAGCAATAATAAAATCATTAAGTCCAAAGTTGCAGTTACCTAAATTGCTGTGGGCTTAGGAAGACAAAGAACAAATACAGAACTGAAGAAAGGAATAGACCAAGATGGAAACTTTGGTCTTCTTATGCATAGAATATGGAATATGGGGGGGGGGATGAGTAAAACCTATGATGCAATTCATTTGTGTTCAAAAAAAGTGAAGAGGAAGGAAAGATTCTGACAATAGAAAATGGACAAGGCATTCTGGAAACAAATCCAGAGATGGAGAGAAAGATCATGAAATGTGAGATAGCAAATAATTATCCTTATGGAAGAAAGTGTGAGGGGGAAAATATATCCAGGTTTTGAATTTGTAAAGATAGGTGGGACGATAACAATGAGAGGAGAGAGTTAAAGATCTGAGGTCATGGGAGTTAAGAACAGCAGTGAACCTGATCAGACATGAACAAATAAAAATGCAGAGGTCAAAGATGAAGAGAAAGACAATGAGGAATGGTTGGGGATGATGAAGCTGGTTGGGGATGATGGGAACAGATGAAACACTGGATTGAGGAAGGCTGGCTTTGTGGTTCCCTCCTGAAGTGCACACTACTCATACCAGTTGCTTCTGTCTTGTTCATTTCCTAAGCGTGTATCGGAGGCTGTGCATGCCTCCATTCCCTGTCTTCTCCTAGCTGGATCTGGGGGAGCAGCAGACTGCTTGGCTGAATTGTTGGAAGAGACACAACCTGGGGAGTCCCTGAAAACTCTGGCAATGAAGAAAATGCAGGGAAAATTTCCAGACAATGACTTGGAGGAGTTGGCTGAGCAGGTAGGACCTAATGATGCTTTCCATCACTCCTTTCTTTTTATATCAATCAGAACTGCTTTCCTATTTCCTTCTGCTCTAGACCAGGGCTTTTCAACCGGTAGTACGCGTACCACCTGTGGTACTTTGGCACGTGGCAGGTGACACGTGACCATCCTAGAGAAGTGTAGGGGGGGAGCCGAAGCGATCCAAGCCTGAGGGAGAGGCAACTGTAGCTGCAGGACTGTCGGGGCTCGGCAGAAGCCCCAGGAGCTCTGGCAGAGCTTCAGCTGATTGGCTCCAGCTGATTGGTGCTTCCGAAAACAGTGGGGAACTGGAGGTGAACTGAAGAAAAAGGGAGGGAGGAGAGGAGAGGCTTTAAAAGCAGGTGGTTTTGGTGGGAAAGGGGAAAAAAAGACAACAGGGAAAGAGAAGGGGACGGAGAAGAAGCTGTGGAAGGAGAGCTCAGCAGGCAGGGAGGAAAAAGAGACAGGGAAGAAGAAGCAGCAGCTGTTGCTGGAAGAAAAGCTCCCCGAGTTCGTTTTCTCCAGCCAGGAGAATGCAATCAGTGCTGATGAAATGAAAAGCCAGGAGACAAGCATGTTGGAAAGGAGGTGGGTTTATTTAGTTCTGGATCAGCTGGCAGTTTGATTGGGTTACCATAAGGATTTTTGTGCAGTTTTTACAGCGTTTTGTAATTCAGAGGCTCAGTTTGTGTGCTTTGGTTATTGGAATATTTTAGTCTGTTTCAGAAAGGCTAGCAATGAGTCCAAAGTGTTGCCTTCCGTAGGTTTAATCCCTTTAAACAAATGTAATTAGTTTTACCCCCTTATCTTGAGTCTGTCTATGGCTTTTAGAAAGTTTTCTTTGAAGGTAAACAGGCTTTATTTAAGGCTAAAGCTTTTCGCAATTGCCAGAGCCTTTCAGTCTTGGATTGCAACATTGTGACACGTGACACGCCTGAGTCAGCTTAAAGAACACCCCCCCCCCCCGAGTTTATGTGTTTCTTTATTTGGGAGGCTTTTGTGAGCCTTTCTTGTTTTGCACTTGATTCTTGTGTCTTTAAGGGTACAGGGAAGGGATTGGGGGGAGGTGCATTCTTACTACACTGTGGAAGGAGAGCTCAGAAGGCAGGGAGGAAGAAGAGGAGAGGGAGAGAGGAAGAAGGGCCAACCAGCTAACTCAGGGGTTTACAAACTTAGCAACTTTAAGACCTGTGGAATTTCCCAGATGGCTGAGGAATTCTGGGAGTTGAAGTCCACAAGTCTTAAAAGTGCCAAGTTTGAAGACCCCTGGTATTAATAAACATGGATAAATTCATCATACATTTGTCAGTGCAAAGGGAAAGTGATTCAGCAAAGGAACAGCCATGGAAGAAATTAAAACTGGTACTTTTTTACTTTTTTTCTACAGTTTGTAATATTTTATTAGATTATAGAATAAAATACAAAAATAAAAAAGCAAATAGTAGGACAGTGGGGAGGAAAAAGGGGGGGAAAGTGAGGGGGAGAAGGGAAAAAGAACATACTTCCTCTGTTGCAGTAGAAGGAAGCATTAACATTGAACCTCAACTTTTTACTTTTCCATAATATTATAAACTAGCCATTTCTATAACAAATGAATCTAATCAGTAAAACCCAAAATCCTCCCCCTTTTTTTTTAGTCATCAAGTTTTTGACACCTTGCTAAGCACTGGTGGTACTCAAATATTGTCATGTCCTAAAAGTGGTACAATTTGTGAAAAGGTTGAAAAGCCCTGCTCTAGACTACATTTCAGAACTCAAAAGTCCAAAAGATATTGGCTCTGGAGAAATGTCTGTCTGTCTGTCTCCGTCCGTCTGTCTGTCTGTCTCCGTCTGTCTGTCTGTCTATCTGTCTCTGTCGGTCTGTCTGTCTGTCTCTCTCTCTCTATGTGTGTCTCTCTCTCTGTCTGTGTATGATTTTTCCGAGATAAATGTATTGACCTCTCTACATGTCTTCTTGTCAGGTGGAAAGCATTGGGAATCTGAGGGAATTGGTGACTGTCTATTCAGACCAAGAAGGTTTGGAAGAGTTTGAGACTGTCCTGCTTAAAGCGCTAGTGAAAGGTAATTAGTTCAGCACTAATCAAAGATGGGCAGTTTTTTCGCATAGTAGCAATGGACAAAAATATGCAGTCTCATACGGGGGACATCATTAGATTAAATTGAAATTAGGAAAAAACATACATCACCAAACCCCAAAAAATTTCAGCAATTTTATGGCTGGGATCCTGAATTCATACAGGACCTAGTTCTATTGATGTGTGTGTTTCTATAATGTGTTAGCTTAACATAATGCCAGACCTTGTTAGTTAGCTGTTGAGTTTGATTTCCCATTTTTATCAAACCTTCTCTATCTTTAAAAAACCAGTATATATATCCCATATTTCGGAATTCAGACCCCATGCAGACACCTTATAGATACCATCATCAGTTATAAATAAAAACAAAATATAGTAAATAATATTTTACATATTTAAATACATACTTAAAAAGAAAAGCAAGTTATAACTCACTCTAGGAAGAGAGCAATATTAGTCTAAGATGACACAAAATCCAACTAACACATTTTATTAAAAGACCTAAGCTTTTGTGGGTAGCTCACAAAAACCTATGGTTTTTAATAAGATTTTTTTTAGTCAGATAAGATGTTATTCCTTTTAATTTTAAATCAGGGGAAATGATTGTGAGCTTCATTCTATGTACTCTGTTCTGGCATAAAGCTACTGTAGATTCTAAGCTGACCATATGCAGAAAGCATTCAGATAAAGAAATGCGCCATGCCCATCTCCACATACTATTTGGCATATGACTGGATCAGGTAAATTGGGGGCTTCAGTAAAAAAAATATGATTACCCATCCTTTTAAATAAACAAATTCAGTTCCAGTCAGTTGTTTTTTAGGATCATGAGAAACAGTAATTGTGTCTTCTTATTTTAATATAATAGAAGTTAATGGTATATGGAATATTTACACATGAGGTTTTTTTAGCTGTGCCTTATCCCCAAAGGGATTCATTGCTGGATTCACTAAATTCCAGTCCCCAGAATTGCTATTCCCAACTACATAAGAGATATCATAAACATCCTAAGAAGATTGAACTCCATAAGAAATCTCCCTGGCAACTCTATTTCATCTACCATGTATTGCCACTTTGGCAATAACATGTATTTGCAAATAGTGGCACAGCCATGAACACACATGGCTCCTAAATATGTAAACATCTTTGTGGCTGTCTTAGAATACAATTTTCTCAACTCCCAGGTATGAAGCCCCTACTTTATTTGAGATTAATTGATGAGATAGCATCGTATGAACCCATGGAAATCAATCTGGCATAACATCCTATCATGATTTCAACAGCATGGTTAGACATTCCTAAATAACTAGACAGTGACTAGTTATTATGACACACCTTTGACAGTGGGAGATTTAGAGAATGTACTAGCAATAAAAAAAGGAAATCTTGGAGGTGATGTCATGCATAGATTACATCAGATGCAGGCACCCATTTCTATCTGTTTCTCACTGAAGATATAAATAATCCTCAGCTTATGATCCTAATGAAGCCTGCTCATTGGGGTCATAATTCACCAACCTGATTTTACAACCTTTTTTGTGACAACTGATAAGCGAATGCAGCGGTTACTAAGCAAACCAGTTGTTCAGTAAGGACCATAGAAAACAAGTAACTGTCAGTTTTTAAGAAAAAGATAACATGCTATAATGTGACTGCGGGATGCTGCAAACAACCATAAATGCAAGTCAGTTGTCGAGTATCCCAAATGTGGTCATGTGACTGTGAGGGAGTGGCTGTTGGAATTTCAGAACTGGGTCGTAATTATCCCTGACTCCATGACTAAGCATTGTAAGGTTGTAAGTCAAGAACTACCTATAAACATTGCAAAAATTGCCTTAAAAGTGCAGTAGCTATTTTATTGATAGTGAGCCAGACAGAAAAATAACTGACATTTAAATTAAAACAGAACTGTGAACAATGATGGTTATATTTCTTCTCTCTCCTCCTGGCAGCATGTAAGCGGTCAAGCAAGGCCACCTGTTATCTGGATGAGCTACGTCTGGCTGTAGCCTGGAATCGGGTGGACATTGCCAGCACAGAATTGTTCCGTGGGGACATTCTCTGGGAGGTGGGTTGGCAGATTTGTTTTAGCTTTTAATCCTTTGCTGGAACATAAAAAAAAGTGTGTGAGGAACGTGGAATAGAGAAGAATAGCCTTGAATTAAGTTATTTTGGGTATATAAAACTTGGAGCTCTCTGCCCATTCTATGCAGGGATCCTTGGATTCTTTCCCAAACTTATGCTGGGGTGATGAGGCTATATTATGTAACAAGGAAAAAAGAGATGAGTTGAAGACTAGCCACAAATTATTCGGGAAGAAGCAGAATATAGAAATGATAATAGGCTATACAAGGTGAATCCTTTATTTGAGAGGCAGAATATGGCCATTGTTCAGCCCAAAACCTTTCCAGGATGGTTAAAGTGTGTTGATTGTTCTGTCAAAAGTCTTACTGACTTTGAGAATGACACTGCCAATGATCATCAAGGCTGCATCAACAAATGTTGTTGCCTAAGGTGAAGGATGGAATGGTACCCAGAAACAGAACTGGCTAAATTTATCTCAGTCCTGGTGATAGAACAATGTCCTCCAGCACAGCTGAAGGAACAGCCTATTAAGTGATGTGTGAAAAGATTGCTCTGCAATAGAAGAGAGCAGTCATGGGTTCATGGAAGAATAGCTTGTTGTAACCAAAACCCTGCAAGTTGCTATTATCACACTTTATCTAATGAAGGATCCAACTTCGATCTCTAAGTAGTGGCAAACATCTATTCTCTTGAGACATAAATATTGTATTCTTAGGCTTCCTCTTTCGTTTCTTGCAGCCCAGTCTGCTGGAGAACCCAATGCGTGATGCCTTGCTAGGTAATCGAACTGACTTAGTGCGCCTCTTTGTGGAGAATGGTTTGGATATAGGACAGTTCCTGACATGGGGAAAGCTGGAAAAGCTGTATGCTGGGTCCCCCAAAGTCTCACTGCTCCACCAGCTTTTGGAGCGATGCCAAGGGACAGGCTCTGAGGCATCCACCCCTCCTGAAGACTTGCTGCTGGAACAATCTTTGCCCGATTGCCATTTATCTCATGTGGCTCTTATTCTGCATGAACTACTAGGGAATGTCTGTGCTCCTTTTTATGCAGGATTATACCCTACTGGCCACAGAGGGATAGGGGTAAGTGGTAATATTCTGTGTACATTCGATTAGGAAGGGAGTACATGAAGAGAAGTAGGATGTTTTGAGAACGGGGAAGCATGCAAGCAAGGCACTCCACAATAGTTGTTAAGATATTGGACTGAAAAGAGAAAGACCAAGATTCCTGACTCTGTTCAACCATGCAACTCACTAGTTGTCTCTCTCAGCCCAGCTTATCTCACAGCTTTGTTGTTGTGAGGATAACACCAGCGGAGTTTATACCCTGCTCATTTCTCAGCTTAACTCTCTGAGGGAAAAGTGGGACATAAACTAAATAAATATGTTTCTCTTATGGTTGCTGCTTTAAGCCTATTTCTCTTTAGAAGAGGGGAGCATTTTAAATAAAATAAGCTTAAAAAATGGGAAAGGAACCTTTGTGGTTCCCTAAGTGTCAATTTTAAGAAATCTTTCCAGTTAATTTCTTCCATACAACATTCTTCCTATCAGCAAAAGAATGAAAATGCTCCTAAAAGGGCTGGCTTATCCTGGCTGCATTTAACACTTTGAACTTAAATTGTATGCATTGTTTCCAAAATTACTTATGATGCTGCATTATTATTGCAAGTAATTAGTAAAATAATTATTAATTTTAAAAAATTGAAAAATAGATCTATTTTATAATCTTATCTTTAGTAATAGTAGAAGTTCAAGGCTATATAGTTCACAATGCTTGTTGTGGCTGAAACAAATTCTTAATATCAAATTTTGTGAATTTTTAAAATAGTTTCCAGTTTCATTGTAGGGAAATGTTTCGAAAAGAAACAGACAATGTTTTACAAACAGCTTTAATGCTTGACAGGTTTGAAACATATTAAATTTACAAAAAAATCTCTGTGGATTTTTGATGTTGCTAAGGGTAAATTTTGGCTTTTATTTCAATTTTGATAATGAATTTTGATTAATGTATGAAACCAACTCAAGACAAGAATGTGTGTCTTTTGAATGTTTCCTTTCTTGTGTTGATCAAGATGTCTTCTCTGCCTAGAAAAAAGGATTATTACCTAATGGAGATTCCACATACCAAAATAAGCTGTCACCAAACCCATGGACTGATCTATTTATCTGGGCAGTGTTGCTGAATCGAAAAGAGATGGCAATTTATTTCTGGGAAATGGTCTGTATTTTGATATGAACCTTGCAATAATATTTGGCAATGTCTCATACAGAGTAGAAACATTATGTTGCAAATGGATAGAGAGGATGATATGAATGAATTCCTCTGCCATCCCAGAACCTGATTGCCCAGGTGCCCTTTCTTACAGTAAAAAAGCAAGAAAACATTGCTTCAAGTTGGGGGGGAAAGTGTAGGCAGATGCTGTGGAGGTCATGCTTGGTCAACAGTCAAGTTGCCTGATTAACAGACACTATGCCTGTGACCTGTCAATCAGTTTATTTCTGAGCATGAGTTTAGTATTCATTTAAAAGAGCACTAAACTCATATTTAAATATAAGTCTGTCTGGCAGGTTGCAAATATGAAGAAAGAGCAGGAAATGAAGCAACAGGAAGCTCTTACAATCTATCTGGTAAACTTCTCTCTCTCATCATAAGTGTGTTCTGCACTTGTGACTTGTGAGCTTGGTAAGGGTAAAGCAAAAGGGCCAATCAATATCAAACATATTCTTTCCTCAATTAGTGTTGCAAAGTAATGCAGCACCAAGTGATAACACCAACAGCTGCCATAGAATAGGTAAAATAACAGTACTATCCTTCCCTAAAGTAATAAAAATAGTGAAAACTATGATTGCATGAAATCCTTTGTCAGCAGAAGCAGGGGGAAATCTGTTAACTCACTTACTGGTTTGCTGGTCTATACTGTAATAAAAATCCATTGAACACACTTATTGGTGGCAACAGCATGTAGGTAGCAGAACCCAGCTCCCAGTTTAAGTTGACTTTCTTGTACAGTGCAAGACTACTGAACACAGGTCTAGTGCTCTTTCAAAAAACACTAAACCCATGTACCAAAAGTGCTTTTTCAAAAGGCAACTGGACTTTTTCAGTTCTGAAGCTTCTTAAAGAAGAAGTGAAACATTTTCAAGAAAAAACCCCAAGAAAGTCCAGTTGCCTTTTGGAAAAGATACCTTTTGAACAACCATGACCTGGATGATTGAGAATCTCCATAGACACTAAACCCATGTATATAAAGACTTTACATAAGATCTCACAAGTATTTTGAAAAGCATCAAGCAAGCATTAGGGGCAGAATCCACCATGAAGCTAGGTGGCTGGTTTTTCCAGCAGCTCAAACAAAAATGACCCTGGAGAATAACACCCAATGGAGGAGATCATTCTAGCAGTCAATAGGAGCTGAGGAGATCCTAACTTTGGCCACATCATCAACTACATTGTTGATGAAGCATCCGAGATAACATCCATAGCAAAAGCCATATCACATTTCAGGAGAAAAGGGAAAGTGCTACAATAAAAGTGGAACAACTTTAAACTGTTTCTGTTGTAGGCTAGGGTTGAGACAAAATCAATGTCACTGGATCATCCATTTAAAAATGTCCCCAAATGGTTAATGGGGCATGTGGATGCTGTGGCTAGGAGGATATAGGGATGGCAGTCATTCTTCTCATGCTACATTTACTTCTTGCCGTGAGCAAAGCAAGAAAACAAGTGCACCCACAATTGTCATAGTGCTGGTGGAATAATAATGGATAGGAATGGAATGATGAGACATCTTGGCAACAGAAGGGAGAGAGTTTAATCCAGAAGCTAGAAAACAAGGAAGATGAGATAGATGTTTCCAGCAATGGGAAACTCCCTACCCTACAGCTCCAGAAGAATTGTTGGCAAATCTCTTCTCAACACTCATCCAAGCCTTTGGCATTGTGGAGTGTAGATATGTAGATGAGTGAAACCAATTCAGGGAATTCCTAATTCCCTCCCTCCCTCCCTCTCTCTCCCTTTAAAAAAGGGCTTCTGTAACTCCATCATCAAGTAGTAGTCAGAGGATGGGGGAGTAAATCAAATGCAGAAATGGTACAGAGGAAAAGAGAAAAAGCCTATTTGCCAGTGAATTAATTCGGCTGCTCTTACCCTTAAAAATGTGTTTGCTTTAACTATGACTCTGTGGCTCTCATCTAGTTGCCTTCTGGGGAGTGGACTGGATGGGATATGGGAGAAAGCAGAAGAATATGCTTAGAATAAAAGTCAAGGACTTATCTTCTATGCCAATCTTGTCTATGCTTCTTAACAGAAATGTTCTACAGCAGGATGTATAAGGTTTTGCAGTAGTGATAATTTTCCAAACTGAAATGGCTGCTCAGTAAGCAAGTGCAGATAAAACAAAAACACATTGTAATTGTCATAGGAATAGAAGATGCTATAAGAACAATGTGTTTTGGTGACTAATAGCATTGCGGTGGCAGAGTTCTGTTGCTGGTGTATTTGCCTCATTATTTTTACCCAGTTTCCTGACTGCAATTATAGGAAAACTCGAATAATCTTTTTTCTCTCTCTCAGCATTTGTTGCAGTTTATTTTATAGAAAAGAAATAAAGTTCTTGAAGAAAGAAAAGATTGGAGGAAAGTTTCTCCAACTGTTTCTTTGGTACTTTGACTGTTATTTAGTCTGTTTCACAATTAGATAATATTTCAATTTCAATTTTTGAAATCTTGGTCAGCTTTACAGTGTTGATTAATTTTTTTGCTTGTTTTTCTTTGTTTTTGCAAGTAGCTATTGTGCATTTCTTCTAAAAAGTATTTTACATGCACCACAGCGTTAAACAAACAGTATTCCATAATGCAGGGATGTCACAATTGCCCAAAACATTTTCTGTTAAACTTAGTTAGAAAAAAATACACGGCAAGAAGATATTTTGGAACATATGCCGTTTGTTTGCGTCAAAGCAGATATCACACCGATGGTTTACAAACCCATGCAAATCTGCCAATTTCTCCGGTAATTTGCTTTTTCTTTCAACCCAGGCTCCTGATGCCGTGGCTGGGGCACTGGCAGCAGCACAAATACTGCGGGAACTTTCACATCTAGACACAGAAACAGAGGAAGTGGCAGCTATGAAGGATTTAGCAATGCACTTTGAAAATTTGGCCATAGGTGAGATACGAGAAAAGGGATGAGGGGAGACATGATTGCTTAAGGGAAAGAGGGCTGGTTTTTTACATAACTGAAGATATTTATCTCAACCAGTGTATCTCAAACTCAATAACTTTAAGATGTTTGGACTTCAACTTCCAAAATTCAGTTGAATTCCACATACATTAAAATTTCTGAGATTGAAAAACACAGGTCTAGACCAGGGGTAGGCAACCTTGGCTCTTTTATGACTCGTGGACTTCAACTCCCAGAATTCCTGAACCAGCATGGCTGGCTCAGGAATTCTGGGAGTTGAAATCCACGAGTCATAAAAGAGCCAAGGTTGCCTACCCCTGGTCTAGACCAACCAGTCTAGATATACTGACCTACTGTCCCCATAACAACAGGCATAGATATTATGAGAATTGACTTCCAAGCCGTCCAGACGACATAATAGGATGGAATCTATGTTAATGGAAAGTGGAAGAGATTATTGGCATAATACAACATGCACTTCTTCATACAGGGGAATATAGGAAGAAGAAAGAGTTATAAGGAGAAGGAAAAAAAAGTAGGTTGTAATACTCATGAAATGAAACACTTTATGGAGAAACCCAGTGATAGGTTCCCAGGTTTTCCTGAAAATTGAAAATTGTAGTTTAGCATTCAGCTGAAATAGATTTCAAATCCTTTATTACTCAAATATAGATTTACTAGCTGGTTTTGGATGATTAAATTTTGCATTGACAGTCTCCACTAATTTGTAAAATTGATGTAAGTGGACCAGTTATGGAATTGGTGAGAATGGAGAAAAGCATTTTGCACATTTCAGGTTTCTTTTTCAATCCACCAATAGAAGGCCCTATCTTCTGACTGGTAGGATGATTTCCAAGCAGCTCCATCTCAAATCTAGTGCTTCTTAGCCCCCTATCACGTGTGCTGTAAAAAAAACCCCACCTTTTGCAGCATATGGGCACCTTAACAAATGAATGTTTTCCATAGGAGCAATTTCTTGCCACCCTACATCCTGACTTAGCTTTAGGTACTCATTTTTTTTCTGAAAAGAGGGAACGCATAGCATTTTTACAATGGATTCATTTCCTTACTTTCACCATTTGAAAGAACTTGTATGTGAAGGTTTGATGTCATGTTTGCAGTTACTTGCAATTGTTTAATGAAAAGCTACTCGTACAAGTTTTTGAATGAAGCTTTGGTGTCAAATTATCTACTTGACAATAGTTTTTGAGTTTAAGATAATTCCTATATTATCATGGAGCTGCCATATCCATGCCATATTTATTATTTTTATAATTAATCTTCCATTGCCTTCATTTCTAAGTTTCTTAGATGGTTGCGAGCGAATGTAGACAAATATACAAGAATGTGTGTATTGGAGTATTATGGGACAATGATTTTATATTATTTTTGTGGACTGGAAGATTCAAACAGTTCTTGTTAGCATGCAGAACATCTTAGTAAGTACAAAGGACAATTGATTACAGACCTATTTAGGAGCAAAGGGAAAAACCTCTGATTTTGATATTCTCTATGAGCTCTAGACTAACAAAAGGATAGATTTGCACGATTTTAACAATATGATTATCAGTATGATTATGGAAAGATCCAAAGACAGCTCAGAATTATTACAAATTAATGTGGTCGTGAGTTGCAAAGTCTTAGCAAACTGATGGTTTGGTTGTTTGGAAGTCTTTGAGTCTTTGTATTAATGTTAATCTTGCTGTATTATTAATGGTTCTTTAAATTAGGAAGAGTTGTAAATTGTGCAAATGTTTATAATGCCTTGACTTTTTATACTCAAATATCTCCCTCCTCCCTCTTAACTCCACAATTCTAGGAGTATTCAGTGAATGTTACCGTAATAGTGAGCCACGTGCCTACAAACTACTGGTGCGCTGTTCCCACCTCTGGGGTGGAGCCACTATCCTCCATCTGGCTCACCAGGCTGATGCCCGCCTCTTTTTTGCACAGGATGGTGTGCAGGTAAGGTCACACAGTGATTCACTCAACTGCGTTCCGAAGGTGCTTGCTGTTTAAGGATGAATATGGACTCTCGATTCCATCTTGCATTTGATCTGGATATGGACTGTGTCCCCTTGGACCTCTTAAACATAGTGTTCAGCAGGGAATTACGGCCTCCAGAAGTTGGTGAATAATTAATGGTGCAAAAGGCTTGCAGAGGACCATAGGTTCCTATATCAAATAACACAATAGTGGGATTGTACTTATTAGAAATTATCAAGCTTTCATGGAATAACATTTATATAAGACTGGGAAAACAATCGCTTTAGAAAACCAACCAAAATATTATACAGCTGAAAATTGCAGGCTAGCCATTACAGGAGAGCAGGAGCTACAGTATTCCTTACATAATAACTACAATTGGGACTGGCAAGTTCCTCGCTAAATGACAAGGTTGTTAGGTGAGATATCATGTGACCATAACAGACTTGCAACCTCAGTTTTACCATGGTCATTGTGAGTCATCGTGGGTTGTTTAAGTGAGATATCATGTGACTTAACAATTTTACTGTTCGCTTCTCTGTTGACTCTGCTTGTTGAAAGCAGGTGAAGTACAAGCAAATGACTATATTAATGTAACCATGGGACAATGTGATGGTCATAAACATGTGCTGATTGCAAAGCACCCAAATCTTGATCAAGTCACTGCAGGGATAAAGAGATGGTTGTAAGTGCAAAAATTGGTCACAAAATTACTTTTTCAGCACCATTGCAACAAAAAGGTCACTAAACAAGGCAGTCATTAAGGGAGAATTACCTATATGTATTTGATTGTCCAGATGAAGGCAGCAAAGAGGATAACATCAATGCCTGAGAAATAGATTTCAACAAAACTAGGCTAGAATAAAGATAGATGTTTGAAGCCTGCCATGATTGCTCTCTTCAAATATTTGTAGGAATATCACTTAGATGATGATGGCCATTCAGGCAAGATATGAAGAAAACTGTAATCCAACAATTTCACAATACGGAAAGAAGATAACAGTTGAACATTAAAATAATCTGGTGGCATGTGGAGCAAGCTACCTCAGGCAGTGGAGTTTTTTTTTATTAGAGGTTTTTAAATCAAAATTGGATGGGTAATTTACTATAATGTACTATGTACTATGCTATAATGTTTGACTATGCTGAAGCAATAAACTAAATTACTGTTAAGGTTTTTCCAGTTCTATAATACTCTGAATCCTGGATTCATTCTACCAGTTGTTTGAGGAAGCTCCAGGCTTACTTCCCATTGATGACTATGAGTTGGGTGTCCTTAGGTTCTGCATGCTTAGATTTATAAACTGGAGGGCACAAGCACTACATGGAATGCTAATAATGTTGGGGTGAGGATAGTGGAATGTAAGTAAATAAAACCATTACAACCAGAGGTCATAACATAGGAAGGGCATAAAATAGAATAACACAGCAATAAAGCAGTAAGTAAAATTATAACATATTATAAAACCATATTATAGAGATCAATAGAGGGAACTTGGCCTTAGCTTAAAAATGAGAGGAAATTTTGGAAATTGTGGCTAATGGCATTTACACACACACCATGCTTCATGTAGGTATCTCAGTCCAAATTTCAACCAATATTTTGCCTCCATTATGCATACTGAACTAGCAACAGTCTCTACCAAATTAAGCATGCTTCCAGATGGCCAGGTGTCTCTGAGTGTAAACAGATGATTTCAACCTCGAAAAAGCTCCTGCAGAGGATGATTCTTCCAGTGACAGACAAGATGAATGATTCCTGATGGATCCTCATCCTGACTAGATTCTTCTTAGAAATAGATAAAACATGAGTTGAATCTCCCGACTAGAAACAAAATATAATATACCAATCATTTAAAAGGGCAACTAGCAGGAACCTGCTAATTACAGTACCACCCAATTAATCTGCTAGATATTTCTTCTAAGCTCTATGTCAGACATTTTCTAAAATTAGAAGATTGGGAAGGAGAAATAAAACTTTTTCTTCAAAGCAGGTAGGGTTTCAAAAAGGACATAGCACAGTAGACCACTATGCTACTTTGAAGGCCCTTATTCAAAAATATACCAATAGGCACACAAAACGCCTCTATTAGTTTTAATGAGTGTACCCCAGTGATGGGATTCAAATATGTGAACAACCAGTTCTCTGTGTGGATGCTGCTTCCGGAAGTCCATTCTGGGCCTGTGCAACAAAATATTAGTTACAATATTAGTTACCGGTTCTACCGAAGTGGTGCGAACCGGCTGAATCCCGCCTTTCACTCAGTTGACAAGCTTTGACTATGGGAGAAACTAACTAGTACAAATATTAATAAGCATCTTCTTAAGCTAATTGTTGAATTACATACAGTACTGACATTATGGCTAGTCTCAGTATTTTTCAGTGCTGTCTTTCTCTTGTGTTTTTCTAAAAGTCCCTGCTCACCCAAAACTGGTGGGGAGAAATGGACCGAAGTACCTCTGTCTGGAAGCTTCTTCTCACATTTTTTTGCCCCCCTCTCATCTTTACTGAGCTCATTACATTCAGGTGGGTGCTACTGGGCATGGTTTGATTTACACAATAGTGTGGCAGAGAGGGAGGAGCTGTGCATTGCTGGTAGCCTACAGGGTTGTTATTGCAATTATTTAGTAACTGCAATTCCTGACTATCAAAGGAGTGGGTGTTCCTTTATATAACAGAACATGAATGGATATACTTTCCTTAGCTCCGAAGCAGCCATTCTCTTTTGAGCAGACCTTTCAAAACCTGCAATTGACCTGCTAGAGGAAAATTAATTCACCTGCCAGAACAAGTGGAACAAATAAATTCAAATTTTAAGTCCTTGTCCGTGGAGTTTCTAGCAGTAAATTTAATTTCTAGCATTAAATTTTATGGCTAAATTTTATCATCTGCATTTAAAATGTGGTCAGGTGGTCATTCTGATCCATAATATGATCTTTAACAGGAGCATGGATGATGATCTGCGGCTGGATTCCTTGGAACAGTTTGAACTGGACAGTCTTGATACAGATGTGAAAAGTACCATCGGAGACATATTGTCTGAGTAGGGGAAATGGTCGTCATCTTGGGAACATGGGCCTGTGGGAGGATGGAAGTATGGTCTATCATAAATTAAGGCTGTTGATGCAGTGGGACTGATGAGCAGCCTGGATCTCTTCAGGATATTCTAGTTTTTTCTCTCCCTGCGAATATCCAGATTTGGTCAAAAAGTAATTAAAACCAAGAAGTGGAAACTGTGGCCCTTGAAATTTAGATGAACTACAACTTCCAGCATTCCCCACTGCCTAAGAATTGGTGGATATTAAATTTTGTTTAAAATTTTTATTTTAAATTGCCCCTTTTCAGAAGAGACATTTTGAAATTGCTCACAAACATCTATTCATATGCAAATATATAAGCCTTTATTTAATGAATTAATTACTCAAACTAATGGAGTTAATTTATCAGTGGAACTCAAACATTTCTCCCTTCTTTTCTTTTTCATATCGTGACTCAGAAGTTTGGAACCTCCCTCCCCTCTTTCTGTTCGACAACTCTGGTTACGACGGTGGCATCAATTTTGGATGGCACCTGTGACAGCATTCCTGGGCAATGTGGTGATGTACTTGCTCTTCCTCTTCCTCTTCTCCTATGTCTTGCTGCTGGATTTTGAACCTCCACCTCCCAAAGGTCCATCTGGCACTGAAATAGTCCTATACATCTGGGTCTTCACACTGGTCTGTGAAGAGGTGCGTCAAGGATGTTTTGTGGGTTCCCGTCCTTTGTTGCAGAGAATACGTCGGTACTTCCTGGACACATGGAATCAGTTTGATATCACAGCCCTGCTACTCTTCACGATAGGACTAGTGTGCAGGTAAGTGCCCTTCTGTATTGTAGAGATTTCAGCACTATTCATTTATTCTGAAGTTTTTGAGTGAGCTCAAAAGAGAGATTAATACTGCTGGAGATAAAAAGGAATGGTTTGTACACTTTAGAATTGCTTTTTTTTTTTTTCCTTTACACCATTGTCTATATCACAGGCTGTTTCCTTCGTCATATGAATCAGGACGCACCATTCTGTGCCTGGATTTCATGATCTTCACCCTTCGTCTCATCCACATCTTTGCAGTCAACAAACAGTTGGGACCCAAGATGATTATCGTTGGCAAGATGGTGAGAAGGTGCATTTTAATGCACATAGAATAATATACAGAAAGAAGATTGTTAAATATGCAGGACAATTTTTTTGTTTGTTTGTCTTAAGAATGAAAAAAAATATAAGCCAGAGTGCAAATGAAATAGCAATAGCAATGGCAAAAGCCATTGGGCTTAATGTAGGAGAACAAGCTATCTTTCAATATGGCAATTAATTGGCCCGCCTCGCCTGTGTTGGCAGAAGAGGCATGCTGCGGACCCTGTTGGTCAAGGAATTCTGGATGGCTGGGTCCAGAAGAAAAGCCTACTCTTCCCACCCTCTGGAACGTCATGTTCCCCCCCCCCCCGATAAGATCTGCCCCCACTATCTTGGCCTTCCAAAAAGGCCTGAAAACCCGGCTCTGCTGGAGCATGGCGTACTGGAGGTGATTAACATGCAGATAAGACCCCACCTCCTTCCCATGTACATCTTGCTCTCTTTGTTAATTTTAAGCCAATTTTAATGTTAATATTTATTATTTTCATGTTTTAATGCAGGCGTGTCCAAACTTTTTGCTTGCCTGAGCTGCACTGAGTGAAGAGGAATCATCATGGGCTGCATATAAAATATATAAATTTTATTTTTTATTGTTATATTATTTTACTTTTGCTTTCTTTAAATTTCCTTTTTATTTCTTTGTTTTTTATTATTGTAATCTGCCTAGAGCAGCCCATGATAGGGTAGGGCAGCAGATAAATTTAATAATATTAATAATATAACATAGTAACTATGACTAAAAAAAATTACATAATAATGTTAAAAGTTTACGATCTTGTGGGGCTGCAAGTTGGAGATACTAAGACTGGAAATGCCTGTTTTAATGTTTTATCTTGCTGCTTTTATTTGGTTGCAAGTAACCTAGGTAAGTTGGATGGCATAATCTCCTTTTTTCTCTCCTTCTTCTCTTCCTAGATGAAGGATGTATTTCTCTTTCTCTTCTTCCTTGGGGTATGGTTGGTAGCCTATGGGGTCACGACTGAGGGTCTCCTTCTCCCTCATGATCGAAGAATCTCTTGGATATTTCGACGTGTTTTCTACCGACCTTATTTGCAAATTTTTGGACAGATCCCACTCACTGAAATTGATGGTGTGTATTTTGTGGGTGCTTGCTGACTTCTCTGATTCTCATCCACTTTGGATTGCTGAAACCCAAGAAAAAGTAGTGCAGGCTTATGGATAAAGCATCAAATAGGCAATTACCAGCTGAGGATTGTTAAACAACTACTTTATTTCTTATTTATTTACAAAGACTCATTTGATTTGGTTTCTGTGCTGTGCTGAATGCAGAAAAAAGATAAGAGTTTTTCATCTTTCTTCTGCTCCCTCGCTTATATGGAATATCTGGTTACCTATGGTGATTAATTTCTAAATATATGACAGAGATAGTCTAGAATGGAAAATATAAAAAGCAAGACAATTGAAATATTGAAAGTGTTGATTAAAAAAACATAGAAATAACTAAAAATTAAGAGTAGGCTTATGAAGGGGAATAAAGAAACAGTTGTTCATATAAGGATATGAATATAAGGAATCCATTAACTATAATACATTGACCAATTATTTAGATTACCTTAAAATGAGATTGGATAAGAGCTATTGGCCATGACAACTTAGTAGTCTCTGCAAGCTTAGAGCTGTAAAAACTTGAAATGGAAATATTTTAAGTTTTTATTTTTTTCTTCCCACCAGGCCTTCATATTTTTATACAAGCTTAGCAGTATATTTCAAAATATCAAATGCTAGTTGGCAAATAAGGAGAGACAATGTCACTTTTATGAAGGAGTCTTTATAGGTACTTTACACTTATAGCTTATGTAAAGTTTTGGATGGCCACTGATAGGAATGGGATTCTGCATTCAGCAGGCCAATCTGATCCAGTAGATAATTTTTAGGGTTTTACTTTTTATTCCAGAACAGCCTTTCAAAACCTGAGCCACTCCAAAACTTCTGGGCTACAACTCCCATCAGTCCCAACCAATACAAGGACTGATGAGAATTGTAAGCCCAATAATATGTAAACCCAAAGAACTGAAAGAAACCAAATCTGGAGAAAGGTAATTAAACACTAAACTACCTAGGGCTAAAACAATCCTATGCAAGACGTGTGTGCACTTTCTTCCACAATCTATAAATTTCATCTCATTTTTTCCTTTGTATTCTTCCCTAGCTGCCCAGATCACAGCCTCGAATTGCACCTATGACCCTTTAGCCATCTTGATGGAGGACGCGAACCCTTGTACCAATACCTATGCTAACTGGCTGGTGCTCATTCTCCTTGTGATCTTCCTGTTGGTAGCCAATATTCTGCTCCTCAACTTGCTGATTGCAATGTTCAGGTATCAATACCTCCAATTCCAGCAAGGAAGGATAAAAAAAAATAATCTAAAAAACAAAACAAAAAATCTTAACACAAAGCTCCACAATAAAAAAAACTTTTTTTAAAAAAAATCTGGAATAAAATTCTAGTTCAATGCGACATTATACTTTTCAAAAGTAATTTAGATTGTAACTATCTTAGCTAGTTCAAGTTCAGTTTTCAACAAAATATTTTCAAAGAAAATATTTTCAAAGAAAATATTTGAAGAATAAGCTCAGCTGAACTAACTATATGATCATACTTCACATCTGGCAGTGTCATATATCTGTGAAAATACATTCACAATATTTTTACAAATTCTTCCATGGTTCAAGTTCAGGGGAAAGCTGCTTTTCAGCTTTGTGCATCTGAAAAATATTTGCTGCTAAGCAAATATAAAGCCCATGGTTGATGGGGCAGGAGGGCTGAATGCCCACATTTTCTTTAGCCCACCCTTAATTGTGCTGATTAAATAGATTGGTCCCCAGTTCTTTTGTTGAGTTCCAAGATGTTTGGGCTAGTTACAGTCCTGATAAATAAACAATTGTAAAACAAACAGAACTAAAATGAAGGTTCCTTTTTTGAGCATAAGGAAAAGGTAAGAGTCAGTATTCAGTTTGGAATCAAGAGTGAAAATACGCATTATTTGAGGAGCGAAAGAGTTGGGAATAGAGATTTTCCTGTAGAACAGGAAATGCAGAAAAAGAGCCTATATTGGCTCATGTTTCTTTTCCATCCATATGCTGCCTATGATTGTGTGCTGGCTGAGGGATCAGCCATTCAATTTGAAGTTGACTCCCCCAGTTTGGAGAAAGGTGGGACTAACATATTATTTCCCCTGCTAATAGTTACACGTTCTCCAAAGTGCAAGGCAACAGTGATATCTACTGGAAATCACAGCGTTACAACCTTATCTTGGAGTATCATAGCCGGCCTGCATTAGCTCCACCCTTCATCTTGATCAGCCACCTACATCTTTTCTTCAAGCGTCATATCCGCAAGGTGCAATCGGCAAAGAGACATGACTTCTGTGAGTGTTAAAGGCAATTATGGGATAGATAGAGATAACTTGCCTAGGAATGCTGGAACTCTTGCAGTGTTAACCAATCTAGAGAACATCAGATATGGGAAGGATGTTCAAGGTCATTCATTCATTCGTTGTCTTTAAATTTTGCCATTCACCTGAAAGCTCAAGGTGGCATAAATGAGCCTTTTCTAAGTTCATCTCCACAAAGTAGATTTACAGAGGAGGAGCAAGTAACTAGTTCAGCATTATGTAGTGAATTCTCTAGTTGAGGCCTCCACATTCCAAGTATAATGCTGAAATCACTGTTCTACATCAGCTCTTTGAGAATATCAAAAAGGATTAATTCTAACTCTATGTCATTGTCAATCATTATCTCCTTCATTCTGCACCTAATGTGTTATCCAGCTTTTGGCTGCTTCCCAAGTTCTCCACTTCTTCTAAGCAAAATTCTCCCTCTGTGAGAACCATTAATAAGGTTTACTGAGATGAGAGAGATATGGTTTCAAGAATTTCAGAAGTATTTCCAATTTATAACTATCTGATCTCTTGACACATTAGGGTAGTGACTTGTATTTCACATCAAATGGCGAGGAATCACTTTTTTTCACCAATAATGGATAGACTTGCAGGTAGCTGTTTACTAAACTGATTCCTGAATCATTATCAGTTTATGAACCAAAAATTAATCTATTTTGGATAGTGCTAGAACTCTCCGAGATCCAAAACAGGCGACTACTGACGTGGGAATCGGTACAGAAAGAAAATTACTTAGTAACCCAGGCACGACAGAAACGTGACAGCGACACTGAGCGACTCCGGAGAACTTCCCAAAAGTAAGACTGGGGAATAGAAGACAATAAAGAGAAAAGAAGAGGAGATAAGTTGAGATTAGGGAAGGACTGATCAGTTTAAGTCCAATCTGAATCAGTTTTCTGTTAATTAAGATATGCTTTTTTCATACTGATTTTTTTTAAAAAATGCGTGAAAATTGCATTAAAATAGATATTTTAACATTTTCTTAAACGTGCAATTTAATCATTTAATTTCAAAATGTGAATTTTAAAATGTATTGAATCACAAATATTTCATCAAATGCAAAGAAATGCAAAATCCAAAATATAAGTGCATTTAGAATCACACACTGTTTGACCAGAATGTGCAGATCAAATCAGTTTGTGCTGAAATTTGATCTCAATTTCATACCCATCTTTAGTTGGTGCAGAAGAAAAGCACATTATAGACAGATTTCCTAAACCTGATTTCTTTCAGATATTTTGGGTAGCTTCTTCCAGAGATATTGCTTGGGAAATAAGAACAAAGAGTTTCTAATGGTGCCACATCTGGAGAATCTTCCCTATTTATTGATTAACCATTTCTAAAATTAACACTAGTGGTAAAATGCAGTCCAACTTTTCTGGGAGGTGCCTTAGGCCAGGGGTCCCCAACCCCCGATCTGCGGACCGGTCCCGGTCCGCGGCCAGTTAGGAACCGGGCCACGCAGCTGGAGGCATGCAGCAAGTCTGCAGGGGTCTGGGCAGGGGCGGAAGAATGGCAGGGCAGAAGCCGGTTTGCTCAGTGCAAAGGTTCTCCAGCGGCTGCGCTTGCAACTGGCTTGAAACCTCTGAGCTCAGCGTCCTTCCTCCTCTTCCTCCTCCTGCTTCTTGTGCTCTCTCTTCTTCTGCCTCCTCCTCCTCCTCTTCCTGCTTCCTCTCCCTCCTGCTACTTTTTCTTCCTCCTCCTCTTTTTCCTCACTTTCCTCCCTCCCGGCACCCAGCTGAGCTCGTGCTCCCTTCGCGCCAAGTTTGCAAGGCAAGCACGTGCCAGCCCAGCTTGCAACTGGGGGCTTCCCCAAAACCTCATTGGAGGGGGATCCCCCCCCCCCAAGGTTTGTGTTTGTGAGGATGCTTGTGAGGGATGCAAATAGGGGCAAGGAGAAGCTACCTTTCACTTTAAGCACTGTGTCTTCAAGGGAATCTCTCTCTTGTTTGCACCTTTTCTTAGACGGCTGAGTTTTTTTTGCTTTTGTTTTGATGGTGCTCCAGGTGCCTCATGTTTTGGCAATTTCCTGCCTGCTTTTTGTGGTTTAATTTGTGTGTGTGTGTGTGTGTGTGTGTTCACACTCCTTTCTTTGTGCAGCTCTCAAGTTTGCAAGCCAAGTGCGCTCCTACCCGGCTTGCAATGAGAGAGGGAGAAGCTACATTTCTCGTTAAGCACTGTGTCTCCAAGGGAATCCCTCTCTCATCTCATCATTTTCCAAGGCTGCTGGGCTTGCGCAGTGCCCTCCCTCCCCCCTCTTTTTGTATGGTTTTCGCAGCACTTCCTCAACATGCTGTTTCTTTGGTTTGTTTTGCTGGAAGTCTGAGTTTAGGATTTCCTCTTTTCCTTCCCACTTTCTTAGAAGCAGAAAGTCACTGGTCTAAACTAATACAATGTAATAATAATAGAAATATAGTGCATTATTTATTTGTTTGTTTGTTTAGAAAATTTAGAATAAATATAATGAGTCATCCTGAAACCTCCACACACACACACACACACACACACACACCGGTCCATGGAAAAATTGTCTTCCCTGAAACCGGTCCCTGGTGCCAAAAAGGTTGGGGACCTCTGCCTTAGGCTGCATTCAGAATCATCAGAGAGTTGTTGCAAGTCTTTGTGTGTGTGTGTGTGTGTGTGCAGGAGTGGGGGCTGTAGCCTTGCAGACTTTCTGGGTGGTGCTTTCTCCTGTTAAGTAAGAACACTTTCTTCACCTTGCCTGTGTTACTGATATGGTATGGAAATTCCCATATTTAGGAACGCACTATAAGCCATGGGATTTATATTAGCTATTATTAGTTTGTCCTGTTCACTTTAATGGCTCTAAGTATGAACTGTTGACATTAATGCATGCATAAACCAATTTCTATACTCAATACTGAGATATGCTTTGGAAAGTGTTCACTCTTCCTTCCAGGAGAAAGAAATACTCTAAAAAAAAGCCTGTCTACAAATTCCTAAAATGCAATATTTTTGTCTAGATGGGATTAGAGCAGGTTTTCCAAAGTTTATTGAAACACTTCTAGCATCCTTATGTGGGGAAAATGAGAGCTTTGGAATCAAATTTAGGGGACTATCAGAGAGGATAAAAGATTGTCTCGTGCCCCTATAGAGGAAGAAAAAGGCTGAATGTTTCCCTTTTTTCTAACTGCCTCACACCTCTAACTCTGCAGAGTCGATCAGGTTTTAAAGCAGCTTTCTGATATCAAAGAATCAGAGCGACGTCTGAAGACCCTTGAGATACAGGTATGGAACAGTAATGAATCTTTTGGAATGGGAAATGGGAGGAAAATGGAATCTTTTGGGAACTGATAGGACAAATGCTTTGCATTAGCAGCTAAGGTGAAAAGTAGCAGCAGTAGATGAAAAAGGGCTGTCATACAATCTAGGGAGGTATGTTGTCTTCCTGGAGCAAAAATCAAAGATGTGGCTAAGAACCTAACCAATAATTAGGCCCAGAGATTAGTACCCTTTCCTCTTCCTTCACATTGAGACAAATGACACAACAAAGAACCAGAGTACAATATTGAGAGATTATAAGCAACTAGGCAATAAAGTTAAGGAGCTAGGAGCACAAGTGGTGTTCTCATCAGTATTCCCAATGAAAAGCCAACACCCATTGAGGGGGAAAAAGAATTCTAGAAATAAACCACTGGCTAAAAGGTTGGTGTCACCAAGAAAACTTTGGTTTCCTGGACCATGGACTGCATGAAAGATTCTTGGCAAGGGATGGGCTGCACCTCACGAAAACAGGGGAAAATGTACTCAGAAAAAGGCTGGCTGAACTCATCAAAACGGCTTTAAAATAAAATGGAAGGGGAAGGGTGACCAATCTTTAGAATCTCTAGAACACAAAATGAAGCATAAATCCCAAGAAAACAAATCAAACAATGAGGTAAGGAGTGATGAGAAAAAAGAAAAACTGAAACAACAATCAGGAGATGCAGGAAACATACCCACGGACAGGCATAAAAGTCTTAAATGCTTATATACAAATGCTCAAAACTTGGGGAACAAACAGGGTGAACTAGAAGCAATAGTACGTTACAGAAACCTGGTGGGAAGAAACCCATGACTGGAATGTACTGATGGGTGGATACAAATTGTTCAAAAGAAACGGATCTACAAAAAAGAGGAGGGGGAGTTGCACTATATGTAAGAGAACACTACATATCTACAGAAATGCATGTGATCAAAGATAAAATCCCTCCAGAATTTATATGGGTCAATATAAAAGGGAAAAAAGGTGACATTTGCCATAGGCGTATATTACAGGACACCCAATCAATCAGAAGAAATAGATGAACTCTTTGCCAACCAGTTAACAAACGTATGTAGGAAGCATACCACAGTAATAATGGGAGACTTCAACTATCCAGATATCAACTGGGAGACAAACTCTGCACCGAGTGGGAGATCAAACAGATTCTTAACCAACCTAGCCGACAACTTTGTCATCCAAAAGGTGGAGGAGGGAATTAGAAGTAAACCTATACTTGATCTAATTCTTACTAATAGAGAAGAAATGATAGAGGAAGTTGAAGTTGCCGGAACCTTGGATGAAAGTGACCGTATCATACTGAAATTCAATATAATGCAAACACAAGCAATAGAAAATAACCCAACTAGTGTCTTAAACTTCAAAAGAGCTGATTTTAACAAACTCAGAGAGAACCTAGGAAAGATTCCATGGAATAAAATCCTTAAGGGGAAAACAACTCAAGAAGCGTGGGAAATTCTGAAAAATATGATCATAAAAGCCCAGTCCAGTACAATACCACTGAAAAAGAAAAACAAGAAATTCAAGAAGAAACCAGCATGGCTGCACAAAGATCTCTCTGACAAACTGAAAGACAAAAAGGACAAGTACAAAAAATAGAGAGACACATAACAAAGGCTGATTATCAGCAGACAGCCAAAACATACAAAGATGAAGTCAGGAAAACAAAAGCTCAGAATGAACAAAGTCTTGCAACAGAAATCAAGGACAATAAAAAAAGTTTCTTTCAACGTATTAATAACAAGAAAAAAGTCAAGGAAACTGTAGGTCCACTAAAGAGAGAAGATGGCAAGGAAGTAACAGGAAACAGGGAGAAAGCAGAGCTACTTAACTGATTCTTTGCTTCAGTCTTCACACAAAAAGAAATTATAGCTCAACATACCAAAAAAACTACTTCAAAAGACAAACTAGAAACAAAAATTAAAATAAGCAAGAAAATGGTAAGAGAAAACCTATCCGATCTTGACGAATATAAATCACCAGGACCCGACAGATTACATCCCAGAGTTCTGAAGGAGCTGGCAGATGTTATCTCAGAACCATTGCACCATATCTTTCAAAAATCCTGGAGCACTGGGGAAGTACCTGAGGATTGGAAAAGGGCTAATGTAGTTCCCATCTTCAAGAAAGGGGAAAAAAACAGACCCAGGAAACTACAGACCAACGCTGTGGACATAGTATACTTAGGTTTCAGTAAGGCATTTGACAAAGTAGACCATAACATGCTGCTTAGTAAGCTAGAAAAAGGTGGGATAGACAACATCACCCCCAGATGGATCAGTAGCTGGCTGACAAACCATATCAGATAGTAGTCTTCAATGGTACTACATCCACACGGAGAGAAGTAAGCAGTGGGATACCACAAGACTCTGTCTTAGGCCCAGTCCTCTTTAATATCTTCATAAATGACTTAGATGAGGGAATAGAAGGGGAACTCATCAAATATGCAGATGATATTAAACTGGCAGGAATAGCCAACACCCAGAAGACAAGCTCAGGATCCAAAAAGATTTTGACAAACTTGAACAATGGGCCCTATCCAACAAAATGAATTTTAATGTGGATAAAAGCAAAGTTTTACATTTAAGCAGAAAAAAAATCAAAGGTGTAAGTACAGATTAGGCGAGACCTGGCTCAAAAACAGCAACTGTGAGACGGACCTTGGAGTCATAGTGGACGATCACTTGACTATGAGCCAGCAGTGTGCAGCCACAGCCAAAAAAGCTAATACAATCCTGGGTTGTATAAACAGAGGCAAAGAATCAAGATCATCCGCAGTATTAGTACCGCTTTATAAAACCCTAGTAAGACCACACCTGGAATGCTGCAACCACTTTTGGTCACCATATCACAAAAAAGATGTTGAGAGTTTGGAAAAAGTTCAGAGAAGAGCAACTAAAATGATCAAAGGCCTGGAGACTAAAACATATGAAGAATGGCTGCAGGACTTGGGTTTGGCTAGTCTAAAGAAAAGAAGAAACAGGGGTGACATGATAGCAGTGTTCCAGTATTTGAGGGGCTGCCACAAAGAAGAGGGCTGCCACAAAGGGCAGGGCAGGACAAGAAACAATGGTTGGAAACTAAACAAAGAGAGAAGCAACCTGGAATTAAGGAGAAATTTCCTAACAGTGAGGACAATTAAGCAGTGGTACAGCTTGCCTTCAGAAATTGTGGGCGTTCCATCACTGGAGGTTTTTAAGAAGAGACTAGACCAGGGATAGGCAACCTTGGCTCTTTTATGACTCGTGGACTTCAACTCCCAGAATTCCTGAGCCAGCTATGCTGGCTCAGGAATTCTGGGAGTTGAAGTCCACGAGTCATAAAAGAGCCAAGGTTGCCTACCCCTGGACTAGACAGTCACTTGTCTGAAATGGTATAGGTTCTCCTACTTGAGCAGGGGGTTGAACTAGAAAACCTCCAAGGTCTATTTCTATTTCTATTTCTATTATTTCTATTTCTATTTCTATTATTTCTAATTCTATTCTAATTCTATTCTAATTCTATTCTAATTCTAATTCTAATTCTAATTCTAATTCTAATTCTATTCTATTCTATTCTATTCTATTCTATTCTATTCTATTCTATTCTATTCTATTCTATTCTATTCTATTCTATTCTATTCTATTCTATTCTATTCTATTCTATTCTAGAAAATTCAGGGATGGGGAACCTTTGGCCTTCAACATGTTGACTTTTCCTTTCTAGCACCCATACCAACCAGAGCTATTGGGTGTTGTAGTTCACCAACCACAGATTTCTCTTCTAAGACTAAAATGGTATTTTTTTATTAAATGGATTAATACAGCTAAGGAAATCACAACTCATTTTAACAATGTTTTATTTTTTAAAAAGCCACACTGGTGCGCTAAGCCAACAATAAGGAAATCGCAATATGGTATAATATGACAACTACTCCCATAAACCTTCAAAAACACTACTTTCCAAATATGTTTCTTGTATTTACTCCCATTAGATGGAGTATTGTACCAGTGCCTTGTCTTGGATAGTAGATATCTTGGCCCAGAGTGACATAGCAAAAGGAAAACAAGTTCCTCCTATTCATAAAAAGGGTAAGTAGACAGGAAAATTCAGAAATTCTTAAGGATATGTATACTTAATGGATAGATGAGCATTATTCTGAGTACAAGATAGCATTTATCCATGTAGATCTCTCAATGAGCATGTTTGCATGTAGTACATGCAAACTCTATGACTCTACTACTATTTGTGTAGTAGAGTTATGAGTTAATATCATCTATGTGCAAATTTTGCCATGAATGAACTTGTGGGAAATGAACTACAGAAGAATTGGTAAATTGCTGAACAAAATCTTCATAGTCATGGGGATACTTAGTGCCTTTTCATATTTCCATCTAGAGGGCAAAAAATTAAAGATTGCTCCAAGGCCTCTCTAGATTTGAGGAGGCTACCATGCAACAGGATCTCTTGTAAGAGAATTAGAAGCCCAGATGTTTGTTTTCACTGCCCTCTGAAGATATGCAAAATATGTTGGGTTCAATAAATATATTCCTCTGGAAAGCTTCCTTACTGGTAAGGGTGGTGAAATCCAGAGCTCAAGGAACCACCTTATTCCAAAGCTCCATCATACTCAGACCAACAAAACAGACAGGAAAAAATAACAGCAACTTTTTTTCTTTTGTTTGGTTAGGCTATGTTGTTCCAATATCTTCACTGATGTCATTATATTTATTTGCATCCTTTATCTTTTCTTATTATCGGCCTTCTTAGGAAAGGTGTGTCACAGTAGCTATAGATCTACATGATTTACACCTTCTTTTGGGCCACCTCCTACACAGCTTTTTTGGGGGCTCTTTATACCAGAATTAATTTCTATGAATTCTGATAGTGGTAAAGAACCACTATGGATCTCCCCACAGCCTCATTGTGAAAACAGATAGGTTAGAACTCCCCATCTGAAGTAGTCTTTTTTCACAGCTCTTGCAAGAGAAGAATGGGGAAAAATAATCTGGAGGTTGGAGTGCTACATAATTGCTATCTAAAACAATTGAATCAATAATAATAATAATAATAATAATAATAATAATAATAATAATAATAATAATAATAATAATAATAATAATAATAATAATAATAATAATAATAATAATGTTGGAAGGGACCTTGGAGGTCATCTAGTCCAACCCCCTGCTCAGGCAGGAAACAACCCTATACCATTTCAGACAAATGGCTGTCCAGTCTCTTCTTAAAAACTTCCAGTGTTGGAGCATTCACCGCTTCTGGAGGCAGGTTGTTCCACTGATTAATTGTTTTAACTGTCAGGAAGTTTCTCCTTAGTTCTAGGTTGCTTCTTTCCTTGATTAGTTTCCATCTGTTGCTTCTTGTCCTGCCTTCAGGCGCTTTGGAAATAGCTTCACTCCCTCTTCTTTGTGGCAGCCCCTGAGATATTGGAACATTGCTATCATGTCCCCCTCGTCCTTCTCTTCATTAAACTAGACATACCCAATTCCAGCAGCCGTTCCTTATATGTTTTAACCTCAGTCCCCTAATCATCTTTGTTGCCCTTCTCTGCACTCTTTCTAGAGTCTCAACGTCTTTTTTACATCGTGGTGACCAAAACTGGATGCAGTATTCCAAGTGTGGCCTTACCAAGGCATTGTAAAGTGGTATTAATACTTCACGTGA
This sequence comes from Azemiops feae, assembly GCA_023970755.1. Taxonomy (NCBI): domain Eukaryota; kingdom Metazoa; phylum Chordata; class Lepidosauria; order Squamata; family Viperidae; genus Azemiops; species Azemiops feae. The sequence continues at coordinate 277,894 of JALGBA010000382.1, forward strand.
TCTTGATTCTATCCCTCTGTTAATGCAGCCTAGCACTGTGTTGGCCTTTTTGGCAGCTGCAGCACACTGCTGGCTCATATTTAAGTGATTGTCCACTAGGACTCCGAGGTCCCTCTCACAGTTACTGCTATTGAGCAAGGTACCCCCTATACTATACCTGTACATTTGGTTTTTCTTGCCTAAATGTAGAACCTTACTTTTTTCACCATTGAATTTCATTTTGTTAGATAGTGCCCAGTGTTCAAGTCTGTCCAGATCCTCCTGTATCTTAAGCCTGTCTTCTGGAGTGTTGGCTATTCCTGCCAGCTTGGTGTCGTCTGCAAATTTGATGATTTCCCCATCTATCCCCTCGTCCAAATCGTTGATGAAGATGTTGAAGAGCACTGGGCCCAGAACAGAGCCCTGGGGCACCCCACTACACACTTCCCTCCATGTAGATGCGGTTCCATTGAGGACCACACACTGAGTACGGCCGGTCAGCCAGCTACGGATCCATCTGGTGGTGATGCTGTCTAACCCACATTTTTCTATCTTATCAAGTAGTAGGTTGTGATCTACTTTATCAAATGCCTTACTGAAGTCCAAGTAAATTATATCCACAGCATTCCTCTGATCCACTAATTTTGTCACTTGGTCAAAGAATGCAATAAGATTTGTCTGGCATGATCTGTTTTTGACAAACCCATGTTGGCTTTTAGTAATGACTTTGTTTGCCTCTAGGTGTTCGCTGATTCGTTGTTTGATTATCTTTTCCAGAATCTTCCCAGGTATTGAGGTCAGGCTGATAGGTCTGTAGTTTCCTGGGTCCATTTTTTTTCCTTTTTTGAAGATGGGAACTACATCAGCTCTTTTCCAGTCCTCTGGTAGTTCCCCAGTGCTCCAGGATCTTTGAAAAATATAGTTCAATGGTTCTGAGATCACATCTGCCAGTTCCTTGAGAACCCTGGGGTGTAATCCATCTGGTCCTGGTGATTTGAACTCGTCTAGGCTGGACAGGTGCTCACTTACCGTTTTCTTGCCTATCTTAACTTGCGTTTCTATTCTGTTTTTTATGGCACTATTTTTGGTAGGTTGGTCTGTTTTTTCCCTTTGTGTAAAGACAGATGCAAAAAACGAGTTAAATAGTTCTGCTTTCTCCCTGTTGCTTGTCACCTTCTTGCCACTTTCACCCACTAATGGACCAATCATTTCCTTCACTTTTTTCTTGTTTTTTACATGTTGAAAGAAGCTTTTTTTTTGTTATTTTTGACTTTGGTCGCAAGCCTTAGTTCATTTTGAGACTTAGCTTTCCTCACTTCATCTTTGCAGGCTCGGGCTATTTGCTGATATTCTGATTTAGTTATGTGCCCCTCTTTCCACTTTCTATACTTGTCCTTTTTATCTTTCAATTTATCAGAGAGTTCTTTATGCAGCCATGCTGGTCTCTTTTGAGAGCTGTTATTTTTCCTCTTTGTTGGTATTGTGCTAGACTGGGGTTTTATTATCTCGCTTTTCAAAATTTCCCAAGCTTCTTGAGTTGTTTTCCCCTTGAGGATTCTCATCCATGGAATCCTTCCCAAGCCCTCTCTAAGTTTATTGAAATTAGCTCTCTTAAAAATCCAAGACTCTAGTCTGACTGTGTTCTATTGCTTGTGCTTCCATAATGTTGAATTCCAATATTGCATGATCACTTCCTCCCAAGGCTCCTGTGGCTTCAACACCTTCTATCATTTCATCTCTGTTAGTGAGAGTTAGATCCAAAATGGCTAATCCCCTAGTTCCCGTCTCTACTTTTTGGGAGATAAAGTTGTCTGCTAGGTTTGCAAGGAATCTGTTTGATCTTCCACTTGGTGCAGAGTTTGTCTCCCAGTTGATGTCAGGGTAGTTAAAGTCCCCCATTACTATTGTGATGTGCTTCCTACATACCTTAGTTAGCTGACTAGCAAAAAGTTCATTTATTTCCTGTTTGGTTGGGTGGCCTGTAGTATACACCTATGGCAATGTTATTCCCCCCCCCTTTTATATTGACCCAAATGCATTCAAGGCATCCCTTAATACTGCCATGGCATCCCTTGAAACATGAATAAATATTTCTCTGTCATAGGATTCCCATTGAAGAACTTCTGAGTGGCTCTGAAATTTCTAGATGTGCATAATACTGATTTAGAGATAGTTTTACTTCTGTCTGCTCTTCATCTCCAGAAAAGTGTTACCATTTAAAAAAAGCAATTATACTTTAAGAAAAAAAACAGTGCTTTAATTGTACATTCAATTGATGTTATTTATTTACTTAATTTCTATACTATCACAGTTCACATTCTTGACTTTATCTTCAGTAGAGCTTGAAATACAGGTTTAAGAAAAGCATCTCCCTTTTTTAGTTAACTGCATATGCATTGGGTCCTATGTATTTGCCTTTGCAATTGGGGCTTATCTGTTTGCCTTTGCAAAACAAAGATGGATGTAGGTAGTGGTGAAAAGGAACACAGCAACCGCTGTGTGGATGTAGATTGCATGCACTCTTGATTAACTAGATTGTCTAGTACCACTGGTCAATCTGAGTTCCATTAGAAAAATGTGACAAATTACAGCTAGATTACTAAAGTTCCTGAAGGAAACAATCATTAGGTGCAATGGCACCCCACGTCTTCTTGGTCCTTAGTCCTCTTTATTTCTTCCACAAGTTCTTTTGGTAAAGACCAAGTAGCATCACTTGGAGGGGTGGAAAGGGGTTGCTAACAATCAGGCTTGTTGCCAAGTGTGGAAGAGAAAAATCAAATTCCTCTGCTGAGGAAAATCCCACTATGAAAGGTAGTGTTCTATTTTGAAAAAATACTCCCCAACAGAATGACTTATGAGCACAATTGAGCCCAAAATTTCTGTTGCTAAGTGAGACAGTTATTGAGTTTACCCTACTTTATGATCTTTTTTTGCTACAGTTGTTAAGTGAATCATTACATTGTTAACTAAGCAACACGGTTGTTAAATGAATTTGGCTTCCTCACTGACTTTGCTTGTCAGAAGATTGCAAAAGATGATCACATTATGCTGGGACACTTCAACCATTGTAATATGAGTCAGTTGCCAAGTAACCCAACTTTGATCACGTGAGCATAGGGATGCTGCAACGATTATGTGAAAAATGGCCATAAGTCCCTTTTTTCAGTGCCACTGTAATTTTGAAGAGTCGTTAAATGAACTGTATAAGTTGAGGACTACCTGTATAACTAATGGTAATATCATCTACAACTTGGTTAGACTAATGAGAATGCACTGCCCCCTAATGGATATTTGGATGTAACAGAATAGTACAGGAGTTCACGTCTTTTGTTGATCTCTTCTTACAGATTGAACTTTTCCATGGCACATGAAAAAAGACAGTGAAGAAGAAGTGTCAGCTGCTGCTGTTCACAAAATCCCCAAAGTGTCTCAACACCTGATGCCTCAAAGAATTAAAATGAGGCTTCTTCAGCAGGAAATAATTAAGAGAATGCAGGATCACATTTCATTTCAGTTACCCTAACGTCTGACTTTAGTTCCCTTCACTGGAAATATGAATTATCTACCTCACAGTATTTCGATGAGAATGAAAGCAATGTGGACAATTAAAAAAACTGATATGCCAGACATGCAAAAACAATAACCATCCTGTCCTATACTTATATTGATACCTGAATCAGCTGCTAATTTTGTCTGCAGTCGGTAAAATGGAAGACCCAGAGTGTTGTAAACCACTCAGAGAGTGCTGTTATATGGAATGGTATATAAGTGCTATTGCTATATATATTTGTGTAACCACTGAGATGAGCAATCTTTTGATGGCTGGGCCACAATTGTATTGAGCTCCTCAAAGTTCAACAAGAAATAGTATGATGCAAACCAAATGACACTAGTTTTTTTCTGGGGTGTTTAGGAAAATGTTCTTTTTTTATTGCATATACTGTGGTTTTCCCATGATTCCTGACATAACTTAGTGAGAAATTGTGGTTCCAGTATGGTGGTCAGAGCTTTTGAGGGAAGTCTGGATACACCTGGTGTAATATTAATGGGAATGGTAGGAAATACCATGCCTTAAAGGAATAATTGGGAATTAATGAAAGCCCATGCCTCATATGCAGAAGGCCCAGTCCATGGCATTTCTGTCAAAAGAATCTTGATGTAGCAGGAGACAGAAAGGTTTTCTTATTGCCTGAAAGCCCTAAAGCTATTATCAATGAAAATAGATAATGCAATGGTATGACTTATTACAAAACAGCATCTGTATTCTTAAGATAATTAGCTCCATAAGTCTTCACATGGGCAATCCAGGCTGACATTAATTTCTCAAATGCATGTTTGCTTGACATCTCATTCCTAGTTATCTTCCAACCAGCCAAGGGGCCATGAACTTGCTACTGTACAAGAACAGTGAGTGAGTGAAGTCATGTGTAATACCATTTTCTAATATAACAATGGGTAGAAACTAGAACTTTTCTAACTGATGATACATCTACCAGTTCTACAGGCTGGGATTCACAGACAACAGCATGGTTGACACTTGCAAGCCAAAAGGATACACTCTTAATCATGTAAATTAATTTTGTGTCTTGCTTCAGAAGAAAACCTGGTTGGTTTATAATTTAAAAGTATATATTACTGGAAGATTAGGATTCTACGGTTTAAAAAAAAATCACCCAAGGTTTTTGATTAACCTACTCAGTTCTGGGAAATACAAAGAATATTGTATCCTTTTCAAACTGAAATGACCAAAGATCCTTTATATGCAAACAGACAAAAGGTAGCAATCCTCAGTGTCTAATCTGAATTCTCCTCTTAGTACTTTTAACATAGGTGATGTCTGGTCAGTAAAACAAATTCTACTTTTTTATTTGTTAAAAAAACGTATAACAGTATACATTAGATGTCTTTCAGACAGAAAACTAAAAATAGCCATGGCTACGCAAAGTTAAGTGAGCAAAGGGTTATTGAGATTCAGGCAAATTTAGTCTTTCCCCTGCACTGTTCTCAAATTAAAATTGTTTCAAATGTGTTTAATTTCATTGAGAAATCAATATTCATGGTATCAGGTCATATATTTCCTCCTGGCTACGTTACGAGCAGCTTTATGAAGACAATAATTTTGAACTCTGCTACTTCCTGCCCATTTCCAAAGCTGTTTTAAAGTTTGTTTCTTAAATCCAGCAATCAGTCCTATCAAAGAGGATCATAGCTCTCTATCATATTTGATATACCCTGACCTGAGGTCAAAAAATCTGCTGCTCTCTTAATGGAATATTGATTCTTAGCTTTGTTTTTAATCATGGGTGTCTTCCCAGGACTCTGGAGATTAGCAAGGGGAGAAAGCAGTAGTTATGTTCAGTTACAGATAATTGCAGAATGATGTTATATTGCTAGAAAATAAAATTTGTTCGAGAGAATAATTATAGCATTGAGTTTTCAATGTTAATCTTCAGTCTTTTTAGGATTTTTAAACTGAACTGGTTTGTGAACCAAATGGTTACTGAAAGTGTATTTACAAATCAAGTCATGTATATCAAATCAATTTTATGGCTAAATTAATATTATTTCTTCTAACATTGCTAGAAGTATATAATAAAAGTGTTAGAATGCATATGTCTGGAATTGTAATAAACAGAAGGAAATTAGTGTTATTAATCATGTGATATTTTAGAATATAATTAAATGCATTTCATAAAAAGTTAAGAATTTTTTTTTAAATCCAGAAACCTTCAAATCTTTTTGTACAATAATTTCTGACCATCATCCCCATAAAATTCCCTCCATAAAGTAAATTGCTTCAGATATAGAATGACCTTAGCATGGAATCTAATCATATATCACCAAAAAAGGGCAGAAAGAAAGGCATACCTCAGTGTTTCTCACCCTCAACAATTTTAAAAATGTGGACTTCAATTCCCAGAAATCCCGTTAGTATGCTATACAGTTACACTAAAATTCCAGATTGTTAGAGTGACATGATCATACATGCTAATTCTCACTTTACAAATTTAAGCCCTCCTGTCCCACCCCTTCCCACGTTGAACATCTTTTTGTTTGCAACAGCATCAAGCTTAAAAAAGATTACAGGCTATTTTACCGGTTATCCTTTCAGAACGACGCAGGCCATTTCTGGCAAATTACATATTCTTTTGTCATAGGAGCCCCTTCATTCCCAGGGAACAACTTGAAAGGGAACCAAAGTTTCCGGAACTCATTTCCAGTTCTTCTCGTGTACCCCGGAAGGGGGCCTAATCGAAGCACCGGGTTACCGTAGAGATAGAAAAAGAGTCGTATACTATTTCCGACTTGGCCCAAATTGTGACAGTGCTTCACTTAAAATGCAAAGTCGGCTGGTCTGCCGCCAACCAGCCCGTGGAGTAGGAGGCTGTTGCTTCTGCAGATCGGTCAGCACCGAAATTGGGCTGGATGGGCCGCCAAGAAAACCATTTGACTAGACCGATCTTTGCCGCAGCCTAAGGTGTGTTTGGGGAGGGTGATTTGTCGCTACTCGATGGGCAGCTTTTTAAAACTATTATATGCCATTAAATCGTTTTTGAATCCTAGCAATCCCACAGATAGATTTTTCTCAATGATGATCTATCCCTACAAGCAGTTTCTAACTACATCATTGTGAACACAATTGAATAATCAGTGTCTTTTCCTTCTCCATCGTGGCTAGGTACGCTTTCCTTCTTCACTTGGTGCCCTCCCCCCAGATGCGTTGGAGGACAATACCAGACTTCCCCACCAGTGATTGGAACTGTAATTTTATCTGGAGAGCACCAGGTTGAGGGATGTTGATGGCGGGGGAGGGCGGGGCTCTGTGTTGATGGCAGCAAGAACACATGAGAATAAAGGAGTTTTAATCTTTACCCTGCAATCTGTGTTGGCGATTCAATTAACAACTGCATGCAAACTCTTGTTTTCCCACACCTGCGTTTGTACACGCGGTGGGGGAAAAAATCACAAGATTCTAGCGATGTAGAATCATTCCCTGCGGAGATGGATGTAGATAAGTAGATAGATTAGATTAGATTAGATTAGATTAGATTAGATTAGATTAGATTAGATTAGATTAGATTAGATTAGATTAGATTAGATTAGATTCTCCCTATACAGAATGAATCGGGAAGGGTTGAATTCTGAAGGGATGTGGCATTCCGATTTTGTTCACACTTAGTGCGGTTTTCTCCTGGGCAAAGGTGTGCCGGGCTGCAGCCTTAAAGCCTAATGGACAATCTCCCTCTAAAAGCGGGTTATTTTTCTTCCAGCTTTATGACTCTGCATCCTTAGAAGATGAAAATTGGATGGCTTTCGTTTTCTTCTCTCCCTGTGTAGATAGTGTATCTGTCTCTAGTTTCCTACCTCTATAGAAAGGGGAGTATTTCGGGTGAAAGCTACATAAACTGTTTCGTCCGAGGGCGGATGAAGTTCACTTCCTACTCGGATCGGTGGAAGGTGTTGTTCCGCCTTTCGGACTTCTTATTCTGGAATAACGTCTCAACTACTTCTTCATGTTTCTGCGGATGCAGAATAAGAGTGCTATGGTCCCTTTTAGTTAGGAGCCTTGGTAAGGTGGAACTTTTGCTTCCCACTTCATGTGGGCGACAGAATCTGAAAGGCGATTTTACCCTCCCTTTCATAAAAAGATCTTTCTAAACGCTACCCAGAATTTTAGATCATTTAGAACTGTGTTTTTTTAAGTGTGGCTTGAGGACTCTTGGGCTTCCCCAAGACTCTTTACGGGTCTGTGAAATCAAAATGATTTGCCAGCTATTGAAAATATTTGCAAACATTTAAAGCAATCATTTTTATTTTTTATTTTTAAAATAGCGTTTTTTGTGAAAAAATACTTTATGTTAACATCCCATGAGTTTAATATTTTTACATGATTCAATAAATATTCTGCAAATGCATTGATTTAAATTTTTATTAGGATAAAAATGGATAAATATGCCCCATACAAACAAAAGTGTTTTGAGATCCTCCATAGTTTTTATAAAAGTGGGAAGGAATCATAAGTGCAAAAAATTTCTTTGATAGCTTGAAGATGAGAGTTTTGAACTCCTGGAATTATTCAGGCAGCCATGTTGGCTAGGGAATTCTGGGAGTTGAAATCTACACATGTTCAAGTTGCCAAGGTTGAAAAACACTGATTTAAAGCCTCTGAGAACAATACTTTATAAATTTAGCTCTTTCTCTTCATGCAACAACTTCTCAACCTGCTCCCAAAGTTCAACACATGTTCATAGTGTGGGATGTATTTGTTGCATGCTTTCGGTGGGATTTGCTATATAGGGGATCATGGAAAACTAAGCATCACACTATGTTGCTTGGAAGCCAAATGTCTCTTGTTGCTTGCAGGATGCTCACCAGTATGCAGTGCTTTCTCATCAGTCAAGATAAGCGACATGATCCAGTTCTTCTGCCTGATGGTGTAACTGTAGTTCTAGGAAGGGGTCCAGAAACCCTTGTCACTGATAAGAAATGTTCTCGAACCCAAGGTCTGTAGGTTTTCTCTTTTTTTGAAAAGATATCATTGTTAGTACAAAAAATTGCCTTCGGGAGCATTTTTTTCTTACAAATGAAGGCAAATATTTGTGTCCCAAGATAATGTTGCAGGATCCTATCTGGGTTGGTAACCAAGACCAGCGGTTTTGTCTTCCGAGCTTTCGGACTTGTACTGGAGCTCCTCTTCAGGGAACTTCTCTCTAGCAAAGTGTGTGCTTTGGACTGTTTTGTGTGTGGTGTTTATAGAAGTTTTCTTCTTCTTCCCCAGTTAGTTCACTGACTGTCATAACATTTGGAGTAGCTGAAGTTGTGTACCATTTTTGAATTCTCCCTGTGTAATATTACAATTGGAAAATAATTGGTATTCTGTATAAACCATGTTAAAATTTAGCTAAGATTCAATTCTCTGTGCTGTTACAGAAGCTTGTATCTTTCTATGTTTTTTATCTTTTAGAAATCCAAAAGCCTTAATATTTTCTGTGTCCTATTTTCTCTTATCTTGGCTATCTTTTCGTATGCAATACAAATTTCATCAGTGTTTCAGATTCAGATAACCTTTATTGTCATTTTTTTCCTGTGGGCACAACAGCACACGTTAAAAATGAAATTTAGTTGCTTGCTCTCAAGTGTACAAATACATAACACACATTTAAAACATAGTATATACAACATATGTATAGACCTACACTCTTACATATAAGTAACATATAAATATTAATTACTGTCCATCTTGAATACATAACGGAAGGAGGAAGCTTTAGAGTTCACAAGGTTAATACTGTATGGAACAAAGCTGTGACTGAATCTGGATGTTCTGCTTCGGATACCACGGAGCCTCCTCCCAGAAGGTAACAAGTAAAACAGGTCGTGAAGAGGATGTGTAGTGTCCCAGACAATCTTGCGGACCCTGCTCAAACAACGCTTATGTGCTATGTCCTGGATGGAAGGGAGGAACTGCCAATGATCTTTTCAGCCATCGTCACCACCTTCCTGTCTGAAGCAGTGATGCTTCTAAACCAGACTGTGATGCTATATGACAGGATGCTCTCGGTCATCCCTCTGTAGAAAGTGGTAAGGACAGGGGAAGGAAGATGTGCTTTTCTCATGCGACGCAGAAAATGCAGGCGCTGCTGTGCCCGCTTCACCAGTGTCTCGCTGTTGAGCGACCAAGCCAGCCTATTTGTTAACTGCACACCTAGGAATTTGATGCTGGTAACCATCTCCACAGGTCAATTATTAATGCACAGAGAAGTGTGGCTGTGCCTGCTTTTTCTGAAATCATCAATGATCTCTTTGGTTTTTCCAGTATTTAAAACTAGGCTATTTTCCTTACACCAGTTCACCAAACTCTCAACCACCTTGCGGTAAGCACCTTCATTGTCATCATGAATAAGGCCCACTACTGTTGTATCATCTGCGAACTTCACAATATGGTTGGTGGCAAACCTAGCACTACAGTCATGGGTGAACAGCAGTGGACTTAGGACGCAGCCATGAAGAGAACCTGTGCTTAAGAAAATGGTGTTAGAAATATTTGTTCCAGCTCGCACATATTGGGGCCTGTTAGTAAGAAAATCAAGAATCCAGTTGCACAAAGGAGTGTTTAAGCCTAAAAGGCCCAGTTTGTCTACTAGATGCTGGAGAATGATTGTGTTAAATGCTGAACTGAAGTCGACAAACAACAAACACACGAGTATTTCTTTCCTCTAAGTGCCTCAAGCTCAGATGAAGAACAGAAAAAATAGCATCCTCCGTAGAACAATTTGGTTGGTAAGCAAACCGAAGCGGGTCAAATGCTGGTGGGAGGCTAGATACAATAATGTCCTTTATCAGCTTCTCAAAGCATTTCATAATGATGGATGTCAGTGCAACCGGACGGTAATCATTGAGGCCTGTAATTGTGGACTTTTTTGGCACTGGCAAAATGATAGCCATCTTAAAACACGATGGGACCACTGCCTGTTGCAATGAGAGATTGAAAATATCTGTGAGAACACAAGCCAGCTCATCTGTGCATTCCCTAAGAACACATCCAGGGATATTATCTGGGCCTGCTGCTTTCTGAATATTAACTTTCCACAGTGTTTTCCGGACAGAGGTGACATCAAAGCTAAGCACTTGCTCGTCAGGATGGGGCACAGCTTTCCTAGCAGGAGTGCTGTTTGATGCCTCAAATCTTCCAAAAAATATATTCAGCTCGTTTAGGAAGTCTGTGTCGTCGATGGAGCCACCTTATAATCTGAAATGGCCTGGATTCCTTGCCACATTCACCTGGTGTTTGTTGGGTCCTGAAAAAAGTTCTGAATTTTCTGGCAATGGGCTTGCTTTGCATCTTTTATGGCACTTTTTAAATTTGCTCTGGCTGTTCTAAGTGCCAGCATGTTGCCGGATTTAAAAGCTACATTCCGTGCTTTTAGCATCTTGCATAATCAGCCACGGTTTTTCATTCGCCCTCACAACAATGCTTTCAAGGACACAGACATCCTCTATGCACTTTTGGATATATGCAGACACCATAGTGGTTAACTAATTAGCCACTTGTTTTGTTAAAGAGAAGAAGATGATAGAGGTAATACTGAGGTCAGGGTTACTAAAGATTCCAAAGGTTTGAATAAATGAAGTAAATAACCTTTGTTTTGCTCTTGTTCCCTTCCTTTATTCTACACATTTCTCTTTCCTTTTGTTTATTTCTCTCTATTCCACTCTTCCCCGACATGCTTACCATTCTTTTCTTTTTTAAAAAAAAATACTATCACTTGAGTTTTTTTGGTCTTGTCTTATGTATATATGTATTCTTCCTGAATTGCTTTATACATTGAATGGCAATTTTGAAAAGTATCTTGCAGGATCCAATCTTGAACAAGGACACACATTCAATTTTGCAGCTACTAACATTGTTGGATGAGCAAGCACAAAAACAGCCAGGGAAGTGACTGAAGCCTGGGAAACAGGCCCCTCGTCAGTAATAGGAATGCTGATTTACCATCAGCCTATCAAGTATTTAGAAGGCGAGGGCTGAGCAGCATAAGCAAACAACACCCAACAACTTAAAAGCCAGCCATCAACACAACAGGCACTATAAATACCACATACAAAACAGCACACACTCTGCTAGAAAGAAGTTCCCTGAGAGGATGGGGCTCCAGCACGAGTCCAGAAGCTCAGAAGAAAACCGCTGGTCCCAGTGACTGACCCAGATTGGACCCTCCAACATTATCCTGGGACACGTCTATCCGCCTTCATTCATAAATGTATCTTGGCCCAGCTTTGAAGCAGACTGTAAGATTAGTTGGAACATTTCTGGGAAAGTTGAACTGAATAGTTTCAGGATCAAAAAGCTTTAGCATTGAAATATTTTGCATAACCCTGAAAATTAACCGTCTTTTCTTTTTCTGATCTCATAGTGGAGTTGCTGGCAAATTATGCCTACCGGTCAGTTCGAGTCACACAGGTGAGTTGGGGAAAACTTCGGAGTATCCTGTTTGATTCCAAAGGGAGCTTCTTGTGCAGAAGAAGGGGCAGTTTCAAAATTAATCACCCTCCTGGGTATAAGAGCCAACTGACTATGCATGACGTTCTCATATTATTATGTGTTGGCAGCGAGGTATAAATCCTACATCTGTGGAAGAGATACACCTGCATTGTGGAGACAGCACAACACTCCAAGAAGGAGAGACTCTGTGCCTGGTAAACGGACTATATCCTTATTGCATCCGCTTTGAACAAGATGATAACTCTGCAAAGAAAAACCCACTGGAATTCTTCTGCAGCAAGCAGGCTCCGAAGAAGACAGAAGAAGATGGCAAGGCCCATACAATCAAACGTCTCAAAGTTTCCTGTCCTTCTGAAGAAGAGGATGATGATGATGACTCATTAATAACTGAGAAACTGAGGCAACTGCAAGAGACGGCAGTGCAGGCAGCACAGGCACACTCTTCTCCTCAAAAGCCTCTTTCAAAGCCGGCCCCCCAGCTCTGTGATTCCTGGGAGAACCATGGCAAGCTGCTGGTCTTCACCAAAAAAGGAATAGTACCAAGTACTAAAGTAAGTCTCCTTGCCTATTGCTTTGAAATGCAGCTTCAAGAATACTGCTTATTTGGGTGTTGCTCAAGAAAAAAAAAAACTATTTCTGCATTCTGTCTAGTTCTTTGAAATATAAAGTAAAGTTTTATGTAACTGGTCCAGAGCTATACAAATACAGTGGAAATCTATCTTTAACAACAGAGTAAAACAGTTTATTGTGTTTTTGCTCTTTGTTTACAAATGCAGAGGAATAATGCATAGATTAAGGAGTTAACAAAGGATTTACAAATAGACAAGAATATTTGTTGCTCAGAGTTGAACTTTGGGATTCTTGCTAGCATTGATGATGTTACCTACTTGGGTAATGAAATATGTAGAAGAAAACAACTGAGTTCAGCAAGCACCAAGGACCCCATATAATATTTAGTTGCAAGTTCCATTGAGCAAAACAAAACTGGTGTCACTTTTGGGAAAGGCTTTTTATCCAGTGTGTTTCAATTACATATATATATATATTTCTGTTGGAGGCAGCTCCAATTTCAATTATTATTATACTATCACAATTACAGGCAGTCCAGGGAATTTGTGTACTTGGGTGATTCTTATTGTTAAAAGAATATCTTGCAATGGTCTCATAATCACCAGGACTGGAAAGCAATGTCTTGTTTTTGTAAGGTCTGGACATTTTGCTTTTTGTCTGCAGAAATGCCTGAAAAATCTAGGGAACCACTGGGTGACTTTAGGCCAGTCACTCTTTCTCTCTCTCTCTCAGCCCAACCTATCTCATAATAGTTGTTACGTAGAAAATGGAAGAGATGAACATGGGCACCTGAATGAAAGATGGGATAAATGTAATAAAGAAATATATGAATAAAAAAATCAGGCAAAGTGGTGCTGATTTTGGATGGTTGGTCAGTCTTGATGTGAGGCTTAATGGATGGTTTTCACCCAGGTGGCAGGGTTTGATCTGGATGGAACCCTTATCACAACACAATCTGGAAAAGTGTTTCCTATAAATCCTGATGACTGGAGGTAAGTACAGAGCTAAGGGGTGTAGAAGGGGGAACAGATTTCTAGACAGCCAGTTAGTTGGCATGGAAATTCATTTAGGTGAAGGGTGCTAGATTTGAAACTATTTTCTTTGAAACCTGTGGAATCTTTCCCAACCTAACATTGCAAGACTGCTGTGGAGATGACGCCTGATGGAAGAAGGGCAGCAGGTTGCTGTACCTTGAGCTCCTTGGAACAAGGGAAGGGGAAAGGATATAAGTCACTCTTTCAAAACTGATTCCCTCCAAAGTTTTTAAACTACAAAATGAAATTACAGTCCTTTACATTGGTAAGGCTGTTGTAAAGGAAATCCGGATTCTTCATCTGTGTTGTTAATTGAACTGTCTTTATTAGAAGGAAAGTTTTAATTTGCATTTATTTTGTATTTTTAATACTTTAGTTTGATTGTCATGATGATTGGTCACCAGAGAATATATTTATTAAGAGGCAGCCATGTAAATATCATCGGGCCACTGAAGTCACTAGTGTCCTGCCAGGGAAAATTGGCATGAAGTCCTCAGCCAGCTTTGAAGCCATTGGAAGACTTAAGCCTAACTCATTCTCTAGCCCTGACCTAAAATGCCAGCATTTTCATTGGTGTAAATGAAGGAAGAAGGGAATTACATCACCTGGAGTTCCTTCAAGTCAGATAGAATATTAAAAACAAAATTGAAAAAGAAGAATGGGGATTAGTTATGCTTGCATTAGGAAAGATCAAATACTGTGTGAGAAATACTTAGCATTTTTGCAGAGTAAAGGACTAAAAGTGGAATTTGGAGTGCCATTTCTGCATTAAGGATTACATATTTCTAGTGATGGTAACAGCACGAGCATATAGAGAGCAGCCTTAACTTTTTCCCTGATTTGCAGGATCCTGTACCCTGAAGTACCTCACAAGTTGAAGCAACTTCAGAGTGAAGGATACAAGGTATGGTCCTTCCTGTCTCAAATCCATTTTCTGTGTGTTACCCTCTTCTCACTGTAAGTAATCTCTTCTTTTCCATCTCATTGGCAGCTTGTGATCTTCACCAATCAACTGGGCATTGGCCGTGGGCGCCTGAGGCCTGAAGCTTTCAAAGCTAAAGTAGAAGCAGTGATCGAGCAATTGGGTGTCTTGTTGCAGGTGAGTTGGTAGGAGAGACAGTATCTCACCCAGGTTGCTCGGCAAAGTAAGCAGGTTGATCAGAGGTGGTTTTGGGTGTCTGTGGTAAAGTCCGGTTAGTCTTAGGAAATATATTTTTTCATTTTCCATTTTTATAGCTGCTCATCTCATCACGACAACTTTGGGCAGCTAACAGCAGTTAAATAATTGTTATGTTGCATATCACGGCACACAGAATATAGAAAATGTGGAAGAGAAAATATGGTTTCAGTAAAACTTCAAGATTTGGACCCAGAAGGAAAAGATAGGAGAGCATTAAGTGTTTCTAGGTTGTAGGGCCTAAAAATTGTAGCGATTTCTAGGAGGAGAGGTTTGCTTTGTTCTCTCTAATTAGGAATTCAAGCAGCAAATTATAACATTTCCATAGTATTGTCTCATTTGCTGTCCTTTTTAGATGGGTTGAATTTGCAACTCCCATCGTTCCAAATATTTGACATGCGAGCGTAAGTTAGGGAACTCTATATTCTATTTCAGAGAAAGTTTAAAGGTAATAAATAACCATTATTTTTGTATGTTTTATTTTGCATGCTATTCATACTAGTCATGTGCTTTTCTTCCGTTATATATCTTTAATAGTATAGTTTTTATTTTATTTTATTAAATTGTCTTGTGAATCCATTAGGATTTAAAGGAAAACTGTACCACAAATATTTTCAAGTAGAAAGTAGGTTTTTATGTAAAATTGTATTTGGCAAATTGGGGAAGGTTTCTTATCTCTCCAAATTATGTGCTTATACAGCCTTTATTTTGGTTGCAACGAAGGGAAGGGAGGGGAGGGAGGAGGGAGGAAGGAAGGAAGGAGGGAGGAAAGGAAGGAAGGAAGGAAATGATAGCCATTGACCCTCAGTTAAAATGAATGGCTGCTTTGCTCGTTCTCTTTGAAAGTTGTATCTGTTTGCTGCTAGTCTCTTACAATTGCTACAGCTACACTGTCATTTTGAGGTGATAAAAGATGAATCAGGTATCCCAGATGGGTAATCTTGCAGAAATGTTCCAACTCCTCATTCACTTATGTCACCTGTGAGGAATTGATCAGTTGGGAGTAGACTAGTAATTATTAATTAATTATATTATTAATTATAATTAAAGAATAATTATTATAAGATTCAATCCAAGTCATGGACTGGGACCTAAATAGTAATTGCTAAAAGTAAGAATCAGCTTCTGAGAGAAGGATGGGATCCGGGACCAATTGGAGTATTCATTTTTATTACCTCCCTTTCTCTGCAGGTCTTTGTGGCAACCAATTCAGGAATGTACCGCAAACCTATCTTTGGCATGTGGGATTATCTGTGCAAAAAGGTACTAAAAGAGGGTGTGTGTATGAAGAGGGCTGGGAAGAGCAAAAGCATAGTCCGCTATTCCATGTCTGGATTTTCCCTTTTTCTCTCTCTCCCCTTTTTCAAGGCAAATGGTGGCTTAGAAGTGTCTTTGCAAGAAAGTGTCTATGTAGGAGGTGAGTCAAGCACAAAGGAAGCAATAGGAATAGCACATAGACTTATATAACGCCCCATAGTGCTTTACAGTACTCTCTGGGTGGTTTACAATGTTAGCATATTGCCCCCAATAACCTGGGTCCTCATTTTACCAACCTCAGAAGGATAGAAGACTGAGTCAACCTTGAGCCCGTCAGGACTGAACTCATGGCTGTGGGCAGAGTTAGCTAGCAATACTACATTCTAACCATGTGCCACCAGGGTGAGTTCTGCCACCAGGAAGGCCATTTGATATAACAATAGAAGAGTAGATTTGACTCACTCCCAGAATCTACTTTTGTTGTCCTAGCCAATGATATTTCTAGGCCTTCAAAGTCAAAGCCCAGTTTTTAAAGTTGTTATTGATATCCTAGGGATCAGTTTCCCGTCTCACAGTAATGGATTGTTCATATCTTTCTTCCCTTCCATAGATGCTGCTGGACGTCCAGCAAACTGGGCCCCCGGGCAGAAGAAGAAAGATTTTTCTTGCAGTGACCGTCTGGTAAGAGGGAAAACCTACTCCTTCATACATCTTACAGTCTTTCTTGTCTGAGGATTAATCATTTTGAACTTTTGGGATGAAAATATAATCAATTTGAGAGCACACGTACCCCTACTGTTTCTTTTGTAATTAATCCAGCTTTCAGAATGATTGATAGGTCTCTTTACTCTTTAGTTGTCTACGATATGATAGTTTGACACAAGGACTATGTGTGAGGATTCAGTGTGACAGTAGGTTTCCCTTTCTGCTTTCAGTCAGATTCAGAGTTTATACATTTATTTTTTTTCCCTGAGATAAAATAAACACAACTTAAAAAAATAAAATTCAAAAAATGCTAGCCGCTTTTTCTAAGCATGTTAGGCAGTTTTTAATACTTTTCCAGTGAAATTGGAAGAGATATTTTTACCTCTCTCATTTTATTTTCCCCTCTTTAAATATCTAATATATCCTATAATAAATAGGAAAACTGAGCCAGAATTACATATATGATCACTTCTTTGTTTGAATGTAAGAATTGCTAAAGTTCAAAATATTTACGCTAAATTATAGAAGTCATAATTAAACTAAACAGGGCTGTAACATTAATTAAATTTCTAGGGGCAAACAAAGATGATTAGAGGTCTAGGAAGGGTTTGGCAGTCTAAGCAGTGAAAAAGAGAAATTTGCAAGGGTTTATTGCTGGGAACAAATGCAGAAAAGCTGCATGGATATGCATTTCTCCACAGCCAGAGCTAGAATAGCACCAGCAGAGAATATACAACTAGGAGTTGATAGTCTTCACATCTGCATTATTCCTTCCAATTTACTCACTTTCATGTATGAACAGGAATCCTATGACTCTGGAGCTGCTCAGATTTGGGATTCAGCATTATGCCAAGACCCACAGGTTCTCCCAGCACTGCTTTAAGAGCTACAGCAATTATTTTCTGTATCAAAAATTACAAACTTCCGAAACTGAAAGGAATAGTTTTAGTAAGAAATTTGGCAGCCAGTCTGAACCTTTTTCTTTTAAAACAAGCTACTATCTCTTAGCTTGTAAAAAGAAAGATAGTGAAATCTTTGAAGGCAAAAGGTTATATGCATTATCTCAGGTCTGGTCCCAGATTCAGATTTTCAGCAAACCTAGAAACAAGTGATGCAAAATGAAGAGGATCAGAGGCAAACTGGATGTACTTGGATTTGAGCCCACATATCTTCAGGAAGGCAGAAAACTGCTTCCTCCACATTAAAAGTTATCCTGCTTATTCACACAGTTTGCTTTGAATGCTGGGCTTCCCTTCCACACGCCTGAAGAATATTTCTTGGGTTGGAAACAGGCACCATTTGCACTTCCCGACTTTGACCCTGTGAGTCACTTTTCTGTCTCTTTTAAACTAGCTTCTCTTCCAGCATTTGTTTGTTTGTTTGTATCTATCTTTTTATATTATTTATTGTTTTATCATAAAAAGTAAAAACCCCTGATCTAGAAGTTGCACCAGGTTAAAATAATAAGTCATTGAAAACGACAAGAGAAATGCTGTTCTGTTTCACAAACTAGGCATTATTTTAAACTATGTTCTTTTACATTCACATTATATTAATACTCTGCTTCTTGAAAAATATGTGGTTTTTGACATTAATGATACTGGGCCCAGTAAGATCTAATAAACTGCAAAACTAGGAGAACAGGTAAAAAAAATTAGGCACAATCAAGATTTGCAGGGCAAATACGGGTTTCAAGTTTATATTTTAGTATTAAAACACTGCTTTTCTCTTTACCCCCTAACCTAGCGGGCGCTGGATCCTAAAGCTCGACTGTATGATCCCCCCAATGCTTCCCTGATCTCATCTTCCTCGGAGGTGGTTGTGGCTGTTGGCTTCCCTGCTGGTGAGTGATCATCTTTGCACCTCAGGAGCCTGCAAAACATGAAGCCTTCAAGTTCTCTGAACTTTTGGTCTTGTCATCTGCTAGATTTCCATATGGTTAAGTGGTGAGCCCAGAACTAGTTTCAGTCACAGCCATTTGATGGGCTTTGTGTACGTTTGTTTAACGAGTAGTTAGCTAGTTAGAATGCAGTATGAAGCCTGGAATTCAATAAACCGTAGTTCATTTAATCATGAGTTAATGTGTTGCGTAAAGAAACTTCTTTTAAGCTTTTTTCCCCCCTTTGATTAGCCAGGAACATGAGATAATCTGCTCCTCAGAAGAGGTTTGTGCTGTAGAAGAGGAATATTCTGAAAAATAAATTTTCTTTTCGGTGTTTAGAAATAAAAGAAATGCAGTAATCCTGTTTCAAAAGAGAAATGGTGATTGGAACTGATGTGAGATGCATACTATCAGCAAGTCCTTAAAGTTACTGGAAAATTCATAAGGAAATTCCACGATGAGCCTTACATCCAGTGTGAACCTTTTTTTCTAGTGGGAATCTGGAATGTTCCACAGATAAGAAAATATTTGTAGCTCAGGGTTGAAGTGAGGGGTCCTTGGTGCTCTCTGAGCTTGATTGTTTTCTGGCAGACGTTACTTGGGCTATGTAACATCATCAGTGCTAATGGGGAGTGGGCTTTGCTCTCATTTTACAATCTAGTGGCCCTGTCAGTGTTAATGGGAGTGGTCTTGGTGGTTCTTTAGTTGGGCTGTTTACTGTTAGCTTATTTGGCAACTCCTTGATTGGGATATTGTTTGCTTCTTGATCGTTGGCCTAATGTTAATCGTGGTGTTCATATGAGCGTTGACTGCTGGTGAGGAGGTATTCTGGTCTTTTGGTTCCCTTTTTCGCTTGTTGATTTGCCTGTTTTGAATGGCATATAGATGTTTATTCCTATTGATGGCCAATTGGTCAGAGTGCCAGGCTTCCAGGAATTCTCTAGCATTTTTGGATTTGGCTTGGTCTAGTATGGTCATTTTTGCAGTTGAAACTGTGGTTACGTTGGTGCACATGTTGTGAAAGTAAGGATTTTTTATCATGTCTTTTGACTGCCAGTTGTGAATGTTGCAAGGAACATGGATGCCATTTTAAAGAAATGTGTGCCCATATTAAGGCATGTATTGCCGATGTTTCTTGAATTCTCTAGAGCAGGGGTAAGCAACCTTGGCTCTTTTATGACTCGTGGACTTCAACTCCCAGAATTCCTGAGCCAGCCATGCTGGCTCAGGAATTCTGGGAGTTGAAGTCCACGAGTCATAAAAGAGCCAAGGTTGCCTACTCCTGCTCTAGACTTTTAGAAATCTCTGCTCTACTCCACTGTTTATACTCCCTCTCCCCTTTATTTTTCTTCACTCCAGCTGGCAAATCAACTTTTTTGAAGAGACATTTGGTCTCAGATGGATATGTATACATCAACCAGGTAAGCAATGGGAGATTAAAACTCTTCTCACCATGTTTTATTGCTTCCTTCCTTCCTTTATATCCTGCCTTTCTCCCCTTCAGGACACACTTGGTTCATGGAAGAAATGTGTGACATTGTGTGAAACATCACTGGAAGCAGGAAAGAGTGTAGTAGTGGATAATACCAATCCTGACCTGGAATCAAGACGCAGGTAAAGGTTCCGCCCTTTAGCAGATGTTTAAGCTGCAAGCCCAAAGATGGAAAATAATTGGACAAGTTGAGAAATTAAAATGCTGCTCCCTTATCTAGGTACACTGAATGTGCTAAGAAGGCCAGGGTTCCCTGCCGCTGCTTTCTTTTTACTGCCTCATTGGAACAAGCCAAGCATAACAACAGAGTAAGTATTTTGGATCACAGTTTCTCAATCTCAGCAATTTTAAGATGGGTGGACTTCAACTCCCAGTGAACCAGCTCAGCCTAGTGGTTGAGGCACCAAACTAAGTTCTAGTCCTCCTTTAGGCCAGTTACTCTGAGTTCAACTCACCACACAGAGTTGCTGTTAAAGGGAAACTAGGAAAAGGAAGGAGTATTAGGCATGTTCACAATCTTGAATTATTAAAATAATAAAGGCAGAATTTTAAAAAGTCCACCCATTTTAAAATTGCTGCCTTATACCATGATATGCCTTCTTCAATTGGGAAACAAATTTCTTTGAATTCAGTCCCCTTCTCCACTCCTCTTTTGAGGACTTGCAGGATTCCCTCCTTTTCTCCTATAATCCAACCAGGAATCTAAATTCTAGAACCATTGGCACAGAGCAGTAGCAAGCTATGTATAAATTATGGCATCTCCAAAAATACACGAGTTTGTAAGTAGATTAGAAGTGTGCCACTATTCAGGTTTGAAGGTGCTTCAAGAGCCACTGAGAGATACAGATAGACCAACGCATCTTTTCCACATTGAATCTGAATAGTTTTACATCCCTAGAATTTTTTTTTGCCATAAATCACATTTTTGCCTAAAGATGAATGTTGGTAGCTTGCAGTTTTAGTAGTGTTGGTAGCTTGCAGTTTTTTCTAGTGCAAGTGTTCTGTCTTTGAAGGTGAAAGATTTGATTCTGGAATCTTACAAGACCTGACAAAGCCCTTCCTAAAAATTATTTATCCCATAAACCAAATCAGTACCTGGTGTTCCCTGTAGATAAGTGATGTTCTACTGTCCCTCTCTAAATGAATAAGTAGTCCTTGATCTATAATTTTCCAATAAAGGAGAACATTTGTAGCTCAGGGTTGACATGAGGGGTCCTTGGTGCTCTCTGAGCTTTCATGCTTTCTTGCAGACGTTTCATTACCCAAACTAGGTAACATTAGGTTAGCACTAACTAGGTTACTAGATAACATTAAAACTAGCATTCATGATGTTACCTAGTTTAGGAAATGAAACATCTGCAAGAAAATAAGCTCAGAGTACCAAGGACCCCTCATTTATAATATTCATTCAGTGACCAAAGTTACAATGGTGCTGAACAAATAGTGGTTACAACCGATTCTCAGAAATTCTAGGCATCCTTGCGATCATGATTTTGGGCACTTGGCAACCGACTTGTATTTACCACCAGTTTCAGGGCTCCGTGATAATGATTTGTCATTTGCAACTTTCTCTGCTGACTTCCCCAAAAAGTCTGGAGAAGCCAATTGGGAAGGTTGCAGATTGCATAGATAGTCTCCCCTAACTGCAGAACCCCCCCAGCTCCTCTACACTCCATAACACTGGCCACTTGCACACCCCTACATACCCTCCCTGAGCTTCACCGCTTCTCATACCCTCCCCAATCCATGCAATGCCCTTAAACACTCGCTGTACTTCCTGCACACCCTAACCCTTGCTGCATCTCCCTTACACCTTCTCCCAGCCTCACCTCACTTCCCTTGTACATCCCCTTGCTCCCTGCTTGACCCTTGTCATATCTCTTGCACCCTCCCCCACCCAGAGCAGCCACTTACCTGCCTATCTGCATATGAGCTACCTAGCACTTGCAGTTTCCCCAATGACTTGGGATAATAATAATGATGATGAGTTGGAAGGGACCTTGGAGGTCTTCTAATCCAACTCCCTGCTCAGGCAGGAAACCCTGTACCATTTCAGACAAATGGTTATCCAGTCTCTTCTTAAAAACTTCCAGTGTTGAAGCATTCACAACTTGTGGTTATGAAAAGTCAGGCAGGAAGTTGTCTTGGTTAATGGTGGCCACTGGGATGGCCATCACTAAACAATGTGATGGCACTTTTCAAGTGCCTCACTTAGCAATGAAGATTCCGGTACCAATTGCAATTGGAAGTTGAGGACTACAGGTAGCCCTAGTAACTGTTTGAAGTTACGTTACTGGAAAAAGTGACTTATGACAGTTTTTCACACTTCAGATCATTGCAACATCCCCATGGTCATGTGATCAGAATTTGGATGCTTGGCAACTGGTTTATGAGTATCTTGGGGTCATATGTTCATGTTTTGCAACCTTCTGACAAGCAAAGTCAATGGGGAAGCCAGATTCACTTAACAACTGTGTTACTAACTTAACTGTAGTGACTTACTTAACAACTGTGGCA
The DNA here is from genome assembly GCA_023970755.1 of Azemiops feae. Lineage (NCBI taxonomy): Eukaryota > Metazoa > Chordata > Lepidosauria > Squamata > Viperidae > Azemiops > Azemiops feae. The sequence continues at coordinate 300,511 of JALGBA010000382.1, forward strand.
AGAAAGGTTGTAAAATGGGGCAAAATTCACTTAATAACTTTCTCATTTAGTAACACAAAATTTGGGCTCATTTGTGGTTGTAAGTCAAGGACTCCTTGTACTGTATTTGTTTTAAAACTTAAGTACTATCCAATTTGTTTTTCCCATCACTATGTTCTGCTGACTAGAATGCTCTACTTTTTCCTTTTTAGTTCCGAGAGATGACAGAAAAAGAACATGTGCCTGTGAATAACATTGTATTGAATACCTATAAGTAAGTTTCTGAAAAGAGGGGGAACAGGAATGGAAAACTTTTGTTGGAGATTTAAGAAGAATTAGCTACTGTAACAGTTATTTCCAAAAGCTGAATTCAAAAAGCTAATTAGCGGTTCTTGAGAAGTTACAAACAGGCTTTCCCTGCCAAATATAATAGCAGTAGCACTTAAACTTATATACCGCTTCACAGTGCTTTACAGCTCTAAGCGGTTTGCAGTCAGCATATTGCCCCCCAACAATAATCAAGGAGTTATCTGAGAATAAAACTCCTTCTTTTTTTTACTTCTCTATAAAGAAATAAAACTTTCATATCTGTAAGCTTCAATTGGGTGAAGCTGGAAAGTATAGGGCAACAATTATTCAACTAAGCTAATTCTAATGGGCCAATGTACAGGATGCCAGAATGCATGATCCCCATGATAATGAAATTTGGGGAAGTTGGGGAGTCCCTTCAGTGCCATGCCTTCCAATTATACTTGCCACAAATACACAAGTTGCGTGGTGGAAGGAGAGATGGGGAGGGACATACCCCCACCCTTTTTCCTGCCTCCCTCTGGTCCCTATGGCCAATCAGCCATTGGCTGCTTTGCACTGAGGCCAAAAAGTAAGTTCTCTCCAATGGTGAGGGCTGGCGAGGAAGGACAAGGAAGCAACTTCGGTGTTTGTTGGAGAGATAGGGTTCATGCGGGGGGGGGGGGGGGGTTTGCCTTGCATTAGCAGTTGATAGGTAAGCCTTTCTCTCTGGAAGGAGGGGGGCCCTTTGAAACACACTGGAATGTGTGTTGCAGTCAGTGGCTCCCTTCGTTCCACCTCCCACCTGCAGGGATAGACGTCACTGGACCTCTCGTGGAGGGAGGGAAAATGTAATATAGGGCAAACCTACGTTACATCTAGAAAGAAGAATGGCCTAATGGGTCATGGGTTGTCACTATTGACTTTTTGCTTTCTTAGGCACTTTCCATCCTTGCAAAAATCCAATAGCACGGCTAAATAAAACTCTGCAAATGTTCCCAACCCTGGGGGACTACTTAATGATTATTTTTCTTTTTAACAGGAGCAAGTATGTGGAGCCATCTCTCGAGGAGGGTTTCTCTGAAATTCTCAAGATTAATTTCGTGCCTCAGTTTACAGACTCCAAATTAGAATCACTTTACCGGCAGTTTTCAGAAGGTTGACATCAAACCAGCAACATAATATTGGACGCGGTTGTTTTGTTGTCCTGCCTTTGCCAGAGAAGGCACATGTATAGAGTGCCTAAGTTCTCTCTGCGGTCAAACTTTGTAATTAGCCTGAAACTCTAAAAGGGGCAGAGGCATTCCTATAATGACTTTTTTTCCAGAAGGTATCTGAAATAAAGTTTTGAAAGTCAAACTGCTTTTGTCTTTTCTTATAAGCCTCTCCACTCAACATTATGGGCTATTTTATGGGTTGGGGGGGGGGAAGAAAGAGACAATGCTAATATATAAAAATATTGTATATAATCCTTTTATGAGTCTGAATGTTGTGTCACAGAAAAAAAGCTTGCAGAATTTAACAGACTTAAATCTGTTTGAGAAAAGAACCATATTTACAGAGCAATAAGCAATGCTGTAATGGATTTCCATTACAGCACAGTAAAGACACACAGGAAACAATTATTGAAATAATAAAAACTGTGATTTTTGTTGCCTTTCCAATTCTAAACAAGCAGAAATTCAGGAAATCCAGTTTTATTTTTTATAAAAAACTAATAACCAGAAAAGGAATATTAATTCACACTTCGTCTGATCTGGGTATTTAAACCTTATCATGATGTATCCATGGTCTCCCCTCCTGAAAAATAAAAACAAAATATCTTCAAGATGGAGAAACACTACTAAGTTGATTTGGGGGACAAGCAGGAGATCATCCTCAACAAATAAAGTTGTTGTTTAAGAGGACCTGTTCTTAAAATTTTCAACTCCATGAAATTCCTCATGTTCCCACATAATCACAGAATTCTTTTTACAAATTAATATTAGGAAGCCTACAGCAGTCGAGACCAAGGACCAAATAAAGGGCACTATCATCAAAAGTGCCCATACTTGTCAGCCTGCACCTTGGATCATCTTGTTCTATATTCCCATTTCATATTCTGTTTAGCAGCTTTCATACTTTCTGGCAGTCAAACCATAACATGGTGATCTTTTGCTATGGGAAAGCTTGGTACATGCTCAAATCATTCATGTTACTGTAAAAGAACGAACAACGGGATGTGGAGTCCTAACCTTTGGTGGCCTGGCTTAAGTTAGAGAGCTCAATTGTTTGCAATTAATTTGTACTTGATGGTTAAGTCTTAACTTCAATAGAATGATTTGAGTTCATATAACATATTGCCAAAATGTACTTAGATAGTTCATAATTTAGCATGTTTTTTTTAACCCAAGTGTTATAGCACAGTGTATAAATGTTGCTATTAGGGAAAATGGCTGCTACAGGGGAAGATGGTTTTAGGACTGGGAGAGCTTTCATTATTCTTCACTCATACTTTTACTCACTGAGTTCATTAAACATAAAAGCATCTTGATACTCTTTCATGTATTGAGTGGAGCGTGACTCATCCAGGAACAGAGAATATACACGCTTGATGTCATCAACCTGAACCTCTGTGCCCTGAGGACATGAAAGGAAAGAGTGAGTATTTCTGGTGCATAGACAGCAACCCATGAAAAGGACCCTCACTAACTCCACCATTAAAGTAGGAAAACTGTTCTGCTCATGACCGCACATTTCACTGTCAGAATAAGTATACAGTAATTGTTGTGAAGATATGGAATAATTGCCATAGGTTAATGATGATGGATAGTTTTATGTCATGTACAGTATTTGTGTTGAGTAAGGAGAATCTGAAATTTGCACAAAACAGCCAAGAAAGGTTCCTTTCAAAAAATAAGTTTCCCCGGTGATGACTATGAAGAAGACATGTTATGAACAAGGGTTGCCAAAACAACACTGTTTTTATGTGAAGTGGATGAAGCAATAATGCACCATAGTACTGGGAGGTGTGAGATAACTACCAACATGGGAACAACCAACATGGGAAATAAATTCATGGGAATCTTGACTTCAGGAGCCATTACAATCAAGAAGATATTACGAATATTTACGACACTGATTCTTTTGGCATTCAAACCAAAGCCTATAAGATTTTCAGTTTTGTAGGAATATAAAAAGTGTGTGAAAAAGTGGAGATTTTAGTTCAATGAGTAAACAATACAAATACAAATGGGTATGCAATTTCCTTCTACATGTCTTGAGTCTCTGGGTAAAAGGAACAAGCTGGAAAGAGTTTTCTGGACTCAATATATAAGCATCAAGATCTCAAAATTATAATTACACTCCACATTTTCAAATTGTCATTGCTTTATGTCTCTGAGTTCTTTTTTATTAATAAACTTTTAATCTTATCAATGTACTGGGGAAATTTTAAAGCTGTCCATAAATATAACTCTATCCATAGTTCCTGATCCATTTATAATTTTTTTACTGCAGAGGGGGTTGAGAAGAACAGTAGGATAGCCTTGGCCATCTAAAGATCTTGAGCAATAGCATGGTCCATTGTGATATGGCTCTCCTTCCAGAAAACATTGAAACACCATACCAGGGTCTGAGCTTACCTTTCTTTTGCGACACACCAAATTGGCTGCTGTGATGAGCTGGATGGCATAGCGGAGGGAAGTCTCCAAACCAATGCGGGTTAATACTGTATAGGCATCTTCGTTCATCTCAACATCTTCCTCTTCACACCTGAAAGAGAAGTCTGACAATAATCAACATACAGAACGCCTCATCTCAAGTAGAAAAATATACGATTGTAAGGGTTGTAGCTGGGAAGGGGGCAACTGTGATACAGGAAATATGTAGGAGCATTGTTTCAGGGCAGAAACTGATGCAATGTACTCCTCACCGGATTTTCAATATTTGCTTGGTCTCCTTATCACTGTATGGAGAGGTTGAAATAATCAGCATACGATCCAGCAGGTCAATAGGAATGCCATGGGGGCTTTGATAGTTGGTGCCACGAATTCTGCATTGCAAGGAAAAGAAATTAACAAGGGGGGTCCACAGGACTAATAGGCCAGTAGAAAGAATAGCATGTAGATCTAATGCAAAGGGGTCATCTTTGGACAACAGGTTTTCCTTTCTGAATGAATATAAATAAATCTACAGCATTTGTTATCACATTCACCTTTGTTTGATATTATCCCATTAAAAGTCATTACTTGAGAACAATAGTTTCTGTGCAAAGTTAGCTGACTTTACTAAAAACATCCAGCATCTCTAATACTTTATAACAACTCTCCACTTGGCAGATTACATGTGTAATCTTTCTTTCAACTGTATCTTTGTCTATCAATATCTCATCGTCTTCCTTCAGTGCACAGAGCAAAATCTCATTGCATTTCAATTTTAATCTCATTAAAAGGGAGTAATGATCCATATAAGCATTGCAATCATTTCAGAGCCCTAACGAGCCTATCAAAGGCAATCAATTATGCAGGGCAAAGAAGAACAGGACTGCTGCCTAGAGTTCACAGATTCTGGGTAGTGTAGAAGCTGATTTTTAATGCATTTCTCCATAGTGAAATCTTTCGGCCTGATACCAACCGAGTGATGCCACGATTGGTGGCCATGATGAGGACAGGTGCCATGTCACTCTCCAGGGCTCGATTAAGAAAGGAGAAACACTCAATATCCAGCATATGGACTTCATCAATGAAGAGAACCTATAGAATAGAAAGGAAATATATGGGAGAAGGTTTATCCTTCCAGAACTTTTAAAGTCAGAAATAAAATACAAATAGTCCTCACTTAATGATTCTAAGTAGGACTGGCAACTCCTCTGCTAAATGAAGTGGTTACCAAGTGGGGAATTACATGACCGTCACTGTGCTTTCTGGCTAGAAAGAGAAAAGGGTATTCAGTTTCACACCTTTGGCTTTTGTTTGTCTACTAACCACTCCTCTGCCCTTCTGACTGCTCAAGGGACTTATTATCTTTCTTATTGTGTAAACAGCTTACTCTCTTGAAATCCTTTCTTCTCCAATATTTCTGTTCTGTGGGTGGGGAGCAAGTAGGTAGGTAATATTTCCTTTTCCCTTACTTGCTGTTGATGCAACTGCACTGCTTTTAATGTGTACAAATGGCTTACGCTCTTGAACTCCCCTTTTTTCCAATCTCTCTGCTCTACAGGTTAATGGAAACACACACACCCCAAACAGGTCAAGCACAATGCATACTGATTATAATCATGACCAAGTGACTGAGGGACACTACAAAGGTCATAAATGGTCATAAATTAGTTGTAAACTTATTTTTTCAACACCTTAAGTTTGGTTGCTGAATAAATGGTTGGTAAGGACTACAAAATGAGGGAGATGCCTGGAGATTTAATCCACATTCTAAAATGTACAACTCACCCCAGGGATCACCTCAGCTTTGCCTTCTTCTCGCCACTCTGCTACCTTTGCATTTATCTGCTCCCGCACCTCTGACTTTATTTCTCCTGTGTCACCTGAAAATGTAGGATCAGAAGTGAGAGGAAACATGAGTCACTGTTACTCATGCTTTTCATCTCAATATGCAGATGGAATCTAAAAATACCTCACTTTAATTCAAAGAGTAGAAAGGAGAGAATATATAAGAATCATTTACCCTTTGTTTCTTACTTCTTTTCTTACTAAAATGTATTAACATTATTAATATAATAATGTTAAAAAGCATTTTTTTAGAAATGCAAGATTACACCTCCTCACCCCAAAAGCCACTTTCTGTTTTACGGCTTGGGAGATATTTTCTCACTTAATAAGGGTTCAATAATTACAATTTCTCAAAATACTTTTAGGTAAATAAATAAAAGAAAAAGAGTAAATGATGAAGATTATACCCACTGTTACCCCATATTTACATTTCCCATATATCTATCAGATATAATTTCAATACTTGTTAAAATACACAACCTATCTGGGTTATCGAACCCTTACTGTTAACTACCATTACATAAATATCACAATCCTTATGTATCCTATATCATCTGCACATAAACTGCCAAAAACATATTTTTTACATTTTTATTAATAACAATAATATTCCATAAATTCCACAGGCTTAAAGTTAGAGGAATTATAAGCTATGGAACTTCCCCCCCCCCCAGGTTGTTCCATTCAAAATTTACATTATACTGGAATGCTATTATTTGTGTTGGACTATAGGACATAAAAATTATAAAGGAACCGCTGTCCTGTATTAAACTTATTGATCATTTTTTGCCAATCATATAGCTATAGTGAATTACAACTTCTACAATCTCCAGCCACCATAAAATAATAGGATTTGTGATCTAACTGGCATAAACTAAAAAGCTACATTAAGACACTTAGAGAAGATATCTTTATGTATCCTGTATATACATAAATCATATCATATATCATACGTATATGATATCCTATGGTATCTTAGCATCTTGAATCCAGTGTAATAACTATGACTTCTTCCTGGACTGAAAATATTCTGTTTTGATACAGAATCTCCATTTTCTCCCACTCCCACCTTCCTACCAGAAAAGAGCGCCAGAAATCCTTGAGTGCGGCTATTGATGACATCAATTTCATGTAGTGAGACTGTATGCACGACTTCCTTGCGTTTTTGCAGCTCTCCATCAGGGCATTGCACAAACTTTGTCTAAATCAGACAGATGTAGTTTAAATTTGAATCCTCCCTAACCTACTGCTTCCCAGCCCAACCCTTTAATTCTGAGCTCAGACAGAAAGTATCTGAAAAATGGATACATGTAAAGCTGTTATAACATCTAACTAAGCCCAGCACTATCTACTCGCCTAGAATTTTCTGATTCCTGCTTCCCAGGATTCTTTAGCACGGCCTAGAGACCTTCTGCCATCAAAGCTAACCCTCCACATCTTGGCCAGAGTCTACAGTGCCTGTAAAAGCTGTACCAATCCCTGCCTCCCCTCTCCCCATAGTGAACCTTGGGTCTCTTTATAGCTTCCCCCAAATTTGCCTTCTGCCTCATGACAATACCTGAGAGCCCATCGCATCATAATCCCGGGCCCGCGTGAAGGAACGTCCTAGTTTGGTAATCTTTCCTGTAGCTTTGTCTATAGTAATGACATCCCTGTAAAAACAAGCAGAGGTAACTTTGGATTGGGCCTGCCATTCAATATTGAATGAAAGGCATTTCATTAAGAAGCTCAATGTCTCCCATGACATCAGAAGTACCAGTTAATTTCTCTTTTCTACTCACAACTGAAAGAAAAACGAAGAATTTTTTTTAAAGGATGAACTTATTTTCTGTTCTCCGTCTGCTATCCTTTTTGCTTTACCACACACACACTTCTCATTGTATGATCTCCATTAACCACAATGATAGCAATGACAGCTCATCCCAATGTCCACTGGAAAACCGGACAGAGACGAGTTAAAAGCATCAGATCAGAAAGACTGACATTCAAGTCTGTACTTGGCCATGAATTCACTGAGTGATTTTGACAAAGTCACTCTCTAGAAACCAGACAAATAAAAAATGTCTTTGCCACTGCTTATCTACTACAAGCCCTTGATTTTCATGTGTCTGTTGCTATCTCTTGCAACTGTTTTCCTCTTATTTGCCCAGAGCTCACCCAGCTTGTACTTTCTCCTTGGTCAGTGACTCTATCATCTTGGTGCCCAAATCATAGATCGTTTCCATCTCTGTAGTTTTCAAGGTCAGCTTCCCAACTTTGGCGCCCTGCAACAGGAAGGGAGCAATCAACATTCTCCAGTGATCGTGGCCTTAACAAAGACACTTCTATAAGTACAACCAGTACTGGGCAATTGGACAAGTCAACTCCATTTTTCCCCTATTGTTCTATTCTAGCATCAACTCACAGTTCCAGTTGCTGGACGATCTATTTGAATCTCCACAACTTCACCTTCAATTATCTCTGTTTCTTCCCTGTAAAAAGGCATTAAAATGGTCATTAGAAAAAGAAAGATATATGGTAGCATGTCTCACTACAGAAAGACTCCTTTTGCATAAGTGGAAATATAATTTCAAAGTCAATATTTTTTAATTAATTTGTTTCTACTTCCCATTTAAATAGCTAAAGCTATAACTCTAGTTTTATTGTGTCACGGTAATTGCCAAAATGCCACTGAAAGCAACACAAAAAATATTGCAGCTAACAAGCTAAAATCAGTGTATAAACATTTCATAGATATAAATACGAGGGCAATTCAGAAATAAACCATTTGGTTATCAATGACAGACACTCGTAGATACAGAACTTTTATTATATACATTAGAAAACTACAACATTACATTAGTTTTCGACATAATTGCCATTCAAATAGAGGCATTTGTCATAACGTCTTACAAGGTTTGAAATTCTTTAGTAATAGTTGCTCAGTGCCAAATCTGGGCTATTGGGGGTGGGGTTGATTAAAAACATCCCAACAGAACTGCTTCAAAAGTTCTTGGGCGCGTCTAGCGGTGTGTCGGCGAGCATTATTGTGAACCAACACCACACCGGAAGTCAGCATGCCCCGATACTTGTTATGGATGGCTTGTCTGAGTTTTTGTAACGTTTCATAGAATTGATGCTCGAAGCACACTCCATGAACTTCCCTAACGTTGCTCCTTTGGCATCTTCGTATTTGGCGGGATTTTCTATGGCACCACTTCCAGTGTGGTGTTGGTTCACAATATTGCTTGCCCCCACACTGCTAGACGCACCCAAGAACTTTTGAAGTAGTTCCATTGGGATGTTTTTGATCCCCCCTCCCATAGCCCAGTCTTGGCGCCGAGCGACTACTAAGGAATTTCAAACCTTGTAAGATGTTATGACAAGTGCCTCAATTTGAATGGCGATTATGTTGAAAAGTAATGTAATGTAATTTTCTAATGTGTATAATAAAAGTTCTGTATCTGTGAGTGTCTGTCATTGATAACCAAATGGAGGTTTATTTCCGAATTGCCCTCGTAGTAAGAAACCTGGCTGTTGATTTCCTCATGTTGTTTAACTCTCTGGTCTTAAGAAATGTCCTTTCTGTTGGAGCCCTTGACCCTAATCCGCTCTCAGAGAATACAAGTTTATGGCAACTTCTTACTTGATGCGAACACCAATGGAACGGCGAAAGGCCTGAGTTAGTGCCTCAGTTTTGCTCATCTCCAAAGAGAAAATTTCACTTCCAGAAATCGCTGTAAAAGGAGTGTCAAGACCCAGTGCCTGGGCCATGCCTAGAAGAGAGACAATAGCACGATTACTACATAATGAGAATGCAGCCAGAATTATTCAAGAAAAGAAATTCAGAATGAGGAACCTTCATATCGATAGACCCATCATCATTCAGCAACTCATTCCTGGTTTCTAGAATCTGCCCTTACCCATGGCAATGGCTGTTTTTCCTGTGCCTGGCTGGCCAGCAATCAAGACAGCTCGACCAGCAATTTTGCCTTCCTTTATCATCTCCAAAATCACCCCAGCAGCTCGACGAGCAGCCAATTGTCCTACCATGCCCTGGGATACCTAACAGGAAGGGGTGGGAGGAGAAAAATGGGCACATGGGAGATATTATTTTTCCTTTATTTCAATCCTCACAAAGCGTATTTCTCACATTTGCATTCCCATACTATAACACTTAACCTGTTAATCTCTCCTAAAATGCATTTAACATTATTCAAATGCTGCATGTAATGGGCTACAGATTTAGCTCTATATTGATTGTATTTTAAACTGCAAAATTACAATCAAGAACTTTATCTATCCTGTTTATTTTCTATGACAGTAAGAGATAGTTAAGATGAATAATTTCCTGAAAAACATTCAAGTAATAAATAGTAGTGAGGTTACTTACATTGTACTTGTAAATAAAAATGACCAGAGAAAAACTAATCCAAAGCTGACCAGTCTTTATCTTGATAACAAAACAAAAAAACCTCACTCCCGTGTGTGTGTGTGTGTGTGTGTAAAACTCCACACACACAGATCATAGTATTGGTAGTTTTTGACTTATGATCAGTCACTTAGTGACCATTTGAAGTTATGACAGGCCCCCTAAAAGATACTTACAACTCAGATTCGAAGTTATGACACCAAGTTCGACCCCCCCCCCCGACAATCATGGGATATGTATAATACAATGGTCTGAAGAACTTACCGACTTTTTTCTTAACTGAATAAGCAGTTATATATATGTTTCACATATTTTTATCTTTAAAAGAGAATTTATTTATAATTAAATTCATTTATCTGAAAAACACATCAGCATAGATGAAGCCAATTAACTGAATAATTTGACTAATAATGTTTCTTCCCTCTCAGTTTAAATTTAAACACTAAACTTCTCTCCTCAATTATTGCACATTGCAATTATTCTACTCTCTCATTTGAACAAACTGCTTCTTCTCCCAACTTCAATCAATCCAAAAACTTTCTGAAAATTATTTTTTCAAGTACCTGTCTAGGTTCCAAGGTATCATCCAAGCCAAGTCCTCGAATGTGGGAATGGGCTCCTGTGAACATGAAAGATTATTTGAAAAGAGGTTGGTGACATTTTACACTGGAAGCAGACAGCTTTCTGATTGGAGGCTTTAATTATTATTATTTTTTTTGGGAAGGCAATTTCCACAGTTGCAAAGTTATTGAAGCAACCTCAAGTAGGTAGGTGGAGACAGTTTTGGAAGGGTTTTTTTTTAAAGTCGTATTTTTTTTTTAATTTGGAGGAAGGTGATTTCTGCAGATAGTAGATTAAGCCTATTTAAAGATCTATTTAAAATGTTTAATTTTCCTCGCTCAAAATAAAGGAGATAATTTTTATCCATTTTATTTGGAAGTCACAAATAAAAGAATCTGTCCTGAGACTCAGCGTTAACTGCCTTGCTGTATACCATGAGAATCAAAATTAGAAAGCCATCTAACTCTACAGTAGCTTTTGATTTGGCAGCCATTTCCATATAGACAGCAGCACATTGATTTATTAGATTTGTCCCATAATTATTGATTTAATAATAAACAACCCCATAGGGGTAAAATTGGAAATCATCCTAGGAAGAGACAGCAATGAAAACATACCAATACGTTCAATCCTGGTAACATCGCGAATTTCAGGAACTTTCGTAGCCTGAGAAAAGAGAGAAGATGATGTTCATATATCAAAAAGTTTCTGTCCTAAATCTCAAATAAGTAACACATTTTGGTCTGAATTTTTCAGCTAAATAGACATAGAACAGATCGCTTTCTATATTTCTTTCAAAACAGATATCTCATTTGACAACACCTCATATAGAGTAATGTATACTGTAACTGTGTAGCATCCAAACCACAAAATGCAAAATGAGCTACAGTATTGAAATTCCAAATGTGAAGTCTCTTGTCATCTCACATCCAAACACTCCAAACACAGAATATTATATAATTAGTTAGCTTAAAGTATACATGTCTGGATGTGGTTGTTTGTGCCTAACATATATATAGACATAACTCTTAATCAACCATTTGATAAAAAAAACACCAATATATATGGAATGAAACAAAATGGATGGAACAAAATAAAATGTAATGGGAACATGGAAAGCAAAGAGGAAAAAGAAAGATGGGCAAAGAGATAGACAAGTTGAAGCAGTATTGTACTGTGAATGAGGTCAGACTGGAAAACTGAATACAGTACAGTAGCTATACGAATGATAGCATACATTTGTATAAATGTTGTATTTGAGTGAATGCACATATAGGTAGTCCTTGGGTTATGATGGCAATTGGGACTGGAATTGGTGTTGCTAAGCAATGTGGTTGTGTGACATCATGTGATTGCATTGCTCGGTGATACCGCCTAACCCCAAGATATACGAATCACTAAGTGGAAAGAGGTATGAGTTGCAGGTAAGGAGTGTGAGTGGGGAGGCTGGGGAGGGCTAGCGCAGGCTGCACACAAGTCACAGAAGGCAGGGGAAGCCCACCGCAGGTTCTGTTTGAGTTGTAGGAGGCCAAGGGAAGCCTGGGAGAGACTGTACAAGGGCAGGAAAGTGCTGTGAGAGGGAGAAAAAGCGAGAAATGATTTCTGACCTTCCCCGCTGACTTCCCCACTGACTTTACTTGTGGGAAGCCCAAAGGGAAGATAGCAAACTGTGATTAATGACTCCAGATCCCTGCAATGTTCCTGCCACAAGCTTAGCACACAGGTGCCTGGACTGTGATCACATGACCACAGGGGTACTTCAATGGCCAGAACTTTGAGGACTGATCTACATCCATTTTTTTCCCCAGTACTACCATAATTTTAAATGGTCACTGAATGAAAGGACACAAGCTGAAGACTTTGTAAACATGACAGCCAGAGCAAACAACAATGTGCTTAGAATATCGTGGTGGTTTAGTATCAAGAGATAATCTAGATTAATACTCCTTACTCCTAAATACTTCAAAATGTGATTTGGCAAGGTACATGACATTTTTTCCCCCAAGTCACTTTTTGACTCCTGGCAAGTGCCTGGACAAGTCCCTGCAAGTTTTCTTGACAAGATTACAAAAGTGGGTTTGCCATTGCCTGCTTCCTAAGGCTGAAAGAGAGTGACTGGTGAAGAGCACCTAGCTGATTTTGCACATAAGGCAAGACTAGAACTTATAGTCCTCCCAATTTCCAGCCTTGCTGGGGCAAAAAGAATTCTCAGATATCCACCGAACAACTGTTTTGGATGTTGCTGGGGAATACTTTCCCATTCGGATAACAGAGAAGTAGAAATCCTAATCAGAATTATTGGGAGACAAGTTAACACTGTCTCAACTCTCTCCTAGCAGCAGTGGTATAACTGACTCAGGAAAGGGGATAAAAGGGAAGTTGTGAGAATGTGCAGTAGATATATAGTCTAGAACAGTATTTCTCAACCTTGACGACTTTAAGATGAGTGGATTCTCAGAATTCCCCAGCCAGTATGCAGACCAGGGAATTCTGGGAGTTGAAGTCCATCCTAAAAGGCAATAGATTACATTCACACAACATGCTTAAACAAGTAATTGAATTAATGTCTCTTCAGAACTTATACATTAAACCATTGTTAAACTCTTGCAAAAATTCATAAGGATAACCTTAGTCAAGCTATACATATTGTGCAAAGACTATTGCTAAGTCTCAACAACCTGGTTAACATTCTGTGAACTCAAAACGAAATCAGATTAACAGAAGTCAGCGCACCGCTAAAAAGCTTGCTGTGTTATTTCAGAAATCCCAGCCTAGTTTGCGAAGTTAAAGGACAAACTAGCAAGTGGTGAAACAGAACTAGGTAAACTTCTCGGAGGAAAGTTATACATAAATGCAATTCACACGATATGGAAATGTATCCCAGTCCCCAAAGTGCTGTCTTCCCAACGAGCTGAACTACTGTTTCACGTGGACTGGCAGTGAATGATGGGAGCTGTAATCCAATGCATCTGAAGCAGAGCAGGCAGGAGAAGCCTAGTGTTTTCTAGAAGGGAGCGAATGAGGAGGAACATTAATGCATCCCACGGGGGTTACTCCGGCCTCGGTCCCCCATCAGAAGCTCAATGACGACCAGAGACCCGGAGTGTATTCGTGTGGGGAAAGAGGGTTAGCCGAGTCTCTTCCTAGAATGAAAACAAGGCTGTTGCTCACCGCGGCCGTTGCCATGCTGCTATTCCTGCAACCCTCCTCTCGCGCCGTTTCTAAGCTCCAACCCGCTCCGCCTTCTCCAAGCCACTGGAGGCCCGGCAGCAAAAGACGGAAACAGGAAGTGCCTTGATGAATTTGCAGTCGAGCTTCTATGATCTTTGGAAGACTTTGGTCTTCCCGGGTGGTTTTTCGACCGCCCTAGCTCGCCTCTCTATGGAAGCACCCTGAACGCTTTCATTGGTCCTTTGCAGGCACAATTGCGTTCAACCCGCCTCCTGCTCGTCCTCGGGGCCCCTGGCAATGACGTTGCTCTAAGCGCCTTATGATCTGCTTGTACTGAAGGGGCAGGGGGGAATGGAATTGCTCCGTATCTCGTTTTGGATCAGTTGAGGAACGGAGCAAGCAGCAATCATACACTCAAAGGTGAATTTCGGGGAAATCATTCAGGCGTCTTTCAGGAGAACATATCACTTTGTTTTGAATAAATATACATTTATATTCAAAGATCTCCCGAGTTTTAAATCATTAGATAATATCAGTTTAACTTTTCTTCTGCAATATGGTGCACTAAAGCTATGTTTGGACTTCCAAACTTCAGTTGAACATTAGCACAGCCAAAGGAGAATTGGTTATGTGTCATCAAATCAAAAGAATAGGCTTGCCCAAAGAAAAGTAACAGATGCTAGGAAAAATATTTGACACCAAAATACAAGAATCTTTAAACTTTTTATTTTTTTAAAAAAATCACAGTGCTCCAGGGAAGTTATTGCTGTTAAACAAACACACTCCCATATCCCTGAGTTTGATATTAAGTTTCTTTTCTCCCCATATTTACACAAATCATAGTCCCACTGAAATTAATTTCCTGCAAGTCAGGAATTTTTGTTCAAAACTCCCAACATTTCTCAGAGCAATTCAGAACAAAAAATTCAGAACAAAGCAAAGGCAAAGACAATAAATATTGACAATATCGCATCTGAAAATTTCATCTATCCATCGGAAAATAGGAATAAAATAAGATTTGAGTGTATTTAATCTCAAGTATAAAATCTGAGGAAAGAAAAGTTCATCTTGGGTGAAAAGAAAAAAAAATCAAGTCTTCCTCGGCTTACTTGAAGAACAGAGGTTCTCACCAAGGGCATGACTTTTCTTGCCTTTCATGGTAGATATCCCTGAAGAACGCCCCTTCAGAAATATTTTTGACAACTGGCAGGTTTTAGAGGAAGTAACTACTTCATACTTCTGCAGGAACACTTGACAACACAATTTGGCATACTGTGATCAAATTTTGCAATTCACTCCGAGCACAAAAGATTAGAGTTGATTTCTGCTAATTCTTAATATCTCAGAATTAGCTCCAGTCATGGCTACTAAAAAAAAGTCCCTTTAGATTTAGCCTAGGACTAGGTGGAAAGTCACAAAGGCCTTTAAGTGCTAGCAGTTCAACCCAGCACTCAGTCTTCTGCAAACATGATTCATCATAAGAGCATTGCCACTGGTGCACAAGGGTTTGTTTAATCAAGTTGCAAGTCAAATATCTCCTCCTGGGCTACAATGTTCTCCTATAAAGAAAAAAAAACCATGTTATTATAAAGAATAGCCATTTCCATTTCACCATTAAGCCCTGCTTGCTTGCTTTCCTCTCTCCCTCTCTTTTCCATTGTGTCATGCTCCAAATTTGACAACAGACAGAATTGTGACATATAGTGTGGAAAACCCTCTGGTTTTAGAAGACAAAAAAATGGCCCAGTATATTTGCAGTGATATAATTACATCACTGTTATTCTCTTGGGAGATCAGAAATATTAAAATGCAGTCCCTCAGCCACAAGAAAATATCCTTTCATAATTATATAAATATAATAATGAAACATTTCTCCTTTTTTGTAGGAAAAAATAAATTGTCAGCTGCTATCCAGCAACACAATTGTACTTGATAATACAGGGATAGAGAACACAAGTTCCTGTACTATACATGTAATACAGGTTCTCTTCTAGCATAGAACTAAGATGCTCTTATGGTACTCTATGAGCTCTTAGTTGCAGTTTTTAGACAATGTATAACTCTTCAGCTAAATAGGTGTCTTATTCCAATTTTGTAACCCTCAAAAGCAGACAATTTGCAGAAGAGATGACTGTTTTTCCCCAAAGTATTTAACTAGAATCTCAAGTCATCTTAATTATATTTTGAGCAAAATATCAGTATTTTTTTCTTGGGCTCCCTTTTTAATGTGATCTGGCCTAGCATGTAAAATCCAAGGAAACACATGTTTCTCCACATACCCAGCCACCTTGCTGCTGCAACCAAGGTATGAACATATCCATATATTGCAAACTATAGCCCATGAGGGTATGTACTGCGTGGCTGTTGATGCCAGCCACTTTCCTTGTGAGTTCCATGGTAAGGGCTAGCTTGGCTAGCTGAGGGCTAGAAACCCCAGGTGGGGTACGTGATGTGAAGGCTTCAGCCAGGTGAGTAAAGCTGCGGTAGGAGAGGCGGGAGATAGTGTTACGTAGCAGTGGGTCAGCTTCAATCTGCCAATGAAAGAAAATGAGATGAATGTCAAGAGTTCAATTATTAGAGGAACCTTTTTAAGGGACAACTGCAATTAAACAGAAATTATTCACTGTGCCCCCGATAAAGAACTTTGAGTTGGAAGGCTGAAAGGAAACCTAATAGCAGCATTCAAATATGTGAAATGTTGTTGCATCGAAGATGAAGTACACTTATTTTCTTTTGCTGATAGGAATAGAATGAGTGTCAATGGCAAAAGAACAGACAAACAACAGGATCATTTTCTTATTGGCAATAGAGACTTATGACTTTGCGTCTCCTTTGGTAGAGGTGAAAAAAATAAAGGCTGGACAGCTGTTTGAGGTGCCTGGGTGGGATTAGACAACTTTCTTAGGAACATTCTACTACAACTCTTCTTTCATTTGGAAGCTATTCCTCAGAAACTTTATGGAACTCAAGAGCGTACTCGTTAAACAATATGTACTTAACAAAGAATCATCATTTAAAAAATCCAATCTAGTCCAGGAGTAAAATGCCGTGTTTTTTTTTCTTTGATTGATAGACTTTTTCCTTTCTTGGAGAGTAGGAAAATATGGTTTCACAAATAAAAAATCAGCATATCAGTGGAAAGGAAAATAAAGAATTTGAATAGTCTGCATACAATAAATCCTACTATTTTCAATTATATTTTGTTTTTATAATGTTACAGAATTCAGGTAGCATATGCACATTTTGGGATGAATTTCTCATCCCCAAATTAATCAACCTATGTTTGGGGAATCTTTATTTATATGAAGATAGACTTTTATTGTGTATGTGAAATGAAGAAAACATAAGATTCCACAATTACCTAGTTGATCAATGCCACAACAAATATAAATATTTTGTTTTACATATGTAATTCAGTTCTAGTAACTTTTTACCTAAATGCTTTGAACACTGGAGTATTCCTAAGGGATTTGAAACACTGGATTTACATTAGCTCCAGAAAAGGTCTAAAAAACCAATACTGAATCATGAATCAGATGCCTCTATGGTCCTTTGTGCAAAATAATGCAATTATTAAAAATGATGAGAAAAGGTTAAATAAAACAAAGTCTCTTGCAAAAATACAAACCCTATACAATGTGGAACTTCAGTTAAGTGCCCTATTTGCTGGTTATTATTAAGAATATTAAATTTTGGCTATAAAAAATCTTTTTAGCCCAGTAAATAAAGTTTACCTCTCCAAATAATTATCATATCTAAAACAAAATATTATTACAAAAGATATCCTCTTACAGAATTCACGTACTCTGTTAGTTATTAAATCAGTCAAAATCTCAAAAGCCTTTTTAACCCATTAAATGAAATTTTAAAACACATTTTTAAATCTAACTCTAGGTTTCTTTCTGTGCCATCTATAGACATAGATGAATTGATAGAATATATACTTAAAACAGATAGAAATGTATCTTTTGGACTGATATTTTTATTTTAAATAAGATAATTATTTTGTAATAGAAGAAGAATAAGAGGGATTGGTGACAAGAGAAGAAATGGTATTAATGAATAAAACATAAGAATGTTATTGTGGGAATAATATACTCATTTCAGATATAATTATTATGTTAAAAAGGGAAATGAAGGACACCCGAAGTGTTAATAATATGTCTATTTAAGGCTAATTGGAATATGGTAACTGTAAATTAGTAAAGCCTAAAAACAGGATTTGGATTTTTATAATTGAAATGTGATTGATGTTTGATAGGATTGTTTGAAGTTTATTTAGAAATGTATTAATTTGAATATGTAATACTATATGAGGGAATTAGAGAGGGAATTTGTAATGAATCAATTTGAGCTATATATCTGTGATTGTTCTTTTGGATGTTTGATATACCCATCTCCACGGTGTTTCCTAAGCACTTTGATGTAACTTTCCCACCCCCATAAAAATCCAATAAAATATATTTTTTTAAAAAAAGAATATTAAATTTTGGGGGTATGATGATATGGTATATTGTTGCTTGAATGTAAGGCAAGTAAAATTAACTGGGCATTTCTTTATTAAGCAAGTAGGGCAGGCTTCCGGTTCCGGATCGCGACACGCGCAGTCGCACGGAGAGAGCCGTCTCTCCCACCGGCTGCTTTCCCTTCGCCAGTAGACCCTTAACCGGGTCGAAAGTCGCCCCGTAGAGGCGACCACCGCTTGAGGAGGCTCCTGCTTGACTGGGGAAGAGCGGCAGCTCTCCCTAGTTCGAGCTATCTCCTTAGGGCCGTCGGAGGAAAAGATCGGCCAGCAAAATGGACGATCACTTCCCCGCACCAGCTGAAAGCCAGAAGAACAACTAAGCGTAAAGAACCCCCGTGGAGAATCCGGGTGAGACCTTTCCTACCCCTTTTTTCCTTAATTACTCTCCTGTCAAAAGCTTTTGTGTTTGAATTACTTCCCTGCTGTGAGGGAGCAGCGTTTGGGCATTCGGGAAAAACAGCTTTGGAAAAAAAAAAAAACCAGTTAATTTTTATGGACTACTTAAATTTTGGAATACTGAGGGGACCTGAAAACATTTTATTCTTGATTATTATTGTTATAACTACGCATCTATTACTTTGGAGAGGCCTTTCTTCATCTTTTTCAACACGAAAAATAAAAAATCTATTAACTTGGAAAGAAAAAAAAGATTTTATGGTCTGCTGAGGACATCTTGTGTCGAAAAGTGGTACTGCAACTGTATATTTTTTTTATGGCTGGGAATGGCTATGACCTTCAAAAGATGATAAGCATAAGATAACTGAAACAGCTGGTCTATTGAAAATTGGAGGTGAACATTTGTTTGATTTCTACGAAATAGAGCCTTCTCTAAAAGATTAAAAAATCTTTCTACTACTGATATGGAACCTAACACACAGCTGGACTATGAGCTCATATTGGAAAAAATTCTGGAAGCCACAGAGGATATGAACTCTTACTTTCAAACTTTGACAGATCAAATTATAGACCGAAAGACAGCGCAGAAGAAGCAGATTGGCGCCAAAGAGATTAGTGAACAATATGTACAACCTAAAGAGGAACCACGTCAACAACTCAACTATGAAACTACACTGAGAGAAACTGTGGAAACCAAAGAACAAATTAACTTTATACAACTCCAAACGCAATCTATGGAGAAGCCTGATGATCAAAGAATAACTTTACCGGAGATGTCTGAAGCATTAACATCAACAGAGACTGACACTCAGATACAAGTTATTGAAAATTGTGAAAAGGTGGATAAACAACTGGCAAATATAACATGGAATAAAACGGCTTTTACCATCCAAAGGCTACTAGAAGAAAGGAAAGAGAACTTTGACCAATTTGAAGCGTTAAAGAATATGGACCTTTTAATATTGTGGTTTGATGATGCAGGAATTCTATTATGGAAACCGTTATGGCACAGAAAGAAACCTAGAGTTAGATTTAAAAAAATGTATTTTAAAGTTTTATTTAATGGGTTTAAAAAGGCTTTGATTTTTTGACTGAGTTAATAACTAATGGAGCACGTGAAATTTCTAAGAGGATACCCTTTGTAACAATACTTTGTTTTAGACATGATAATTACTGGAGAGGTAAACTTTATTTACTGGTTTAAAAAGATTTTCATAGATATAGATGAATTGATAGAATATATACTTAAATTAGATAGAAATCTATTTGTTGGTTTGATATTTTTACTTTAAGATAATTATTTTGAAATAGAAGGAGAATAAGAGGGATGGGTGACAAGAGAAGAAATGGTATTAATGAAGAAAATATAAGAATATTACTGCGGAAATAATATACCAGATATAATTACTATGTAAAAAAAAAAGGATACCCGAAGTGTTAATAATATGTCTATCTAAGGCCAATTGGAATATGGTAATTGTAAGTTAGTAAAGCTTAAAAACAGGACCTGGATCTTTAGAATTGAAATGTGAGTGATATTTGATAGGATTGTTTGAAGCTTATATAGAAATGTATTAATCTGAATATGCAAGACTAAATGAGGGAATTAGAGAGGGAATTTTAAATGAATTGATTTGGGCTATATATTTGTGATTGGTTTTCTTTTTTTTTTGGATGTTCAATATACCCACCTCCACGGTGGTTCCTAAGCACTCTGATGTAACCCTTTTACCCCTATAAAAATCTAATAAAATATATTTAGAAAAAAAAAAAAAACAAGTAGGGCAGGGAGCTATATGAACTACAAAAGAGAAGCAGTAAGGGGTGGGCAGCCAGACAGGAGAAAACTCATTTAACGAAAGCAAAGAAGGAAAAAAGAAGTTAAAAGGAGAACTTTACAGTATAAGAAGAGAAGCACTGATAAATATTATGAAAAAGAGTCAATCTATAAATAAGCATATTTTGTTTCTTTAAATTGAAGCCATTTATACTCATGTTATATGTTCATACATAATTTTATTAAATACTGTAAAACTTTAATTTATTTATAAATACCAGATCCTCCAAGTGATTGAGAAAGAGATTATATCAAACTCACCCCTACCCTAAGGCAACACATTACCAAAGTCACCCTGTACTCTGACATTCTGGACTAAGAAGTAAACTATTTTAATGGAAAGATTTTTATGATATGTGCTGTTTTTTTTAATCACAAATGCTATTTTTCTTTGTAAAGTTTTACATGTAATGTTCTGTTAATTCTCTTATTCTTAATTGTTTCTATACATTTTATAATTGACTTGAATTGATTGCATTTTTATTTTCCCATCTTGAGAAAACGGTAGTCTTGAAAAACACTGAAAAATATATTAATTGAACAAGTAAATTAACATGGCTATGTACAACTAGTTAATGGAAGATTAAAAAAACAGATTTAACATTCAGTAGACAGTGGTAGGAAAAAATGACCTGTTTAGTGCAACCATGGTAAACTGTACTCTTTTCAGAATGGATCATCCCTAAATAACTATTAGGGGTTTGCGATTTTACAAATTTGATTCAGAAAAAATAATGCTTTGGAACTTGTAGAAATGCATGAAGTCTGAGACTCAATAAAGTTTCTGTATCTGTTTCTACAATTGTTCCAATGAGTTGCAGACAGATGCTGCATTCAGATTCCTACTCACTCTGAAACATCTCTTCCAAATCAAATCTGAATAATTGCACAGCCCCAAAATCCCAAAAATGCTTTTTCACAAAGCAACTGGACTTTCCTATTTTTCTTCGAAGATGTTTCGCTTCTCATCCAAGAAGCTTCTTCAGTTCTGACTGGATGGTGGGGAATTGAAACCTTACAAAACACACAGTGCCTGGTTCTGCAGTTTGAATGTTAGTACTTTATGTGGTAATTCTTTGTTGCATATGTACCTTTTTATTGAAGACAGCAGCCTGCTCTTCCAGAAGGGCAACCAACTTCTGAAGGATTTGTTCTTTTTGTTTCTCATCCAATTGTTCTGGCACTTTTTCCAAGGCAACTGAGTAAAACATATTATTGTGATTCCAAAATATAAACAATATTTCCCTGAAATAATAGTCGTCAGTTTTAAGCCACATAGATGTCAAAGTGATGGCATGTCTGTTGTAAAGTCATTGCACAAATACCAGTATTTTATAATGTCAGATGCATCATAAGATCTGATGGAAATATTTTATTCATATCATTTTGTGTACTTGTCATTATTTGATCCCTATCCTCCTGTGACTATCTATTCTTGAAAGAAAGACTATTCCCCCCCCCAAATAATTTAGATAAATTGAATTGAATTAAATTAAATTAATAGTTTAATTTAAAATGGAGGATTCTGTTTAAATTTGTAAGATTGTTATAAAAGGAGATGAATTGTTTCATCTAAGCTTCATTTTCCAGGTGGAGAGATTGTTTTAAATTCAGAGTCATCCTTCCTTCCATATGATCCACCATGTACTTCCTCTAAAACATACTTCTCTAATCTGGTGCCTTCCATATGTGTTGGCCAAAAGCTGGCTGGAATTTGGAAAATTAAAGTCTCAACAAAACAGGAAGGTGACAATACAGTACAGAAAAAGCTGAGATACCTGATTCATAGATCAAGAAGGGATTTCTGTGTTATCACTGTTATAAACACAGAGTTTTTGGATGAGGCAGCTTAAACACACAAGAAAAAAAATGCAGTACCTGAATTGCCAGAGATTGTGTCTGTGGGAATTGTAATCTTTGGATCTTTGGGAGAAACTGAGCTTTTTGCAGCTGTAGGGCTGATTCGTTGTTGGTGTTTCACCAAGTAATCTAGTTTCTGAGCCACCAAAGTATAAAACTCAGCATCCTCAGCTTCACCATCTGGAATAAAGAATGCAAAGTTATTCAAGCAAGGTGCAAAACAAATCAAATCCTATATCAAGGAAGTTACAGAAATAAGATGAACAGTAAAACATTAAAAGGTGAATACAGTACTGTACTAACATGATAAAAATACAGATTCCATTAAATCAAGTCCAATTCATAGTAATATCTGAATAAGTCTGTATAGTTTTGATAGAGCAATATGGAAGTATTTTTACATTGCTTTCTTCTGGGATGTTTTTTACTTCCCATTTTACTTGAAATGTCCTGATAGGCTACTATCAAGAACTAAACAGGTCTGCTCCTACTTAGCTTTTTGAGATCAACCAAACCAGCTAAGTATTGCCATCTGCTAAGGTTATGGTAACTTGATTATTTGTCAAATAACTATTAACACTTGGGAAACACTGTATGTTGTCAGGAAGAAGACTAGAGAGCCAGTTTTGTAACAGTATTGTAACCCTAGATTGAAAATTGATAATACAGAAATAATTGTACTTAAAGTCATTCCAATTAGAATTAGAATTATGTAAGAGAAAATAGTTTGGTTTTTTTTGATGAACTTAAATAGAAAATTCCATTTAGAGGGGATAATTTGGAAGAGGTGATTTTCACTTTTAAATATCAGAGATTTTGAATTCTGTGCAGAAAGCAAGAGATTTTGAGGAAAATGTAAAGAATTGGAAGAAAGGCAAATGCAAGTGACAATGAGATATGTGACTAAACAAATGTCACAACAAATACATATTGAAGATGATACCATCTTGGGTGCTACAGAGGCAAAGTGTTTCAAGCGGTTTTGAATTTACTTGTTACAATAACGTAAGAATTAAACTCCTGAACTAGAGTAGCATGGAAAAGGAAGGTCTGCTTATCTTTTTGATTATATAAGCAGGTGTTGGGTAAAAACACTGCAATAGAAAGATTCAGTTCAAGTTCACCTTAACTACAGAAGCTGCCTGGATGACTTTGGACCAATCATTCTCTCTCAGCCCAACCTAATTCATAAGACTATTGTTTGGGGGAAATATAGGAGGAAGATGTGCTTATATATTATCTCGAGCTCTTGAATGGGCCGGAGTTCTAAATCTAACAAAATAAATGTTTATTTCAACAAAGGATCACTCTGTCCTGAGTGCAGGATATCATATTATAAAAATATATTTAAGGTGGGAAGTGATTGTAAGAATGAATATCTTAATATTGGAGTAGGACTGTTATTTTTACATTATAGCTTATCATTTGGGGGATCTAGTGGTTAAAAAAAAAGTTAAATGAATATTGTCAAGGGAAAATTCAACATTTAGGAAATACTCAGAATTTTTGAATGACTTCAGATTTGCCTAGCAAATTACTACTAGTATTGCCATGTATGAGCTTCACCAGGAAAGCAGTAGGAGGTATAGAGGTAGAAAGGATATACTTGAAATTGAGGGACAAGATTGCCTAAGTATAACTTCCTCAATCCAATAATTTGATCCTTTCACAAAAATCTTAATATGTTTTCCATCAGTGCCCTAATTTAGGGAGTAAATCAAACTTGTTTTTGTTCTTAGTCTACAGACAGAATTACTTGTAGCTCAAGATTTCCTGAAATATCCGTATTTAGCACCTATCCAATCTTGCTATAGAACAAGGATTTTAAAGATTTTTAAATACTAGAGGTTATACATTTTATTTACAAGTAGTCCTTGCCTTATAACCACAATTGAACTTCACAGTCTCTGTTTCTAAGCAAGACAGTTAAGTGAGTCGTGCTTCATTTTACAATCTTTTTGCCATGGTTAAGCAAATCACTAAAGTTGTTAAGTGAATAATGTGGTCGTTAAGCAAACCTGACTTCCCCCATTGACTTTGCTTGTCAGAAGCTCCCTAAGAAGGTTGCAAATGACAACCCCAGGACCTAGGATGCTGCAACCATTGTAAATACATGCCGATTGCCAGGCACCCAAAGGTTGAGCATACGTCTGTGGGGATGTCGTAAGTGTGAAAACTGGTCATGTCACTTTTTTTCAGTGCTGCTGTAAATTTAAAACATCAATAAACAAATGGTTGTAAGTCAAGGACTACCTGTATTTCTTAATTTTTCTAGCTGGGTCATGGGCACTGGGGCATGGGGACAACACTTCAAATGTTAGGGTTGATGGAGGAATTACTATTCTTAAGCCAATCCAAAGGCTTAAAACTGCTTTTTTTGTGCGTCATTTGTGAAAAAAATGTAAAAATTGAGTATATGGAGAGAATGATCTGAACTGGCCTTCAAATAAGTTATGAAAAGTGGGAGGGACTTCTACCTTGGTCTGAGTGGGCTAATAAGACCCTGAGGGCTGCATCCAGCCTGGCGTCAGGAAGTTCCCATTGCTTCAAGAAAGTTGAAAATATATTAAAAAATAAGCACATATAGCCCAATGTGGTATAATGACCATAGCAATCATCTTGGAGACACTCAGACTCAAATCTTTGTTCAAAATGAACATTGGAAAGATAAAACATAACTTTATCTAATTCTTCCTCCAAGAAGTAAAGATATATTCCCATCCATCCTTCCAAGCGAGACTTGAGCATCACAATAAAGAAACAAGGAGAAAACAGAGTAAGTAGCAAAGCTTTGTACTGCCTGTTGTTTGGGCCTCTTCTGGTTCAGCTGCCTGCTTTTTACAATAGCAGGTGACGAGAGGCAAAGAGTCAGGCCGCCTGGGGAGAGCATTGGGGTCGGTTATCTCTGCTGAAACAGCCGCAGTCTTCTTCTTCAGGAGGCCCTTGAAGGAGAAATGGCGCTTGCGATGGGTCCCCTCAGGTCCTGGCTTAGATTTCTTTAAAGAGTCTCCAGAGGAGGGCAGATTGTCTGAGGGTCCTCGAGAACTGGACCGCTTCTGCAACAGGTGCTTAATGCTAGTGCGGAAGTTATGTTTTTTCCCTTCCACAGAGTTACTTCCCTCATGGACAGGGCTGCAGGCAGGACACCCTGGAAAATATTCCACAGGGGACCTGTGGACAGAAGAAAGCACACTGAAAATGAGAACCATGATCTGTTGTTCTATTCCCCAACCTCCTTGGTTGATTTTTGTCATTTTTTTATTTGCACATATTTCTTCACTCATTCTGTAAGAGGTATCTATCTCACAGCAGCCAAGCCAATTGACTTCATGAAACTGAAAGTGATAAAATTGTTTGTGAGGAGCAGCAGAACAACACACATAATAAAAGGTTGGGGAAATTATTTTAAAAAATGAAGCTAGGAAGATTAAATATTTGAGGTAGGGAAAAACCTTTAGCCATATAATATTAAGTCCACACATCATCAAGCTGCTAAGGTTGAAAAATACCGCTCTATTTATTTCCTTCCTTTGTAAGTAAGCCGAATCTTCAACTCAAAAGCCATTACCTGGACATGTAACTTTGGGGGTCGTGGTAGGCACGGCCCACATGACCCGGGGCCCCATCCTCTCCGCTATTTAATGCTTCTTGCAAGAATGCTTCCAACACCAGCCGTGTCTCTTCAACCACTTTCCTCCTAGGGGGCACTGGACTGCCAGCCATGAGTTTAGAACTATGCAAGGCTGGGCTGGCACTTCAAAGCAGGGAAGACGCTGCTCACCTCTGAAAGAAAAAAGGAAATAAACCCACAGAAAATACTGTTTTAGCCTTTTGTTTTGCCGGCTGCCTTTTTTCATCATCCCTTGCACCTGCTTTCTCACTCTTCCCCTGGACAGTTCTTAACACACCAGTCATATTCCCTTTCTCTCCTGAATTTGCAAGAACCTTATTCAGCTGAATGACCTGAAGTCAAACATATCTATTCTTCCATCCTGTGGGATCCAGAATCAAAGCATGCTACAGTCATTGCTGTGCAAAACAAAAACAAACACACATACTCAGTTAACAACACTTGCATCACTTTCAATAGAGTTGGTGGGGGGGGGAAACCCTTCCTAGCTCCACATATGATATTCTTCTTTTAGGATTTTTATTTCCTGTATTTTTTCCAAGGCAGGAAACATAATTTTGGGCTACATAATTTTGTTTGATTTTATCTTCACAGCTTTCATATCAAACAGTCAATTTTGTGATCAAATGGGAGATCTGGACCTAGGCCTCTCCAGTCCAACCATCTAATCCAGTGTTTCTCAACCTTGGCAACTTTTAAGATATGTGGACTTCAACATACTAGCTGGGGAATTCTGGGAGTTAAGTCCATCCACATCCCTTATCTTAAAATTGCCACGGTTGACAAACACTGCTCTAGCCAATACATCTCTTCTTTTGCCTCCTTCATCTATTTCTTAAAACCTCCTTTACAATTCAACCTTGTCATCATAATTCCTACTCTTTCAAAACGGCAGCAATAAATCACACTTACAATACCCGGAACTGGTGTTTTCTTATCAGATCTTTCGATTCTGATTTTCAGATCCCTAACTTCTCAGTTTCAGTCTGAAACTGAAATTCAACTTTAAACGCAACCTCTAGAAAGAGGCAAACCGAAATGAATCCGGCGGGATTTCTAGGGAAGAGCAGACAGCGTGAAACCTGCATTTCTAGCTTCTTCTCCCGCGGCTCATTCATTGCCTCTCCCGGCCCGAATCTCTTCTCCCACCCTTTGCCCCTCCCCTCCCTACTTTGGGATAAAGAACTCCGTTTCAGGATTAACTACGACCCCCAAGTTATCACTCTTCCCAGGAGAATAGATTTAACCCACATCCACTAGCGCAGAAAAAATGTCTATCTACTCAGCCCGAAATGCTCTCCACCTCCTTCAGAAAAGTTCCTCTTGAAGTTTGCCCTACCGGTCTGCGCATGCGCCTATCGTTCTCCGCTGCTAAATTGTAGTTTCTACAAACTGTCATTCCTCGGTCTTCCGTGAAAAGAGGCTAGACTGAGACCCTGGAGTCTGCAACCCTCGTACACGGCTGCAGCCAAGGATGTATGCAAACCATCTGCGTTGTATCCCTGGGATTAGTCCCCCCACCATCACCCACCGATTGCCCCTTAGGAACTGAGTCGCTATTGCAATGGTCAAAGCTGGAATCAGCTAGAAGCAATGGGGGGGGGGGGATTTAAAATTCACCATCAGGAAGATAAAATAATGAATCGTATTGAAGATGTCTATAGATGGGACTTGCTGATTAAATGCAAAGGCTGATATGGCACAAGAGAAAAGATGTCTTCCGTTAATTGAGTTTGGAAGTATGTGGAATATGCAATTAAAGGGTATTTTGGACATCTTAAAATAATATGTTATATTAATTTTCAACCTTTTTTCCATAAGGAGGAAAGGGAATCTGGCTGTGCCCTAATCTTTTGTTGTTGTTGTTAAGAGATGCGTGTGAGATAGGGCATACAACCTGACTAACAAGGCCATCCAAGGAACTTCATGCCCAGCTAAGGTTTATTTTGAATCTTGTCCCTGGTTTTTCTGGCCTTTTGCAATCTGAAGAAATGCGGATTTCAATTTTGGGAGTTGAAGTACAGTAGTGGCAAAATTGTGGAAACCTTTTGGGAAAAGTGTACATTTGAGGTTTGATGGCTAATAACACCACTTATTTTGGAGTAGTACCATAAAATTATATATCAATAGAAAGATAATTTAATCAAGAATGTAATGCAATAACATTTATGAAGGATTTGCTATTAGAATAGCAGTTATAAAGAAGAAAAGTGAAACACATAGAAAAAATGAGATATACAAAAATTATCACCATAGAAAAAATGAGATATACAAAAATTATCACCATGTCAGTTAATACTTAGTTGGGTAACCTTTAGCATGAATTATGGTCTTACAACGTCTTCCCATGGAGTGAACCAAGTCCTTTAGTTCTGCAGCTGTTATAATGTGAAACCAAGATTAAATGATTGCTTCTATTAACTGGGTTTTATTGCTGGGTCGCTTCTGACTAACAAGTTTCTTTAGTCGGCTCCATAGATTTTCAATTGGGTTAAGGTCTGGGCTATTCCCAGGCCATTCCAACAGTGGAATATGATTATCTTGAAACCACTTTTTGCACACAGCAGCAACATGACATGGAGCTGAATCCTTTGAAATATAAATGCTTCATTGTCTTGGAAAAGATCATGTGCGGAAGGCTTCAGTTTGGGCTCAAGTATTTCATTAATGTATTTTTGGCCATTTATATTCCCATTAATCGCACAAATTCTGCCCACACCTTTTGATGTCATACAACCCCAGATCATAACATTGACTGGGTATTTCACGGTACATGTAATGCAATCAGGATGCAAATCTTCTCCGATTCTTCTCCTTAAGTATTTTATGCCATCACTACCAAACAGGGAGATCTTGGTCTCATCACTCCAAATAACACTGTCCCATTGTTCCTCTGTCCAGGTAACATGGGTTTTAGCCCAGTTTAGTCTTTTTAACCTTTGTTTGAGAGATAAAAGGGCCTTTTTTCGTAGAATTCTAGATTTTAGGCCAAATTCCTGCAGTCTGCGCCGAACAGTCCTTGATTCAACTTCACATTGCATTGCGCCATTTCATCTTGTATACACCCAGATGATTTTCTTCTGTCACATAGGCACAGTCTCTTAATTCTTTTTTTTTTTTTTAGAAAATTTTATTGGTTTTCTAGTTTTACATTTAAGTATTGGAAAAGCAACGTGGCGGCTGAGTTGATCAATAATTCAAGAACATACAAATATCTTTAGTACAGATCTCAAACTATTACATTAAATGTTTCCCCTCTTTTCCCCTTAGTATTTACTGTCTCATCTTTAAATTAGTACAATTCTTATTATATCAATTAAATAAAAAATAACTTTCTTGCATTTATCAATAATTTTTTAGTTTATACATATCCTAGTTGTTTTAACATTCAATCTTTTTAGATGTCCTGGTTAATTTTTCCTAATTTTTGGTTTCCCATTAATATTTATATTTCACGTTTGATATTTATAATTTCCAAATTTTAAATAACCCCAATTCCCTTTATCACAATTCATCACAAGATCTAATGTTCAGAATACACGTCTTATCTATTTGAGTTCTCACCATCTTACATCAGCTAATTAGTAATACAATATAATATTCTTATTTTCTGGTAATTTCCAGATATCTTAAATTTAGTAACCAAAATTCCTCCTATTTCAACATTTAATACTTCCTGTCTTTTTCTCTTAATATCTACTATCTCATATTTAAGCTAATAATTCTTATTATTATTGCTAGGTAAAAAAATATTTATTACATTCATTGATTGATTTTTAGCTTATATATATATCTTAATTATCTTTACATTTAACCTTTATAAGCAAATCAATGTTCAAATTTAACTATTAATATTTATACTTCTAAGTTATAAATAACCAAAGTTTTCTTTATCTCATCTCATAACAATATCTAATATTTCAAAGTACACATCTTATCTATTTGGTATATTCTATTTTAATTCGCAGAAGTAAGTCAAAACCCCAATTTTCTTCAGTCTTATTCTAGCTTACTTTCTTTGTCAAATTGTCCTCCATGTCCGTGCTTTAGAGTCATCAAACAAATCTTCCTGTATTGTTATATAGATTGTTTGACGTGGAAAAAACCATCTGGTCACCATTTTTTTGAGAGGACTAATAAATCGTCTCTTTATTTTTCCATCTCAACGTAGTTGTCCTGAACTATTTATCTTCTCTTCAATCTGTTCTTCTTCTTGATCCTCAGGTTCTTTCTGATTTATGTAGAAAGTCTTTTCCTTTTTCCATATTGTCAGTCCCTTTTCTGGGTTTTCCATTGACTGTATTTGTTGATCAGTTGAATCTTCTGTCATAATCTTTAATTGTTCCACCTTTTCTATTATATTCTGTGTAGTTGATTTTTCAGATGTAATCAAAGTTTGAGTTTGTATATCTGGGCTGACATCTTGTTCTTTTTTATAACCTCTTATTTCATCAGTAGCTGTAAGAATAGTTTGATGAATTGCTTTTAACAGAGAGAATCTGTTCTTGATCTTTATCCATATTTTCTTAGTAATGTATTAGGTTAAAAGCTTTACAATCAGAGAATGCAAAAAAAAAAAAAGATTTTGTCACTGAATAAGGAACACAGCCAGTCTTCTCTCAAGATTGCATAAGTCTTATCTATTTGTCTGGGCTGCTGCTGGCCAAGTCTCTTTTAGAGAATAACAAATTATAGTATCAGGTTTAGCCACAAGATGTCGCCCCTACCCTTAAAGGTTTTCTTTTAAATCTGAAGTTTTTATAATCTTTTCAGTTTTGCTTCTTTCTTATAAGTAAAAACTCCAATCTTCAATAAGCATAGAAGATCTTTTAGTCCACAAACTTTAAAAAATAGAATTCCAATTAGGATCAAGTTATTCTTTCAACGTTTTAAACTCCAGTGGATGGTCAGTAGCCGCTGTTTCTAGAGGGAGGGGTAAAATCTCCCTTCCCTCTCCACAGGGGGGAAAGTACTTAAGGCAGCTTATGCAGGTAAAGAAAATAGCTAAGATTTAAGAGAGGTAGATCTTACCCAGTCTCATCCGCGCTGCCTTAAAATTGCCTGATAGTAAGTGTGACTTCGGCTGTCTGCAGCGGAGTGACGAGCCATATTGCTATGGCCGGTCTTTCGTCTGCCGGTTTGGAGGGCTGCCCTGGATCAAGCGGAAGAGCTACTGCCCTCCCGCGATTCAACGGGGATCCCCTCCTTGCTGGTCGCCCCTACAGGGCAACTTTTGACCCTTTCCAGGGTCCCCCAGCAAAGCGAAACTGAACGCGGAAGACAGAGCTTGCCTTCCAGATGTCCATATCGGCTGCCTCGGCAAACCGGAAGTCTCAGTCTCTTAATTCTTCTATCATCACTTGCTGTTGTGCACCTTTTCCTGCCTTTACCAATGTGATTTTGTAGTGACTGAGTCCTTACACCTCTTCAAAAACTTAGAAATGCCACTTTTGGTTAAGTTTCCACCAATTTTTCTTCTAATTTCTTTATAACTGTAGCCTTGTTCACTTAATAATGCTATTTTACATCGCTTTCTGGGCGACCAGTCAACTCTTTGCACCATTACTTTAATTTTATTAGGTTTTATCAGCTCACTAAATGAAAGAACACAAAAAAACCCAACGAACTTGATAGCGATCACATAACACATTGACAAATGTCCTCCTCTCAGCTTCAATACATGACATCAATAACTGAATCCTACTGTGATCTGATTGGCTCATTGCCAAAACAAGATGACACGTGATTGGCTCTCTAAACACTCATGCTCATTGGCTACAATCAGATGAAGGAACGCTACCTGATATCAAGCTAAGCAAGTTGTGCTTCCTTTTTTTGGTTATTTGGCTATAACCTTCCATAGAATACAGATAATTGAACAAACCTTGTTGCATTACATTCTTGATTACATTATCTTTCCATTATATATAATTTTATAGTAATACTCCAAAAAAAAGTGGTGTTATGAGCCATCAAACCTCAAATGTACACTTTTCCCAAAAGGTTTCCACAATTTTGGCCACTACTGTACACACATCTTCAATCTGCCCTGGCCGAGAAACACTGTTCTGCTGCATCATGGAAGACACAGACAATCTTACAGCTCTCTCACCCATCAGCCTGCTTTCAAAGGATGGGAAGAAGAAATATTTCTCCTGTATAGAATACTGATTTTTTAAAAAGATGGGTTATACCTTTCTGAATGATGTTAGTCAATTAGCCACATAGGATTGAGCAACATAGGATTCTCCCCGTAAGAACCCCACTTTGAATTCCACTTCCACAACGTGCCACAAGCTCATGCTTGCTAGTGCAGGGTTAATCATAGGAGAACTTCTTTTGATCCTGGAACTATTTTATGCAATTATTTATTTCATAGATTTTTATGACTGCCCATTTAAAATATATGACCCTGAATGGCTAACAACATTAAAAAGTGATAGTGATAACATATACAAAAAATATAAAATGCATAGCAGCTGAGAAAATTGTAAAAGCAATAATTATTACTCAGTATAAACGGGAAAGGGCTTCTCTGCACACCAATGGCTGCACAAAGCCAGGTCTTCAGGTTTTTGCAGGGCTTTAGGTTTGTATTTGTCCAATGCCCTTTGATACCTTTTAAAGTTGCAGCCATTAACATATTCCATTTTATCTTTATCTAGATATAACTTGAGATAAAATGCCAAATAAGGTTTCAGTGTTGTAAATAATATATATTTTTTATTTTTGTAAGGTCCCCGGCCCGTAACTTAAATTTGAGATACCATTAAAAGTCTAATGGAGGAAACGGAGGAAACAGTGCTTTAATTGATCAAATAAAACAGCTGGGTGGCAAACAATCTGGAATGCTGGCAGAGTTACGTCCAGAAGTGCCACTCCTTAGAAAGTTAGTAGCATTGCTTTATAAACTTTGTTAGTCAATGAAAATCAGACAACAGAGCCATTACATCATAAGGAAGACATCAATCATTCCTGTACACTCCCTTATTCCCTCCTTCAGTACATCCCATCCATGTACATGTTTCCCACACTTGCATGAAATTTGTCCCTGACGAAAATGCTAATTACAGAAGCGAGATAGCAATAGTTAGGCTAAACAATTTCTTTTTGTTCCAGTTACAGAACCCTTCATTTTCAATAAAGATCACTTCATATTCAAGGTGACTTGAGAAAGTGATGGATATTATCTGAACAGTGTGATACCACAGCAACTTTGACTGAGATGATATAAGATGTAACATGATGTTTAGAGAAAACGATGGGCAAGTGGAAGGGAATATTGGTAATTACATGCAATTTAAACTTTATCTACGATATAGAGGTAAAGACTATTAACCAGGTCTATAGATACATATCTTGGAAGGAATCAGTAAGGGAATTAATCTGTTGACCTTGTATTCTTGGATTACCAGAATGTTTTTGACAAAATATCTCGCCAATGACAGTACAATTAGTTGTCACTGAGCAAAATGGGAACAGACCAAATTTTGGTAAAAGGGAGACATACATTTTTGTAGTTGGCTAATGATGCAAAGTTGAATGCTACTGTGAGTATTGTATCCAGTTCTGTGAACCTCAATTCAGGAAGTACTCAGAAAAATTAAAATCAATTCCAGAGAAAAGAAAATGATCAAAAACAAAAAATATGGACCATGAGTGCTGAAAACTGAAGACAGTTTCCTGACATTCTAACATAGGAAACAAATGAAAACTATAGTCAAGGCCCTAAAATAGATCTGGAACAGGTAACATGTATAAAAAATTCCCATATAAGATGCAGATTTATTTTCAGGCAGATCTTGATTTCCTCAAAATATTAAGTGCAGCCCTAAAGATAGTCCAATGTTTAATTATACTTTATAGCTTTTAGAGGCTATAGTACAATTTTGGGGTATATGGTAATAAGAAACCAATTTTAGCAATAAAGGGAACTATTCTAAAGCAACAGAGGAGACTATAAATAAATCCTTCCTTGACCTTCTTGCTTTGGGCAATCCTAATCAGAAGTTACTCATTTTAGAATGAGGAAAAGAGAGACAATTGGTTTTTGAGAGAGCCATAGTGTACACTATTTTACATTAATTCTCCCATTCTAAACACTTCTCTCCAGTAAAATGTACAAAGAAAAGCTACATTTCATCTATGGCAGCAACATCAATGAAAACCCCAAAGGTACTTTTCAAAAGAATAAGAGAGTTGGAAGGGAGATCTTCTAGCCCACCCCCCTGATCAAGCAGGAAACCCTATACCATTTCAGAAAAATGGTTGTCCAATCGCTTCTTAAAAATCTCCAGTGCTGGAACACCCTCAAGTTTTGGAGGCAAATCATTCCACTGAGAAACTTTTTGGATGAGAAGCGAAATGTTTTCAAGGGAAAAAAAGGTTCAGTTGCCTTTTGAAAAGTTTTAAGTGTAAGTCATGGTTGTCCTTGAAAGATTGAGAATCTCTATAGACATCATGGCTTCAAAATCTAAGGGACTGGTTTGGACAAAACTCAGCAGCACTTTTTCGTGCGGCTGCTGATAAAAACAGGATCGCCAACATGATCGCCAACGTCCGATAACGGATATGGCAGAAGAAGAAGAAGAAGATAGACATCAGGGAAAATATTGTCCTGCTTAAGTCTACTGATTTGTATATTACATTTTAAACTGCACGTAATCCTCGACTTACAACTACAATTGAGCCCAAAATTTGTGTTGTTAAGTGAGACATTTGTTGAGTTTTGCCCCATTTTACAAACTTTCTTGCCACTGTTGTTAAGCGAATCACTGCAGCTGATAAGTTAGTAATCCAGTTGTTAAGTGAACCTGGTTTCCCCATTAACTCCACTTGTCAGAAGATCGCAAAAAGATGATCATGTGACCCTGGGACACAGCAACGGTCATAAATATGAATCAGTTGCCAAACATCTGAATTTTGATCACATGATCATGGGGATACTGCAAAGGTTGTAACTGAAAAAGTCATATTTTTCAGTGCTGTTGTAACTTTAACGGTCACTAAACTGTTGTACGTCAAGGGCTACCTGTACACATTAGCAATTGCTGCATAAGTTCCTTTTAGTTGTGTTATAATATACATTACATTAGTCTCAACAATTAAAAATGCATATTTAACAAAACACCCATACTACAAAGTTTATGCCCAGCTGGACAAGTGAAATTTTATCTATTGAGCATGTTCTTTTAAACTGTGAATTTTATTCTGATTTGAGACAAAGGAAGCTTCTGCCCTTTATTAAAATGTTCCCTGATGAATATCAGATGAATGATACGTAAATTATCTGCCAGCAGTTACACTACAAAGGTTGCAACATTTAGTACTTATAAATTTATAGTACTAATAAATGTGTTCAAGATTGGCACTCCAGGACAGATCAGACTCACTATATATGTATCAAATTATGTGGATGTCTATGATTGCTGTTGTTTGATGTAATTTTGATCTAAGCCCAAATAACTGTAATTGCATAACTGTATAATATAATCCATGTGAATAAAAATCCAAAAATTCAATCTGACTTGGTTTTAGAATGTTTAGATTCTATAGAAAGTTCAAAGTTTACTTCTTAGGAAGACAGAACTTTAATTAATGCATTATTCTTGTGTGAAGAATTTGTGAAAAGCAATCTAGAGGCCGCAAAAAAAAAAAAAAAACATTCCATAGCTGAAGAGCGAATCATCATTAAGGCTGCTTCAAAAAACGCATGTGTAATCCACGCACTTGCCACTCAGCAAAGTGGATATAAATGAGGCTGCCAAATCAGCATCTTGTGATGTGGCTAAATGGAGTCCGAATTGCACAACTCCTTTTTTTTCTGGAAGCACAGAGAGCTTCCCTGGTTCCCGAGTCCACCCCCTCCCCTCAGTGTTGTGCAACCCACGCGATACAGCTAGTCAGTGCGAATGGAAAAAGCAGACCCGAGGAAGAAAACGACGCGCCCTCCAGAGAAGGGGTGGTTTCCCACGTTGAAAAGGAAGTGACGCCTGCTCAGGGTTCCCGGAAGCGCCTTGCTTCTGTATGCGAAAAAAAGTGTTTTCACTGGTTTAGGCAAGTGGTGGGACTCCGTGAGAGCGGAAGGTAAAGAGTGGTCTCGAAGTATGGTACGTGGGAGAGGGAAGTCGCGTGGTATCCACCGAGCGAGGATGGGAATTATAGTGGCTGGACTCCAAGTTCTCTACGTCGCAGGTTTTCGGACAAATCTGGGAAGTAAAGCTGCACTCCCCCGCACACCCCAGTTAAGCGGACGAGTAGAGATCTCAGCCGCTTGCATCCCGTTAACTCCGTCATCCCGTGTTGGTTTTCTCGGGGGTAAATCCTGAGGGGCCAGGGAAGGTTTTCTGAGCTAGACTGGAGCGGTGTTGAAAGGATTGGGGCTTTTGAGCAGGGAGGATCCCCAGATTATTCCTCCGACTCGTTGAGGGGGTGGGGAGCAGGGAACTTTCCCAATAGGGAAAGTGAAATCCTGGCCCTGCTTTAGGAGAGGATCAGGAGCGAGTGAAGAGGTGTAAAATGCTTTAAACCGTTTGCTAAAGCAACTAACAAATGGGAGGAGACGTCAGCGTTTCCAATAAGTGGCAGATCGTTAGTTTGGAGGAATGCCAGATCTCCCCGGAAGTTTGCTTTGAGAACTTATTGGAGAAAAAAAAACCTTACAAAATAGACTAAATTAGAAATCCGGAGATCTCAGATTTTAATTTCACCTCTCTTTTACACAAACTTTTACATCAGCCTTCATATAGAGACTATTGTATGTTAAGATAATTCTGGGCATCATAACTATGAATATCTGTGCTTAAATTGCCTTTGGATTTAAAGAAGGAATCCCTGAAGAGTTAAGTTTTTAAAAGAGCATTTATAATAGGAATTGTAATTAAGTTTTTAAAGGTTTATTTGGTTGATGCATGATTACATTAGTGTTTGTCACAAAGACAGGGTAACAAAAGAATATAATAAATACATTAATTGGATGTACAAGGATTTTTACAATATTTCTGGGTGAACTTGTTTCCTCAATTTTTTTTGTCATAGCTACCTAGAATTTTGAATATCTAAGCTACCCCTGGAATCTTTTTCTGGCTTTTTGCAGGGAGGATTTTGGAGTGAGAGGATTGTTGTTATTTTTAGCTGTTCAAAAATGTTGTTTAATTTATTTTAGACTTCAATAAAAAAAAAATTTATGGGTTTCACATCTCAGGAAAGAGCAGGAAAAAAAATTCAGTAATATAATTGAGAAGATCTGAGGTTGCAAAAA
Organism: Azemiops feae; assembly: GCA_023970755.1. Lineage (NCBI taxonomy): Eukaryota > Metazoa > Chordata > Lepidosauria > Squamata > Viperidae > Azemiops > Azemiops feae. The sequence goes on from JALGBA010000382.1 coordinate 337,916, forward strand.
AAAAAAAACCCACACAGTTTTAGGCTCTGTATTTGGCTTTGAGCCACAGATTACTCACTCTTTATTTTAACACTTCTGAACATAGAAGAAGAAACCCTTACCAATATGCTGAAAACTAAGTATTAGTGAGTTGAATTGCCTTATAGTATAACCTTCACATAATCTTATATTATGGTGTACAATGAAGGAATTTGCTGATATCTTCTTTCTCTTTCTGTTTCAGGCTACATTTTACCTTCAGACAGTAATTTGGTCACCTGTACCTCCTTTCTAATAACTGCTGCTGTGCCCCCTTCATAAACCCTGCTATGTGGTTGTATATTTGCTGAATATCTTTCCATACTGGGGGGGGCAGGAAAGGTGAGACAGAGTTTAAGGACAACTTCCCCTCCTTTGCATAAAGTTCTCATGGAATGTTTGGTGTAGAGCAAATAACTATATGAGGGTCAGTAACAGTTTTGGAAAAGAAGGTCAGGTGAGGAAAAGAAGCAGCCTTTGCCAGTGGATAAATGATGAAAGGGGGGATTGACATAGGAAGGTGCAAAAATAAAAGATGCGAGGAGCTGTTAAGATAGGATGAAGATAGGGACCTTTTTCACTTTTGTATCCTGGGGGGGGGGGGGAATCTATTAATAGTTATGTCTTGTGAACTTTATCCATCTTAATAAGAGGTGTAGCCAGAGTTACATGTAAGTGAAAGTTTTATTTCTCTCCCCTTTTTCTCTTCCCTTTTTCTGTTTGATATTCACCAGCCCTCTCCCCCATCTCTATATCATTCGTTTCCAATCCAGTGGGAAAGGCAAACATTCCATGTTTGTGATTTGCTTACTTTCTGAGGTCTTTGAAATTTAGTTGAAAGTACAGTTTCCTCATCATTGGTATAGATAGAAGAAGACTTGTGCTATATCAAGGCAAAGGCAATCTAGTAACGTATTTCTAAAATGGCCTTATCACAAGCAGAGTATGAAGAAACAACTCATTTCTGCTATTGCCCCCAGCAACTAGAATCCACTGATGTGCTTCTCCAAATATGGATATTCCATGGAGGTCATGGATAAGAGCTGTTGATCTGTCCTCAGTAAATCTGGCTTATCTTCTTTTAATTCTGTTTCAGAAAGTAGCTACTTTCAATCCATGTGACAATAGTTTCCCTATGTTATTTGCAGAATTGGTTATTTGAGGGTGCACTTGGGTGCATACGGACACTTTTTTCTATCAGGCAGGGGAACACAACTTTTGAGGTAAAGTACTTCTCCCAGGACAAGACGGAGAATGGTAGGACTTTTGTCTTTCCCAAGGAAATGAAAGAGGACTTAAGAAGCTGAGCTCCAAGGGACTGTTTTATTGTCTGATTCCAAAGCTAGCTATATAATGCTGCCGTGGCTCATGCCCTGAGATGGCCAAAACAGGCACCGATGAACCTCAGTTATCACAAGGTAAGCTTAATAAAATCCACCAGATGGCCCACTGCTGAACAAGTAGGATAAGCTTTTCAGAGTTTAATCACCTTCTTCTTCTTCTTCTTCTTCTTCTTCTTCTTCTTCTTCTTCTTCTTCTTCTTCTTCTTCTTCTTCTTCTTCTTCTTCTTCTTCTTCTTCTTCTTCTTCTTCTTCTTCTTCTTCTTCTTCTTCTTCTTCTTCTTCTCTTCTTCTTCTTCTTCTTCTTCTTCTTCTTCTTCTTCTTCTTTTCTTCTTCTTCTTCCTCTTCTTCTTCCTCTTCTTCCTCTTCCTCCTCTTCCTCCTCTTCCTCCTCTTCCTCCTCCTCTTCTTCTTCCTCCACCTCCTACCTCCTCCACCTCCTACCCCCTACTTCCTACCTCCTTCTACCTCTTACCTCCTCCTTCTTCTCCTTCAAAGAAACAGAGCCAACTTCACAGGTCAAAAAAGAATGGTCAGTGGCAAAGACAGAGTCCCAGAATACAGTGAAAATTGAAGTAATTTGCACAGATGATGGCGAAAGTTCTACGCATAGCACTGGTGAGCAAAAGAATCGATTCAGCAACCTGAAGTATATTAGAAAGGGGAATATTATTAAGGAAATTACAGGTAGTCCCGAGTTACTACTTTAGTGAGCATGCCCATCACAGTTTTAACTTATGATAGTCATAAATCAGGATACTCACAAGACAGACATGATTTTACAACTTTTTTTGCAGCGACCCTTAAGTGACTGCCATTAAGCAAAGCAATGGTTTACTGTGGGCCCGGTTTTGCTGAAAACTGGAATTAAATGAGAATTTTTGCAAAAGCATAAAATGTGGTTGCATGACTGCAAGATGCTGTAAACAGCTGTAAATGTTGCTGAGCCTCTGAAGTATGGTCATGGGGTTGTGGAGAGAAAGTCCGTCGTAACTTCAAACAGTTCCCAAGCGACCAATCATAAAGCAAGGTCTGCCTGAACAGGTGTTGTAAGGATTTAGAGCAAAAGTCCATGGGTTGTTATGTTTTAAATGTTTGTATGTTGCTTTTCAGTATGGAAATTTGAAGAAAAGGACTAGTTTGTATGAAAGAATAAGCCAGACTCCTTCGAATTATTTTAGGGATAAAGTACTTATGCAGCCTGTCCCAACTGATTATTATTCTATCCAGTAGAAATGACTAGCCAATTATACTGGTATGGGTGACCAAAAGGACAAACTCTTTTCAGTTGAGGCATCACTCTCAAAAATAATTGGCTTGGTCAAAAATGAAAATTAATTAATAATTAAATTGATTAATTAGTTCAGTTACTATAATTTCTAGCTTGCCCATTATTGCCTTATTAAAAATTATAATTCATATGTGGCAACAAATGGAGATGCTACAAAGATTGCGCTCAAGACTTTCGGGAACTAAAAGAAGCAGATAATAACCACATATTTTTACAGGAACATGGAAGCCACAGACCACTAAAAACCATCAAAGCACTTTCAACATAATATAAAAGCCTAGGAGAACTGAACAAGTGTTTTTGAAGATTGTCTAGTTTTGTACCAAGCAATTGAATAAATGGAAGGAGATCCAGGATCACAGCTCCTGTTTACATGAAGAGTCTAACTTTGTAGCTAGCTACCACTTGAAAAAGAAGAGGAAGAGTGATTAAATCTGCTTGTCTAATCAGATATCAACAGGGAATATGCTGACTAGGGAATTCTGGGAGTTGAAGTCCACACATCTTAAAGTTGCCAAGTTTGAAAAAGACAGCTTAACGCTAATCATAACAAAACAATCCCTTCCCTGTCAGCCTTATATGTTCCATGGTGGCTCGTGGTTGCATATTTTTTTTAAATGCTGCCAACTGATTGACCACTAGAGATGGTAGAGGGGATAAGAATAAACCAAATGCACTATTTCTGCAACAGCCAGTCATGTGAGCACTTTAAAAACACTGAAATTAGTCTTGGCAATCAAAAGTGGAGGGAATCCCCTATTTCTCGTAGAGTAATTATCTTTGATTTTCTCTCTCTTCCTCTGCAGCTGAGGAGCCAGCCCGCAAACGCAAAAAGGGACCTGCCCCTAAGATGTTGGGGGATGAAGTCTGCAGCGTGTGTGGGGACAAGGCCTCGGGTTTTCACTATAATGTCCTGAGTTGTGAGGGCTGTAAGGGCTTCTTCCGGCGCAGCCTCATCAAAGGAGCTCAGTACACCTGCAAGGGCAGTGGGCAGTGTCACATGGACATGTACATGCGCCGGAAGTGCCAGGAATGCCGGTTGAAAAAATGCCGACAAGCAGGCATGCGGGAAGAATGTGAGTCGTGGAATCTTAGCCACTACAACCTATTGAGATGCAGAGCAAAGCCACTGCCTCCACCATCATGATTTCCAAGAGTGGCACTGGGCTCCTGTGGTCCTAGTGACAATTCTTAAAAAAATAAATAATGGGTGGCTTCAGCTTAGAAGGGATTGATCTGTCTGGGGAAAAAACAGATGTAGCAGACTAGCACGGATCATCCTAATGGAATAAAAAAGTTGAATGGAAGGCTGGAAGGAGATATTTTGCATATGCAAAATTTTCTCCCAGAATTCTAAATGCTTCATTGACCTTTTAAAGTTTGATTGCTTTAGGACAATGTTTCTCAACCTGAACAATTTTAATATGTGTGGACTTCATCTCCCAGAATTCCCCAACTAACCTGGCTAGGAAACTCTGGGAATTAAAATCTATGCATGCTGAACTTGCTCAAGTTGAGAAACATTGCTGCAGAAATGAAGAATCTGTGGCCTACCAGATGTGCTGAAGACTAAGTCTAATAGCCAAGCCAAACAGCCAAGAGTGAGAAACACTGCCCACGTTTGATAGGCCGAACCATCCTTATTTTTGTCAGCAAGAAACTGTCAAATTACAAACATAAAAAAAAAAAAAAAAAGCCGAAAGTGCAAAGTTTTGAGTCAATAAGATGGATTTGGATTGTACTCTGAGGGTAAACAGTAATCAGGCAGAAAATAAATCTTTCTGGGCCGTGCATCCCATAGTTGAGAAAGATGGTTCTTCAGAATGCTAAGTGCATCTGAAATTCTCTGTTGAACTTTTGAGATCTTCTCATTTCATGCTAGACTCCCTCTCTGTCTCCAGGTGTCCTTTCAGAAGAGCAAATCCGCAAGAAGAAGATCTCTAAACACGAGGGTGATGGGGTTCCAGCTGAGGAGAGAGATGGAGATGAAGTACTTCGAGTGCCTCCATTGCTCTGTGATCCTGCTTTATCCCAGCCTGAGCCAGTTCCTCTCACCCCACAGCAGGAAGGCATGATCCAGCAGTTGGTGGCGGCCCAACAGCAGTGCAACAAGAGGAGCTTTAGCGATCAGCCCAAAGTCACGGTAAGTGTGTGTGTGAGAGAGAGACCTAAATTGGTTTAAAGTCCTGGCCAGTTCCAAGGCTAGGGCCTATGGCAAAGGCAAGTAATGGTCTTAATGGCTTTCTAGAGCAGCTTTCTTGTCCTAATGGTTGCACTGTGACTTCCATGATTATAAGAAGAGATTGGACAACCATTTGTCTGAAATGGTATAGGGTTTCCTGAGCAAGGGGTTGGACTAGAAGACCTCCAAGGTCCTTTCCAACTCTGTTATTCTGGATAAGCCATAAAGTGCTCTGGACCAACCTCATTCCCTTTTTATTTCCTCCCTTATCTCTTATTTTTCCCATCACTTCCCAGCCCTGGCCAATGAGCAGTGACCCCAACAGCCGGGAAGCCCGCCAGCAGCGCTTTGCCCATTTTACAGAATTAGCCATCATCTCAGTGCAAGAGATTGTGGACTTTGCCAAGCAAGTACCGGGCTTCCTGCAGCTCTCGCGGGAAGACCAAATCGCACTGCTGAAGGCTTCTACCATTGAGGTGAGCAAGGATGTTTCTTTTTCTTCCATAGCCGTAAGAGCTAAAAATCTTAAGTTGGTTAGGGCTGTTGTCCTGAGAATGTCTGTGTTGCCAAAGATACTACACCCTGTAGTAATAACTCAGTGAAATCTGGAATAGCACAAAGAAGATGGATTAGTAATAGTTCCAGTAAAAGAGGACCAGATGACAAATGATGAAAAAGATTTTCCACCAAAAGGATTTTTGCAATCTGTTGCCATTGATACAGAGCAGCGTTTTCAACCTTGGTAGCTTGAAGATGTGTGGACTTCAACTCCCAGAATGCTGACTGGAGAATCCTGGGAGTTGAAGTCCACACATCTTCAAGATGGCAAGACTGAGTAACATTGCTAGACACAGCATTAGATCAGTTGGGCAAATGAGTTCCTTTATTACAGTATAAACAGTCCTATTATTACAATATATGCTGCACCAAAACAAATTACACAGACATTAGCACCTGACCCTAAAGCAAAATAGCAATAATTTCTCTATTCAGAGTTTTTAAAATAGAATTTTAAAACATGTAGCTCTGAGGTTCTATAGTCTAGGTCAGTGGTAGGCAACCTTGGCTCTTTTATGACTCATGGACTTCAACTCCCAGAATTCCTGAGCTAGCCATGCTGGCTCAGGAATTCTGGGAGTTAGTCCACGAGTCATAAAAGAGCCAATGTTGCCTACCCCTGGTCTAGGTACATAGACTGTTGTCTATGAAAATTAGGCTGTGCTTTAAAATGTTCACTAAGAACATAGAGTGAGTATTTATTTTTGATATTTGCTGTTACACTATTTTTACTATCGCAATATGTACTGTATTGTGTGTTACTTCTGCTTTTTTGAGCCTCAGAATGGAAAAGGGATATAATTTTTTAAAAGCAGAGAAAAGGAAAGAGAGTTTAGCTTTCCAGAGAATTAATAAGTGTATGGCATATAAAGTTATCTACCTAAACATACCATGAATGTTAGGTAGTTTCTTAAAGAAGGGCAATAGCTGTTCTTTGACACTTGCTTGTCTTCTTAGATCATGTTACTGGAGACAGCCCGGCGCTATAATCATGAGACTCAGTGCATTACATTTCTTAAGGATTTTACATACAGCAAGGATGACTTTCACCGTGCAGGTGAGTGAAAAGTGAATCATGATGGGGTGGGGCGGGGAAGAAATCTGCAGACAGGGGGGGGGGGAATCAAAAGTGTGTATGGAATGGTGGAGGTTACTCCCAAAAAATTCCTGGCCCACCCAAGAAGAATCAGTTGGCTGGGAGTGATGGGACTTGTGATGTAAACATATACGAGGAGAACCAGACTTGAGAAGGTTCCCTTGACAGTATAAATACTCATGCTTCATACATAAACCTCACATTTGATAAAACTTCACAAAGAGAGGCTTTAGTTTCATGTATTAAATTGTCCAGAGTGGTTATCTCGGCTTAGAGACTCCATTCCCATATACACACAGACAGCAAAATCTTAGCAGTTACTTTTCTAGCATTTGGATTCTTGAAAAACTTGGCACATTATGACTCCCATTAGATACAAGATGGAGAATTGAGAACCCAGCATTTGTGAATGCTGGTTCCTACGCCATTCCAGAGAAGCTTCCTGCTGGCACAAAGTTTGCAGTCAAATCTATATATTTTGGAATAGTAAGCAGAATTACTATTTTGTCTAGAAATATATAATTTGCATTTTCCCAAAATGTGTTTTGTTTAAAGTTCCTACCCAGGTGGAGGTAGATTTTATTTTTCAAAAATATGTTTGGGAATACTAATATATTTCCAAAGGGATAAATCTCGGAGGACCAGTGATATATTTTTGGGTGATTTATCCCTATTTCCTCTTTCACATCTCAAGTGAAAAGGGTGTCATAAAGATTACTGGGCTTTCATATTTAATAAGAGTTTGCATTTGTTTCTAATCATGCTTTTGCAGAGGTGAACCTGTGAGGTGAAACTTAAATGATCTGAAAACAGCTTGGATTGTCTTTTGTATCTTCTGCATGTCTGGTCTTGATTCTGGGATCTTTATTGTGCAGTGGTTCACGCTCTCTGGTTTAGTTTCTATCTTCCTTCATCTGTTAAGGAACAGTTGTTTACATGTCACATATTATAAAGATTTTTTTCTGTATTGGAAGAAAGCTTGGATGAACTTGTATTGGAGGAACTTAAAAGTGTTTGTTTTCACAGATTTTCTTTCTGCCTATAGCCAGAGTTACTTTCCAGTGTGCATTTGCTATCTTGGTTGTACTATATGTTAATTTCCAAGCCTAGTTGAAAATGTTGATAGTTTAAATTTCTCCAATCTAGATTATTTATTACTAACCAATCAGCATCCTGAATTCAGTTGAAGAATTGTACCTCAGTGCTAGTCAAGATGGGCTAGTTAAGGAGAAAACATTTTTGTAGCTGTGGCTGATCACTGAATTTCTTTAGGAAATCTGTATCAACCTTGCTTCTGCCTGTTTTTTTTGTTTTTGTTTTTGATAGGCATTTTGCCTGCCAGATTTTCAGATTATTTTGTCCCACTAACTATGTTCAGGGTATACCACTGTCTAATGAATGTACAGTGTTATTTTCTGTTTTTTAAAAATAGTTACTCTTATAATGAATTAGCTCCCCATTTTATGGATGCATCTATAGGGTGGTTTGCCATTGCCATCTTCTGGGAAGTCTTTTCAACCTTCAAGTCTACCTACAACCCGCTGAGATTTTCAATCCTAAGTATTAATTTCTCTTATGCATTTATGCTTTGAAGCACTCATAAGCTTGAGCCCTGCAATATAGTCAAAGTGGGGTATGATAGAAATCTAAAACAAACAAAAAATACACTTGGAAGTCTGAGCATGGAAAGTTGGATGACATCTATTTTTCCTTAATGTTTTGTTGCTCTCCCTCTCCAATCCCCTCACCCCAAAAACCAGGTCTTCAAGTTGAATTCATCAATCCTATATTTGAGTTTTCCCGGGCCATGCGAGAGTTGCAACTGGATGATGCCGAATATGCCCTCCTCATTGCGATCAACATCTTCTCTGCTGACAGGCCCAACGTGCAGGACCATGGCCTGGTAGAGGCATTGCAGCAGCCCTACATTGAGGCCCTTAGTTCTTACATCCACCTCAATCGCCCACAGGTACCTGGGTTGGGGAGAAGAGCAGCAGTGAATGCTGAGGGACAAAATCATAAAGCAAAAGGGATAGATTATCATCATTGGATGGATGGAGGAAAAGTGATAAAAATATACATTCCTCCTGGTCTAAGGCCTAAGGCAAAACTCATGATTTTATTAGACTGGAAAGACCATAGTTGCCTTAAGCAAACATTATTCTGGGTTTCCCTAGTAAATCTTAGGACAGGATTGGGAAATTAGTAGCCTATTCCATCTGCTGGACTATATCTCTCATCTCCACTGACTGTTTTTATGCTGAGCATGGATGATAGGAGTTTAACTCAATGTCTAGAGGGTTGTATTACATAGGCATTTTCCTTTTCACCTCGATTTGGCAGAGAAAGTGATAATTCTTTGTTTGCAAGGGAGAGAGGGCTAGTTTTCTGTTCTGGCAGGAACTGCAGAGTGGAACAGTCCTTAAAGTGAAGAGACAAAACCATAAGGATATATTTTCTGAATCCCAAGGAAGTTTGCTTCAGATTAGCCTTTAACATTAAGAGTGCAAGTAACCACCACAGTTCTAAGCGTATTCCTTCAAAGTTGGCTGGGACTGCATAGCATACTAGATTAAACCCACTACTACATTAAAGCGTAACAACAACACAAAATGTATTGGACATGCTGGGTTTAGAGGTGGAAACAAGCCTTTTTCAGCCTTGAAGTTCTTTTTTTTTTTTTTGCCAAGATTTTCTCAATATTGCAATGCAAACAATCAGTGGCAAAGTGTCAGAATTTTTGGCATGGTTTTCTTCCATGCCAGTTTAAAATAAAAAATAAATAAATGTGCTAAATCTCTGATAGATTTATTTTAGCTCTGAAACTAAAAGCTTGTTCTACCCTCATTCTGATCAAATGGAAAAATAGCTTTGTTCCTGCTTTATCCAAGGATGTCACCACCCTGCAACCACAAAAACAGCAACCTTCCGAAATATTGCCCCTAACGTTAATAACAGTTTCCAATGGCTGGACTGGGAATGGTAGGGTGTGGAGACAAGTCGTCTTCCCGAAACATTTTTGGATTGTGCAATTCTGTCCTGCTTTCACTAGATACTGAGTGTTAAGAGCCTGAGTAAGCCCATTTCTCCTTCGTTCCCCTTCCCAATTCTTCCGGTTCCTTTTTTCCTTTAAGTTGTATCTTAGTAAATCATGTTTCTTTCACAGGCCATGGTCAAACATATGTTCTATTTTCATGTAGAAACGCTTTCAACTTACAAGTGCAGGTAGTCCTTGACTTACAACCAAAAACGAGCTCAAAATGTCTATTGCTAAGCAGTATAGTTCTTAAGTGAATTTTATCCCAATTTGCCACTTTTCCTGGCATAGCTGTTAAATGAATCACCTGCAGTTGTTAAGTTTCTATCACGGCTGTTAAGCAAATCTAACTTTCCCATTGACTTTGCTTGTCAGAAGGTCGCAAAAGGTGATCGCATGACCCAAGGACACACTGCAGCCATCATATGTCAGTGGCCAAGCCCCCAAATTTTGATCACGTGACCATGGGGATGCTGCAGTAGTTTTAAGTATGAAAAATGGTCAGGAGTCGCTCTTTTTCAGTGCTGTTGTAACTTTGGCCACTAAATGAATGGTTGTAAGTCATTCCTCATTTAATGCTTATTTATTTATTTATTAGACTTGTTGGCTGACCATCTCACCTAGAGTTTATTTTATTCAGCAACCTTTCAAAGTTAACTGTGGCACTGAACCGTGGCACTGAATGAAGGGATTTAAAATCGAAGGGATTTAAAATTGTTCCCGGAAGTTCTAGCTGTTGTACTGCCCCTGCCGTCGTGTAAACAAAATTTGGGTGCTTGGCAACCAAGTTGCATTTAGGACAGTTTCAGAAGTCCTGAAGTCATAGGATTTCCATTTGCGGTCTTCCCACAAGTAAGATCACCGGGGAACCAAGCAGGGAGCTTCACTGTAGCTTGGGCGAGTCTTCCCCCAGCTTTTTCTTCTCTCTCACCCACTGCATTCTCTTCCACTTGCATGCACTCTGTCCTCGTCTTCCTCCCTTTTGCTCACATGCATTGCGCCCTCCTTCCTCCGCTCGCACACACCGTGCCCTTCTTCCTCTTATCTTTCCTCTGTTTATGCCACTCCGCAGGATTTCCCTCCCCAACTCATGCCCAGCCACACTGGACCGCCTCTCCCTCTGTGGCACCCCAAATTCCTTACCTGGGACTGCTGCTGCTTCCTGCTTAATGTCCTGTGTGTCTTCAGGTTACAACAGCAACTGGGACTGCCTGGATTGCCATCATTGAGCAGTGTGGTCACGTAAATTTTTGCTTTACAACCACATTTAGTGACAACAGTCCTAGTACCAACTGCCATCATAATTCGAGGACTACCTGTATATAAAAATGAAAAATAGTTTGTATGATTATTCCCTGTGTATTTAACCAGTTTGTTTTCCTCTCAAACACTTAACATTTAAAGGCAAGTTTCTGAGAGCTCTGGACCACATAGCCCTGGAATCTCAAATGACACAATTCTGATCAAAGGCATCACACCTTTCACAAGACCTCTTTTTGCCTCCCTTTCCTTCCGCAGGACCACCTGATGTTCCCCCGCATGCTGATGAAGCTGGTGAGCCTGAGGACTTTGAGCAGTGTGCACTCAGAGCAGGTCTTTGCTTTGCGCCTTCAAGATAAGAAGCTTCCGCCACTTCTGTCTGAGATCTGGGACGTACATGAATAGACATTTTGAATGGACTGGGGAAGAGGTTGACCTCTCCCAGCAGCACCAGCAGACACGCTTCCCCATAGCGAGTCTTTGGATTCAGCATAAGCCTTACAATGGCTGGACTGGGATCCTGCCAAAAGAATTGAGTCAAGTGAGCTTCTAAGCACTTTTGTTTTCTCCTCCTTCCCATATAGTCGTCATCTTTCTTCCATGGCTTCAGATTTGGTGGAGGGGGGGAGGTCAGTCACCACCTTCTTTCTGAGTGGGAAGAGGGAGAAGTTGTAAAAAAAAATTTCTTCCAAAGACCGTACTCCCTCCTGTTTGTGAACAGCAAATAGCTGTGCCCTGCATCATTAACTTTTAACAACTGCAGTGATTCTCTTAGCAACTGTGGCAAGACAACCTAGGATTGTTTCTTTCTCCTTAAGGAGGGAAGAGTTTTACAGTGGGAAAAAAGAAGGGGTTGCCATATATAGTACCTGGTGTATGGGGCAAATACCCAGAAGAAATAAACTGGTCATGAAAATGAAGCATCTGACTGGTCTCCTGATACCCCTGTGTGAGAAATGTTCCCTTGTAAGTTAATTGTTATAATGCTGGGGGGCTGATGAAAAAGAAGAAGCCAGGATTCTGTCAGAAGAGAAAGCAAGCAAGAATACTTGATAGAGGTCACTCATCACTCATAAAGGGTGTGTGTGTGTGTGTGTGTGTGTGTGTGTGTAGGCACCCACAAGTACCCCACCATGGCTGATTCCATGTCACATGCTATGCGCTAAAGCAAGAGTGAATCACTGAAACATTCTAGTGACAGCAAAATTAGGATTTTAACTATGTGAGTAATTTGGTTTTTTTTTATAAATTTAAGATAATATGTACTCATGAAGCACGCCTTAACCCTCCAGTTTGTCCTCCATACCTGTTGCAACCCTATAAGGCCAAAACAATCAAAGGTTTCCAATCTTATTGACTGTCTCATACAGCAACTATTCAAAGTTATGACAATGCTAAAAAAAACACCTTTTGTGACCAATCCCCACATTTAATGACAGTTGCAGTCATATGATTGCTATTCGTGTGCTTTGCAACCATTGGGCATTTTTGCTTGTGACAAGCAGTTAATATTGTACAGTATGGAAGGTGGAAATAAAATTGTAAGTGACGTTCACATGACTTTTCACTTAGTGACTATATCGCATTATGCTCATATGCTCCAGTTATGATCATGTGATTTTCCACCTAGCAATCACGTTACCAATCCCAATTGTAGTTGCTTAGCGAGGACTAAACAAAAAAATGCAGTCCCTAGTTAAAACACAATTGTCTATCCTTGTTATTAACAGTGTTTTATTACATCAAAGGGCTGAGTTCACAAAACATACCTTTGCCAAAACAAGTCATTCCGTATTGTATATTTAATGCCACATGCAAAGTGAATTTTTGGTTTTTGTGATCCAAGGGAAACTGGGAGCTAGCATTCTTGAATATCTGTGTGTAGTTCATGTTGTGGCCCAAATGTGCCCTCAGTATGGATTAGTTTACCAACATTTCTTGGACATTATGGGCTACATAAATTCTAATAAATATTTAGTGAGTGGCTTTGGGTCAGATATGATCTCTTAGCCAGGTCTACAGCCAGGTTCATTGTGATGATACCATAAAAGAAGGGAAAATCCTACATAGTTCTCTGGTTCTCTGAAGGAAGGGCAGAGTACATAAAGGAGATTCTGAATTAGTTCCCCCAAAAAGGTTTTAATGTTACAAAATTGGTTGTTTATTGAAATGTCCTTAGAGCTAGGCACCAGACTGGTATCCATTATATGAATCTATGTTAGTGTGCTTTGGGTCCTGTCAAACAATGCCATTTATTCAGACCCGGTCATGATTCTTGTGCTCTGGAATAGTATCCCCACCCCACCCCCCAAAATCTTTGTGGCTGTCAGCTTGATGTTATTCCTGAAGTCTTTAAAACTAGACTTGTTCTCCTAGGCCTTGTGGAGGTTAGATGGGAGCCATAGGTTTTGCCCAGACGTGTGTAGTCTCTTCTGCTTTACATTGTTTTATATTCTTTTAAAAATATATATTGTAGTCAAGCAGCCTTTAAATCTAAGCAGATAAATAATTCCTAGATCCTCAATTGGAGTCTAAGACCTATGGAGGACACAGGTTAAGTAAGAGTGGTCCAGAACATTATATTTGCCCAATGCTGCCTTTAAATCTGCCGGCCTGGAACTCCCCATTTGCAATCAGGGAAACCCCAGCCTTGTCAGGAAAATGGGGATTTCCTCCATGCAACTTTAAGACTGTCCACTAGAGATCGTACAAAACCCACAGCTTCTAACTACTCTATATTGCTAATTATATTCTGTAGCCACTGGGTTTCCCCCTTCAGCTTTGTAATGAAATGCAGAGGCAGTTTATTAGCACAATGTAATGTATATGCCTTGCCCAAATAAATGGGAAAGAAATACCCCAGAATTTCAAACAGGGAAGCTCTGTTCCTTCTCTTAATAAAGTATAGTACTCAAACAATTTGGCTTCAGTTCAAGCCTTTTATGCAAATAATTACCGTTTTGCATAAAGTTAATCAATTTCTTCTGGGCTAACTATACAGGTAATCCTCCACCTATGACTGTAATGCCTCCTGTCCATTATGGTTGCAAGTCATAAGAGTTGTTAACACAGTGGATACTTAACAAGGTCAGTTAAAGTTTAGTGCTTTCACTGCCACAACACAAATAAATAAAACTTGGCTAGTGTTAAATGTATAACTGTGAATTGTGGATAATGTCTTAATTTGTTAGCCAGGTTAAGCATATCTGAATCCAGGAAACAGGTTATCAAAAGCAAGAATATAGCAATTTATAATATAATGTTTTCCTTTATAAATATTGAAAATGTTTGTAGTTTGCCTTTATCTTTTAGACCAAGTTGAGCAATCAACTGTCAGCAGGCCACACATGGTCTTACTATCATTTTTTCTGCAACCCCCAGGGCCTGCCACGTTTCTTCCTGCTGCTGAAATTCAGTAGGAAATCACCAAGAGACAATGGGCTGATTTCTTTCAAAATGAGAACTGTAACAGGTATGATATGTCTCCAACAGACTTAGCAGACCCACTGAAGGCCCCCAGATGGGAAAACTGCTTCCACCCCTTCTAGGGATGTCGCCATATCCCTATTAATATTTTCTTCCTGGAAAAATGTTTATTTAAAAACAGCAAAAGCTTTTCTCCCCATCATAACAGGACAGTACCTTACTGTCAGGACCCTTTTAGAGGGAGGCAATGGCACACATTTGCTTATTTGCTTATGTAATTAATTTCTAAGCCTGCCCGCTTGCCAATAATTCTGGGTTATTTTCCAAAGAGTTAAGAAAAATCAATTAAAAAGTCAACTGCCTTCCTAAAAGCCAACAGGCTTGAGGCCACATGGATTTCAAGAGAGGAATCCCTATCCAAAGCACAGTTCCGTGTTCAAACTAACCAGATCAATATTTTTCATCTGAGGCAATCAAACTAATCCATTAAAATAGGTTCCTCCCCAAAATTTCAATCTTTCTATTTACTGAACCGTTAAACTTGTGACAGAACAAGAATCCTAAGATTGGAAGGAAATGCAAGCCACTGCTCAGAGCAATTTGGGCAGTGGCTTGGACAAATTGCTACCCAACCTTTGCTTAAAAACCTCCAGTGTTGGAAAACCCATAACTCCTGGAGGCAAGTGATTCCACCACTTTGTAGACTTCACAACTAAAAAAATTCTTCCTTATTTCAGGTTTGAATTTCCCTTGGTTTATCTTCCATGCATTGTTTCTTGATCAATCCTTGAGTACTGTGGTTAATAAATCCACATCCTCTTCCCTGTAAAAGTCCTTCAAGTATTGAAAAACTGCTATCAAGTATCCCCTTAGTTTTATTTTTTTATGCCAAACAATACCCAATTCTTTTTACCATTCTTCAGAGCCTCCAGGCCTCTCGCCCTCTCTGTAGCTATTCTTTGCACTCTTTCCCTTCCATAGCATGGGATTTTGAAAACTGCAGCTGTCTTTTGAAGTGTTAGCAATCCTCATCCCTTCTATACTCTTGTCTAGGTCATGTATGAAAATATTGAAGAGCCCTGAACCCAAGACAGGACCCTGGGATACCCCACTACATACCTTCCATCATGTAGAGATAGATTTGTTTATTGGGTATGATTGCTCAACCAACTATGAATTCATCTGATAGTGGAATCATCCTTCCCATATTGTTCTATTTTATCAAGAAGGAAGTTGTGGTCAACGTTATTATATGCCTTGCTGAAGTCTAAGTGTACAATATCTATACCATTCCTTTGGTTTACTGATCTAATCAACTTTTTAAAAAACTAACTAAATAAAAATATTTGTCTGGCATGATCTATTTTGAATGCTGGCTTCTAGCATTATCATGTTCCTTTCTAAGTGCTTGCCAACCCACTACTTGATTATTTTTTCCATGATTTCTCCAAATATTCGTAATGGAAGTGAATAAAACACATTGATGTAGGATACTCTGTGCTGACAGGGAAGCATTCAAATTAATATGCTATTTTTGGGCTTTCCAAAATCTTTGAAATGCTCTGGCCACTGCTGCAGTTATCTCAGTCTTCTACCAGGAAACTTGCTATGATAAGTGCGATTCTGGTGACAGCCATTAGATGGGATAAGGTAAAATATTTTTGAGATGAGTCCAAGTAATCCCTTGTTTTACTTGAAAAGAAACCCTCAGTTTTGGTTCAAACAAAGCTTATAATTACAGAAGGAATTGGCAGAGTTAATTATCTCATACTGGTTTCAAAGAGAGCAGAAAGATGATTGTATTTATTTACTTCCTGCCTTTATTATTTTTATAAATAACTCAAGGCAATGAACACACACAATATTACTTCCTTCTCCTATTTTCCCCACAACAACAACCTCGTGAGGCTGAGAGAGAATGATTGGCCCAAAGTTGCCCAGCTACTTTTCAGGCCTAAGACAGGATTAGAACTCAGTCTCTTGGCTTCTGATGCCTTAACCACGAGACTAAACCGGCTATCATATTAACTAATGTTCAAAACTTTGCAGAAAACCCACCCTACCTTCTTCCACTTTCCTATTTGTCATCTTGCTGTGGCTGTCAAACCTTTCAAACTAATCGATTTGTGAGAACCTATTATGAAAAATCGCTGTTTTAAAAAATGACACGAAAAAGTAGATTTCCAGATGACCCAGTTTTGATGAAAAGCCTGATTAAAATAATTTTACGCTCATACCAAAAGTTATCACATGGGTCTTTTCTTTTCTTCCGTCCCTCCATCAATTAGCTTTTTTAACTAAATAAATGTTTATTTTATTTTAATTACTATAACATATCAAAAGTTGAGTTTGTTTCATTGTACAATCACTATCTTTTTTTTCCTGTCAGGCTGTACTTTTCCGTATTTTACTCCTTAAATAAATAAATGACTCATGTGAGAACGAAGTACAACTATACTCCTCCCACCCCAGAAAGCAAATAGGCAGAATAAGGGGGGGGGGGAATGGAATAAACTGCCAGGCGTGAAGTAGGACTGTGACCATGTTCAGTAAACCTGAATGATCTCAACGAAGTGGTCATTCAGAGCAGCAACTGATGATAAGCCAATCATTCTAACATTGTGATGTTAACTAAGAGAATCTCCTGGTATCTTTAGGACTTATTTATTTATTAGATTTATTGTAACATAAGTCTCTGTAGACTCAGTTATCAGATGTGGAAAGATAGGATAAAATAAGATTATACTTTGTAGCCTGGGGGTGTAAAGAATGGACAAAATGGTATGGGAAAAGCAACATATTATCTGCGATAGGTTTTCTAAGCTGACCCCATATTCATCAGCACTGATGACTTTACCTTATCAGGTAATTAAAAAGTCTGCAAGGAAATAACCAAGGACACCACAGTTCAACCCTGAACTACATAGTGTATATTATCTTCTCTGGATATCCTCAATTTTTGCATTTGGGTTCAATCAGTAGATTTCAGAGGTTTCGGGGAAAATGAAACAGCTTTCACAGCCCCCATTACCCCATTTATTTGTTCATTTATTTGACATATTGAGATATTAACCCAATCCAGAAATTCTGGGCAAAATAAAAAACAGAATTGGACATTTATTAATTCTCCACCCACATTACAATAATAAATATACTGGGGAAAAATATATACTGAAAAAGAGGGGGAGTAGTATGCTTACCAAAACATAAAAAGAGAGTGGGCCAAGTATATCTCCAGCAGCAATGTATTCCACAACATAGGGCTACATCTTGAAAAATGCACTTTATGGTCCACCATCAGTCCTCTTACTTTATAGGAAACAGGACCTTCAGCAGAACCTTTCTATCCTGCTTAATAAGGTAGTATGTGGCCTTTATAAGGATAATCAGCCCTTTTAATTGGGCCTGGAAACTTAACTGTTTCAACTGAGCCGTATGCCATTTTTATTTACTAAGAATTCATATGGGGAGTATGTGAGTCTTACAGTCATTCTTACAACTGAAAATGATCCCTGCTAAACATTGGAGCTTTGCATTACAGAGTATCAGCTCGTCAATTATAACTTGGTTAAGATAAGAAATCTGTTGGGTATTGCAAAGAAAATCTTCATACACAACCTTGTTCTAGACAATGCTTGAATTAAATTTGAGCGCAGTCGTGCCTTTCTTACAAATTACATTCTGTTGTACCAATTTAATATTCACAGTGGGAGACATTGTTTTAAGTAGCTACTGCCAAATTCCTGTTTGTTATATAGAAGGGATGAATTGGAGTAGATTGGAAACTAGGGTTTAAAATTAACTGGGTCAATTTTGCAGTAAGCAGCAAGATCATTTTAGCAACCATTCTGAATTTTTTTTTTTAAATTGAAATATTTTTTAAATTTAAATTTAAAAAAAATATTTTTAAAAGAATTAAAAAAGAAGGTTTATTTATACATGAGCTCTCTAATACAGTATCGAAAAATGAATTTGGAAGTTGATTCAGCACTTTGATCTGTGCTTCAATATCCACCATTCCACTATCTATTTTGCACTTGACTTCATTTATTAAGATTTCAAAAATCTTGTGAAAATTGAAACAGATTTCATAGTCCTCAAGTTCTTATTCCTGGATTAAGGAAAATAACTTTGATTTAGATTAGACAGGCTATAGAAAAAGATGCCATGAACACAAAGAAAACAAGGAGAAGGATAAACCAACCAATAAATCTCTGTTAGGAGGAAAATGTGTGTGACATGTCCAAGAGCTGGCAAAACAGGTAGATATTTGTCAATAGATGAACTCTGTTAGAAAAAAGGACTTGTTTGATTAGGAAGAACGGTGTGATAGAAATCTGGTTGGGGAAAGTCCACGTCTTGGTCACGTAGTCAGCTGAACTCATCAGTAGTAGCAGAAAGCTGCAATTGTTCCAAAGGCTGTGGAGAAAAAAAGAAAATGAAAATTATTGAACATTTTGTCTTAGGGGTGAGCTTTCATTTGCTACTTTCCCTTATGACCACAAGAAACAAACATCCATTCAAGAACTTTCTTTTATTACTTGCAAATCTGTTCGTGCTTAACTTGGAATATTTTCCTGGTGAGATTTTTACAGGTAACCCTCAACTTGCGATCACAATTCAGCCCAAAATGTCTGTTGCTAAGCGATACAGTTGTTAAGTGTATTTTGCCCCCATTTTTATGACCTTTCTTAGCACAGTTGTTAAATGGCTCACTAGTAGTTTAGTTAACACTGTTAAGTGAATCTGGCTTCCCTTTTGACTTTGCTTGTCAGAAGGTTGCAAAAAGTAATACAGAATAACAGGATAACAGAGCTGGAAGGGACCTTGGTGGTCTTCTAGTCCAATCCCCTGCTCAGGCAGGAAACTCTATACCATTTCAGACAAAATGTTTGTCCAATCTCTTCTTAAAAAACTCCAGTGTTGGAGCATCATAATAAGTCATTCTGACATTGTGATGTTAGAATTGATAAATTGTTCTAACTATCAGAAATTTTTCCTTAGTTCTAGATTGGTTTTTTCTCCTTGATTAGTTTCCATCCATTGCTTCTTGTCCTTCCCTCAGGTGGCTTTGGAGAATAGGTTGACCCCCCTCTTCCTTGTGGTAGCCCCTCAAATATTGGAACATCCCTAGTCCTTTTCATTAAAGTAGACATACCCAATTCCTGCAACCGTTCTTATGTTTTAGCCTCCAGCTCCCTAGTCATCTTTGTTGCTCTGCTCTGCACTCTTTCAAGAGTTTCAATATCTTTTTTTATATCATGGTGACCAAAACTGGATGCAGTATTCCAAGTGTGGCCTTACCAAGGCATTATAAAATGGTACTAACACGTCACAGGATCTCGGTTCTATCCTATTGTCAATGCAGCCTAGGACTGTGTTGACTTTTTTGGCAGCTGAAGCACACTGCTGGCTCATTTTTAAGTGATTGTCCACTAGGACTCCAAGATCCTTCTCGCAGTTACTATTGAGCCAGGTATCACCTAAACCAGTGGTTCTCAACCTTTTCTTCACCACAGACCCCTTTAAGTACTTTTGTGGCCATGGACCATGGCCACGGACCACCAAGACTTAACTCTAGATTTAAATCATAACATTTCTTCAAGCCTTCGCAGACCCCTTGTGAAGACATCACAACCCTCCAGAAGTCCCCGGACCACAGGTTGAGAACCATTGACTTATACTATACCTGTGCATTTGGTTTTTCTTGCCTAAATGTAGAACTTTAGTTTTTTCACCATTGAATTTCATTTTTTTTAGCTAGGGCCCATTGTTCAAGTCTGTCAAGATCCTTCTATATCTTAAGCCTATCCTCTGGAGTGTTGGCTATTCCTGCTAACTTGGTGTCATCTGCAAATTTGATGAGTTCCCCATCTATCCCCTCATCTAAATCTTTGATGAAGATATTGAAGAGTAGTGGATCTAAGACAAAGCCTTGTAGATGCAGTTCCATTAAGGCCTACATGTTGAGGGCAATTCGTCAGCCAGTTATGAATCCATCTGGTGGTGACAATGTCTAACCCACCTTTTGCTATTTTATCAAGTAGTAGGGTATGGTCTATTTTACCAAATGCCTTACTTAAGTCCAAGTAAATTATATCCACAGCATTTCTCTGGTCCACTATTTTGTCACTTTGTCAAATGTAATAAGATTTGTCTAGCATTATCTGTTTTTAATCATGCCATGATCAAATCATAGATCAAATCATGGCATGGCATTTAATCACATGATCCTAGGTCATTGTAACCATCATAAATACATGGCAGTTAATTTTGACTACTGGTCATAAGTGAAAAATGGTCATAAGTCACTTTTTTCAGGGCAATTGTAACTTCGAATGGTCAGTAAATGAACTGTTGTACATAGAGGACTGCCTGTATTGTTCTATCATTTTGCCTCAGCCACTTCCAAATATTTTGCACTGGGGAATCAGATTAACATCACCTTTCATTTGGAACTCTCCTATGTTTTTGCCAAAACATCAGGACTTTTTTTTTCTATCTCCACTATGATTTCAACCATGATTCTAGTCTTGCTCTTTTTCCCCCTCTCATACTGAACAGCCTTTTAGACACTTAATACGTCTTTACTTAAGTGTATTCTTGCCACTCAAGTTAAATACTGCGTACTTAGTTATTTATGAGGCTTGGCTACTAGATTCGTGGCGCATGAATCACTTCTTTGGATGAAATATGGAAGACTAAAATGTGATAATGTGTTTTATTTTGGCATAGCACACTATGAACCCAACCAATCATGGCTTATATATCATGAATGAATACTTGCCTTAGGGCTTTATTCTATAAGAAACATGGAACAAAAATGCAAATTAGGGTATAGCTCTAAGCCAGTATTTCTCAATCTTGAGAACTTTAAGAAGTATGGACCTCAACTCCTAGAATTCTCCCACCAGTACTGCTCTAGGCAGTCAGGTGGCATTTTCACTTTTTTCCCACCCCTCTGGCAAACCACTAGAAAAGGTCTGTCTTCTAGGACCACTTTGATTCTTCCTCAAGGCAATAAGCCACCATTGCAATATATTGCATTATCCTGTAAGAGCTTCTATTTCATCTTACATCTATAGTGGCAATGCCTATTAATTCATTTTTTTATTTTAGTCTGTTAATCCTCTCTTACTTTCCTAAGTACTGTACTTTCTCAAGTAGGGGATCCCCCACATCCATCCCTCTTCCTTGTCCAGCTCTACAAACAGGGACTTTCCAAGCCATTATTTCAATCCATTACATGGCCTTGAACAAAGTCAGTGTCAATGGCCCTGTTGAAATTCCTAAACTCCAAAAGGGGCAATAGATCTCATCATTAGAAGCCACTGAGGCTCCCTGAATTTGGTAACACAGGAATGGGATTTAATGGGTTGCAATGAAATCCAAACTTGAAGCTGGAAGTGCTGGATTTTGCTTGAATGGATAGCTCCAATAGCTCTATTGATCAGTGTATGACTTTCTCAGCTTCTAATTTCCAGCCAACATATAGCATATCACATCCAGAAGACATCCATACTACTAAACACTATTTTAGGCACATCCCTCTTTTGGAATGAACCGGGAGCTGGAACCCAAGGATCACAGGCTAAGAAACCAAACATGGTAAATGTCTTTGTTGTTCAGGAAAACTCCAGGTCTAATGTAAATCACTTGAAGTATTTCCAGGTCAAAAAAAAATCAGAATTCTTTGGCACAGATGTCTGGGATATGTGGGTCTTCAGTGCTTATGCTTCCTACTTAGGTTATTTAATTCACAATGTAGCCTGAAAATGCATTGCCCTCAGCAGTTTATTGGTAGGCTCCAAGGCCAGCATAGAGCAGGAATCGTGGAATTGGAGGTGGGATGTAAAAAGCAAAGATACAGAAGGATGACTCAAAAGATTAGCTGTTTCCAGTTAGTAAGATATTTACTAATGACTATTTAGCCATTAGTAAAAAAAAAAAACCTCTGTCTTAAAGAATAAACCTTGTAGATATGCAAAAAAAAACCAAAAGACCTACACTTAATACTCAATCTCTTAATAGGGTAAGGATATGCATAGCTTAGAACTGAAAAACAAGAAATAGAATAAATCACAGTCTGGCTCAGGAAAATATGGGAAAGAATAGCCACCATGCATGCTTGACACAGAGGAATGATCACATTTTCTTTTGTTCCATATGGAAAATGCATTCATAGGAATCTGGGTACTGATACCATAGTATCTATATGGTAGATAAGGTATATTACAATCCACAAGCTTTAGGTTCTCCATTCCTAGGTTAGCATTACTTCCAAATGGATCCATGGTTTGTCCGCTTTAGAATAAGTCAAAGTCTGAAGCCAAGAACAGATTAAAATTTCCAGTGCACATACAATATTAAACAAACCATAGTAGGGGTTACCAAGGCTTGTTTAACTATTGCTGTTAACAGAAAGTCCCAAGTGGGAAGAATCAAGCAACATGCAGAAGTATACTGTTCATTCCTAATTAAGTACCAGATCTTAAGAAATGTATCTTTCATGCATGTAAACATAAAAAAGGACCCCCAAACCAGAACAAAATTCATATGGGAAGAAGCCATTCCTTATATAGACCTTCTAAAATTATCCAGTATAGTACCCTAGTAACTACTTTATTAATATTGTCATCCAATTGGTTTAGATATTTCGCCAATATAATACAAAATAAGTGAAACATGATATAGCAGCCTGGATCTATTCATACTGTGTGTTCAAGGAAGTACAAAGGGATTTTAATTATAGAAGAGCACAATAGATTAGGATCTCTTGGAGGCTTGATAACAGGTCGTGTGTGATAAAAGTGTGTAGGTGGCTAAAGGACGAAATGCCAAACAAAAGGGAGACTGTTGAGAAATGCAGATCTGAGGGACTTTTTATTCTTTGATCACATTTTAATCCTTCAATAACAAACCATCTTTTGTCAGCTCAATATTGTAATTTCTGTTCTTTTTTTTAAAAAGCATTTTGTTTCTCTAGAGATTAATTGAACTATTGTACACCAACTGCTACTATGGAGACCAAGCATGTTGTTCCCAAGGTTTGCTACTTTGAGACACCATTTCTGACCTGATATCCCTCCAGATGTTGTGGACTACTGCTCCCATGAGCTCTAATTAACACTCTAGCTGTTGGTCATAATGCTGGGGGTGATGGAAACAGAACCCTGAAATATCTAAAGAATATATAGTTGGATATCTATCTAAAGAACATTTCCCTTTCCCCCCAGGAAATTAGACTTGAAAGTGTAATTCACTGTCCTAGTCTGCAACCTGGGATTGGAAAAGAATGATAATCAGTGGCCCAAGTACCAACATTTCCAATCCTGAAAATGAGAAATCTTGATTGTTTGAACAAATAACATTCTTTTTATATAACTGAACAAATAACAATTTATTATTGCTATCATTGCTATTATTACATATGAATTGAGTAAGGAAATAAATAAATATGCAATAGAAATGCAGCAACCATTAGCCACAGTGATAGCTATTCCCCCAATCAGTTGATTCAGGATGTGTTGTAGTTGGTGGCAGTCCTGGTCAATGCTGGTTAAAAAAAAGCTAAGTGGGGTCAGAACAGGAGCGACACATCTCCTGCATGAATAGTCATCATGTGACCAACTGGCTCAAAAACTTCTTTACTTTTATGCTATTTGTAAAAAAAAACAGCAATAAAGTAAGATAAGGGCTTGGTTTTGTTATTTATTTTTAATTTCACTCTGATCATTTGAAGGCCAAACTATACAAGAATTCATTCATGCTTTCCCAAGAACATGCTTAAATTTTGCATTTGTTTTAAATTTAATTTTGAAGGTGTTGGGTAAATGTGGCTTAGTTACATTAAAGCTTGTAGTGATATCATGACTTAATCAGAATGCACACACACACACACAGTTTTTTGTGACTGTTTTTTTTTGTGTGTGTGTTTTTTTGCTGCACAAAGCATGTTCTTGGGTGTTTGAAAAGATAGCCACATCACTTCTAAAAAGGGAAAAAGGAAAAAAGAAAGAAATGAGGACAAAGGGGAAACCCAGAGAGAATTATCAATTTGAAATTGACAGGGCATTCAAAAATGCCTAGAGAGGGATGGAAATGATTTTTTTTACACATTTCCAGTAATGTCACACTGACATTATCTAATAGATGCCTGTGACATATTGTTACATACCCTTTTGTGTGAAAAATTAAAAATTCTGCAAGAGTTGAGCAATCCACCCAATCCAGCATCTTTTTATTTCTCACACAAAAGATATATTAAACACTTTTAATAGTCCCATAAATTATAAAACAATAACTTTTCTGTACAACTGTTCCCAACTTCTCCACTTGGGGGGGTCCATTTTGTTAATTGCTAAGCAATAATTGATAGACCAATCTATTAATTTATCCAACAGCTTTTAAAACTATCTGAGCTAATAGTCATCACAGTATTTGGAAACTGCTTTCCAAAAAGAGCTATACAAGAAGAGGAGGCCATTAAAATATAGGAAGTATTTGATATCTAGATATTGCTGTTTTTTACTAGCTCACTTTGTTGTCATAACGGCTGAACTTCTGACAATGTATAATTCAGCACTATCTCAGCTGTTAAATGTTTGTGGAAAACTGCCAAATGTATATTATTCTAAAAAAGTAATATTTTCCCTCAAATGTGTAATCCTAATTTTCCAGCTAAAAGGTTACAGGAACCTACAGTTTCTCATGATTTTAAATGGTAGAGGTGAATGAATTTCTTCCCAACACTACCCTTGAATTTCAGAGCTAGTTGTGGATTTTGAATTCCAAACTTCCACATCCTTTAAATCCAATTTTAATAGCACTCTGTTTTAGTTTTCTTAATCACATTTATGTTCATTTTTTTGTATTCTAGTGATTTGGGATGGCTTAGGAAAAGAGCATCAGATAATACAATGATAAAGTCCATCCACCTTCTAAACCTTATATGGAGAGCAGCAGTCGGTTACATTTGGTACAGGAAAAGCAGAATTACTTAAATTAAATGCAATGCAATGGAATCTGACAAAGGAACTTTATTCTTGAAAAACAAGTTCTGGCATGAATTATAGAAAGAAAAGTCAAGATGTATTAGATTGCAAGAGAAAACAATCCATTTTTTCAGTATGCTTCATGGCTGAGCATTGAAAGGTTCTCATCTACTAGAACAAATTCTAACTTGTTAAAAACTGCACATGGTAGCTGGATTCAGATATTGTACTAAGCCTGGGTTTGCTTAAGATTTTGTAGATAAATGACAATTGACTGGGCTAATACAGTATGCTAAATCAAAAGAATGAAATGATGTTATGTTTTTTTAGCATGATTTGGAAAACCGGTAAAACTATAAAGAAATTTGAATCCATAACCTTCAAGAACATAATATTTCAGAACATAATCCAGTTTATCTTCCAGTTAGGCACAATGATTGAGTCCTATGTGTTTTTTTTTGCATAAGCATGGGCATATACAAACCCAAAAAGGAGAAAAAAGGAAGTGTGTGAAGTGGGAAATAAGAAGGAAGCCTTTTCACAATCTGGGGGTTTACATAGGAAATAGTGTATTGCTCAGCATTGTCTTTACAGAAATTCACTCAGATTATCCAAATCTGAAAGACAAATTCCATATTGCAAATATGAGAGCTGACACTATACTTTTTCCAGAATGTACTTCCCATTTGTTTATTTATGAATTATAGCTTTGTGATTTGTGATGTTGTTTGAATACTACCTAAAATTCTGACTGCCCTCTTTCATGTGGGTTCTGGAGACCTTAAGCGGGACGATGTGAGCTGCAACACATCTCTCACCTCTTTCCCCTCAATAGCTGAAACAGTTACTCTCCATAGGGAAAGACAAGGGCCAAGTTATATGGATCAACAAGTAGACGAATATCCAAAGACTGAGGAAGGCAAGATATGGGCTTTGGCATGTCCCCAGTTATGCCAACTTTGCCTCTTTTTCAAAAAGATGTCATACAGGAGCACTGAAATGCGATAATTAGCCTATCAAATTTATAACTGTATTTATTATTTTATTTGTTTGTTTGTTAAATTTATTTGCTACCTGTCTTGCCATGGAAGGCAAGACTCTAGGCAACTTACAATAATAAAATGGAAGAAAATAAAAGAAGTGTAAACAGAACAAAAGTAAAATAATAGAACAATAAAATAGTGGAAAAAGAACATAAGCATACATCAATATGATCACCAAAAAGATGGATGGGTGGAGAGCATAACATGGGGAGGGGGGAAATGGGGTGTGGTCTGCCATCAATCCAGCAACTACCTCCAGCATGGAATTCCCTAGGCCAAGCGACATAGCCAGGTCTTTAGGCTCTTCTAGAAGGTTGGGAGGATGGGGTTACTTTAGAGCAGACATGTCAAACTCGTGACGTCACACGACGTCGTGCGACGTATCGGAGCTTTTTTCCCATTGCTGGCAATGGGGTGGGTGTGGTTTCCTGGTGACGCATCCAGCCCGCGGGCCGGCAGTTTGACACCTCTGCTTTAGAGGGTAAGATGTTCCAAAGAGTGGGTGCTGCAGCAGAGAAGGCTCTTTTTCTGGATTCCAATAGTCAGACTTCCTTGACCAAAGGGATCCGAAGTAGGCCTTCTCTACAGGCACAAATAGGATGGGCTTATCCTAGCGGGCAGAGGCACCTTATCAGGTAGCCTGGACCTGTGCCATTAAGGGCTTTAAAGGTCATAACGAACATCTTAAACTGTACTCAGAAGCAGACCAGTAGCCAGTGAAGTTCGCAAAGGAGAGATGTAGTATGGGCTATCTTAGGGGCTCCATCCACATTTGCAGTAGTCCAGATGAGAAATGAGCAGGGGTTGAGTAACTGAGCAAAGCATCATGATCCAGGAAAGGTTGCAACTAGTGCACAAACTGGAGCTGTGCTAAAGCTCTCTGGTCACACCTGCCACTTGCTCTTTGAGCAGAAGATGTGAGTCCAGGAAAATCCTTAGGTTCAAACTGAGTCTGAATTGGGTAGTGCAACCCCATCCAGAACTAAGAATAAATGCACCCGAAGCCAAAGTTCAGTTTGAGTCTGTTGTCCCCCATCCAAATCCCTATAGCCTCCAGGCATCATGAGATAGCATCAATCGGATTGCCATGTGTAGGGATAGAGAGCTGAATATCATTGATGATATATCAACTCATGGTGATGGATGATCTCATCCAACAGCTTCGTGTAGATGTTAAACAAAAGAGGAGAGAGTACTGAGCCCTGAGAGATAATGCAAGCCAGCGGTCAAGGGCTGGATCTCTCACTTCCTTTCAACACCAATTGGGACTGACCTTGGAGGAAGGTGCTGCCTAGTCCTGACTCATGTAGCCAGTCCAAAAGGACACTATTGCTGAAGATATCGAAGGCCACTGAGAAATCAAGGGGAACGAAAATGGTTGCACTACCTCCCACCCTGCTTCTTCCAGAGATCGTCCATGAGTGGGACCAAAGATGTCTCTGTCCTATTGCCAGGCCAGAATTCTGACTGAAAAGAGTCTAGGAAATCTGTTTCATCCAGGATATCCTGGAGCTGCTGAACAACCACTGTTTCCACTACCTTCCCCCCAAAAGGAAGACTGGACAAATGTTGTCCAGGCAGCAAGGGTCAAGTGATGTTTTTTTTTAAGAAGATGACAAACCAAGGCCTCCTTAAAAGGAATTTATTACTTCATGAACCTATCTGGTGGTCACTATTCTGGAGGCTTTCACTACCCAGGAGGGACAAGGATCTAATTGATAGGCAGTTGTGTTGACAGCACAGAGGACCCTACCCATTTCCCTTCCAACAGGGTCAAACCATTCAATTTGGGAACAGGCAAAACATCTCCCTAGCATCTCACAAGGACTAGCACTATGCAAGGGTTTCAACAGGGAATAAATCCAAGTGATTTTATCTGACAGATGTTCACCAAACTCTTCTGCATGGCCAAGTTGATTGTCCAAGGTCCCCTGAGCTAGTGGGGGGCTCAGGTAATCTGGAACAGGATTGATGGGGAACACTCTGTGGATGCAGTAAGAGTGGAGAAATCGTTTTGTTTTACTGCTTTTATCACCATGAGATAGGCCTTAATCTAAGACATGTCCAGTTGGAATCAACTTTCATTTTCCTCTAGCAGCATTCTAGATGCCTCTTAATCTGTTTCAGAACCCTCAGTTCCTTCATGAATTACGGGAAACAATGGGAGTAAAGGATCAAGAGAGGTCGCATAGGCACAATCTTGTTCAGAGTCTCAGTGGCCTTTTAGTTCCAAACCGTTACTAAAGCTTCAGCAGGACCGTGTGGCAAATCCTCCAGGTTATCCCCCTGTTCCTTCTGGAACCCATCTGGGTCCATCAGTCTCCAGGATGGACCATTCTAATGGGTCCAATCTCCATATGGAGGGGGATGATGCAAGAGAGTGTAAGGAATATCAGGGCTGATCTGACCATGATTGGGGGGGTTAACATTAGATTCCGCAGCAGATCACATTGACATTTCTCAGATAAGAATATTAGATCTGGTATGTGACCACTGTTCCAAGTCGGACCTGTGACAATTTGGGGTATGCCCATGGCTGTAATGAAGGACATGAACTCCTCAGCTACTTCTGAAGCTAAATCCAGGGAAGGCAGATTGAAGTCACCCAGAAGCATGAGTTTGGGGAAATCCATTGACAATCCTGAGATGACTTCTAGCAGTTCAAACAAGGAGGTTGCTATGCAGCCAAAAGGTCAGTATAGTAGCAACAATCCCAGCTGATCCTGTGAGTCCCATCTCAGAAACAGGTTGTAGAGCTGGAGGCTTTGCCATACCACCCCAATCATTCACATGCATCCACTCAGCCATTCTAGGGAGAATAGGAGCAGAAGGAAACCCCCATGATGCAATAGCTCAAGCTCTGCACCCAGAGCTGCCCCCACTCCATTCACTCTTCAACAATCACAATCATAAATTCTTTATAACTTTATAACTATCCTACAGAGTGCTCCTGTTCCCATTTTTCCCACAACTCTGGAAAATGGATTAGGACATAATGTACATAATCAAGAGGGTGTAACTGGCCCAAAGATATTTTAAGCCAAGGAACTTCTATGGCTGAGGATGGACTAGAACCTGGGTTCTCCAGCTCCTTGTCAACACTTTCATATCTATATCACTGAAATAAACTAACATTAACCTCAGGCAGGATTAAAAAAAATCAGATTATACTGAGTAAAGTAACAATGTGAAACTTTTTGTATAGAATAGAGAAAGTGGACAAGGGAAATGTTTTTTTTCCTCCCCTGTTATAATGTCAAGGTCACTCAATATCAGTTAAGGGCAGGAAGGTAAGTTTTGTTTCATTTTGATTTTGATTTTCATTTTTTTTTTGAGAGAGAGTTTGGTCTAGTGGTTAAGGCACCAGACTAGAAAGCAGGAGATTGGCATGAAAGGCAGCTGGGTGACTTTGGGCCAGTTACTCTCTTCAAGCCCATAACAGTGGGAAACCACTACGAAGAAAAAATAAATAATTTTTTTTCTTGCTGATCAGATGGCTGCTGGTTTAGACTGGAATCTATATCTACACTAAAAGTGCATGAGCTGAATGCTCAGCTAATTGAAAGAAACTTCAGACTAAACATGGCAGCTGTCACTTCTAAAGGCTGTTTTCTCAGATAATTAGTCTGCAAAAAACCCAAAAATCAAAACCTAGCATATTGAGGAGAAAAAGACCCTTTGCTTAATGTGACACTTTTTTTTTACAGGGAAATATTGAGAATTGAAATTCCCCACATTGAATTTAATTCAATCCAATTTTAGTGCATGTACCAATCTCTAGATTTTAAATCTGGTAGTAGGAGAAAGGAACTTATTTTTGGAACTTAGTAATTAATTTGCTGCTACAGAATGCTGTGATAGGATACTATCTTTAAAAAAATTCAGATACTTCAAATCAGTGTTCTCCAAAAATATTGAAATTAACTCCCATATAGCATTCATTTAGTCAGCAAGGGTTTAAGAAGGCTAAGTACAAACCATGGTTACGATTGTGTATATGGGAACCGTCATTAATATTATATTACACTAATCCTGTTTCTCTTTAGCTTTCAACTAGTTTTAAGGATGATTCAAACCGCTGCTTTGCATCTATGAAGCTCTACAAGGCTTAGAACTTCCTCATGGTTTGAGTCTATTGTCATTTGTATTTGTCCTAACATTACATATATTTCCTCCTGGAAAATATTTATCTTGCCTTGAAGTATTGCTTCTGGAGGCCCTTGATTTCCCAGGCTACGTCTTTCAGGAGAAAATATTGAATGGCATCCTGTCATTTTTTGATACGTATGTGATATCCATGTTGTCTCCCCGCTTCAAATAATCTTTCATCAATGTTTTAATTTAAAAGTCAATTTATCAGTCAGTCAAAATTACAGTTCAGTATGTTAAGCCATTTTAAATCCTTCCTTTTAGAGGAGATTTAGAGGAGATTTTCCTCTAAAAGATTAGCCAAAAAGCCAAGGTTTTTCTTTTCCATAAACAGTTCTTAGATTTAAGCAACAGTCCAGGTGTTTTGTGTTTTTTTTCTTTCAAACACTTTTTAATCTTATAGCTGGCTCTTCCTTTGTTCCCAGCTGTCTTCAAGGTTATTTGCAATTCAAAGGAACAACGTTTTCTTTGTTTCTAGGCACTCTGCCAATTTCTGAGTGCTTATTGTTAGTGTTCTATTCTCTGAGTCTCCACTAGATGCCAGCAGTTATTTCTTTTTTCAGTTTTTCTTTCAATCTAAAAGTTATTTTTGTTACATATTTTTATAATTCCATCAAAAAAAAATTAGGGTATAATCTTTTTTAGTTCCTAAATTTGTCCAGACTGAAGTATTTTAAATCAAATTTTAATATATTTCTTCCCTCCTTTAATATTAATTCACCACTTCCATCTGTAAGGGAATGGGGATATAGTTCCTTCCCTTCACTTCTGGAGGTTTTCTTGCTTTGGGGATCTTTTCAAGGATTTAGATAGAAGATAGAAGAAAGAAGATCAGTACCCTCACCAATTCCAAGCACGCCATTCACCAATGTTTAGGTTCGTGCTCTGGGACTTCGGCTGCAAGCAGCTTGGGCTAGACACTGATTTCATGCTAGCCTTTCTCTTGTCGGGTTCGGAGGGCTTTCCCCAGATCAAACGAAGTGATTGCCATCACTTCGTGATCAACGGGGCACCCCTCCTTCACAGTCACCTCTCCAGGGCAACTTCGGATTCATCTAGGGTCCCCCAAGCAGGAGGAAACTAGCCGTGGGGAGCAGAGGTCCGCTCTCGCATGGCCATGCGCTGGGGGCGCAAAACCGGAAATCCAGCAGTTGTAAGTTTAGTAAGCAGTTCTTTGGAGCTAAAGCCAAAGCTGTTATAGTCACCTGATCCCAGGAAAATAATTTTGAATTAAGAAGATGGTGCTTTGGATTTTATCACTATCTTCTGGCATGGTGCTTTGGAGAGAGCCTGAATTTTGCCATAGAGCATCACTACAATGATTCATTTAATAACTGTGGCAAGAAAGATTTTAAAATGGGGCAAAACTCACTTAACAAATGTCTCAATTAACAACACAAATTTTGGGCTCGTTTTTTATCTTAAGTCAAGAACTACCTGTATAACAGTTTGTCTCTCACTTTGTTCTATGGAAATGTGGGTACATCAGGAGAAACAAAATAATAAAAAAGATTGAATGCAACAGGATTGGGATAGAAGGGTGCATGGTAAAACAAGAAGAATGGGTCAAGAATGAATGGAAGAGGGTTAAATCCATGTGGGTCAAACACCAACTTCTGTAAGCAATACGAAAAGAATATGTTCAAACATGACCATATGCAGAGTGAGTGAGGATTGAATTGCTAAACAAATATATGAATGAATGGGTCGAGAGAATGGAAGAACTATGAAAGTTGTGATTGGGCACAGGTAGCTTCCATAATAAGTCACAACTACATCAAAATGATTCATGCATCATGACATCATTGCAAAAAGTGTGTGATTATGTCCTTATTTCATGAAATCTAAAGCAAGTTAAATCACTGTGTTCGCTATTGCCTCTCGGAGGACCCAGAAAATCCAATCTCGGGTACAGAAAGGTAAACTTTTGGCCAAAAAATTCAGAAGAATACCTCAACTCTCTACTTTCTCTATTACACTCTATTGAGAAAATGCACTGTTACTATGCGTGCGCATGCGCCTGGACCACTTGTAATTTTCGTGTGTCTTCCCGCTCTTGCTATCCCCGCCCAAGTACGAATCACGAGCGCTTCTTAGGTAGAAGGTCTGGAGTTACGCCTTCTCTGCTGTTCTAAATATGGAGGTCGCGGCTCGTCCTAGAAAAGCAAAACGCATGCGCAATGACTCACGAAAGGCAAAGTGTCGCTCGGTAGCAGGCGATAGCCAATGGGGCGAGGATTGGCATGGCAACAAGGAAGAGGAATACGAGGCTCCTCCCCACAATTTGTTGGCGGGAGAATGGCCGAGCGATGAGGTGACGTGAGGAATCCAAGAGAGGTAATTATACGGTAAACCGGTGTTTCTGCACTCAGGGTTGGCGCACAGAAAATGGCCTGCCGCTGTGGGGAAAGAGTCGACATCTGTTTGGGGTTCCAGAGAGCAGGAGGTTGGGGGTTTATAGCAGGTTTGAACTGTAACATCCCTCCTCCCCAACCATCATGGTCAACACATATGGAGACAGATTTAGGAATCTGAAGCAGTGATTTAATGGAGTGGATAAAACTAAATGTAGAGAGAAAGTGTATAGGGACGAAAAAAAATCAAACTTTTTAGCAGCACTTGTCATTCTGAGGTTGCTTTTCCCACTTGGTGCTTTTCAGATGTGTTGGCTTATAACTTTAACTTTGATGGTTGAAGTAGATGGAAGTAGTAGCCCCATATATCTGATATCAACTTGAGAAAATTCAGCTTCTCAAAAGTGTGGTTCCTCTAGCTCTGATTAAATGGCTTTTAAAAAGGGGGAAATACATGCAGCATAGAACCCACAGGACAATAATCTATAGCCCTTAATGCTAATTCAGTTTATCTTTTCTGAAAACCACTGATTTTTAATGGGTTGTTGATCTGATTCAGTAAGATCGTATTTGTAAGGAACATGATTTTATTACATATATGTATGGTCTTCAAGCAATGGTATAGTTTGAAAGAAAAAGTTGAAGTGGTTCTGAGGCCTAGTTTTTCCCCTTACGGTTGTATTTCTGTGTTCAAAATTCTTCATTGTCTTGTTTTATTCATCACAGGCAAAAACTGAAAGGACCCAGTAACTGTTTTCAAGCAAGTGGGACTTGATTTTGAGTGAATAAATGCTAAGCAAATGAAAGAGTTAAACAGCTCTTAATTTGGTAAGAGAAGGGGATACTTTTGCAGCATTGATTCTGGATACCTGAGACATCAGATTCTATAGAAATTTGAATGTAGAAATTTGAAACCCTATAGTTATGGGATTTTTGAAATACTAAAATTTTTAGTTGGAATATCCCTATTTGATTTTGATTTTGGGAAACAACATACTTTTGATAAAGCTGACATGGGGTGTTCTTCAATTTTTAGGAAAGCCAAGATGGAAAACAAGAGGAAGGCTTCCCTGAGAAGCACTAGCATGGGGGACCTTATCCCATCACAACAGAAAAGGCCACGAGGAGGAGACTGGGATGAAGATGGTCCTTCACAATTTGAAGAAGAACTGGCTTTTCTGGATGAGGTGGAGGCTGAGGTGGCTCTAGAAATGAAAGAAGCACAGTTGTCATCTGATGCCATTCCCCTTGGTGAGTTGCAGAGTTGCAAATTGAGAGAAGATTTTCTGAGGCAGAACAAAGTGACAGAGCAGTGAAGGTACCTGGAGAAGGATGATATGTGGATGGTAGTGGCTCTGGTGCTTTGTTAAAATTAAGCTTTGCGTTTCCATTAAATTCTCTATTACACAGTTCAAATTTATTTTAATATACTGTTTCAATGTTTTAGATATTGTTACAAGTAGTCCTTCATCTACAACTGAACCCCAAATTTCCATTGCTAAGCAAGATAGTTGTTAAGTGAGTCGTGTTCCATTTTACAACTTTTTTGCCATGGTTGTTAAGTAACTCGCTATAGCTGTTAAGTGAGTGGTGAGGTTATTAAGCGAATCTGGCTTTCCTCATTGACTTAGCAGAAGCTCCCTAAAAAGGTTGCAAATGACAATTCCAGGACCCCAGCATG
Source organism: Azemiops feae (assembly GCA_023970755.1). Classification (NCBI taxonomy): domain Eukaryota; kingdom Metazoa; phylum Chordata; class Lepidosauria; order Squamata; family Viperidae; genus Azemiops; species Azemiops feae. Next base: position 372,345 of record JALGBA010000382.1, read on the forward strand.
TTGCAACCATCGTAAATACATACCAGTTGACAAGCACCCAAAGTTTGATCATTTGACTGTGGGGATGCTGCAATGATCATAAGTGCAAGAACTGGTCATAAATCAATGCCATTATAACTTTGAATGATCATTAAACAAGTACTTATAAGTCAAACACTACCTGTATAGCATTGTCATTTATATCTCCCAATATTACAGAAAATATATTATATACATCATGTATCATACTAAGACTTATTAAACAATAGCTTAGGCTCTATGTCTCTTATTCCATGCTACCTTTCCTTCCTCTTTTTTTCGTTCATGATCTTTTAAAGTGCAATGTTTTATTGTTCAAAATCTGGGTTTGATTAAAATGGGATTGGTGGATAGCCGTATTGTGAGCTTTTCCTTGTTTCAGGTAAGCTCTTCTCATCAGTACACAACCCCAAGTGGCAGAGGCCACCACCTCCCAAAATAAATCCCAAAGAGGAAGGCCTGTGTTTCCAGCAAGTGGAACTAGACTATTATGTGGGTAAGTGTGTAAACAGGTTTGAGGTGCTGATAAAGAATTTTTTAATGACAGATAGATTGGTTTTATTCTTTTTCCTAGAAAAAGGTTTGCAGAACTAGATATTCTTATTCCTTGACTAAACAATAACTTTCTACTCCTGAGGGGAAGTCTGAAATTGTTATCGTTTCTGGGGGTTTTGACAGTTAGAACAGATCCACAGTTACTAATTCTTCTCTCCAGAAAAAAATGGGTAAGGAATGGAATTCCCCGTAGAGGTTTTAATCCCACTTTTGTTTTGCTTTTGCTTGATGTAAGAAAGTACCATAGCAAATAATCCAGGATGTATAGAAATGTGTTCTCAATGTGTCAATGGAAGGTGAATGAAATTAGGAAAATTTTCTCCAAGAAAAATGAAATTAAATTTAAAAACTCATCCATTCCTTTGTATCTTCAGCAAACATAACACATTTATCCTATTGAAAATATGTGTTGTTTGGGAGAAAAGTCCTACTTTTCAGAGACATATAATATATATACCAATTTTTCTTAAATATCTTTATATTTTTAAAAAAAGAATGATTGCTAAATCATGTGTATGGTATAAACAATCAGAAAATAATTATTTTAAACAGTATTATCAGAACTTAAATATGAAATGTAGTTGATGAAACCTGAAGCTTACCTTGAATTCCTATTTGCATGTTTATTTTACCTAGATGCTAAATAATGAGAAGACACTCTGGAATTTTTTTTGGGGGGGGGGGAGAATCATACAATACTGCTTTTTCACCAAGTAATATGTTCTCATTCTGTTCCTGAATCAGGTTCTCACATCCCTGGATTCCCTGGCTGTACCCAAGGTTCTGTACCTGTCCTGCGAGTGTTTGGTGTCACTGCAGCTGGCAACAGTATCTGCTGTCATATCCATGGTTTTGCACCTTATTTTTATGTGCCTGCCCCACCTGGTTAGTAAAAATTTATGGTTGATGGAAGGTCTGTCTTGAACTTGATCCTTACAATAAAATTTATTTCCCTCCGTGTTTTTTTTTTTAGGATTCCAAGCAGAGAATCTGGCTGAATTTCAACGGGAACTGAATACAGCTGTAATCCGGGATATGCGGTCCAACAAGGATGGTTTGAACCAAGTTGTTCTGGCAGTGGAGATCTGCAAAAAGCAGAGTGAGCATTTGTGAAGAGAGGGTGTATTGCCATCTGGTTTGGATGGCAAGAAGTTAGATTAGAGCTCGATATGGGTTACTTGGGCCTTAAAATCACAACTTGGTTATATAACAACACAATATTGTGCTTTCATGCTGAATCCCCATGATGTTGTTTTCAGTGCTACTCCCCAAAGTTGTTGTAATAGTTGTACATTACAGATTAGGATGAACTTGCTTGGATAGTATATCGTAAAAGCCATGGACAATTCCAAATTAGCAAATCAGTCCATTCTAATCTTTATTCTGTGGCAAGGATTGCCTCCAAGCACTAAATATGGAAATTTTACAAAAGTTGTGTTGTTGTTTTTTTCCTGTGGACTAGTAACCTTTTTGAACTTATTACCTGGGTAGCTTACCCATCTTTAATGCATGCAAAGTTTCAGGAGGCAAAGAGGAGGAGCAATAAGCAGATATGAAGGACATTGATGAAAGTTATTTATATAAATTGATTGGATGAGAAATGGGGATTTGAGGTGTTGGGAGTGATAGTCCTCCATTTTTAAAATGTCTTAAGACTTCTCCTCATTTTAGACATGTATGGCTTCCACGGGCCACATCTCTTATCCTTCCTGAAAATTACAATGGCCCTGCCCCGGCTAATTGCTCCTGCCAAGAGATTGCTGGAACAAGGGCTGCGGTGTGGAACACTGGGAACACACAATTTTCAAGCCTTTGAAGCCAATATTGATTTTGAAATCAGGTGAGACTTAACTATTGAGCAAGTTGACTTCCTTTACCAAGCATTGTTTTTAATCCCAAGAAATCCTTCAGAACCATAGGTGTCATGTACTTTGCTTGGTGAAAAAATGGGAGAACCTTGGTAAGACTCTCAATCTATTATACTAGAATATAATGTTTCAGTAGGATAGCCCTCAAAATTGCTTGGAGTTACAGTATATGGTTTTTACAGGAGACCTAAAAATTAACATAAGAATGAGACTTCAGTGCTCACATGATTTCACATGTTTATGAATAAGCTTTTGTTTACCAGAAATTACTAGTCAAGATTCTGCAATGCAATAAATGGAAGTGGGCTATAATTACAATTAAATGTATTTTGAGATGTTGCCTCTATTCTTAATTTCTCTTGGCAACTTTCAAATGAGTTGAGCTTAAATTCCCATAATTCTTAGCCATTGCATTTGAAGGTCGCCAGGTTGTGGAAGGTTATCTTAGACTGTTTTCTAATATATTTAGACATTTTTAAGAAACATAAACAGATATAAACAGCAAGATAAGTGAATAAAATACAGACATTGGAGCATACTCCCATAATTTACTTAGTAAGCCATTTTACCATGAGGGAATCCCTGTGGTAATCTTTTTGAATTGCATTGAGAGTTACTCTTTTAATCCCAAAATGGAGGGAAGATGCCATAATGCTTGGTGGGGATGAGGACCAAATATCTCTCCATCAACTTTGTCTCCAAACTTAGATTCATGGTAGACCGGGATATTGTTGGCTGTAACTGGATTGAATTGCTTGCTGGAAAGTATCGCCTGCGACAAGAAGAGTCTGGTGGAGAATCTGAAAAGGAGAATCCACGCAAGGTGGTATTGGTGGGGAGAGTTAGAAAAGCCAGAACATGTTCAGAAAAGAGTGACAAAGAAAATCAGAGGACTAGAAATATAGTTATGTAAAGAGAGAGAGTGAAGGAACCTTTCCAACTTTATGATTTCTTCCTATTTTCTGATTTTTACTAACCCTCATTCCCATTATGTCCTAACAATACTGTCTGAAATAGTTTGAGGTGAAAAGTAAATTACTAGTCCAGAATTATCCAAAGCTTCATTACACAGTATTCATTCGAAACTAGATTTTCTCATTATTACTTTCTAATGTTGACTATATTGTATAAGCTATATATAGGCTATAAGAAGACTCTCTTGTAAGAAGAGAGTCTTGTGAGTGCATTGAATGAACTGGCCAAAGTGTATAGGCTCATAGGTCATCACATAGGTGTGATGTTCGAGCAGAAGAAATATTTTCTGGAATACATTAATTCTGTAGCAATCTTAGGTTGGGAACATACAAAGGCTGAAGTCCTTTTATAGGAATGTCTGGATTTCTAGCTTTGTTTTTTCATCCTGTTTTAGGTGTCGCTCTGTCAGCTGGAAGCTGATGTGGGTTGGATGGATTTCATTAGCCATCCACCTGAGGGAGAATGGCAGCGTATAGCTCCCCTGCGTGTCCTCAGTTTTGATATTGAATGTGCTGGACGTAAAGGTATTGAGGGCAAATTTGAAAAGGGCAGAATGTTAATGAAATATATCAGCTTAAGCTTAGAAGTAGGAATAATTGCCAGCTTACACAACAGAGTGGTTGTAAGAAGGCTCACATAGCAGATATGCAGAGTTGTATTAGCTATACGAGCCAAACAAATCCTTTGAAGAAATAAGTGGGTATGTGGTTTAATTGTGCCATGCTTTACTGATTACAAATTAGAATGACCAATTACTCATTATATTGTCAGATACAATTCTGCTTTACAAATTAAAAGAATGGCTTAGAAACAGATCGACAGTTCTAAAAGCTTGGAATATGGGCTCTGAGGCTCCCCATCTAAGTTATAACAATAAATTGCTCATACTTCAGATTCAATAATAGATGCCCTTGAGAGTGAAAGGTGAGCAGTTCTTATGTTAATAGTCTCTTCTGTAACTCATCCCTTTTCTGTGTTTTGGCTCAGGCATTTTTCCTGAACCAGAGAAGGACCCAGTAATCCAAATTGCCAATATGGTTCTACGCCAGGGTGAGAAGGATCCTTTTGTGCGTAATGTCTTCACTCTACAAAACTGTGCCCCTATTGTGGGCTCTCAAGTGCTTTGCTTTTCAAAGGAAGATGAACTTCTCAAGGTAAGGCTTACATTATCTCAGATCTGTGGAATATGATGAACTTAGAGCATTGTTTTTCAAACTTGACAATCTTAAGATGTATGGGCTTCAATTCCCAGAATTCCCCAGCCAGCATGCTTAATATGGAATGTATCTAGTTTTAGGATTTGTGTCTGGATAATATATCCCATTTTAAGTGGTATTTATGGAGAAGTATTGAAAATTCACAAGATCAGACAAACCTTTAAGCCTCACTATAGATAATATGATGGAATGCTACACCAAGTTCCAGTGTGAACTGTGATAAAGGATGTATATATGGCCTAATGTGTAAGACAAGACAGTTCTTGTGCCAGACTATGAAAGAAGAAAGATTAGCTATTCCAGATGTGGAAAATATGGAATGCATCAAAACTCTGACATAAAAAGTAGGGAAAATAATATCTGAGACTTGTGGAGGAAAGACCTGAATAGGTTATGTAATTTCTACTTGTTCTACTCATTCTTCCCTCCTTTAGTTTGGCCTGGGGTTGGTTCGTTTATTCATCATATTGCATGAAACCTTGATTTACTATACCTTGGAGCAATGGATTTCGTATGCAATGGATAATTTTTCTGCATTAAGTGAAATTTTATTTGCATAAATAAGTCTCTACATTACGAGTGAATCCTCTCCAACTGAATGGACATTTGTTTATAACAGACAATCCCTCCCTCCAACTAGTCCATTAAAATGAGGCTTATTATATTGGAAAAAAAATTCAAATATCCAAGATTGAATGGGAGCAAACATAGTATCATGAAAAGAAAGACTTAAAAAGCCATTGGTTTTAAGATACAAGAAACTTTATTTCATGAAATTGTCATTTTTGAATAGCGTAGTTATTCCCATAAGCATAAAGTCTTTCCATTCTAATTTAAGCACTTATGTATTTAAGAGGGGATGATAGAATAATTGTATTTCTCCAGAATTTACATAGTGGAAGATCTTAAACTCTGACAGAGTTTAGAACTAAACTAAACAATTCTGGCCCAAATGGGCTGATGGTCTTTGTAAATGACTTCAATTGTTTTGAGATTCTTCTGATGAATCTGAAGTGATACGCTTCAGATTATAGCATCAGCTTCTAGTTTCAGCTTTATTATGTGCATGCACAAGAGATCCACATAAACTCATTAAGCATTCTAAAAACTTAAAATAAGGATTGGTTGCAGCTCAGTGCTTTGTTTGGAAGCATCCAATTTGCTTTGTAGAAAAGATAAAGGTAAGCCGGAATGGTAGAGAACTCTCCTTTGGGTCAGTGCTGCAGGAGAAGCAGGTTGCAGGTTTACCCAGTTTACTTTTGATGAATATAAGTTTTGTGGATGATCATGCTCTTTTTAAATAGGTAAGCCACCTGTAGCAACTTTGTAAGAGCATCTCTCATGCTTCATGATCCAAATATGTCCTTTGATCTAAAAGGCCTAAAAATTAATGTTTTTCCAGACTTGGGCAGAATTTATACGAACTGTAGATCCTGACATCATCACCGGCTATAACATCCAGAACTTTGACTTTCCTTATCTCCTTACCAGAGCCCAGACTCTCAAGGTAATCTGCACATTTCCTTCTGGTAGTACTTTTTGTTTTCTTCAAATGATTTGTATTCGCCAGTCTAAAGAAGGAATTACTAATTGAATCCTTTTTTCATATTTTAACATGCTCAACAAAATCAATTAGCGCCGTACTTTAATCTTACCTATAAATTCACTTGCCCTGCCCATACTCTTCATTCGTGCCTCAAAGTTTGTTTTTCTTCATCCCCAGGTCATCCCATTTCCCTTCTTGGGCCGTATTCTTTCCCGCAAGTCTGTCATCCGTGACTCTTCCTTCCAGTCTAAGCAGATGGGACGGAGGGAGAATAAAGTCATTAACATGGAAGGCAGAGCCCAATTTGATCTACTTCAGGTAAAAAAAAATCCCCCCTCCCCATAGTTCCATTTTACAGATGGGAAATTGAAGCTGAGAGGCAGTGGCAGCTGAAGGCTGCATTTTTCCTATGGGGACATGCAGTTTCTCATAATTTAGCTTTTTCTCTTCTTGTAGGTTCTATTGAGGGATTACAAATTACGCTCCTACACCCTGAACGCTGTCAGCTATCACTTCCTGCAGGAGCAGAAGGAAGATGTCCAGCATTCCATTATTACAGACCTGCAGGTAACACTTGATAGCCATGTTTTGCAAGTAGTATTTCCCTCCCCCCCCCCCCGGTATGAATACCCTTTTGTAGTTGTTACTGGTTTTATTATCCCAGTGGCTTCTATCGGTCGTATGATTGATTTGGATCACTGAACAAGGGAACCAAATGTTGGACTCTAGATCCTTTGCTTGCATCTGCACCTCTCTTTCCTTTTTGTTTCTGTGCCCATATTTTTTTCTCTCTTCTTAGATCCTCCCTCTCCTTGACTCCATGGGGAGCACTTACGTTTTGGGGAAAACACTAAAATTGCTGTCTTATATGGCAAACACTCTTCAAGTGCTTAGAAAGGACTACCTGAACATTATATAGCAATGGTGGCGAACCTATGGCATGGGTGCCAGAGGCGGCACTCAGAGCCCTCTCTGTGGGCACGCGCGCCGTCGCCCCAGTCCTAGGCCTTCAGCTGGGTTTTATAAAACCTTTTCACTTTAGGCCTCCGCCGCCGTGTGCGGAAAAAAAAAAAGGTTCAATCAGTCAATTTCAACTTCTCGCGGGAAAAAAAAAGATCTTGCAAAGTTGGAATTGATTGATTGAACTTTTTAGTCCCACCCAGTCTGCTGTTACCACCGCAGCCACGCCCAGCCAATTGGCCACGCCCACCCGGCACTCGACGATGTATAAGTGGGTTTTGGGTTGCAGTTTGGGCACTCGGTCTCTCAAAGGTTCGCCATCACTGTTATATAGCATATGCCTTCCTCTCTTGATTTTGCCATTCCTCTCTTGTTTTTTGACATGTCATTCCTGTCTTGATTTTATGCTGCAGCCATGAAAGTCAAATCATAGTGCTGCAGGTTCGATGCAGACAGGGTTAGATAGGGAGATAGGGAAGTCCCCTGGACTGGAAGTTTCTTAATCCTGATTTGTGTGCATTATGACAATAGAAAGCCCTTCTTTTTTTTTGATACAGTGAATTCTTATGCATATCCTTTGCTTCCTTATTTCTTTCTGAAAGAGTTTTTTTTCCTTCAGAACTTTTATTATATGCTTTTTCAAGACAATAATTCTTAAGAAAAACAAATAAAATCAACTATTAAACAGGCATAAACTTTTCAGAAGAAGAGATAATTAGGGGGGGGGGAAACCCTGTACGCTTGGCAGTAACCTCTTGTACCTCAGATAATAAAATTAAACAAAATAAAAGGCATGGTTACAATACAAAAAAAGTTATCTTGACTTGGACAAGTTATTTAAATCTTGTGGATCTGAGATGGAAAAGTCAGTGTATTATACGAACTAAATTACATCAGGTGTCAGGATTTAACAGGCTGTCATTCTTAATTTGTCTGTGCAATAGAGGGAACAAGAGACACAGGTTGTCCTTGGTTTGAAGACCAGCACAAGGCTTTCATCACTGGAGAGGATCTGTGTCAGATGAATTAGAAAAGCCCAACAGCCACCTTGTGCCATTCTTGATCAGGGAACATACAGGAAAATTGATTAAATGGTTCATTCAGCTGATGTATCCTCTCAGGGAGGATGACATATTTTGGGCAAATCAGGTAGAACTACCTTTCCCTGATTAAGTTAGACATGAAATGATCCTCAGTGATCCTGCTAGCTTTGCCTATGCTTTGCCTTTTCTCTTTGAGAAGGAAAAATGTGAAATGTGATGAGACCCAGGTGAAATGTGAGGTGGCAGCCCATCCAGGGTAGGGGTGGCAGGTTGTCAGCCTGGTAGATCAATAGTTCCTCATACCTGCCATAGAGAACGGGTGCTCAATCTTTTTTGGGGTCAAGGTTCTTATATCATTTTCTGTTAAGACTGCATGTGTTCGTAACAAGGTGAAAAGTGGGTGACGGCCAAAGGGGAAGTGCATATGTCCAGAGTAAAGCACATAATTTTCTTTAACCTCATGTACTTTTTTTCATAAATTGGTTCTTTCCCACTCCACCCTCCTCCTCCATCCAATCCTAAAATCTCTATTTAATTTAAGCTAATATATTAAAAATTAACAGTGAATGACGAAGTTAGCCTTGAGCTGAATTTCAACCAGTTATCCTTGAGGTGAACCATTGAGCAGCTACTGGAACGATCAAAAAGCTATTTCTTCTGAAAAGAAGGCCTGAAAAGAGTGGGGATGAGTGTTCCCTGGGCAGGATCTCAGCCGACCTATAATACCAGCAGTCAGAGGACTATACCGCTACCACCCTTCTCCATTCCCATACCAACTTAGCGTCTCTACCACTTTGCTTCCATTGCTTGGAGAGCACTACATGAATAGTGCTTCTATTGCTATATGGAGTTTTCCTGTTTCCCTATAAATTTGGCCAGCTTTGATACTTAAGACACATACATGCGTATATTTCTTGGCTCCTGGTTTTCCCCCTCCAGAAATGAATTTCTGTTTTTTAAAAAGAAACTAACTGGATGATTTTAATCATTTTTGTATTTATTTGTCTAAAGCTGAAATGCTATCTCCTTGAGCTCCTCCTGACCATCTTTGACTTCCCCTTGCAGAATGGTTCAGATCAGTCACGTCGGCGACTGGCTGTGTACTGCCTCAAGGATGCCTATCTGCCACTGCGGCTTTTGGAGAAGCTCATGTGTGTCATCAATTACATGGAGATGGCGAGAGTCACTGGGGTACCTCTTAGCTATCTTCTAGCCCGGGGGCAACAAATCAAAGTGGTATCCCAACTTCTGCGTCAGGTAAGGAGAAACTGATCTTTTGCCAACAAGGTCAGGGGATCAGAAGCTCAAATCTTGAGAAGATGTTTACTATGAAACGTGTGCGAAGAAGCATAGCGTGTAGCTGTCAATTGTCTCAAAGATACTTATCTGCCACTGTGACTTTTGAGAAAGCCCCATGTGTATCGCTAATTACATGGAGATGGCGAGGGTCACTGGGGTACCTCTCAGCTAGCCCCATACTTATCCAATAGCAAGTTTATATCTGTTTAGTTCTGTACACACAGAACTGTTGTAAAATATTATTTCCTCCTGAGAAGGACCTTATAAAATTGAATTCACAGCTGAAGAATTAGAAGCGCAAGTGCAATATCAATATATGGTCTGATTTTTATTACTTTACTACTATTATTAATTACTATTTTATCTCACCCTTACTCCAGAGAACTCATGGTAGCATATATTCTCCCACTATCTCACCTTTAATCCAAACAACTGTTCTTTAAAAAGGGATGGGCTAATGGATAATTCATTACTAAGCTGTGTGACTGATTGAAGATCTGAAGCTGGATCCTCTCATCATATGAACCACCATGTTGGTTTTCTTATCAATCATATTTATGTCTTGCTACAGTCATGAACTTGGTGGATTTAGATAAAACCTCTACAAAAAGTTTCATCCTTCCAGTTCCTTTTCAGTAATCTTTCATTGCTTTCTGGGTTTAGAATCCATGTGATTTGTTCAGTTCCAGCTTATGAAAATACATGAATCCAGCCATTTTACTCAAGCTATTACCATTCAGACTGCGGAATATTCCATGAGCCAAGCCAACCATAGGTGGTTCAACGAAGCATAATTAAAACACCATAGTTTTAATTTGTGAAACTGGCCATTGTAACTGTTTGGATGTAGGCTTGGATTGTAAGCTGATTTTTTTTTTTAAAAAAAAAATATGTCAATGTTATGCAGCATTTTATTTCTTCACTGCTATCTAATGACACAAGGAATATTACCCTGAATATATGGAAAATGACAGTATGAAAAAAAACATAGTGCATAAATCACAATTCATCAGTAATTAAATGTGTAGCAAATTATAAGGCTGTGAAGAAATGGGACAGTTTTTATAGTTAAAAGTTTGCTCCTCCCCAGCCCATTCTTATTGAATGGGTCATTAGGGAATTGAGCTTTTTTTTTTTTTTGCCAGGTATATTTAAAATGTAATGGAAGAAATCCCACCTAGTAGCAGAACGATAAGAGTAGCTCCAAAGCTGATATTTTTCTCCCTTCAAAGGCTATGAAGCAGAATCTGGTGATGCCGGTGGTGAAGACAGAAGGTGGGGAGGACTACGCTGGTGCAACTGTCATTGAACCTCTGAAAGGGTAAGTTTTGTAAGTCCCGAAATTCGGGAAATGAGATTTTTCTTAAATTAATGGATGCGAAGGTGGGAAGGAATTTGTATGTGTATGTGTTGTGTATGTGTTGTGTACTCTGGTTGAGAGGTGTTGCAGAGACGCATAAGCAAACTTCATGCATTGTCCTAAACCAGGGGTAGGCAACCTTGGCTCTTTTATGACTCGTGGACTTCAACTCCCAGAATTCCTGAGCCAGCTATGCTGGCTCAGGAATTCTGGGAGTTGAAGTCCACGAGTCATAAAAGAGACAAGGTTGCCTATCCCTGTCCTAAACCATGGCTCTTTTTGCTTGGTTTGGTTCACTGAGATGCATGAACTTGATGCTTTGCAAATATGTGTAAACTAGGTTCAGGCCATGTTAAAACAAGCCATAACAACATTATATATGAATTTAGTTATTGAGTTTTTCTTCCATATATGAATCTTGGGTTCAGAAAAGAGGACCATGGTGAGAAAACAGTGGGTTGGGTCCCAGGCTGTTCCAACTTTGGGCAATGGAGAAGAAGACTCTAATTTGAGAAGGAGATCCCCATGAAGTTGAATCCTAGACTCTTTCCTTGATGAAAGGTGGAAGAAGGATGAAATGATTTTCTGGAGGGATAGCAAAGAAGAGCATTTTGTCTAATTCAGTCCTATTTAGTTTGGCAGATTCATTGGGACTGCAGTTAAAGGCGTATTTGCTGAGATTTCTGGGAATTGTAGTTCTAAGATCTTTAGAGAATGCCATTGGAGAGGAGGGTGGAGGAAGAGATTAGAATAGATTAGATTAGGCAGAGAGATAATTCTCCCCCTCTGTATATGAGTGGGGGGAGTATACACATTTAAATAAAAATATTTCTCTTTTAGCTATTATGCTGTGCCAATTGCAACCTTGGACTTCTCCTCATTATACCCTTCAATCATGATGGCTCACAATCTGTGCTATACTACTCTTTTACAACAGGGGGCAGTTGAGCGCTATGGGTGAGTGAAGAAGGATGGTATCTTGCTAACTCTTACTCAGTTACCTGAAGAGTTGAATGGGAGGAAATCATAAATGATAAAACCCACTAGCCCTCATTTCCTAGAGTTGGAGAGACAAGAGTGGCTTTTTGATGCTTCATGTTGATTGACACAATTATTTTCCCCAAAACTTAGCTGATTGGTTATAAGCCTCATTATTTGCAAGTTTGTTTTATCAAAATCCAGAGGCCTGATACCCAAGATCTCCAACAAAATTTTATTGTAAGTGAAAAGGGATTTGAAGCAGGGAACCTGAGTAGGGAGGGGAGATGACGGAAGTATATTATTGAAGCAAGATGTAATTTAAACTGAGATAGTAACGTTTAAACCAGCAATTTGGACTTCTAGATTATTTATGATCTGACTGATTGTTTCTTGTTTTACTAGGCTTTCCCCAGAGCAATTCATTCGCACCCCTACGGGGGACCATTTTGTGAAGTCATCTGTTCGTAAAGGTCTTCTGCCTGAGATCTTGGAGAACTTGCTGGCTGCTCGTAAGAGGTGAAAAGGGAGGAATATGGGAATATAGGTCATAATTTAACATGTAGACTACAGGAACAAAATAGAATACTTGAACAGAATAGAACACATTAATAGCTCTGGTTCAGTCTTGCTATCTCCAATTAAGAAAACGTCAGGAAGCAGGACAGTAAGTCAGTAGAGGGCATTGCCTAAAGCGCTGGATTGCTGTTCTGGTCAGAGTGGATATTTATTGGCTTGGATTACAGTGTATTTCATATGAACACACTGCCATTGGCAGGAGCCTGAATCCATAGATATTTCTGAACAGAGATAGAGCTGGTAAGGGAAACTAGTAAAGAAGAACTGGTGGTTTTACCTCATTCTGTTCCTTCTTTGGCTAAGGGCCAAGCTAGAATTGAAGCAGGAGACTGACCCATTTAAGCGACAGGTGCTGGATGGACGGCAGTTGGCTCTCAAGGTCAGCGCCAATTCTGTTTATGGATTCACCGGGGCCCAAGTAGGCAAACTGCCTTGCCTTGAAATCTCACAGGTAAGCCTAACCCAGTGATGGCGAATCTTTTAGAGACCCAGTGCCCAAACTGCAACCCAAAACCCACTTATTTATCGCCGGGTGGGCGTGGCCACGGTGGTCATGGCAGACTGGGTGGGTGGGGCCAGGGCGGTGGGGGCCAGTCCCTCACCATCTCTGGGGCATGGCATGGGTGCCCACAGAGAGGGCTCTGAGTGCCGCCTCTGGCACGCGTGCCATAGGTTCGCCACCACTGGCCTAACCTCTCTCAAAGTTAGGGTTGTTCCACAGGATCTGTTTCTGAATGCTGGAAGCCATTGTTATGTGTCTCCTGTCGGGGCAGTTGTATATCTACACATCCATGTTTCAATAAAGTATTTCCTACTGTCACTTAAACTGATTTCACATAAGATATCTGGCGTCTTTGCCCTCTTGTTCCTTGACTTGCTAATAGCTTGTGCTAAGATATTAAAAACTATTTTTACATTTTAAAATGAACCAATGTTTTATAGTTGATCAATTGAAGCTTTAAAGCAAGCAGAAGGAAGTAGAAACATATTTTAATTTCATGTGAGGGGCTAATGCAAAATTGTCATCAAAAGATTTTTTTAAAAAAATACTAAACAAATTCCTGTAGTGCAAGATAATCTAAAATAGCCATTTCTAATTTGGACATTTTAGAATATAACTTCAACCAACAGCGCCAGAAATAAGGGATGATGGTAGCTGTAGTTGCACAATATTTGGAAGGAGTGATGTTGAAGAAGATTTGCATTGTGACAATTAACTATAACAACTAAACAAAAACTCTTGACGGATGGATGTGCTTTCTCTGAAGATACCAAAGATAGGCAAGGGGAAGCCCATGACCTATGTGGGATAGCCCAAGGTGTCGGGTTATCTATGCTTGAAAACAAAATGTTCAGCTTTTGCATCTTGATTATTCTAGCTACAGTTCTACAAGTTTGGTTAGATAGCCAGCAGATATTTGCTTGGAAACTAAGCAGGCTTTCTAAGTGGGCAGAGAACTTAATATCAGAACATCAAATTTCAGGGTTCACTATTTTCTAGAAACATTATAAGAGAATTAAAGATTGTTTTAATTCTCTGATTTATTGGCTTTTGAGTACTATTGAACATTGTCTCTATAAAATATATGCACTTTTAAAATTGTAGCAGTTTTTTTAAAAAAACAACAACTTTTGACTGTTGGGGAGGAGCACACTTAGAAAATGATTCAGAGGAAGTGCTTTATACTAATATGCAAGCACAGCACCTCTCTGCTATTTGTCTAATAGAAGCCTGATTTTGCCTGACTTCCAAATGAGTCTAAAAACAGAAAAGATGCTTTGAAGAATCTACGCAATTCTTGAAGCACTGGCCTTTTTTCTCAGATCCTACTGACTGCTCAGTTTTTACTCAATTTGGATTCTCAGAAAGTCCTTTTGCAAGCACTGGAATTCCTCTAAGCAAGATAATATTAACAGCCCAGTTGCTACTCACCAATTAGATTTCCTATTAGAGGAAGTGATAAGAACCAACTTACTGGGTCAGAGTCAAAAACTGCCTCCCCCTTTGCAAAAAAAACCTTCCTCCTGTTGCTTTAATTAAAAGGAAAAATGAAAGCATATTTCGTAAGCCAGATGCTGTAGTTGTGATAAGGTGATAACAACCTTCTAGTTGTTAAGTTAGAAATAATCCTTGATTCCTTTTCTATTTACAAAAATTCTATACAATCAATACCCTTGCCTGGGTAAGTATTGCTAAAAAGTTCTCCTGGACTTCTTGATTCCTTTGGGAAGCTTATCTGGTATTGCTTACTACAGATGAATACAGTTTGTAGCAAAAATGGTTTTCATAAACATACCTAATCTGAGAGAGAAAGTAGAAAATATTTTTTCAAACAGCAATTATTTCTTCTAACAAATTAAGGAAGCCCTAAGTTCTTAGTGTTTGGCAAAGATGGTAACATCAGGTACAGTTTTTTATAGAGACGGTAATAGAGACTGATGAAAACTGTCAATTGAATGTGGAACATTGAAATTTAAAGTTACTGCAACTAAATTTTTTGTTTGTCTCCATGAAGACAAAAATAATGCTATGCTAACTCTTCCTCCTTTCCAGAGTGTGACTGGATTTGGGCGTCAGATGATTGAGAAAACAAAGCAACTGGTAGAATCCAAGTACACTATTGCCAATGGATATAGTGCTGATGCAAAGGTGAGCAAGAGAAGGGCAGACTTATATTTCAATAGTAAATGGATAGAGAAAGTGAAAAGGCAACATACTTTGTAGAATAGCAGCATACAGCTTTTTTTTCTGTTGAGGAATAGATCAGTTGGGTAGTGTATGTTAATGAAGGCAGTGCCAGAACTAAAATTGGATACCCGGTCTTTTCTTTAAAAAAAATTAACACCTTTTATCAAGCTGAAGGCAGCCAGGGGAGAAGTCACTAGGTCTTGGCAGAAGTCTGAAATGTTTGGCTTGGGCAGAAATGAATTTGAAATATTTGAAATTAAGCAAAAGTCATATGAAATTCAACTGAAACCCACTTCTGGCTCTAGAGCTAAGGTTGCCCATGCTTGCCTTAGAGGAGAAAGCATTTGCTATATTCCAGTATTGGTTAGCATAAAACTTGCCTTGTCATCTTCTGGGATCTTGTCCTGAACACACTGTTTACACATTTCTTTGGCAACATGTAATGGTATGAGGGAATGACTTTGGGTGACAGGAAGAAGAGCCACAGACGAGACAACCGTTATGCAAAAGGGTATCTTAGCCCACAAAGACAGTGAGGGTGTGGGAAGCATTTCAGAAGGGACCCTCCCTAATTTTCTGGCAAGTAAAGTAAAGGCTGGGAGAAATGCTTTCTGAATTGCATAATTCTGACACTAACCTTAAAATAAAGATAATTTTGGTATTCATGGTTTATGCTTCTTGTCTGGTCTACTTCAAAGGACTGACACAATATAATCATATTTCCAATGACTTCTAAAATTGGGGTTAAGAATTGGAGGTAATTGCATCTTCTCACTATAGTGAACGGGGGAGAGGCAGAACTGACCAAAGGAAGAGTGGTGGTATGATATGTCTTTTGACAAAGGAATCTAAAGTAGGTCTTTGGTGTGACAGAAGTGCTCCGAGATAAAGAAGGACAAGAGTTCTTGAAGATTTCATTCTTTCCTTGAAGGTTATATATGGCGACACAGATTCAGTGATGTGCCGCCTGGGTGTGGAATCAGTTGCTGAAACCATGGAACTAGGCAGGGAAGCAGCAGCCTGGGTCTCCAGCCATTTCATTTCACCCATCAAATTGGAGTTTGAGAAGGTACGTTTGATGAGCGTGGAAGTAGGTTTGAAGAAGTACTTGACACAAGATTGTCAAGCTGTTTTCCAGTGTGGTCCTTCCAGGTGTGTCCAAGCTGCACTTCTGGAATTATGTTTCTTACATCTCTGAAGAACATCTGATCAGGGAAGGTTTCACCAGCAGAATGTTATATAAAGGTAAAACTCTCCTGTTGGATTCATGTCCAGGCAACTTCATATGTCCATGTAATTTTCTTGGCCATTCCCTTCTTCCAGGACATTTCTTTTTCAATTTTGTAATCCAGCCTAAAGTCCTGGAATTTCCTGTTAGACTCTCACTTGATCCTGCTTAGCTTTTTGAGATCTGCCAAAGTTGGCTAGAGGATCGCTACCCAGCAGGGCATTTTTTGCAGGAGTCAGATAGTGAAGACAGAACATAGTGATACTGAGAAGCTGTGGAATGACAGTAAATGTTCAGAAGCTTTAATCAAAATTACCAATATTAAGTTGTTCAATGAATATTAAAATATCAAACTAGATAACTGTTTTAACTGTGAGAACACAGTTAATTTGCACATTTTTGTTACATGCCTGGAAAAAAAACATTGTGGTCTTCAAATTACTAGAATTCCTTAAACGCACATCTGAATGGTCTACTTTCAGCTAAAACTCTTATCTCTCTACTTCAAAGTCTTCCATTGAGAAGAACAATAGAGAGTGTTGCTATATTGAATATTTTATTGAATTGAACTGAATACTTTTATTTGGCCAGATGAGATTAGACACACTAGGAATTTGTCTGGTATAGAAGCACTCAGTGTACATGCAAAGTAATAGAGAGAATAATAATACTAATAAAAGGAGAAGCAAAGAAGATAAGAAGGATAAATAATAATATTACAGGCACCCTATATGGGTTAGTATACATCAGACATGTCAAGCTTGCGACGTCACGTACATTGCCGGCAATGGGGTGGGCACGGGCTTCCGCATGACGCGTCCGGCCCGTGGGCCAGCAGTTTGACACTCCTGGTATACATAGTAAACAGAACTGTGAGAATTAGGTTTTCAGCAGAGTGATGGCACAAGTCATCTATAGCTCCATCCTGAGGGAAAGAGTTGAAGCAATTTATGTCCAGGATGTGAGGGATCTGTAGATATCACCCCAGCTCTCCTTTTGACCTGTACAATATACAGGAGATACTTCTATGGAAGGCAGACTGATTGCAATTATTATTTCTGCAGTCTTGACCACCCATTGGCATCTGTACCTGTTCTGTTTGCATACATACAATTCTCAAAGCAAAAAGGGATCTTTGTATCCCTTGTCCAGCCTTATTGCATTTCCTTGTCACTTCTTATTCCCTTTCACTCAGAATACTACCAAACATCTTCCCAAGCCTACTTAACCGGCTAATTCCTCTATAGTTTCTGCCTTCACTCTTGATACCTTTTCATTGCTTTCCATTCTTCCAGTCTTCAGTGCCATCCTCATGAATATGCTAAGGAAATTGTCCACTCCATAAACAAAAGTGGAGTGTTTGTTCTCAAACCAGACAGTTATTTCTTCAGTTCCTAAAATCCTATTCAAATTAAATAGTTGGATAAACCTTCTGCAATGGAATCTGGTTTTGGGAATTACATAAAGCCATGATATTTTCTCTACCAGGTATATTTTCCATATCTCCTAATCAATAAGAAGCGCTATGCTGGCCTGTACTTTTCCTCCAACTCTGACATGCATGACAAGATGGACTGCAAGGGCATTGAGACTGTGCGTCGAGACAACTGCCCCCTGGTGGCAAACCTCATCAACACCTGTCTGCAGAAGCTGCTCATAGATAGGTCTGTAAATTTGAGCAGAAATTGTTGTGTCTGATGAGCATCTCTTGAGTAGCAGGAATGTGTTTGCAGAGGGACAGTATGAGCAAATATTTGCAACTGCTAAACTGTATTTTTAATTGCAGTATTTCTGACTTCTACATAGTATGTCTTTGGTGAGCAATGTGGGAATTTCAGTCTATGTCCTCCCCTTCCCTTCCTTTTTTGTCCTCACAACAGCTCTCTGAGGATGGGCTGAAAGAGAATAATTGACCCAATGAATTTTGCAGTTGAATGGAACAATTTGAAGCTGGGTTTCCCCAGTTCATTGTAACATCCTGAGCAATAGACTACATTAGCTCCTAAAATGACACATTGCCCCTTTGACTTGAGACGTTTTATCCCCATCCCCACTCCAGCCTGTCTGTACTTTATAAAGCTCAGAATTGGTGTCCTGTTTTCAAGAGGACACTCCAAATTGTCACATGCACTGTACTTTTCAGGGACCCTTCTGGGGCTGTAACCCATGCCAAGGAAGTGATTTCAGATCTGCTGTGCAACAGAGTTGACATTTCGCAGTTGGTGATTACCAAGGAATTGACACGCACTGCAGATGAATATGCCGGGCGCCAGGCTCACGTGGAATTGGCTGAGAGGTGAGCTGAAAGCAAGAGAATGCTTTAATTCACTTTTTCTTGTTTTAAGAGTGCAGCAAGGGTGTTCTAACTTTAAAATGCTCGGTATCCAGACTTGGTGAAAGTAGACTAAATCTGTTAAACAACCTTCTATTGATCCAGTCCTCTAGTCCTTTCCTAATCTAGTCTTATCTAGCAACAAATTTCCAAGGACTTTTTCCTAGCCCTGCAGTATGCCAAGGATTGAACCTGGCATCTTTTGCATACACAAAGCACATGCTCTCTCAACTATTTCTGGTCCCTCTCTTGGGATTTGATAAGGAAACTGTCATGCAGTGCTGAAGGTTTGGAGCTGCCTCATCTCTCTTTCCCCACAGTCTTGCTACCCTAAGTGATACCCACCCTGTCTGCCCTCAGGGCAGCGGAAAAAGGTGTGTGGGTGTGAGGTGGCCAGCCAGGCATGACTGAGGGGAAAGGCAGAAATAGCCGTGGTGAGTGCAGCTGCAAGTGGAACTTCTGTGACACCCACCTCTTGGCTCTGGGCTTCCTGTCTTGGCTGCAGCCATGTTATCCGCCACCCAGAGACACCTGGGAGATAACAGGGCCCTTTTGGCTGCTCCACTGCCTCTCGATAAACAGAAGTTTAGAAGGTGAAAGTGCCCTGGTGTAGCCACATTTGTGGAGGAGATCTAACACTAGCTTTACTTTCTGCTGTATATTTCCTTTGCCATTCTCCCATTCCTTCAGCCCCTTTTGATTCCTACTCAGATATCTCTCTGCTCAAGGAAAATACTCCACTTGGGTCATGTGTGAAAACTTGCCATCTCCCATGTCTGAAACTTATAATTGTCCAGAGCTTTTTATTCTGCTTCCCTCTTTCTCAGTCCATCCTGACTCTGCTCGGGCTTAATTTGCAGTCTCTTCTTCTGAGATTACTTAGTTCCAGCCTGCCTCCATCCTTCATGCAATCCTTCTCTTTGACCTATGCGGCCCTCCTATCACTTTTCCCTTTAGGATGCGCCGGCGGGATCCTGGCAGTGCTCCCAACTTGGGAGATCGAGTTCCTTATGTTATTATCAGCGCAGCCAAGGGTGTTGCAGCGTACATGAAATCTGAAGTAAGTATGGAGGAAGGATGATGCCAGACAGTGAGGAGTTATACATAAAAGACAAGGCTAATAAGGTTTGCTGTTGTGATGACTAATACCTTGTAAAGGAGTAAATATTTCTTCCCTACTATTATCAGAATGCATGTGAACCTGGGCCTGTAGCCTGTTAAGTGGCTTTCATCCTTCAGTAAAGCCATAAAGTAGCTTTGTCCTTAGGTGCCCAGGCAATCCAGTCCTTCTACTGTCTTGGACCCTACCAATGCTTCTTGCTTATGTTTTTCTTTTCTTTTTTTCAGGATCCCATCTATGTGCTGGAGAACAACTTGCCCATTGATACCCAGTACTATCTTGAGCAACAACTAGCTAAGCCCCTCTTGCGTATCTTTGAGCCTATCTTGGGAGAGGGCAAAGCTCAGAATGTTTTACTGAGTGAGTGTGACATTTGGCCTTCAACAATAAATCAAAATAGGATCTTGACTTTGACTTAGAATAACAGGGTTGGTAGGAACCTTGGAAGACTTCTAATCCAACCTCCTGTTTGAGCAGGACACCCTATACTATTCCGGACAAATGATTGTCCAGTCTCTTCTTAAATACCTCCACTGATGGAGCATCCACAACTTCTGGAGTCAAGCTGTTCCACTGATTAATTGTTCTCACGGTCAAGAAATTTCTCCTTAATTCTAGGTTGGATCTCTCTGATGATCTTCCATTAAAGCTTTTGAAAGAGAGGGAACTCTCTAATTTTAGAAAAGCAAAATCCTGAAGCCAATTTTTTAAAATTTCAGGTTAATTTGTCAGGAATCTTAACTAACCATGGTTCTTTTTGCTGATAGTCCTGCAGAATTTCCTTTTATTGATGTAGGAAAGAACAAAGTAAAACTCTACTTCTTGAATGTGAATTAGAGATGTCTGGTGTTTGATAGGCCACTTGAGTGAAGTGACCTAAGTTCTTGGGTAAGAAAGAAAGAAAACTGATATTTTTGAGTCCACAAAAATCTTTCTCAGATGGAATCTCCAAACTCTAGTCATGCTGCATGTGAAAAGAAAAGAATGAGTTCCCTTTGAAGGACTCTGATCCCCAAATTGCTCTGGACTTTTAATAACGATTAAGACTGTTAAGCTCAGTCTGCCTGTTTTTCAGTTGAGCCATAGGAAAAAAGGCAGCTGGGATACTGCATGAAAAGGGGGCAGAGATATAATAAATAGCCTTTGGGAGCACCTGCCTATTATTGGTTAGCTTTGGAAGCTAAACAAGTTTAGGCTGGGTTAATATTTTGATGGAAAACTACCAAGAAATCTGAGGGCTCCAGACTAGGAAGCCTGAAAATCAAAAGCATCTCAGGTTGCTGCCAATAAAACTATATAGGCATGTCACTGGGAATCAAGCTTGATTTGAAGAAGACTAACAGTGAGATTGTCTGAACAAGTATTCTTTTTTGGGGGATGCCCTGGGTAGTTGGATTTATGTATTTATTTTTAGCCCACCTTCATTATTTTTATAAACAACTCAAGGCAGTGAACATACTTAATACTCCATCCTATTTTCCGCACAATGACAACCTGGTGAGGTGAGGTGAGCTGAGAGAGTTGGGCCGAAAGCCAGCCAGCTTTCGTATCTAACGCAGGACTAGAATTCACGTCTCCTGCTTTCTAGTCTGCTGCCTTAACCAATAGACCAAACTGGCTCTCTAGCTTTTGTCACAACAACAAGAATATTTTTGTACTGGGGCTCTATCTTTGTAAGCTGCCCAGAGTCACTGAGAGTGAGTTGGATGGCCATATAAATGTTCTTGATAAATACATAAATACATGACTGACTGGGCAGGTGAAATCAGCAACATTTCCCCTGATGTGCATAAAGATCCGGACTGTGGTGTGTTTGATCCTCCATATCTTTCCCTTGCAGAGGGAGAACACACTCGCTGCAAAACAGTATTGACAGCCAAAGTTGGAGGACTCATGGCTTTTGCGACTAAACGAAGCACCTGCATTGGTTGCCGGGCTGTGCTCAGCCACCACGGTGAGATCCTGCTCTGCCCACATGTCTTCTCGAGAGCCCATTAATTTTTTTTCCCTTCCCCCATCCCTCACGTCTAACCAACAGTGCATGTTGCAAGTTCCTATTGCCGGAACTTGCCACAGAGTACAGAAGCTGCGCCTCTGTAACCAGCAGGAAAACTCTTGCAATAGATCAGCACACTTCACAGTTTGTGACCTCTGCTGTTGCCCCAGTACTTTCTCCCTGTTCGGTCTCCTCCAAACTTATAGGAGGGTGAAAAGTGCACATTTGTAGGAAAAGGGATGAAAGTTCAGGTGTTGGCATTCTCCTTGAATGTACATGAAACTAATAGGTAGCAAAGCTCAACTAGGATTCCTGGCTTCTTTGGGAGGAGGTAGATTTCTGGAATATGGTTTAACACAGACATGTGCAACTTCCGTTGGTGGAAGGTCTGCAGCAAGCTTTGCACGTCATGTTAAAGGATGCAGTCCAAAAATGGGAGGAGTCAGGACTTATTTTGGGAACACATTTCTGAATGAAACTGGTGTTTTACATTTATGCAAGACTTAATGTATCCATGCTGCCCCCTTAAACACTCTACAAAATCCAAAAGTAATGCCAAGAAGTGATTTTTTTAAAGCCTACCTACTTGTGGTATGGTGGTTCTGGGGCTATAGAAAAGACTCCTGGTGACCTATACATTTTGCACTCAATAGAGAGAAAACTTTGGAGCAAATTATTCTCTGGGGAAGCTTAAAGAAAATTTCTTAAACTCTTCAAAGAGGAATATCTCAAAACGTCTCAGTAGTGGTTTCTTTTTTGTGGTCCTGTTATCTTGCAAACTAGACCATAGTTAATCAAAAGGCAGGTGCATAACAACAACAAACTGGAAGAATGAATAACTTGAGATTAGTGAAGCAAATGGCTTTAATAAGTCTTCAGCCAAGGCCCAAATTACACTGAAATATTCTGAGATAATAGGACTTTCTTTGCTACAACTAGAAGCAGAGATCATTTAGGTGCTAGATGCAAGTAAAATTCATCCATCCCATTGTCGCGAATAAAATGTAGCTTGTTGCTTCTCTGGGTCTTCCTAGTTGCCCCTTCCCTTCAGAATGGATTTGAGAATGTAATTCCATGTAGGAGGACAGGGTGGGTGGAGATGCTTTTTTGATGTTTTGCTCTTCAACAGGCGCTGTATGCAAGTTCTGCCTGGATCATCAGTCTGAACTTTACCAGAAAGAGGTAAATGAATTCATGATCAGGCAGCTCAGTGGGTCCCTTTAGCTGGCTTATGATCCCCTACAAAGCACTGTTAGGCCTGCATCCCTCAAAAATGTCAGATGAAAGAAATGTTGAGTTTGCAAATCACAAATACTTGATTTCACTGGGGAGAAGAATTTGCTTAAGATTAACCACTTGGAAACTGGTGGCAGTTTGAAAGCAGAATTTGCTGGTATAATGTCAAGACTAAAAGTCTGAACTCAAATCAGAAAATCCCTAATATAAGCAATCCTGTAACCTCCGGCTCCTTTTTTGAATCAAGTGCTACTTTTTAACTTAAACCTCTCCATCTCACCTACCACAACCTAAACTGGGGGGGGAAAAAAAGTAAAAATGTAGATGCCAGCCCACAGGGATCACAACAGTGTTCCCTATGGCCCCTTGTGACCAGGAATTACTGTAAATAGATTCCTGCCTTTAAAACGATTGTCGTTCCCTTTGGCATATTCTTCTCCATATCTATGGGCTTTTTTCCCCCTCCCTTTTTTTTGAATTCACAACATGCTATGACCTAATTTTTTCAAATGTGTTTGTTGAACAGGCCATCATGGTCAGATTTGTACATGGTGGAAAGTACAGACCAACCTCATGGCTTATCAGGAGTGTGATCTGGACCTTTTAGTGGGCTCCTCATTGCAACATGGATGTAGTAATGTACTGCCTTACAAATCTGCCTTACTTTGTACTGCCTTACTTTGAGGACCCCAGCAACATAACATGTTCAAAGTAGTTTGAGACTTTGCAATACCTTCTAAATGCTGGGTTACATCCAAGGGAGAATGTCTTTCTGCTCTTGTCTTCTTGCGGTTCTTCCTCCCCCATCTTTCTTCCTCCCCATAGGTGACCCATCTCAGCTGTCTGGAAGAAAAGTTCTCTCGTTTATGGACACAGTGTCAGCGTTGCCAAGGGAGCTTACATGAAGATGTACTGTGTACCAGGTGAGAACTGATCACCCACCGCACCCTCTTATGGCAGCACAGGCTCTTGTCTGTTCCCACGGGACATTGGGATAAAATATGGCTTTATGCCACCCCCCTCAAGTGTTTACAACTGCTTATCAAGCCGGTTTGGGATCAGCAAACAGATGGCTCCCACGCAGAGGTGGGGGGTGGGGGTATACCTGAAGCCATTTATTGCCTTTATAAATATAGCACCTGCCAGCTGGCAAAGGGATTGGGAGGGAAAAGATAGAGCCTCATGTTGTGGTAGTCAACATGTGTTAGCTGGGTTGTCTGGATTTAGAGAAGAGTGCAAGAGAGGTACATTTAACATGGGATATAGTGACAAGCAAAGCCTGGCTGCTAGAATTTTAAGAACTTGGGGGATAGAACCTTAATGGCATAGATGGGCTTCTCACTGCAATGCGGAGTAATCATTTAAATTTTCCTTTACATTAAAAACAAACACATTATTGTGTGCACATTGATAACAAGCTCCATACTTACACCCCCTCCCCAAAAAGGCATTAATTTTCCTCATTGGGCTAGATTTAAATTGCGCATATCATAAATTGAGTTAATTAAATCATTACTGTGTTCATGTAGCCAGTAATATTCCAACAAATAAATCATATTATGATTTAATGTAATGGCTTTGATCACAAAGCATCTAGTGTCAGACTTTCCCACAGTATGCCATACCATAAATTATCCTGTTTGAATCTACTCTATGCCTAAACTCAGGCCCAGCTACTCTTTTTTTATTTTACAGTTTGTAAGAAGCATTTCTATGGAGGATTATTTTAGAACCAGAATCTTCTAGCTTCTATATGAAATGATGGTATAGACTAGTGCTTCTTAAAGTGTGATCTGAGGATCCCTGGCAATCCCCAAAGACCCCCTCTGGGGTCCGCAAAATCAACAATATTTGCCAGATCTTGAGGATGTTTGCAAACATTTCATAATGCCACTTATTATTTTTTATTTGTTAAACATAATTTTTTAAAATGAAAAATATGTATGTTAATATCTAATGATTTTAATACTTTATTTTTACATGATTCAATAAATATTCTATAAATACATCAATTTTAATTTGATAAATATGGCAAATATCAATAAATATAACTCATACAAACAAAAGTTCTTTAGGGGTCCTTTATCTATATACTACAAAAATTCTGCTTCCTGTTACCTTTAACTGATTGAAACAGTGCATTATATGGCAACGGTTTTTGAAGCAAGATATCTCGAAAGGGCTAACTTACAGAGTGCACCCAAAATCCAGGACCCAAGACTCCCATGTGATTGAAATTTGGCAAATTTGTGGTCACTTAAGTGCTGCCACGCTGTGGCCTGGAGATTCAATAGAAGGGTCTCCCCCAAATTCTCTGGAGACCAAGTAGACTGGTCCCACAATTGACTGCTAAGGATAGTCAGCCCTGGTCAAGCTAGCAGAAATTCAGAAGTCACTGTTGTTCTCACTGGTTTTTTTTTTTTGGGGGGGGGGGGGGGGGACGTTTGCCTTTGGTCATTCTGTCTCTAAGTAAGGAATGTCTCTGAAATAACAACTCAATGGATCACAGGTTTTGAAAATGGAAAAGGGTCCTGAGAGCAAAACCTTTAAGAAACACTGGTACAAACTATACTGTTTCATTCTCATTGCAACTAAAGCTTTCCCCCCACTCCAGCCACCTGGGAGCCCTTCAGAGTTATTGAGACTGAACCCCAGAATTCCCAACCAAGTTGTTGGCTGTGCTCAGTAAGAATTCTGGACGTTTTGATTAAAGGAAAAAGTTGATTTATCAAGGTGGAGACAAGCCAAAACATAAAGGTTCTGTTATTTTCGTGCAGGGGGATTATCCTTTGTCCTCATCCCCTTCTCCCCCCCCCCCCAATTTCTGGATGTCTTTAAGCATTGACCAATAATTTGCTGTTCTCATAAAAGATACCAACTCTTCATTGCTCTAATTTCTGAATTTTTTCCCTTCTTTTCTTCAGTCGTGACTGTCCCATCTTTTACATGCGGAAAAAAGTTCAGAAGGATCTTGATGATCAAGAATTGCTGATTTCGCGCTTTGGCCCCCCTACTTGGTGATTGCTCATTCTCATCTGATGGGAACCACATACATCTTTATACATCTAGAATCAAGGCGCAGCCGCATTTAAGAAGCTATCAGGGAAAATTACTGGCATTGGCACTGTTCTGTATTATAGACCCCGTTGTCAGAACTGGGGAGGACACAAACTGCATATTGCAGGAGAAATATAGCTTGGCTCAGAAAAGCTCCTTTATAGAATTGTGTGTAATATAAATTTCTACAAATAAAAATTAGCTCTTTTTCTTACACGTTATTGGAAGTCACATAGATTTGAATTTTGTGGAAGAATTATTACATGGTTCTAGATGACTATAGGGGCCATCAGATTCAGGAGTCCTGTATTTATTACAGGGCAGCTAAAGCAAACAGTTCAAGCATTTAATTGTCAGTTTCATAAACCCAATAATACTCCCCTGAATACTCAGGCACTGCCTTATTGTTTGGGTTCTTTTCTTTTGTGCCCCAGAAAACTGACACCAATCTTCATTTAGCACCATATAGTTATGTAAAAAGTTTCTGATCAGATTTATGTGTGCATGTGCATTATCGTACAGAGCAGGAATACACCATACATATTTTATAGCAAAATCTGCATTATGTTTAGAATAGAGCATACCCAGGTTATACT
This sequence comes from Azemiops feae, assembly GCA_023970755.1. Taxonomy (NCBI): domain Eukaryota; kingdom Metazoa; phylum Chordata; class Lepidosauria; order Squamata; family Viperidae; genus Azemiops; species Azemiops feae. The sequence continues at coordinate 398,997 of JALGBA010000382.1, forward strand.
ACTGATAAGAGTTAAAAACAACTGAGCAAACTGGACATTAAAGTTAATGCAGAAGAAAAAAATTGTTGAGCACCAATCACGAGCACTCACTGTATTTTTGAAGAAAAAAGGAAATAAAGCATAAATTAAAGTACAACTCCTATGCTTCTCTAGCATGCTACTCCAAATGGATAAATTATTTTATGGCTTAATGTGATGGCCTATTCACACAACCTATTGAGTCAATCATTGGGATCTGACAACACATTGAAATCAAACTACCCAATTCCATTTTGGTCTTGTCAACCATGTTATGCAAAACGAGTCTGTAGTAGAATAATGGTTAGCAGAGAAAAAAATCTTTTTAATTTTTTTTGCAGTTTGATATTGTTGAATCATTTAGTTACCTGACTCAAATTTTGAGATATAATTTTCTTGCAGATGAATTTCTGCTTCTGAGGTAAGGAGTAATTAGAAAAAAATGTGTTTTTTTTTAAACAATCTGAATTGGTTTTCTAGTTCACACTTTTTAGTCAATATAGATGCTATATTCTGGGATACCTGATTGTCCCTTTCACTCCATTTGTTGACTTTGTCATGCTCTGTAATCCCAGTAACTCATTATCTACCACCAATTCATGTATTCACAGAACAAGATAAAGAAAACCATAAATTACTTCTGATCACCGATCATTTAATACCTCTTACCCAGCTGGAGTCCCTGACCAGATAGGTGTCAACAAACTGAGATCAAAATAATGCAACTATAATCAGTTAAATAGTTATAAAATAATGTTAGATGGATATGGGTTCAAATTCCATCTCAATAATTGTCTTGAGGCAGATCATGATCTGGTGCTATAAGAAATTATGTGAACCATGTACATTTGGATAAATGAAATAAATATTAAAATTTATACCCAGATTTCCCCTCCAAAATGATATTAAAATATTTTTCAAAAAGCTTAGTAGATATATCTAGGAAGATAGCATTTTAAGGCATAAGGCTTTTAAGTATAGCTTGATTGATTGATTGGTTTTATTTAACTACTAAACAAACAATGTGATTTTGGGCAGCACACCATACAGCAACAATTAAAATCATGTAACCAATCATAAAACACTAAAACAAGTACAAAAAAAAATAGTGGGGGAATAAATAAATCACTTAACAACGTACAAGAACATCGAGTATGGATTGGATAACAATGCCAAAGAGGAGCCAATTCAGAATTAGGTTGTATTTCTAAGGTCCTAAATATGGATTGAAAATTTGTAGAGGTTTTGGAAGCAAATGGTGCAGATAGTTGTTTGCTATACTTTGTCCCAGTGTTTTGCAATTAATACATTTCTCTAGTAGTGATTTCTAAGTGGCTTCAGTACTGGGTAGGATTAAAGTCAATGCTATAGTCATTCAACAATAGTAAAGCTGGTGTATGCAAATCCATGCTCTGCTCACTAAATCCGGATTTATTATAATAATGATAATAATAATAATAAAGTTGGAAGGGACCTTATAGATCATCTAGTCCAACTCCCTGCTCAGGCAGGAAACCCTATACCATTTCAGACAAATGGCTGTCCAGTCTCTTCTTAAAAACTTCCAGTGTTGGAGCATTCACCGCTTCTGGAGGCAGGTTGTTTCACTGGTTAATTGTTCTAACTGTCAGGAAGTTTCTCCTTAGTTCTAGGTTGCTTCTCTCCTTGATTAGTTTCCATCCGTTGCTTCTTGTCCTGCCTTCAGGCACTTTGGAGAATAGCTTGACTCCCTCTTCTTTGTGGCAGCCCCTGAAATTTCTCAACAGTCAGTCATAGCTGAGCATCAGGTCTAGGACTATCTTTCATGTACAACATGATTTTATAAAGTTATGGCTTTGTAACCCAAACATGGGTTTCTTTAGCAAAACCATTTCGCAATGAGAGTCACATCTATTACTGAGTGACAAGAAAATAGAATAAACATTAATAACGTGAGATACATTCCACCAATATGTTTCTCAGCTTGGCTTATTAGCAGCATTTTATTAAAGTCAGCCATTTTTTCTCCAGCTTCACTGTGACACCCAGTGGCTGGGTTCATCTATCTAAGACAAGGATAAAATTGGGACAAGCAGTTCCATTCTTTTGGAAATTCTGGGAAAGATCACCAGGTTTATTGTGTGTTGGATGGGCAAGGCATCACGTTAAACAACAATAAGATTTAGACACTGCACACTATGCAGCCAGCATCTGTATTTTGTTTACTGAGTTTAGAGTTTAGTGTATTAGTATAACTAATGTATAGATGGGATTGTCCACTGCCACCTATGGTTGCTTCCAATCCTGTAATAGTATGTTGAAGAAGGGTTCCCATTCAAGGAAGTCGGGATGAGATGACCAGGCATCTATCAAACAGCATCTCAGTCTTGTCTGGATTTCATTTTTGTTTAACTTCACCCAGGCCTACACTGGCTCAAATCATCACTCCTGAACCTTTCCAAAATAACAATCAGAAAAGAACAGCCACTTCCACAAGCTACATGTGTGTAGGGCCACATGTCACTAGGTTCCTAGGCAACAATCCAGGACAACCCCCTTCAGGCAAAGTGTGTGCTTTCTGGCTAAGCTATGGTATCGCCTGATGTTGGCTGTTCTCATTCATATATCCCCAAATGTTACTGAATTATTTTATCCTTCTTTCACACTTTATACGAACTTCCTCTGCATTTACACAACTCGTGTGGATTGGCTAGTTTACTCAAGGGCATCTAAGAAGGTCGTAATGTCACATGATTCTTGTGAAACTGGGTAAAACCAGGATCTCACAGCCCAGATTACTGTAGTCTCTTTGCAAATTATCTTCAGAGCAGCAGCTGATGGAGTAGCAGCCAATGGCCCCAGCACGAGCTACATTTTTTCTTTTCATCTTATTTCAGGAGGCATTTCAAATCACAATATCCTCAATTTATTATCTTTCCTTTAAAATGTATCCTATACTTTTCTACAACATTCCATTGCTTTTTGCCAAATAATAAAACAATTTCCCCTTTATTCTTGGAATTGGGGTAATGATTTAAGAGGCAAAAATGTGAACCAATGCAATCAAGAACATGTAGAAGTTAAAACACAAGTAATTATTACAGGGGAAGTGGAAGGTGGAAAGAGAAACTACTGACCCATCAGAATGGTTCAATCTACTAAATCCAGGATTTAAAATTGCCACATGGGGCTTTGTATTGTTAGAAGATATACAGTAATTACTCTAGATAAGAACTGGGCTCCTTGGTGCTCTCTGGTTGCGCAACCTATATCCTTTTCCTTCTTAGATGTGCAGCCAAGTTGCAGGATTAGCTGTAGTCTACTACCGTGTGCCTCTCTTTCGCCTAAACTGGAAGTTGTAGATGGCAGTGGTAGGTCCTTGGGTGTAAGTAGAGGAAGAGAGAGTGCAGGAGACCAGAGGATGGGGGTGGATGGGTGGTTCTCTTGCCTTTTCCTTTGTTGAGTAAGAGCCTTCCCCCAATCCGGATGGCAGAGGCAGGGTAGTCCAGATAGCAGGGAAAGGTGTCTAAGGAGATAAAAAGCCTTTCTGATTCTTTCACAAGTTATGATTGGTTGTCCACGTGAGCTCCCCTCTTGAGGCTGATATGTGGGAAGGCATGAGTCCATGTAACAATCTCGATGTACTAATCTCTGGACGCAAGAGGTCCCTCAGCTTTTGCTGAGAAACGGGGTGGGGGGAGAGACTTGGAACATCTTAAGGAATAAGATTGGTGGTTATGTAAACACCCAGCTGATCTTAAAAATGCCAAGGAATATGGTTAGCATCTGGAAGATCACAAGACAGTAAACCAGGTGGGAGGTTTTGGAAGAAAGCAATGGCTAACCACTTGTTTCAATGAAGACTACATGGCCAAACATATGAAGTTTACTAAGAATCAAGCTTTGCTCAGTGATCTTTCTTAAGAACTAGAGGCTTGCTAAAGTAAATTATTTATTTGTTAAATTTATATGCCTCGCATCTCACTCTTATAGAGTCTCTGAGTGACTTACAGAATAATAAAAAGTAAAATACATAATACATGTTGTGGTATCAAGACTGCTTGCTTTTCGGTGTTAAACATATGGGAACCCTCAAACTTTTCCTTTCCAGTATCTGAAAACTGGTATGGTGACACTGGGGAGAAATGGCAAGTGTGTTGTTCAATATGCCTCCTCATTTTTCTCCCATGTGGTTTGGTTACATGCAAAGCTTTCATGTAGGATTGGTTTATTCAGCAACTTTTTATTAACAACTTATCTGTAAAACGAACACAATGATAACTTTCAATTTTGCTTTTTAGCCAGACAAGGCTAATATTTTACAACAAATGGTAAAATGGGAGCAAATAAACTCCAATTAAAAAAAGAAAAAAGAAAATGTAGATTAAAAAATAAATAAATGTTGTTGTTTACATAGTTTACCAACTAATGCTGATTGGATTTGGTAGTTTTGGCTATTGAGTCATTCCCAAAGACCTAAGATAGTTGAAGATATCATTGTAATACTGTTCCAAATAATAGAATTTTTTTAATTTATAAGATTCTGTCTATTATTGGGCCCAAGTGCTTTTCCAGATCTTTTAGTACAGGACTGTGTACTAATCTCTATTGGCACTACTATGACATTTTCCCACAATTGCTTGATTTCTATTGAAGGTTTTATTATTGCCTTATTTTTTTTCTAGTTCTTTCTTAATAACTTTTCCATTTGCAGCTATTGCAATGTCAATTATCTATACTTGTTTCTTTGTTAACTACAGTCATGTCTGACTTATTATGGGCTAAATGGTTATTAGCCATATTATTATTATTATTATTATTATTATTATTATTATTATTATTATTATTATTATTATTATTATTATTATTATTATTATTATTATTATTATTTCAGAACTGTATTTAAAAAAATTTAAAAGTGTTTAATCAAATTATCAATCAGTAAAAAAATTAATTTCACTATAACAGTAATTGTAACATTCCCTTAAGAGACAGTCTAGTCCTGAGCAATTGTTGCTTACAAGAACCAAGAGAAGATATATTCAATTGTTTTAAAATACTTGTTTTTTAAGTGGGGACAGCTGTACCTCCCGTGGGAGATAATAAAAAGCTCAAGCAGGGAAGATCTAATCAGCTCATGAAAACAGAAGACAAAAGAATTTGTGAAGATAGTATAATAACATTGTATTAAATTCTAGAAGTAAACTGAAATTATGAAGGACCAACCTCTCAGGACCGTTGTGAAATGGAAAAGATATTGAAATGTACCATGTAATTGAAATAATTATTAATACGCATCCTGTTCTTTGCTTCAAAGGGGCAATAGTGCTATCCCGCCCTTTCACTGTATTTGAGAAGGGGCAAAAAGGAACTTGATGGATGAAACTATGTGAGGTTTGGATCACTGCCGGCCCAACATAGAGCTTCAGTGGACTGGCCTCAAATCTTGCTGCTTCTCTGTCTCTTAGGCTACTTACCTATTTTACAAGGTTGAGTGAATATTATGCACTGCTTGGATAACCTTAGAAAAGTGTTGCCAAACTTTGGCAAATTTAAAATGTGCAAACTTCAACTCCCAGAATTCATCAGCCAGCCATTCTGCAAGTTTAAATCCACGTATCTTAAAGTTGACAAAGTTGGAAACATTGTTTTAGAAGAGTAGAGTGACAACAGTATAGTGGAATAATGACTGAGCGAAGGAAGCAACAGTGTGCAGCCCTGACTGGATGGTGGGGAATGGAAGGATTTCATTCAACCATGACCTGAGTGGCTGAGAATCTCCATAGAATTGTAGCTATGCACTTAGGGCAGGGCTTTTCAACCTTTTTACCGATTGTACCACTTTTAGGATATGGCAATATTCGAGTACCACCTAGCAAGGTGTCAAAAACTTGGTGACAAAAAAAAAACCTGTTCAAAGTTGCAATTGCACTGAAATGACTTATGACCATTTTTCACACTTATGACCATTGCAGCATGCCCAGGGTCATGTGATTTATATTTGGATGCTTGGCAACTGTTCATATTTATGATGGTCACAGTGTCCCAGGGTCATGTGATCCCCTTCTGCAACCTTTTGACAAGCAAAGTCAATGGCAGAGCTGCTGGTGGCCAAGTGCTAAGGCAGGACTTCCTTCCCTCCCTCCCTTCCCTGCCTCCCTTTTTCTCATTCCCATCTCCTTCTGAAGGAAGAATTTGAACACCCCCCCCCCCATATTTTCCCTCTTCCATATATTGATCAAACAAGGAAAGGCCTCCAGAGACAGAAAAGACAAGCTGCTGAGTGAACTAGCTTAAAAAGGCACTTCCCCTTTAAGAATTAGCTACTGGCTAGAAAGGAAAGTAAGGAGCCCAGCTGGCACTTAAAGAAGAAAAAAAATGTAAGTACTGGCTGCCGGCTAAGGCAGCCTCCCCAAATGGCTCTATTCATAAGTAAAATCTGCAGCTCCAGAGGACTCTCTCACTGTAAGTCTTTGCCTGTGCTGGCTCTTTCCCTTCCCCACTACACTTGGCTAGGCAGGGCTGCGTACCACCTGCCACTCATTAATGTACCACAAGTGGTACGCGTACCACAGGTTGAAAAGCCCTGACTTAGGGGATGAACACCTTTCGAATGGTGTGGGAGTATGAACGGATTTCCAGAAAATATTGCAGACTACAGGAACCATTTGCAGTTCAGTTTGAGATGCAGACAACACAGAGTCATCCCCAACAGCCTTTGCTTGTCTTCAACAATGAAGGGACACAGGGCAGAAAACATCCTGCAGCCAAGAAGGCTCCACCCTCATTTGCACTATTCAGGTGACCCTGATGACACAGGTAAAATGAATCTCTAAAAGAATGCAAATGACCAGCTGTCTGTCAGACATATAAATCCTTCCATTCCCCACCATCCAGGCAGAGCTGAAGAAGCTTCTTGGATGAGAAGTGAAATGTTTTCAAAAAAACAACAACAACAAAAAAAGAAAATCCAGTTGCCTCCTGAAAAAGCACCTTTGGTCTTCTAGGTTGGTTGCAATAACTTGCTCTGTTAGAAAAGAGATTTTTTACCTGCTGAACATTTTTGCCTCTGTTTCCTAGCCTAGCATTTAAAATTCTGCCATCAAAGCCACTGAATACATCATCAAATCAAATGTATTAAATCATCAAATACTACATGAAAACATGGTGTGTGTGACCACTACATGAATATTACTTAAAAAATATATTTCTTAAACACCTTCTTGCAATACCATCTAGATATACATTCCCCGCTATTTTTCTTGTATGCTTAGATTTTTATAAGTCAAGCTATGTTCACACACTATATTAAACAAAAACTATGATTAACAAACAACACTGACTAAGCCAAAGTCGAATCATCCACATTATATTTTAGAATATTACGTGAAGCCAGTAATTGTGTTATGTGATGGAGCCAAAGTTGGTTATGAATTCTTTTAGTCTTATATTACTTTCGGTAAATGCTAGAAACAGAACATTTTTAATAGGAAAGAGACTTACCTGAAAAATTCCTGCTCTGATAAGAAGTTAGTTTGTTTTTTCCAGAAACAACAATACAAGAGCAAGAACAGTGGCAGCAGCCCAAGCCTCAACAAAATGGGCCAGCTCTAGGGAGAAACAGACAAAAAGCAGCAACTGTATCTTTCTTTTTATATTTGAATTCCTCAGTGCTCAAATTAGCAAAACTTGTATTTTGGATGACAGTATTGTATCTTCGAGGAGTTCTGTATATGGGGTAGTAGCTAATCTGCTGAATTAAAAACTGGGAGAATGTTGAGTTCTAGCCTCCCTTAAATCCCTAAATCGTGACTGAATGATTTGGGGCCAGTCACTCTCTTTCAACTCAACATACCTCAGCAAGCTTTTTGTTATGTTAGAGGGTGGGAGCATTTGCACACTGTCTTGAGTTGTATAAAATAAAGGTGGGATATAAAGCTAATTATAAAAATAATAAATCAATGTTGGAGTGCAATGGTATCTAAATCCATCTCTGTGTTTTGAGTCTTGATCTACTTTTCCAATGGTCTAATCCAATCCTTCACCTCTCAAAACTGACCGTTAAAGTTCTATGCAATGAAATAAACTAATGCTATAATTCTGGGATTCAGTTGTTTAATTTTTACAGTGCCAGAGGATACCTTTTTTTTTTTTTTGCCTTTCTTTATTTTATAAGGACAATTAATCAAATCCCCTCCTTCTGAATCTTTTCACAACTTGGTTCCTTACAATACAATGTTTTTTCAAAGCCCATCAACACAGCAGATGGGGGTCTCTGCAGTCCAAAGTAGTGGAAATTGGGGGGGGGGGAAACTATGGAGAAAAAACATAATTTCTGAATGGGAAGGGAGGTGAATGTACTACTGTAGCCTCATTTCTCCTAACCTTTACCTATTTGTGCCTATTTTTTCTTTCCCAAACATTTACAATGATTATAAAAGTTTAGCTGGTCTAATAAAAAGTATTTTGAATTCTCTTTTCTCTTTCTCTCTCACTGCTCCAAACGGCAACTATTGGTCTTTATGTCCAATTTGGCCGATTGCTTTCGGCTAAAACAGAAGGAAACCTCGTCCGAGTTTTTGACTGCTAACAACATTGTGATTTGGATCTAAGGCGGCGTTTTGCATGGCTGGAACGGGAAGATCTGCACCGCCTCAGGCATCTCCGCCCCCGGACCTGGTGTATTAACTGAGATGGTGTGAGATCCACTATACAATTCCCACAACTCCACCCCCCCCCACCCCCCAACACTCGTCGCTGTAGGAGCTCATTGCGCAAGGACCGTTTTAGGGCAGCCCCCACCTATCTGGGGGAATTTTGTCTGAGGTCACTCCCCTCTCGACTCGCGAATCGCAAGGCTATATAAATGGCCCCCTGTCGGCGAAACTGCTGGCGACACCACTGGAGAAGGCTGGTCGCTGCCGCTGAAAGCGCCTCGGCGGGCTAGCGGACTGGCACACGCTTCCCGTCATCGCCCATCCAGGATGCTGGATTTGGATTACGCGCAGTGAGTGCGAGGGGAACTGGGTCGGGGGCGAACGGAGAGAGAGAGAGGGCAGAAGCGGACCCTGGTGGGAGCCGCGGATTTGATGTGTTAGTTGCTTAAAGAAGCGTAATATTGTGGCATTTCAGCGTGGGCACAGCGGATCCTCGTGTCTCGGGTTCGCACGTAAGAATGGACAGTGGCGCCTTCCTGAATCGCGCATCTTTCTTACCGGGCCGGTAGATTTTGGCCACAGAAGCGGGCAGTTTTCCGCTTGACCGGCTCTGGCGCCTGCCTGCCCTTTTCAGTGGATCTGCGCCGAGGTGCTAGAACTGGGCGCCTGTGGAACTCGGAGGGCTCTGCCCCGCATCGCTTGCAAAACAGACGCATCGCCTGGGAAAGACAGATGCCCATCGGCAGAGGTAGCCAACTTGTGGCTCATAAGCCACATAAATCCCCAACATCCCTTTTTGGGACCCCCGGAGCCCCCTTTGGATCAGTGTCGCTGGAAAGAATGACAAAGTTTCCCGTGATGCTGAGCTGTTATACAGATTTAAATTAAAATATGAAATCCTAAAAGAAGCCTAATTAATAAGTTAATAACTTCTGAAGTTCTCACCAAAGCCAGCTGCACCCACTTTATAGCCCTTAGTCTTCCCAAATATAATGGGTAATCCTCAGCCACCTAAAGTTTGCCCACCAAAACATCTAAAAAGAATGAAGCAAAAAGTTGGGGGCCAAAACTGAAAATTAAAAGGCTATTTTCTTGCTAGAAAACAGTAAGTATGCATGTATATTAAAACTGAGAAAGCAACATGTTTTTAATATTTCATAAAACAATGTCAAAAGTCATAAATGAAAATAAAGAGCTAGTTAAAATCACATTGCTGGCAGTGAGGGCATAAAGGAGGCAGACCTGATTTAGGTTCTATTACACTCAATCCCATTTTTACTTAAAAGGTTATCTAAGCACTGTACAGTTTTTCATTCTCTTCTCACAACAACCTAGTGAAGAAGGACAGAGAATCGGTGATTTGTCCGGAGATTACTTCTTCAGCCCTATGGTTGAGCTAGGATTTGAATTTAGGCAGATACTTCTTGATCTTGGCTCTAGCAAAACAAAACAAAAAAAAACCAAAAACATCTAAACATGATTGGAACTGTTTAGTACTTAGATGGGAGATCCCTTGCAGACTTAAGAGTTATAGGCTATATTGGAATTTAAAAAGCTTCCCAGAAGAAATCCTTGGGAAATCATTCCCAAATGGACATCTTCATATAATCAACAGGAGTAGCTTTCATCTTGAGACATTTTTGTTCTGTCCTTCACTTCTTTAAGCTTAATGCAATCTAGTGTTTCACCCTATCTCTTTAAGTGTATGCCAAATACACTAAGTGGACTTCACTTTTGACTCTGGTATTTTTATGCCTGTCTTATTTATATAGGAATATTTTGGCTGCTATTTCTCCCATTGCAGCCTTTTAGAAAATTGACTTATACAATTGTTTTGCAAAAAATATGCAACAGTTGTAAGTATAGAGATAACTTCATACTTTGCCAGCTATTCTCCAAATTAGCAGCCTTGCTGCTATTTTTATTTTGTCATCTCCTGTACCTGACCAGATGTTCTGTATTCTAAGTTTCTGTCCAGCCCATATCTTTCTCCCTCTCACTTTTCTTCCTTTCCTGTTGTCTGTTATGCAAATATTGAGACTGGTGAAGGTTGGGAAAATTAGATTTGAATATTTCCCCAGCACAAGAGTGTGACAATGAGACAATGAACAGTTCTCTTGCTTAGTAGTTCTATTCAAAAATGCTGATTTTTGCCCATTTCTACCCAGAGCTGGCCCATTTTGTTGAAGCTTGGGGTGCTGCCATGATTCTTTCAATATTAATATTAACTATAGTGCTTTGTTGTCTAGAACCATGTGTGATTTTAGTCTGCTTGAAACCACCCTGGGGAAATCTAGTTTTTTGGTGTACAATACATTTTTAAAAAAAAATTGCTTCAGCTGGTGAAGTGATCTAGGTTGACAAAGTTTCCCCCCTCTTCATGGCAGTATAATCACAGCCAGGGTAAATGAAGGAGTTAATAACTGCCTTTCTCAACATGCCAAATTGGATGTCTGAGATATTGTCTAGCTCTATTTAATGGTGAGATTGCTCCTGCCACTACCCTCCCTATAGTAAGTGTACAATGTAGAGCAAAGATGGTTATATTGCGCAATACTGGGAAGCCCCCTCCCCCCCATATTCCTTATCTAGAATGAAGCCTTCCGCATCTATATGCCCTGTGCTGAAGGTTAAAAGCAAAATCAGTGTAACTGAATGTGATTGAGTTGTTGGAGCAAAACATCTGAAGGAGCGAGTTGGGGGGAACTTGTTCTTTCTTTCTCCTACATCTCTCCTTTATGAAAAAAGCCGCTCCCTGTTTGAAGGTACTACATGATTTATGTTCAGCCTTAGGAGTCACACTTTCTCTTTTCTTTTTCTGTATCATGGGCAGAGCCATGTACAATGATGTCATGGTAAGTGAATGGGTCATGCTGCTTTGGTAGGAGCTATCACCACCCCCCTCCTTCCCCTCTCCTCCTCCTTGCTTTCAGGCATTTTAACTTTTAACTTCCATAATTTCTAGCTAGCATGGGATTGTATCAGAATATGACAATGCTTTGCTCTGCCGATGTATTTAGCATATTGTATTTCCATCATCAATGCAATGCAGAAATGGCCACATTCATCCTTTTGGGTACTTGATGTAACTCCTAATGAATTATTACTCACCCAGATTCAAAGAAGGCATCTTATCCCAGGGATAGGGAACAGTAGCTCCCAATTCCCCCCTTGGGGCTTTTGATACCACATCCAAATGCACCCTAAGCTTTGGAAGGAGTAACAGCCTTCCCCACTCTCAGGCCTTCCAGATGTCGGGAAAGGTTGCATGACAGAGCTCATTTTGTAAATCATTAGAATCTTTTATACCATTTTATTTTAATTGTTAAATTTATTTGCTGCCTATCTCGTTGTGGGGCTATTTTAGGTGGCTTACAACAATCCCAGCATCTAAACTATAACACCCCCATACTAATAACGGGAATTATGAAACCTGAAGTTCAATAAATCTGAAGAACCCTTGATTTTAGGAAAATTAATTCAAAGAGTAGGTTACGAGGCTAAAGATGATGTTAAATGGCGATGAACTGCAATTGGTAAGGATACTCAGTCTAGTAATTATATTTGTGGAATAGAAGAGGTTTTATTGATTTCAATGAATTAATAGTAGTAGAGGAGGAAACAAAATAGATTCTCTGAACACTTTCCAGTTTTACTCCGAATGAAAATTCTGTAGGATTATATTATATAGAATTAGGTTTTATTCCCACTGGAGGACATGTATGTGAAATCTGTACATGTTTACTTTGCTTGCAGTCATTTCATTACCTGACTAGGTAACATCATCAGTGCTAGTGAGCATGGAGTTTGCTTCCTGGTTATGCACAGTAATTTGTCCTGCCAGTAGTTCCTTGATGTTGATATTATTTTCTGCTTAATTGTTTGTTAATCCTTGCTTATCTGGACATTGGTTTCTGGAGAGGATCTGTTCTGAACTCTTTTTTTGCCCTTTTTAGCCTTTTTTACAGTGTTGTCTGTTTTGAAAAGTGTGTAAATATGGTTTATCTCTATGTGTCTCTCTGTAGAATTATATCATTTAGGTTTTGTTCCCCTTGATTAACACCAGACTAATAATCAAGCAGAAAATAATACCTAATCAAAGAACAACCAAGGAGAAATCCACAACCCCACCACACTGGCAAGGCAAGCTATTGTCAGGGAGCAGACCCCCACACTCACTGGCGCTGATGATATTACCTAGTCAGATAAAGAAACATCTGCAAGCAAATAACTAAGCTCAAAGAGAACTCCACAGTTCATCTCTTACCTACATCTGTTCTCTTTTATTGGGACATGTATATCTTGCATTTTTTTCACTTGAACCAAATGTCACTATAGGAATGTATAAAATACATAACTCTTTCTTCATCATGGAGCTTTACCAGGCATTACTCCTTGCTATGGTGAAATAATGTCCTGCTAGCATAATGTATTGTTGTCACCGTCCGATGTAGTTTGTGTTTGATGTCCTCCAAATTTTCTCTTGCCCATCCATGTAGGCAACAAGTGAAAACCAAAGACAGCCCTGTTGGTTTTACTCTCCAGGATGTTGTGGCAACAACGAAAGGCAGCCAGAGTTGAGTGTTTGGTGGTACACAAGCCAGTGGGAAGAGGCTGCATAAATCATGATCCCCATTCTGGGGATAATTTATAGTGATAAATTACTAAGGAAAGGCTCCTAGGCTAATTATAGGACTGTCATACAGCATATATGTCTATTCAGCTGTAATCCCAGATCAGTGTGTATAGGATTGCACAGTTTCAAAATTAATCCCCTGCAGCTGAAATAGGGATAATGAAAGTTGTTGTTAAGATTTATAAAATACTCTTCTAGTCAAAGAAATCTTAACTGATTAATTTCCACTTTTATTTGATTGAACAAAGTGGAACTTGCTTCTGAATAAGCATGGCTATGTGTAGATTTATGTGATCTGTGAAAGAAAACCTTATATTATCTACCCAAACAACAACTAAGAAAAATATACAGCAGGAAGTTCCTGTCATTCTGAGCCTAACTTTTCAGTGCTGGCTGTTTTAATCATTGTTCAATGTTCTTGGTAATATCATGGGAACACAAGTTGAGAGACATGAGCTTAGTACAGGCAGCCTGTATACCTGCTTACCAATTTTCTTTCTCTCTTCACAGGCCTGATGGATCCCAATATGGCTATATGGTAAGCATGTGATTTCAAATTCTTGAATTCTGAATAGAGTTGGGAAATTTGAGACCCCTGACCTAATTTTAGGAGGTTCAAACCTCTTTGTACTTTTCTGTTAACCTGTTGAAAGCGAAGAAAAGAGTGGGAGGGAAGGAAGAGAGAGGAAGAGACAAAGGAGGTTACCAGAGACTGAAAATAAAATGGTATTTTCACTTCTCAGGAAGAATGGGAATGGCAGGTATGGGAGATGATTTTAAAAAAAGCCAAAATGGCAACCAAATGCATTGCAGCTATCATCTTGAATTCTCTCTCTCTCTCTCTCTCTCTCTCTCTCTCTCTCTCTCTCTCTCTCTCTCTCACACACACACACACACACACACACACACACACACACACACACCAGTGGCCAAAGAATAGCCTGAAGTAATTGGCCTGATACAAATATATGTCATATGGTTTATGAGATGACATCATCATGCACATCTTTCACCCCTCCACTGATGCGTAATGAGATGTTGGCAGAAGTCATGACTGCAGAATTCATGGTGGGAAAATGTCAGTCTTGAAGCAAGGGTTGGATGGATTCACAAGGCAGGATCCCTTGCCTTCCTAACGCATCTTGGGAAACATTTCAGGAGTTTATATTATACTTACAACATCACTATGTTTCTCAGTTCCCCAGTGGGTTTATCAGTGATTTGGACTCTTACAAGCAAGAACCCACATTTCCTCCCTGCCTTGGAGATCCAGAGAGCTCCCCAGGTAAGATTTATTTTAGTGGTTCAATATTTTACGGTGTAATGCAAAATTGTAAAGAAAACCAATAGTTAAAAGGCCATGATAGAGGAGAAAATCCATCACTTAAAAAACAAAAGAAAACAAAAGTTTGAAATAAGGTGCCATAGAAATCAACCACAAGGATCCCAGCTATCCTCACAAATAAATATGGTTTATCACTCTCTGACTTGCTGATTTATATAGGACACTTTTGCCCAGCCTTAAAGAGCTCCAAGAAGCAACTCTTATCACTCACTTTTCTGTTTCACAGCTGCTGATCTCTCTTCTCCCCCTTCTTCCCCTCTGCTCTGGTCTCTTGCGCAATTTAGATTTAGTCATGTAACTAACCGCCACCTGACTTCTGGGACATTTCTGCATAGTTAACATTCATGGGAATCTGCCACAATATATGCAATCTCATATTTGGGGGTTTTCTAGTTTTAGGAAGGTGGAAAGTGCCAAGGCATTGTGAGAGATCAGCCTCCTGTCGTAAATAGTACTCAGGGCTCAAACTTCTTGATAAATAGTGGGCCTTTACATTTGTCATTTGTTCTCTGAGCGCTGTACTTAGGACATCCTTCTCATTTTATCACCACAACAACACCCCTATGGGGTAGAGTGAACTGAAAGAGAATGGTTGACTCACATTTCAGCAGTGAGCTTTCCAGTCAAGTGGGTATTTGCCTGGGTCTTACTATTCAAATTCATCACTTTAACCACTGCTTGACATTGCCAGTTAGGTGTAGTGGTGAAGGGGCTGGCCTAGGAACTAGGAGACTGAGTTCTAGGTCTCCCTTAGGCATGAAGGCCAGCTGGGTGGGTGACATTGAGCCACTTGCTCTCTCACAGCCTAGCCTACCTCACAGGGAGGTAGTTGTGGGAACACAGGAAGCAGGAGTATTTGGTATATTCTCTGCATGCCTAATCTAACAATCTAATAATAATGTAACTATTATTACTCCTCAATAACAATATAACTACTGTTAATCTCAGCCCATGGGAGCACCTAGGTGACCTTGTTTGCATTGTGAGCTTGACTGAGAAAGTGAATGGCCATTTCTGTATTGTTGCTGAAAAAAACAGCATGATCACATTCCATATTGATACCAGGACTCAATGTCAACTGAAAGCAGCCTTTACTTACCTTGATTGTCTGCTACCAACCTACTGTGGCCAACTGAGTGGCTGAACAAATGGCTGTTTTGCTCAGTTCACCCAGCAGCTTAGCCTTGTGGAAGCTTCAATAGACAATCTTCCAGGACCAGTGCAGGAAGCTCCTTTGAGTTTAACGTAAAAGTCCGACGTGTTTGGTCTTCCCATTTTACTGAAAGGCTACTTTTTATCTGCTGCAGTCTTTGCAACCATTGGAAGGACTCTTCACATTTTTCTTGGAAGGGGGAAATGACACTTCTTCCCTCAGTAGGCAGTGCATGTACTGCCTTGGTGGCGAATGGAAATGGAAATGTGGATGTTCATTCTATGAACATGTATGTAGTAGGTCTATGTGCTAGCAAATAACATTCCTGATGAACAACATCTTCCTTACTGTTTCTGCTTTGGTCTTCTTTTAGTAGGATCACCAAAACCACACTTCTTATGTAGCTTGAAAAATGTAAGTGCATGGGGCTATTTTAAGCACGCACCATATTTTTCATTGGAAGTGATAATCAATAACAAACAATACAAATGCAAGAATTACATTAGCAGGAAGCCAAAGGGAAACCAAGTATTGCAATTTGTCTGATAGAAGAGATACAAAGTCCCAAGTAGAATTTGCAACAAAATAGTGTACTGAAAAATAGTGTTTCATGTCCTACCTAATCAGCTGGCAAGCCTCTTTTGAAATGCTTTATAAGCACTTTCCCCTATGATAGCCCCTTGCCTCAATACCTAAAGATAGTTCTTGTTTGAAAATAGATGGTACTAGTTAGTCTGATTAGAGATTCATACTTTGCAAATTGAGTTTGCTATAATATAGGAGTTAAGCATGTTCCTTATTCTACTGTATGAAACAGATTTTAAAAGCCCACCTTCTGAGCTATTCAGTGAGCCCATTACTGCCTTATCGGATTTTGCTCCCTGGTGGGGAGAAGCAAGACTGCAAATATGCGTTAGGGTTCAGCTTGCTGTTCCTATGCAAATTCATGGTGGCAGATATTTGCACAGACCCTACTTTACAGCTGCCCAGAACACAGAGAGCTCTTTGTAGTAAGCTCTGCGTATCATCCACCCCTTGTACCTGAGCAAACCAAGTGGGCATCGAAGCCATTCTCTTAAGGTGGTGGTGGTGGGGGGGGGGGAAAGAAGCATTGTGTAGGCCTCTCCATGGGAAACCTCAACAGTCAAGGGCAGAACCACATCTCTAAGCAAGTAGTGGACATGAGTGCAAATGATACACAGGCATTCCCTTATCCCTCCCCACAAGAATCCCCACCAGTCTTTATCAGCAAAAGAAAAGAGAACAGCATACGAAACCGTCCTAAAGGGAAGTCTACAGATGGTCCAGGTGATCTTCAACTTACAATCATTTGTTTAGTTCAAAGTTACAACTGCACTAAAAAAGTGACTTATGAGTATTTTTCACACGACTGTTTCTGCATCGCCATGATCAAAATTAAGATGATTGGCAACTGACTCATATTTATGACAGTTACAATGTCCTGCAGTCATATGATCACCTTTTGTGACTTTCTGACAAGCAAAGTCAATGGGGAAGCCAGTTTCACTTAACAACCATGTTACTAACTTAACAACTGCAGTGATTCGTTTAACAGCTGTGGCAAGAAAGGTTGTAAAGCGGGGCAAAATTCACTTAACAACTGTCTTGCTAGCAACAGAAATTTTGGGCTCAGTTGTGGTTGTACGTCAAGGACTGCCTGTAACTGGTCTGTGATTCTATTTTATTTACTTGATTTCTGATACTACTAAGAAGCTAGAAGCTTGCCATTGAAAGCTGCCTGTGATAGGGAGTATAGAAAAGCCATCAAGAATGGCAGACTAGGGAAGCAGCAGTCTTATTTGCTGTTTTTTTCTGATCTGCTCTTTGCATGCTGACTGTGTGGGAAGGACCTCCTCTTCTCTTTGTCCTCTTTGTGGAAAGTAAGTCAGGTCAAAACAAAGATGTGATATTCCTTTGTGTTTCTTTATTAATTCGAGGTCTATCCCCATTTTGCTCCAGGAATTCTGGGCGATATATACGGAGCTCTTGCTTTCCATTTCCTCCTTAAAGGCTTCTAGAATAGTCAGAGACAATGACCGGCTTCATGTCATTTAGTAGGTTTTTATGTGGAGAGTAGATTTGGCCTTTAACCTCCTAATCCAACACCTAACTCTTAGAGCACACTTGTCTTTCTTTTTCTCTTCTGCCTGTTTTCAGTCCACTTGCATGGAACTGTACTTGATGATGACCAAACTGGCTACTGCAGATAGTCCTTGACTTATGACTATTTGTTTAACAATGGTTCAAAGTTACAATAGGGTCAGAAAAAGTGACTCATGACCCATCTTCAATGTTATAACCATCACACCACCCCCAGAATCACATGATTGCAATTCTGGTAGTTGGCAACCGGTTTGCATTTGCGATGGGTGCGGTGTCTTACGGTCATGTGATTGTAAGTTGCAACCTTCCCAGCCATGAAAAGCAAAGCCAATTTGGGAAGTTGGATTTGCTTAACAAACTTGTTAATTGCTTGATTCTCCCAATGACCACAGTAAAAATGGTCGTAAAATCAGGTCCGGTAACATGGTGGTTCATTTAGTGACTACATCGCTTAGCAACTGAAATTCCAATGCCAATTGTGGTTGTAAGTTGAAGATTACCAGTAAATACAAAACAAGAGCAGGTGAAAGGGCAGATGAGGCTCTACTGATTTCCAGTAGATATGCAGGTTTGTTTATTTGCTTATTGCTTTATTTTAAGCATTTTTGTGGCTGCCCACTTCAAACCAGGTGCCACATATATAACTAAAACAAATAAACAATTTAATGGCGATCAGAAGCTAAAATTTGTTATCTCCCACCAATGGGAACTCTGCTCAACCTGAACTAAGTGTCCATGGAAAGAACCAACTATCTTCTGAAAGTCTGAAAGGTAGTTATTTCAGTGTATGGTGGAAAGAAAGTTGCAGTAGCTATTCCTTTTCATGACACTTCATCATCCCCTCTGGCTGGTAGATTTTGGTTGCAATGAATAGTCAAAGAAAACACCTACTAACCTGAGGTTTGTGCACATTTGCTGATGACTTTGGATTACTTTTTAATAGGATGCTCTTGAACGGCGAGCTTCTCTAGGTCTTTTGGATCCTTCTTTTTGACCTGGGATTTTGCCTTCCAGAGTCTTGTATGAACTGGCTAGAGATGCAAGAACCTGGATATGAACCCTTTGAGATAGGACACCTGGCTCAGCTGCAGAATGTCCAAGCCTCCTACCCCCCTGGCACTTACCCCCAGCCACAGCTCTCTCTGGAACCAGTCTACAACCACGAGGGAATGATGCCTGCCCAGAATTCAGCTATGGTATTCAAGGACGAATACAACATGGAGGTAATGGGTGGAACCTTAGTATCTGGGAAGAGGAAAGGAACCTGAATCCCCTAGATCTCCTTGGGAAGACCATGACTCTTTTCCTATCAGGTTACTTCCAGACATATGGATTTCCTGGCCAGCATGGCTTTTGCTAATGACTTATGACCACAGTAGGACCATAATTTCAGTTGTTAAATAAGGCAGTTGTTAAATGAGTCACACTTTATTTACAACCTTTTTTTGCTACGGTTGTCAAGTGAATCACCACAGTTCTTAAGTTAATCAGTCTGTCATTTAATGAATCCAGCTTCCCCCCCTTCACTTTGCTTGACAGAAGCTGGCTGGGAAGGTTGCAGATTGAGATCATGTAACTCCAGGATGCTGCAACTGTCAAAAGTACATGTCAGTTGCCAAGTGCCTGAATTTTGATCACATTACCATGGGGAATCTAAATGGTCGTAAGTGCGAGAACTGGTCATAAGCCATTTTTTCAATGCCATTGTAACTTTCTAAACAAATAGTTGTAAGTTGAGGACTACTTGTACTGTTGGTTAAGCAAGCAATATGAAATCCTTAACCCTTGAGTTTTCAGACAAGAGAATGGGGTCAGTTGATAAAAGAAAATACTGTTGGAATTTAGCTGTTCTAGATAGGGGAATGAGGTAGGAGCATTACTTGCATTGTGATCTGTATTTTGCAGTTTTCCCATTGTCAGTTATTGGTCAAATAGGCTAGGGGGAACCCACATTTTAGTAAAACAGAATGGCATTCGGAGAATGACATTTCTCCTCAACCCCACTGACCTGACCAAATTGGGGGACTTTCCCTATTTTCTCTCCTGACATTTCATTTCACTTCACCATCTCACTTCATTTCACTAAGGGATTGATTTGATATCATTCACGATAGAGTTTTCTGCATGGTGTAATCTTTGGACCTTAGAAAGGTATAAGGAAATGCTGTCAACAAAATATGGCAGTTTATTCTATTTTAAGATTGAACCAGCGTAAAACGGAGACCTTCTGGCAGTACACGTGGTTTTAGAGATCTTTTGGGCAGGAAGTGTAAGACAAATAACCTTTTTCCTATCCCCAAAAATATTTCTTTGCTATGTGACATTGAAAGGTTCAGATTATAAAGCTGTCTTTCATATAAAAGAAACAGATCAACTGGAGAGCCATTTAACTTTTGTAACAATCTATGTAATCCAGTTTGGTCCTTACTCTCAAGACTGGCAACTGCTATTTAAATGTTTCATTCCATTAAATTGTCATTTGATCTCTACAGATCTATCTGCCATACGAACAATATTCTGCTCCAAGGGAAATATGTAGCCCATTGTCAGAAGAGGGGGAAATTCACAAGGATGGCCGGAATCTGGAAGTATCTTCTGAGAGTGATTTGGATGAGAATCTCTTGTCTAGGTTTGATTCTGGTGAGTGGAGAGTAAGAATCCTAACTCAGAAAGTAGATAAAGCCTCCAAAGATGACAGAGGGCCCAGAGTATTGATCTGCAAGCTAATAAAGTATGCCCCAGGCACAAACCATCACTAAGAAATCAATCCACAACAGATAATTTAGGCATAGGATCCCAGAACACAGCTGCTATCTACAGCCTGGCATTTGGCAGATGTATTAGATTCCACTTCCTTTCTTTCCCAACAGATGTGGCCCAGCACATCCAAAGGGCATCAGGATGAGGGAATGCAGCTTGCTCACTAAATTTCAGAAGGCACAATATGTGGGCTAGATTGAGAAATTGAAAAGCACTTCAGACATATGATGGAGCACTGCTAAGGAAACTGAATGTTTACAGTTAAGAGGAATTGAGCTTGGTATCTGTGGAGATTCTCAGTCATCCAGGTCATGGTTGCCCCAAAGGTACCTTTTCAAAAGGCAACTGAACTTTGCTTTACCTTTAAGACGTTTCATTTCTCACCTATTCTTCAGAATTGAAGAAGCTTCCTGGATGAGAAGCAAAATGTTGTCAAGGAAAAACGAAGTCCAGTTGTCTTTTGAAAAAGCACCTTTGAGACAATTGAGCTTGGTGTATCTTTTAACGTTTAGCAACTTTCTTATTTAATGACTGTTTGCAGTTACAATGGTGATGAAAAAGTAATTTTATGACCAATCCTTGCATTTACAACCTTCGCAGATCCCTAAAGCAACGGAAAGTTGAAGTGAGATTGTAAGCACAATCCTAGCTTCACTTAGCCACCACTTTGCTTACTGACTGAGTTGCCAATTCCAATGGTGGTTGCTAAATAAGGATTTTCTTTTATCGGAATATGCTTCTAAGAATCTGTAAGCATCTGCCATCTCAAGGAAGTTGATTATTATTCCACAAAGGAAAATCTCTTAATTATTAATTCTTGTTTTGCCTGCTTTTGTCATAGCTGTATGTATATATGGGAATTCCTTTCTTAACCCCTTGCCCCCACCCAATCTTAGAATCAGTTCTACATTCATTCTGAAACTGGTAACTCTGCTTTTTGTCATGGTAGAGTTAACTATTGGTCTACAGTATACAATTAATAGTGAGGATTCTTCAACCATCTTTCTTATTTATACTATTACGCCACAGTGCTAGCTTGATGCAATGTTCACAAGTGCTATTTAGTGAAATGAAGTCCATATTGATATTATGCAAAAAGTCTCTTGTTCCTATTTGACCTCTCTAGAATAGCCTATAAAACAACCAATGGTTGCTTTGCATGATTAGCTGGATGGAAGAAATCCTGTGATATGATGCTAGAACCCTATCTATTCCCAGCCTTGAGTAACTGTTCCTATTTTCTGAACAAATGAGGAAGGTTAAGGGCAGTGTTCATCTGGATAACAAAACAAGCATCAGTGTGAATCTCCATTGCTTGGGAGAATTTTCTTAGAGCTGAATGGTCAAATGTCAGGATTGTGATCTTCCCCCACCCTCCACAAGAAGTCCTTCCCCCCGTGGTATCCTAACTCTTGGAGGAAATCCAAAAAGAGATTTTACTTTAATTTACCATCAGAGATTCATGCAGACAAATGTGAAATTTGTCGCAGAGATTTTTAGCCTCGTGACATGCTGAAAAGCCCTCTCGGGCCTCTGCCATCCTTGAGAATAAGAGAGGCTGCAGTCATGACAATCTGGTTTCTTTCCTCCTTGGGGGAGTGCTTTCCTCTGAGCAGCAGATGGTGGGGGGGCATCTGACACATCTGTCCATCCCGATCTTTGGTCTCTTCTGCAGGCTCTCGCCGAAAACTCCGCCTCTACCAGTTTTTGCTGGAGCTCCTTGAAGGTGGTGACATGAAAGAATGTGTGTGGTGGGTGCAGCGTGATGCAGGCATCTTCCAGTTCTCTTCAAAGCACAAGGAGCTTCTGGCACATCGCTGGGGCCAGCAGAAAGGCAACCGCAAAAAAATGACCTACCAAAAAATGGCTCGAGCTCTGCGCAACTATGGCAAAACGGGTGAGATCCGCAAGGTGAAAAAGAAGCTCACGTACCAGTTTGGGACCTCACTGCTGAGCCCATCACCTTCTTCCTAAAGCCCTCAAGACTCCTGGGCCAGAATAACCTCCAATGAAATGCTTCCTCTGTTGGCTTTCTTGAAAACTGTATTTGGGCATTTGCCAGTATGGCTGTATTAAAAAAACCTGCCAGAGACTTTGCAGTAAGCAAGGAGGGAAGATCTGAAAGCAATGAGGGCTTTTATTGGGTGGGGGGATCTGCACTTTAGGGGAAGGTTTATGGACCAGGACTTGGGGGGGGGATTCCTTTTTGGGATGGGAAAATGGAGTTCAGCTAAGATGCATCTGGCTGGGATTCCTGGATTGATATTTCCTGGATGGTTTGTGAACCAGTGCTCATATCAACTTTTTTGGAGATCTTGGTGGAATGAAAAAGGATTGAGACAGCAGCAGAGCTGCTAAATTATTTTTGAGTATGGCCTTAATGGATTTATGGCCCCTCCTTAAAATATTTGTAGTGTCTTCCTACAATTGCACAGGGCTCAGTCCAATGCTTCCCTTATTCTCTTGCCATTCCATGCCTTACTGTTTCATCAACATGAATGACCTTTGGAGCAAGTAGGAAAATTGTGCAGAGCATAGTTCTGGAACTCTTTCCAATCTCTTAATAGCTACTCCACTCATATGACCAGGAAGGAAGAGGGACTTGGCTTAGAATGGATGAATCAGCCACAATCTAAGTTACTGCCCTGATTCAACCCATTTTTTATCTTTTGCCAGCTTCCTTCCTCACACCAAATTTGGTTCTGTTCTGTTCAGTTTTTAGAGAATAATCTGGAAAGACAGTTGGTTAGAGTCTTTTAAAACACCTATACCAGGGGTAGGCAACCTTGGCTCTTTTATGACTCGTGGACCAACTCCCAGAATTCCTAAGCCAGCATGGCTGGCTCAGGAATTCTGGGAGTTGAAGTCCACGAGTCATAAAAGAGCCAAGGTTGCCTACCCCTGACCTATACCCCCTGACCTATACAATTTCTTTCCAACATTCTTTTGGCTTGGAAAGAATAAAGAAAATTGGTAAGGAGAGGCATCATCCCACAAGTGCTGGTCTGAAAAAGTACTCCTCTCTTGTCCTTTGATCCAACAAATACTCTGGAAGAAAACCAGAGGCAGATATGCTCCTTGGGATTTATATGAATTCTCTGGTTTGATATAATCCTCTATGGCAGTTCCACACAAGGATTTGGTAGCAACTCAAATTTTTTACATTTTTGCAGCGTTGATAGTATTGGAGGACTGAGCTAAATAATTTCCAATTCATCTCTGGTGTAAGTAGTCCTTAGCTTATGACAACAATTAGGTCTGGAGTTGCCGTTGCTAAGTAAAGCAGTTTGTATTGTTCAGCAATGATCCTGTGGGTTGTTGAGCAAGAACCTCATATGACCACAACTTCTGACTTCCTGCCAGCTTCATTACTGAAGTTACTTGTCGGTAGTCAGTAGAGAACTTTGGAAATTGTGATCACATGACTGTGGGGATACTATGATGGCTGGAACTTCGAGAACTCACTATAAGTTGTTGAGCGCTGTCCCAAGCTTGAATGTTCTCTGAACATTCAAGGTCATAACCTGAGGAACATCTGAACCTTGACTTTGATAACTTTGTAGCACCCTTTCAGTTTTTTCAGTTTCTTCTTTCAGCAAGAAATCATAATTTATGGGTTGCTAGTTTCCCTCCCTGTACTGGAAGTAAGGGGATATTTGTTGCTTAGGGCATTGTTTTTCAGCCTTGGTAACTTTAAGATATATGGACTTCAACTCTCAGGAGGAAGTCACTTTTCTCTGAGTGTTGAAGTTCATGCACCTTAAAGTTGCCAAGGTTGAAAATTAGTGCTCTAGGATCAGCAAATTTTGGATCAGGGCAGTGATCTTTACTTCTAGTTCTTCAGTTGGCAGAAGCAATCACCTACAAATTGCTTCTAAAGATTGAGAAATGAAAACAGTGGGGATGTGGAAATGGCCTGAGTTAGCATCATTTGAGCATCATGGTGGGAAGGAAGCAGATTATTCATGTCGGTGAGACTTTCTACTAGTCTCTCCCCTTGGGAGTCAAGACAGATGCACCACTTTTGATAAGTCATGTTTTGTTTAGCCACAGTTTGCTGGCTTAACTAGAATTGGTTGTGTAACCAAATCACTGTGGTTTGTTGAGTTACAGCTAATCATGTTGTGCAACCCCAGTTTTGTGGGCTGGCCTTTTGTAACTGGAGGAAGCACAAGATGAGGCCCACAGGGCTTGGGTCTAAGAACAGGCAGGTTAAACATGAGGGAGCTTTCAGGAGGGAGGGATATAATAGATCTTCAAATAGTAGAAAAAAGATAGTGTTGATGGGGTGGGGCAGCAATGGGGGGGGGGAGACTCAAATTTCTGGCCCAGGACTTGAGTGTGTAATATAGAGTTGAAATGTTTATTTAATACTACAGAGTGAGGAGTTTTTGGTTAAAATCTGATTATTTTTAAAATGGATATCTTTTGTACATATTTTAGAAATTGCTAATAAATGTTTACAACAACAGTGAATTTAGTTACAGCTGAATTGTTTTGTAGTCATTCAAACACTGGGAGGGAAGGATGCTGGTGGGTGAAGCTCTTTGCACTTTGAAGTAGCCTTTCTCCAGCCAGATAGAAGGAAAAGCACGAAATAATGGTCAGACCAGGGCATCCGTGTATGTGAGGAGGGGAGAAAACTAATCAGGATGGTGGCAGGAATCATGTAGTTTCTTGTTTATGCACCTCATAGTACATTAAAAGGGGGCAGTATATTAATCACGTGTTCTGACTACCATGTTGTCTTTCTTGATCCCTCCCTGCAAGTCCTCTTGGATGGCAAATTTGGCCAATTTATTTTATCCTGCCCTTGTTCTATATAATTTACCTCTGCAAATCCCAGAATCTGCATGAGATGGCTCCCTCGGTATTTTTGGTACTCTATCAAAAATAATTTTGATTTTAATATATAGTATCCTTCACAAACCAAATGAGTTTAAGCTACAAATCCCATGCTGGCTGAGAATTCTGGAAGCCACAGACCCAACTTCTCCAGAAAGCGCCATCTTGGAAAAGGCTGGGGTGTTGGGCTTCTTTTTAATTTAGATGTTTTTCTCCCAAACTTTGCTTATTTCTTTGCACCTCTTTTTGAACTCCACAATATCCTTCTTAGTGTGACATAGTTAAGAAAAGGGACACAGCTATATTCACATCTTGACATTTTTGACACACACACACACCCCGGATGCCCATGCCACTCAAGCCTAAGGATAAAAGCTGGTATCAAGATAAGCCATCATCATAACAGAGAGAGAGTTTGAAATTTGAAGTGGATCATTAACATTGAGCACTCTGAATTAAGTGACCATGTGACTAGGGCGCACTATTACAATCCTTAATAGGGATGTATTTCTGTATAGGTTTTCATGTGGTGATAATAATTTATTAGATGTATATGCTGCCTGAATTTAGCGACTCTGACAGTTTACAAATTACTAAAAAAAACATTAAGACGACAACAAACACCCCCCCAAAAACAAAAAAGAACCAAGTTGGTATGGAAAAAAAACCCTCTGAAAACAAAGAAAAAGAAGAAAAGGGAGGTTCAATCATGGCTGCCAAAGGCCTGGGTAAAACGTCAGCTCTTCTCGGCCCTTCCAAACATCAGTGGGGGGTGGGGCATCTCAATCTTCAAAGGGATCTCATTCTAGAAGGCAGGTGTTCTGTTCTTGCAAAGCAGACATCGAGACGAGGCAGGTTCACAACGAAGGATCTCTTTATTAATACATTCACAGAACAGAAGCAAGAACACAATGGCAACTGGCCTTTTTATACTCCCCTTGCAAGGGGATGCACAGCCAATCATTGCAGGCCATTCTCCCGCCTTGCGCATGTGCGCAAGGCCGGAGACAGCCTGTCTGGGTCCCGGGCAGACACGTGGTCTGTCCGGGTCTCTGCAACCTTCCTGCAGCCTTTCTGAGCCTTGCTGAATGACTCAGCAAGGCCCAGGACATAACACCCCTCCCCCCTTGGATTAAACAATAAGTAAGCAAATTGTTTAACACTTCACATAAACACAACATGGCAGGCCGGTTAGCACGTTATACCGTCCACCTTACTCCTTGCAACCTATTACCTTCAGGTCCCAATGGAGTCCACGGACTTTCACTCTTTGACAATATTCGCACCGCAACCTACAATTGTTTTTGTTTACCCCCTCAGATGGCGAGGACTAATACCCCTCCTGTATAGTGAACAGGGATCTTACATATTCCCCTAAATGCTTAGGAGGACCCTTGACCCGCTCTGATCTTCGTGGAGCCAGATTAGGTGCAGGTGCGATTGTAGGTGTGGGATTAGGAATAGGTGCCTGGAGTGCCTGCTCCCGGTTTGCGCAAAACAAACCAGGACTTTGTCGCCCAGAAGACTCAGGGGTTCCCCCTGACTGCTGACTGGCTGGATCCACCAGACCCAAACCAGAGTTCCTTGGTGGGGTTGAGTTCCCCGAGTCCCTTGGTGGGGTGGAGTTCCCCAGAATTCCATGGGACTCCTCTTGGGAGCACTGTCCCTCGAGCCCAAGACCAGCAGCAGGAGTACCTTGAGTAGCCGATTTACGGCCATTTGCCCCTAGCCAGGGACCTCTGCCAGAGTCAGGAGCTGCCTCCATGGCAAGACCCCCGGAGCCTATGCCAGAGTCAGGAGCCTCCTCCATGGCAAGACCCCCACCTGGAACATGTGTAGGAACATTTGGATAAGCGCCCTCGTGGAGAGACTGTGGTCCACAATCGTAATTGGGGTCCCCCTCCCCCCCGAGAGCAGAGCCAGGAGCAGAAACGTGGCCAGGAAGCCTCCAGAGCACTTGGTCAATGTGGCGTCTAAGCACACGACCATCCTCTAAGGCCACTTCGTAGGACAGTGGTCCAGAGACCTTGCATACCACAGCAGGTACCCAGATATGTCCATGCCCATAGTTTCTGGCCCATACCGGATCACCCACTTGGAGTCTCCTAGGTGCCCGCGGTTGTGACACCTGTGAAGCCACCCGCTCTGAGTGCAGCCTGTCCAGCTTCGTGATGAGTCTGCGACCCCAGCGGAGTTCAGCTGGGCTCTTTCCTGTAGCTGTGCAAGGTGTGGTGCGGTGTGCAAGGAGAAAATCGGCTAACCTGTGATGCCAGGGTCCTTGAGTGATTCTCTTTAATGCTTCCTTGGTGGTACGCACCATGCGTTCAGCCTGACCGTTGGTGGCAGGGTGAAAAGGAGCAGACGTAGCATGCCGGATCATGTTGGCTTGAAGAAAAGCCTGAAACTCAGAAGAGGTAAATTGGGGACCATTGTCTGAAACAAGGACATCAGGAAGACCATGGGAAGCGAAAATTCCTCTGAGCACCTGGATGGTCCTGGCAGTAGTGATGGAGGATACAGGAACAACCTCTAGCCACTGGCTATCCACAAGGAGAAGGAAGAATTGCCCCTGAAAGGGTCCAGCATAGTCAATGTGTACGCGTGACCATGGAGTGAGTGTCTCCTCCCACCTATGTACAGGGGCCTGGGGCATCTCAGGCCGTGACTGTTGGCACACTTGGCACCCCTGAACCTGGGCCTCGATGTCCTTATCGAGTCCAGGCCACCACAGATGGCTACGCGCAAGCGCCTTCATCCTCACAATTCCCGGATGTCCCTCATGCAGAGAGAGCAAGACTCTAGTCCTCAATGAGGCCGGGATGACTACTCTGCTTCCCCACAGGATACACCCCTTGAATGTAGAAAATTCATGTTTCCTACGCCAGAAACTTTGGAACTCTGTAACAGGACACGTCAGGCCATCCTGACAACACCCATGTCAGCACGCGTGCAAGCGTGTGATCAGTGGCAGTTTCAGCAGCCACATCCCTAGCATTGAGGGAAGATTCAGGCAAGTCCTGAATGGAAAGAATGTGTACAGCAGGAGCAGGGTCTGCCTCTATTTGCTTTAGAGGTAACCTATTAAGGCCATCAGCGTGGCCCATCTCTGTCCCTGGTTTGTGAACCGGGGTGTAGTCATAAGCTGACAAGAAAATTGACCATCTCAGCATTCTGGGGGAGATGATGTGTGGGGTTTGCTTGTTTGTTGTAAACAAACCCAGCAAAGGCTTGTGGTCAGTGTAGACCGTGAAATGGCGGCCATACAAGAATTCATGAAATTTCTTGATGCCTGAGATTATTGCCAAGGCTTCTCTGTCAATCTGCGCATAATTATGCTCTGCAGATGAGAGAGTTCTAGAGTAGTAGGCCACAGGGACCTGAATCCCATCAGCCTTGAGATGACTTAACACTGCTCCTACACCATAAGGGGAGGCATCACATGCGATGCACACAGGCAATTGCTCATTGAAATGCACCAGTACCACATTAGAAGATAGCAAGGCCTTGACTTCTTTGAAAGCCCTTTCATGGACCTTTGTCCATTTCCATGGAGCCTGCTTGTCCAAGAGCCGGTGTAACGGCTCAGCCACTGCAGCCTTGTGGGGGAGACATGAATGATAAAAATTAAGTAGGCCCAGAAAAGCCTGGAGTTCAGCTTTTGACTGGGGACTAGGGGTCAGTTGAATGGCCTGGAATTTAGACTCTGCAGGGTGGATGCCTTCAGCATCAATACGAAACCCTAGAAATTCGGTGGATGTTACACCAATTTTACATTTGTCTTGCTGCAACTTCAGCCCAGCTTGGCGGAAACGCAGCAAGACAGCTCTCAGCCTTTCAGCCAAGTTCCCAGATGATTCTCCTGCAATGAGGACGTCATCGAAATAGGGGCAGACCCCAGGAATACCACAGAGTGTTCGCTCCATCACCCCTTGGAAAATGCCAGGGGCTACATTGACCCCAAACTGCAGTCTTTTTACTTTAAAAGCCCCTCTGTGAGTAACTATCATTTGGGCCTCAGCTGTTGCCTCATTAACAGGTAACTGTTGGTAGGCCTGAGCTAAGTCAAGCTTAGCAAAGACTTTCCCCCCTTTCAGTGAGGCCAGAATGTGGCTCACCACAGGCACTGGATATGCATGCTGCTGCAAGGCTTTGTTTAGAGTGCATATAGTCCGCACAAATTCAGACTTCACCATTGGCTTTTAATGGTGTCACTATGGGGGTTTCCCATGGACCAGAATCCACAGGTTCTAGAATGCCTTGTTGGAGCAGTTTGTCCAACTCAGCATCTATTTTACTTTTGAGAGCAAAAGGCACCCTCCTTGGTTTAACCCTGATGGGTGTGATGGCTGGATCTAACCTTAAAGCAATGGGAGGCCCCTTGTATGAGCCAAGCTCTGGGCTGAACACATCTGCAAACTCCTTACAGATTCCTGCAAGGCTGGCAGTTTGTAGATGATTAAGACCAGTCACCTGGATCCCAAATGCCTCGAACCAATGGAGTCCGATAAGACTCGTGCGATCACCCCCAACTACCACCACATCTAACAACCCATCAAATTCCTTACGCTGTACTCTAAGCGTGGCCTCCCCCTTCATACTGACTCGTGAATTTTGGAAGTCAGTGAGGATGAGATTGGAGGGCCTGAGTTTGACTCGTGAGCCACTCCTGGAACAAACCTTTTTAAAGGTGTCTGCAGAAATAATAGAAAGAGCGGACCCTGTGTCCAGCTCCATAGCCAGGGGAACTCCCTGCACTCTTACATCAATGCGAAGCTTTTTCTTAAGGGGCTGGTGAACCCCAGTTTTGAATACCCCCCTATGGGAAGTGCAGAAACCCACCCTGTGTTGGCTGGGGACCTTGGTACCTTTCAGAGGCAATTCTTCGGGGGACCTGTTTTTCTGGCGACCCATGCAGGCTGATGTGATGTGGCCTTGCCTGCCACATGCCCGGCAAACAGCAGAACGAAAACGGCAGTCGGATCTCCTGTGGCGACCCCCACAGCCCAAACACCGAAGGGATGCAGGCGTCTGTCCTCTGCATTCTTGCAGTCTTCTCTCCGCTGACTGTTGAAGTTTGTCCACCTCTTCTTCCTCAGATTCTTCTCCGGATGCCTCTCGCACGACCTCCTGATGGACGGGAACTGCTGCTGGAGGGTTCTTGGTCGACCACAAAGACTTCACCGCGCTGCCGGCTGCTTCTTCAGCTGCAACTTCTCTCAGGGCATCTTGGAAGGAAACATCGGCTCTAGCAAACAACTTTTGTTGCATCTCACGGCTTCGCAATCCGCAGATGAGTCGATCTCGGAGCCTCTCTTCCAAGTCTTGGAACGCACATGGCCTAGCAGCCTGCCTTAGAGCCACGACGAAGTCCGCAACTGATTCTCCCAGCCGCTGATCCTGCTGCTCGAATTGGTGCCTCCAAGCTATTACAGAAAGCTTGGGCTCAAAATGCTCACGCAGCATTTTCTTTAGATCTGAATAGGCGATCGACTCCAATGGTGCTGGGGCTACGAGGTTCTCAGCAATGTCAAAAGTCTCTTGCCCACAGACACACAGCAAAGTAGCAGCTTTCAATTCGTCTTCTTGGATCTTATTCACCCTGAAGTAGTTCTCGACGCGAGCTACATAAGAGCTCCATCATTCTGGGTGCGAAGTATCGAATTCGACAAGACGGCCCAACTTGGACATTGTTGTGACCGATAGCCTCGACGTCTCTCGCCGCAAGGAAGGAGAAGGAGTCCCATGAAGCCAAGCCCACCTCCAGCGTCTTTGTACTGGCAGGCGGTTGCTTCTCCTGGACGCCACGCTTCTCTTCGCTTCAGGCCTTCAGGTGAGTTGGCCCTAGCTTCTTTTCCTTTGGCTTCCTATGCGGCGAATCCCACCTTCATCGCCAATGTTCTGTTCTTGCAAAGCAGACATCGAGACGAGGCAGGTTCACAACAAAGGATCTCTTTATTAATACATTCACAGAACAGAAGCAAGAACACAATGGCAACTGGCCTTTTTATACTCCCCTTGCAAGGGGATGCACAGCCAATCATTGCAGGCCATTCTCCCGCCTTGCGCATGTGCGCAAGGCCGGAGACAGCCTGTCTGGGTCCCGGGCAGACACATGGTCTGTCTGGGTCTCTGCAACCTTCCTGCAGCCTTTCTGAGCCTTGCTGAATGACTCAGCAAGGCCCAGGACATAACAGCAGGCGTGGCTTGTAATAGACCTGAGGAGACAAGAGGCAGAGCTGCAGCTTTAGACAATGCCTAATGCCTACGAGAGAAATCTGAGTCCAAAGGAGGGATTGGGGCAGTGGTGGGATTCAAATATGTGAACAACCGGTTCTCTGTGTGGATGCCGCTTCCGGAAGTCCATTCTGGGCCTGGGCAACAAAAAATTAGCTGAAGTGGTGTGAACCGGCTGAATCCCACCATTGGATTGGGGTGAAGAAAGCATTTAAGAAGGGACCTTCTCCAGTAGTTTTCTGGAAAGTAAGGGCAGGGGAGAAGAGAAGTTCTTTCAGATTTCCAAGGCTCTGTTAAAGTAACCCACAATAAAGGCATGGTTTTGTTTTCCTGTCTGGACTCCCTCACTGCTACACAGATGATGTTCCCTACAGATGGTATTATTTAACTGAAGGAACCTGGAAAGTGCCAACCCTGCCAGATCAGATCAGCCAAGCATATACTATGGGAGGCAGGAGGTTTCTTAAATAACCAGGCCATATGCCATGTATAACCTCAAACACGTGCACAGTGAAACTGGCATTTATATGCTTACAGATTTGCATATCGATATTTCATGCAGAAACAAAACTGGGGTCTTCTTTTGGTGGGAGGATGTGATGCATTTCTTCTGTTTCATTGAATAGATAAGCACGGATTGTGAGGATGAGGCAAATTAGGTGTTATCTTGCTATGTGCTAAGTCAAATGTACAATTAATGCTAATTGGGCTCCTAATGAGACTCTTTTATTCTGTGCTTTTGAGTTGGTCTTGACTCCTAGTGACTCCCCAGGTAAGTCCCTGAAGTTTTCTTGATAAGATTTTAGCAGTGATTTGCCATTGCCGACTTCTTAGGAGTGAAAAAGCTCTTATCACTTTTTTTTGTTTTGCATCTCTCTTTTGTCTCTCCCTCTTGTGACTGGGCCAAGATTATTCATCCAGTTGGCTTCATGCCTAAAGTGAGAAGTAGAACTCATGATCTGCCTCTTTCTAGTCTAGCGCCTTAACTAAAGTACTACATCAAACTGGCTCTCCCTCTGAAACTAAATTTCTTTACATTTGGAAACAATCAATGGAAGGCTTAATATTACATTGGATCTGTTTGGTTTTTGCTCAGAGGGAATGTACTCAACCACTGGGGTTGATAAAGCCTACATGGTATGATTCTGACAACTATGATTCATTCCTCAAAATAAATAAATTATGGCTTACTGTGATGTATGAACTGAATCAACTCTGCTGCTCTTAAGTTTAATTAGCAACAATTCCCAAATGCTAAATGTATGATCGGCTTGCATTAGAAAGAAAGCATAATGTTCACGTTGAAAAAAACCTGGGCAACCATTAGATGGCAGCAAAGTTTGAATTTCTTGTATCGTTGCTGACCTCTGGTATTTACCTGGATATACTGGTAATAGCAATAGTTTGTCATCATTTTGTTTTTCCTTTTTTTCCAAATGCAAAATTGAAGCAATGTATTACCTCTGACAAATGGCGTCAGTTGAAGCAAATTCACTTGGATTAACATATTGACAGCTTGTAGGGCAGTGCTTCTCAAGATATATTGAGAATGGGCAATTTTCTGGATTTGGAGAGATGACACCAGGTTCTATTCCACCCTCAGCTAAGGAGGCTTCCAGATAACTTTGGGCCATTCGCTTTCTCACAGTGCAACATATCTTACAAGGCTTTGGTTGGGAGAAAAATAGGGTAATGGAACCCCATTCATGCTATCTTGGGCTCCTGCAAGACAGGAAGAGAGAAATGAAATGAATAAGTAATTATTACAGGAGCTATAGAGTTGCTTTGCACGTATGTCTGATGAGTCCTACTCACTGAGCGATGTTTACCTCCTATGGCCACATAGGGGCACTAATGCCTAAGTAGATAGAATCTTTTTGAGAAGTCTGGAATCTGAATACCTTTCAGGAAGGTTGGAAAGAGGCTCCAATTGTCAGTCAGTCAGTCAGTCAGTCAGACAGAATCCCTTCTTTCAAAGGGAAGGAGATAGATCCTGGCAGGGTGCAAATATTGCCACAACTGCTCTCTATCTTTAGTGACCTGCCTTGAAAAGTAAGCCAGAGTGGTGTCTCTTGCCCCACTCCACCCACCTACAAAACCAGGAAGCTTTGACTCCAAACGTAACCTCCATTTATTTTATTTGTTTTACATTTTCACACCAAAACAGTGCTAGACACTTAACTGTAATTGTTTTTTTTTTCTTAGCATGTCTGCTTTGGCAGATGGGTGAACACAATGCCCTGAAGCCTAAATTAATATCCTATCAATTTGTTAATCAAGTGGTTTGCATTTTTGTTTCCTTCTAGGGTTTTCCTGCAAGTGTAGGGACCTCTTTTCACTCCCCCCAGAATGGCTTGTTAAAAAGAAAATCATGGTATGCCGTGTGCTGTGATTGGCAGTAATGCTTTAGGGTCTTTGGAAAAAGACAGATGCCACTTCCCTGGGCTTGTCTCTGTAAGTGACAACAGCAGAGAGGGAACCTTGGGCAATCAGAAATAGTCTTCAGTATTCTTTAGAATCCCACTACAGTATTAATTTCTCAAGGATTTAGTGGGCTAGACATAGCAGCAGTATAACTATTTCTAACTCCCCAACCCGTTGGTAACATGTATTCCGTCATTTACTAACACCCTCTCATGTTGGGAATGGTCTTGTTCATCCTGCTGATTCAAGCCCTTGGTTTCAGTCTCCCAAATCCAAGCTAGATGATGTCATAGTTAATCTACTAACTAGGAAACCTAGAAGATATAATGTCGACATATTTGGAAAGTAGTATGTTAGGGAATAGAAGACTGGACTGGAAAATTTTAATCAAGGTGGAATGACAGTTTATACTGATTTATGTGACAGATCCCTCCCCTTCCTAGCTTGAACAGGTTAATAGGAATCCGGGAATCATTAGACTGAAAAGGAGGATAATATATGATCAGATCAGGGTTTTTCTTTTTCCTATAACTTTTAAGTATAAATATTGTTACTTTTAGTTCCAGTCCCTGAAACAATTTTACCAGATCTTTGACAGGGTTATCAACTTTTAATCAAATCATGATAAATATCTGCCTGCAGTTTCACTCAGGTATAAAAGAAATCTAGCTAAATAAACACATACATGCACATTTTCAGGTGGTAAGGAACAGAAATATGTTCCAGTTTTAAGAGATCTACTTTGACTTCATAAAAGTAAAGCCCCTTTACAATCTCTTCCAGTGATAGTCTCCTTGTCCACTTATTTATTTTAGGGTGTAGAATATCTTTCTTTTTAATGAATGGTATGGTCCACTGATTTCAAAATGTGCCTCCTAGCCCCCCCCCTTACCCATCCTGTAGCTGATATAAAGACAGGATATCTATTTTTAAAACCAGCAAATACATGATTTTGGTTCAAGAATTACTGTCTTCATGATTCCTATATTTTTCATAATGGGTATTTTAATGGAGATGTGATAAATGTTCCTCTTTTCTCAAATATGAACCCATTCCTGGTTGTACATCTCTCTTTCCCGTTTCCCATATATAGACTGTCTCTCTTTCTCTCTCTTCTTTCTTCCCCCTCCCTCCACCCCCCTTTCTCTCTCTCTCTTTTGGTAAAGCCAAGCTGCTGATTTGAAGATGTTTATGCCACAGCTCTGGAATTTGGCAACAGGCCCTGGGGGGTCAGGTGACACCTTCTGTGTCCCCTTTGCTGGGTCTTTAAAGCCACTAGCCCGAGTGCATTCTCCAGGGAAAACCTAACCTCGAACAGACCCAGCATTTATCTGCCCTGCGGTTTGAACCATGCCTGAGCCTGCAAAAACTGGTAAGGGAGCTAAATGTCATCAAATCCATCTGGACACAGAAGATAACAATCCCTCTCATTTTCTTTTCTTTTTTAAAGATAAAATGGAATATTGAGCCAGGGAAGGTTAATAATAATTGATATGGGCTTGTACCCTGTCCAGGTTGCTCTGTTTGGGATGCGAATGGTGTGCTTGGCCCCTGATCTCCTCATCGCTCTGGATAGGAATGTGCCATTTACAGTATTGGTGCTTTGCTTGTGATGTGATGGTTGCTAAGATGGAACTGAAAGGGGACTCTGAAGTCTGACAAGGATTTTGCTTCAATCTGCCACAGGAAACGGTTGGAGACAATAATTAGGCCCACCACCCAAGTAGATATATTGTAAGAAGTGAAGGGGAAAACGGGGGCATAAAAATAGTGATGGGTTGAGAGTGTTGATTGAGTGCTGAGCATGAGGGTGAAAAAGTAGTGTTAAAACTTCCTGATGTAAGGATATTATATTCTATGATTATGTAGATTCCATTATATTCTATAGTATATGATATTCTGTTACATTCTGTCATGCTCAAAGACAAGCAGAAAGTTTCCTGTATGTTTTAAAATAACAGAAAGCAAAGAGAAAATAAAAGTAATGGATCAATTATTTCAGGCAGAAATTCTTCTTGGTCCATTAAAAGAGATGTAAAGGGAGACCATGGGCCCAACTATGGAGATTAAACTGATTTAGGAGTTAATCGGATTCAGTTTCTCTCAGTCTAAGCTACCTCCCAGGGTTTTTATGGGAATAAAATGACAGATTGAAACTCTTACACCAATTTGGGCTTTCTTAGCAAAATAATGGAATGTAAAAACCTAACCAAGTATAGATGTCACAATTTCTTCAGCACCCCTCTGAGTTCAGTAGTTTTTAATCTTGCTTCCAGATCAGGGAGAACTTCCATCTCTGATTATTAGCCAACTGTGAACTCTCATTCTCAAAATTTGTCTTTCTTACAAAATGTTTACTATATGTATGCAATTGCATTAATTTGTTACCTACCCTTTCATCTCTTTGTCGCATACTCTTGACATTTGGGCTGGATTAACACACTGCACAAAGCCTAGTTTATTTGGTTCATATATTGCACAGTGAGACATAAACTACATTAGCTGGTTTTACACAAGACATTAAAAAAAGAAACAGCATAACATGAGAAGTTTACCTTAAACTGTATTTCCTTGTGTCTAAAAAGTGTCCAAATGTCTTTTTTGTTCATGTGTATACTCTCTCTCTCTCTCTCTCTCCCTCCCTCTCTCTCTCTCTCTCTCTCTCTCTCTCTCCCTCCCCCCCTCTCCCTCCCTCTCTCTCTGATATGGGGCCAAATACAGTTGTACAGTAATCATTTCCCACAACAGAGTGATTTTCAGAACTTGAACTGAGTACAGTTTCCAATATTTTTGGCCAGTATGGAGGGCAGCTGGCTGGTGAAAGCTGAACTAGAATTTAGTGCAATTTAGGGAGGGAATATAGAGAATTTTTGATGTTCCAGGTGTTCTAGGATTCCAGTTACCATCACCAACATCGATCCCTTGCTGGGTCTGAGAGGAGCTAAAGACCAAAAATATCTGAAGGACCCACTGTTTCTCCCTCCCACCCTACTTTGAAAGTTCTTTGTTTCCTTCATTTTCTTCTTTTTCTCCTAGCTTTTTTGGAAAGCAAAAATATTGATGGCAATACGGTATGATAATCTTGAATAATAGATAGTCATACTTTAACACAGCCACATCTTGAATCATTTGTAAAATGAATAAGACTAGGTAAGGGTTTGCTTTCACTTTGCCATCTCATCTTGTCACCAGATGGCTACATCATTTAAGATAACTTATACTTATTTGCCTGGATGTATATACTTATCTCTTTCACAGCTAGTTAATCCTTTCTAATAGCTGTATTCAGATATCAGAGATGATTTATTAGTTGTGAATGAAGCAGCAAAATTGCTTAGATGTCATTAATTGGCTAACACCGTGCTTACTGTAAAACTCAACTGCAGGAAATGTTTAATTTAAGGGTTTAAATATGTAAAGCAAAGTCACTTCTTATAAAAACAAATTGAGCAGGATTTGCAATGGAGATACTCTAATTTCTGGAGACAGCAGTATATTTGGTAAGATATTTCTCCAAATAGAACTGTGGTTTTGTAGATATGTGTTAATAAATGCAATCTAATATCTGCTGTGTTGATAACATAATCAAGTGCTATCTACCAAAGCATAAAATTACAGTAGTGGGAGAAATAGACTTGGTTTTTATAGCCTAAACACATGCCACAAACTACTGTCCTGCACTGGGACATTAGAAGTGGAAAGTCCTGCTGTGGTTTTAGATTGTTTTTAAATCTGTAACTGTGTACACTGTACATATGCATATGCATTGTTTTTTAAAAATATTTAAAAAACAATTGGGTGACTGTAACTAAGCACTGTAACTAAAGACAAACTAGAAACAAAAATTAAAATAAGCAAGAAAATGGTAAGAGAACACTTACCCGACCTTGACGAATATAAATCACTGGGACTTGACAGATTACATCCCAGAGTTCTGAAGGAGCTGGCAGATATTATCTCAGAACCATCGCACCACACCTTTCATAAATCCTGGAGCACTGGGGAAGTACCAGAGGATTGGAAAAGGGCTCATGTGGTTCCCATCTTCAAGAAAGGGGAAAAAACGGACCCAGGAAACTACAGACCAATCACTTTAACATCAATATCTGGAAGATCCTAGAAAAGATAATAAAAAAACAGACCTGCGAACAACTAGAAGCAAAGAAAGTTATGACTAATAGCCAGCACGGGTTTCTTAAAAACAGATCATGCCAAACCAATCTTATTTCATTCTTTGATAAAGTGACTAAATTAGTAGACCACCGAAATGCTGTGGACATAGTATACTTAGATTTCAATAGGGCATTTGATAAAGTAGACCACAACCTACTCCTTGGTAAGCTAGAAAAAGGTGGAATAGACAACATCACCCCCAGATGGATCTGTAGCTGGCTGGAAAACCGTACTCAACCAGTAGTCCTCAATGGCACTACATCCACATGGAGAGAAGTAAGCAGCCGGGTACCACAAGGTTCCGTCTTAGGCCCAGTACTCTTCAATATCTTCATCAATGACTTAGATGAGGGAATTGAAGGAGAACTCATTAAATTTGCAGATGACCCCAAACTGGCAGGAGTAGTCAACACCCCAGAAGACAAACTCAGGATCCAAAAAGATCTTGACAAACTTGAACAATGGGCCCTATACAACAAAATGAGTTTCAATGTGGAGAAAAGCAAAGTTTTACATTTAGGCAGGAAAAGTCAAAGGTACAAGTACAGATTGGCAAGACCTGGCTTAAAAATAGTAACTGTGAGAGGGACCTTGGAGTCTTAGTGGACGATCACTTGACTATGAGCCTGCAGTGTGCAGCAGAAGCCAAACAAGCTAATACAATCCTGGGTTGTATAAACAGAGGCATAGAATCAAGATCTATTAGTACCGCTTTATAAAACCCTAGTAAGACCACACCTGGAATACTGCAGCCAATTTTGGTCACCATATCACAAAAAAGATGTTGAGAGTTTGGAAAAAATTCAGAGAAGAGCAACTAAGATGATGAAAGATCTG
Organism: Azemiops feae; assembly: GCA_023970755.1. Classification (NCBI taxonomy): domain Eukaryota; kingdom Metazoa; phylum Chordata; class Lepidosauria; order Squamata; family Viperidae; genus Azemiops; species Azemiops feae. Next base: position 438,182 of record JALGBA010000382.1, read on the forward strand.
GAGACTAAAACATACGAAGAACAGCTGCAAGACTTGGGTTTGGCTAGTCTAAAGAAAAGAAATAGGGGAGACATGATAGCAGTATTCCAGTATTTTAGGGGCTGCCACCAGGAAGAGAGGGTTGCATTATTCACCAGAGGGCAGGACAAGAAACAATGGTTGGAAACTGATCAAAGAGAGAAGCAACTTGGAATTAAGGAGAAACTTCCTGACAATTAACCAGTGGAACAGCTTGCCTCCAGAAATTGTGGGCGCTCCATCACCGGAGATTTTTAAGAAGAGGCTAGGCAGTCACTTGTTTGAGATGGTATAGGTCTTCCTGCTTGAGCAGGGGGCTAGACTAGAAGACCTCTGAGGTCCCATCCAGCTCTATTCTATTCTAATTCAAACTGTTAAAATACACTTAGATTATAAAAAGACATTTTTAACAAACACAGATCATATATATAGGTATTCTGTTTCAAAATTCCTCATCATTCCTTTTGTGGATAAACAACGGAAGTCATGCTTAGATCAAAGGAATATTGAGCCAAAATATATAAAAGAGTGATTTTTATATATTTAGAGTGGTTATAATAATTACAGGGGTTACGATAACTAGAAAGACTATATAGTAACACAATTACAAAAAAAATAATAAAAAAATAGGATTTGAAGTAAATGTAGTATAAAAGGATAGAGATTATATTGTGTGTTGCCCAAGTGGACCAAATGTCCCTGTGCTGAGATAAGATGTTAAGGAAGAAGAAACCCAGTACTTTGGTGGTGGAAAGTAGAATTCCTGCAGTCCAACCCACAGGAATCTTTTCTTTGTTCATTTTAACTATTCTCAAATTAAAGAAAACATTTGCCAAGGAGACAGAACTAATTAGGACTGGCTACCACTGCCATTCAACACCAGCCTTCCTATTTATGGAGAGTTAAATGCAGCAATTGAGTAAAATGGGGGTAAGCAATTAAGTAAAGTAAAGCAAAATTGAGTACATTAAAACAATTGAGTAAAGTGGAGTAAGACCAGGTCCCAAACTATACTTCCTTCATGCCTGCCACTTGCACACCTGATGTGCTAGTTTGGTTGTGAACAGGTAGTCCTCGACTTACAACCGTAATAAAGTCCAGAATTAAGATTGTAAGTTGTTGTGGTCATAAGTGGAAGCATCACATGACTGGATTTAAAATTACTTTTGTTTTTTCCCTACAATTATGAAGCAAACACTAGTGTTATTAAGTGAATATAGCGGTTGTTAAGAGAACACATGGTCATTGTGCGAATCTATTTTCCCTGATTGGCATTTTTGCCAGAAACAAAAAATAAATGATGGAAATTGGCAAGAAAGTCGCAAATCCCAGCCATGTGACCACGGGATGCTGCAAATGGCCATAAAAGTGAGCTGATTGCCAAGTGCCCAAAATATGATAATGTGATTTGTGGGGCCACCATAATTCGGAAAACAGGTCGTAATTTGGAAAACAGGTCATAATTCATCATAACTTTCAACAGTCATTAAGCAACCAGTCATAAGTACAGGACTTATATCTGTTCTTAAGCACAGTGATGCCAAATTGATGAAATGTTGTGACATCACCTATGTTTTACCCTTGAAACATCTTGCAGCAAAGGTTTTCATGTAAGGCGCAAGTCTCCCCTTGTCCTCTGGTTGCTTAATGTATCAAAATTTATCCTATCCTCCCACCCAACAGAAATTGCCTTGACATTAAAAGGCAATGGGATGGGATCTGGTACCTCCATCACCTTCCTTTCCTTTCTTCAAGAACACAGAGTTCTTCAATCTGGAACTTTCCAGATATGAGAACTGCCAGAACCCAGACCAGCAGAATTCTAGTAATACTTGCAGGAAAAAGTTTCTCCTTCACTGCCTCTCTTCCAAATAATTCTGCTGAAATCATGAACAATTGGGATAATTAGCTTTGAGGTTTGGTGTAGAAATAACAACGTGTGGCCCCTAACCTAATACTAATACAGAACAAAATTCCACGTTCAGATTGATTTAACAGAAGTTATACCTGTACATTTGCTTTGGAAATAATTTTGAATTATGACTTTGGAAATTATTTTTTTAAAAAGAGTAGATCACACATGTTCCTAATCCTGAATGTACCTTCTTAAAAATCAGAAGGAATGAAATGGCTTGATTCCACTCCAAAGCAGACATTCAAATATTGATTTGGTTTGCTTGCTTGAATTCTCTGATCTGCAGATCCAAGGAATGTATGTTACTCTTGGCAATTATCACTGAATTAAGAAGTGGAAACTGATGATTTTTCTGGGGCTCCATATCTGTGCCACAATACCCTTCCTTTTCTAACAGGAACTGAGGCTCAGCAGGGCTTATCCAAAAGCAATAAGTTCCCTGGGACCAAGTACATAATGATCCTTTGAAAGAAGCCAAATGGACTGACCATTAAGTATTTTCATCCTAATAATAATCAGCTCCACTGGGCATCAGGCCAGCTTAGGACCCAACACATGTCATATACCTCTAGCTGCTGCCTCTGCCCCCAGGTCTCACAACCAGAGCCATTGCCTCATTTTGCCTCATATTATGGGTGGACTTGGAGCTGGATTTTGGGAGATATTTAGAGCGTTTTTAACCTTTTAACCTCTGCTAGGGGGCTGTCATACCAAAGAAGGACTGGGAAGGAGAGGAAATTAGTTCAAAGAACCTGATGTAGATGAGACTATGGAAATGTGGTACCAGGTTTGTGATGCCAAGAGAGATGATGAACCAATTTTTCCATATCTCACTGCCAAGGTCTTGGATGCATTGCATATCACTGTCACCTAACAGGTGTCATCAACCCAGGATAAAGAAATAAGAAGGTGAGAAGTGTATGGAAACAGAGAGGATGCATTGTGTTGCTATGGATAGATAGATGGGAGTACAGTCAGCTGATTTGAGGTAGGAGGACTGGTGTGGGTGGGTACACATGTGTTTATGTTTGTGAGGGTTTACATCTATCATCAGACATCAACTTATGAGCTAGGAACTTTGGCTAAACCCTCAAGTATCTACAAAGGAAAAAGAGTCCTAAGTGGCTTGTTGAGGGATGAAAAATTTGGAGTTGGAACAACAGGCTAAAATTATGAACTTTGAGCTAGGAATTTCAGTCATATGTTTAGATCATACTTCAGTTATGGACCCACAAGGACTGAGGACCAATATATAACCTGAACTGTTAGCCAACTGAGGAAATGCACGTATTGCTGTAAGATACAACATGAATACTCAGTGAAATTAAACTTAGAATAAGCATTTCTTTTTGACTGAAGTCTTGTGTATCTTGTCAAAGGGATTGTTTTTGTAGGAAAAGATGCTGGATAAATATGTTGGTAAAGAGATGAATATGAAAAGCAAAAGAAACACATTTTGGAGAGAAACTGATGCAACATAGTAAATGATTTTGAAAGATTGATTTGAACCAAAGATGCCTAGTGAGTACAGAAAATTGAATGGCGCAGGACAACAAATCTGCCACCTACCCGAAGTAGGTCATCTTCCTCCCTACCCTCAAACTAAATAATTTTTGGTCAATCCTCTGAAAAAAGTTAAACTCTGGAAAAACTCAGCAAATCAAGGAAGTTGGACTGGGTATTCCTGCTCCAGAGGCTTCTGTTTGAAGGGCTGTCTAGTTCAAGCTCTTGAGGAAGACTGACAGAGGGAAAGCAGGGCCTTGAAGTTGTCCTTCAAGAGTTAGCACTCACTTTATTATTAAGGTGATAGCAACTATTTCTAAATATACATTTGCCCAATTGGCTGATCTCAAAAAGAGCTAAGTATGGTTGGACTTGATTAGTACTTAGATGGGAGATTACTAGAAAAGTCCAGGGCTGTAAGCTGGCCTGAGATTTTTTTTTTTTAAAAAAAGAAGCAGCTTGAAAGAAGACAAACTGTGTCCATACTGTAGCATAGAAAGCTACTTGTAGGTTATCTTGAAGAATTCTTATTTTTACAGATAAGGTGAATGGAAATTTAAGGCAAATCCATGAACTCCTTTGATCTTATTCATTTCTCTTGTCTCTCTTACTCATTCCCAGTAATTGCCCTAGATATATTCCTCCAGTATGCGGCTCAAAAGCTGTTTCTGGAAATTATTCAGCGATTATTCTTTTAGCTATAATCCTAAACTCAGTTACTAGAAGAGAATCCCATTAACTCAGTGGATTTATTTCTAAATAGGCATCCATGTGATTACCCTGTTAATATATTTTCCTAAATTATGTTTATTTTTCATGGATTTATGCCCCCATAAATGTATTATTGTGTAGTTTATTGCACATTCTTTTCCAGTAGAACTTTGGAGGCAATATTACACTCAGATATTTTTTCTGAGGCCACCTAAGAACTACATGAAAGAAGCACAGACTTAGGTCTCCTATTGTCATGCCAGACACTCCAACCAGACTTTTTGTCTTGCCGTGCTATCAGTTTCAATTCCAATTTCAGACCTAACTGTTTAACTCAATTTATTTAGACTTTGATTCTCCAAATATTTTGGATCTTCTCCAGATCATATGCTGAAATGTATTTGTGCTGCAGTATAGGATTGACTGAAGAGATTTATTTTACCACACAGATTTATCTATTTTAGGAATGTTGGTTGTAATATTACATGTACTGAGATAAATTGCTTTTAAAAAATGGCCTGATATACAACCATCATGTTTGCAAAGTTGTGTGCATCACAAGGGGTTTATATCTGCCATTGTGCATCTGCATCTATCTAAAACTAAAGTATTTGCTTATGCAAGCATGATTCTTACCAAGTCTTTTCAGCAATATCTGTTAAGAAGAATGGAGGAGGGTTTGAAAATTCCAGCAAATGAACAATTTCCCTTCTACTACCAGTAGACTACTTTAGGTTGATGTCTTCCTCATATTCTTTCTTTTTTTTTTGCCATTTTGTGAAATTGACAAATTGGTAGGTCCATTTATTGATAACAAAGAAATTTGCAGGGGAGTCTCCTGAATCTTAATTGGTTGGGGAACTGATAATTTCATTCCCTAGTTGCAGTTGGACACAATATCTACTACTCCACAGTGGATTTCACTCAGCATTGTATGTGGGTATCCTTATAACCTTCTTCATTTTGAAATGTGGCAGCGGTATGGGGAAGGGGGGGGAAATAAAAAAAAGTCAAGATGGTGGATGTGTGATTGAAGTCCTGCTTCTTTTTGACATGAATAGCACATAGCTAAATAGAGGAGGGGCTGCAATTATATGATCATGCCTGCCACCTTGACCTTTTATGAGCCCTCCATGGATGTTCCCGAGGTATGGAGGTAGATCTTATGTAAATATAGACTATGTCTGTATATTTATGAATAAAGAATTTTGGATTAGACTGGAATGCATCTGTTTCACACCATCTTGTTAAACTATTCCCACCTTTTTTGATGGTAGCTTAGGTGACTATGTGAAGCCATCTATGATGGCTTAATTATCCTCATTACAATATGTTGTGGGAACCCCATATATTGTGGTTTATTCAATACTCCATGAGTAATAAATGAATCATAGTTAAGCAATGTTGATAAACCATGCATTCAGTTATTAAGGTATGAACCCTGTCTACATTCTGTGTCTATTTTATGAAATTGGTGGAACAGTATTATATAGAACTTTAACACTGGGTAAGAGCGTTCATTGTATTCAACATAGACATTGTATTCAACATAGAGGCATTTTCCCTACTATCTCCCTCTAGGTGTGTTAAAATTTCATTTCCTAGAACACTTGTTTATTGTGGTACTCCCATTCTATTTGGGGAAAACTGAATTGGAAGTATATTTGAGCTTTATACTTACTTATATATTTATATATACTCCCATTCTATTTTCAAGCGTAGTGACTTAGATATTAAAATAAAGTAATAAAAGTATAGCTACATTCCAACTATAATTCCCAGTTGATGTGTAGGCTGATGCTAGTGTGGTGTGCATGGAACATTTGATAATCCCATTCTTAATATGGAGAGAAAGTCAAGACTCAAGTTGGTAACTGCATATTAATTGTGTAACACAAACTGGAACAGTGTGAAGAATGGTGTTTATATGACTGATGTGATTTAGAGATCTGCTGGAATAGATGCCCAATTTTATTTCATATAGTTATTGGAACAGAGACTGTACAAAGTGTTTAAATCAAAATTCAACTGAGTTAAAATGCAATAAGAAATGGAATACTTGGTGCTACATTGCACATCTGAATCTATAGCATTTCATCCTACCTCTTAGCTGAATTATATATCACCATGAGATTTTTAAGCATGAGGCATACAAATCTTCTAGTTTTGAGCTTTATGTTTTAAACATAGGAAAATCTATTTTTTGATTTTGCTTCTTTGACTCTGAGATTACTATGATAAGCATTCTGGGTATATGTACATAATACCTAGGATCAATCTTTTTAATAATGAAACATATGGAAATATCTATATTGTAAGATGCATATAATGACTACTGCACCTGGAATGTGTATAACATTTATTTTGCATTAGATTCAGATTCTAGGATCTGATAATTGGATCATTTAATGTTTACTTTACAAATGGTACCACTTAATGCATATTGTGCATTAGATTCAGATGCTAGGAAAATGAATCTAAAGATATATGGTCTGCATCTTTCATTTCAGCTCAATGGATTCATACATAGTTGGGTGTCTGTATAAGGACAGAGTATGCACTGAAATGTGCATGCTTAGAGAGTGCAGGAAAGCACTGCGTATTTTTACTTACCTGTATATTTTTTCTTGAAGTTATAACTTGCTGCTGAGGTTTATCTTTACATTTGGAGGGACATCCTTCCCCTTTAAACCTTGCGCAGTGGATAATTTGCATTTCTGGGTTTGAAGCAACCGTGCCTGGATTTTGCAATGGTGAAAGTGAACTCCTTGGTAAGAAGCAAGTAAAGTAAACTGAGAGGCCTAGCTTGACCAGAGTGCTGATGCCAAGGGATTCATCTTCAGCCTGTGGGTTGAATTACTTTAGGGGCTCAGCAAAAGCAGCCTAAAGCCAGGGAGGCTAATTATAAACTTGGCCATGCCTGTTTTCTTGGGCAGAAAACCCTACTCCCTCTGTGCCCCTAATAGGGCAGAAGGCCCCCCAAATGGCAAAGTGAGATGGAGCTCACTAAAGGTCAGAGAAGCACTAATGGGAAGGGGTGAAAGAGATACAGGTACAGTGATGATATGTCCTGTATTACAAAGAACAGCCCTTTATTTCAGGAAGCTTGCCTTTAGATTGATTTATTGTTCAGATTCACTTTTGTCTTTTAACTGGATCATTTAATGTTTACTGTACAAATGCAACCACTTAATGCACATTCTTTCACATGCATGTAAAAAGTATGGAAGTTGAATGATCTTTTTACAATACATTAATATCAATGAAGGAGATTTATATATAATATTAATATATAATATATAATTAATGTATATTCTTTGTAAAGCAAAGACATAAATATAAACAATTACAATTTTTTATTCTTATAAATCTTTTTGAGATTTGCCCCTTTTCAGGTTTGCCCTTTATTTTTTTTCTAGGAAAATATGATCACTGTAGCTATTAGTGAACCATCCTAAGTTAAGATCTCCCAAATAAAGCCTATGAGAATATAAGTATTTTATTGATGAGTCCAGTCCCAAATTCAATGGAATCCTAAATTGAGATCCGTAAAAGCCAAAGAGAGGGAATGATTAACAATTCAAAAGAAATCACTATATTACTCCAAGATGAGAACAGCCTAATTTTATATCTGCTGAGGCTTCCAATTGCAAATGAAAGAGTGAGATTACTATCAAGTTTATGGGGTTTTCCTTTCTAATTAATGGGTAGATGAAGCCATAGGCCATTGTTGAGAAACTTTAAAATGTGTAGACTACAACTCCCAGAATTCCTCAGCCAGCCAGTTGAAGTCCACACATTTTAAAGCTGCTAAGATTGAGAAACACTGCCATAGATATTACTCCTGCTTACTGTTTCATGTTTGCAGGGTACGTTTAGGGGAACCCTCCTAAATTGGAGTGGGGGACATATACCTTTATATTAGGAAGTAAATGATTAAATTGGGGGAACTTACGGTTAGACACCATGATCCCAAGAATTTCCTTCTTCCTCTTTAGAAACTGTTAAAAAACCAACCAAACAACCAACATTTTCTAATTGTATGTGCCCTTTGTCAAAATGCAAATGGTTCTATTCTACTGTAACATTTCTGAATTCTGCCCACTCACCCACCATTATCATAAGGGATCAATCCCAATAAAATGATAGATGAGTGACTTAACTTTCACATCCTTGCAAATTTTCTCAGTCATTGTCTTCTTTGGAGCATTTGGGGCATTTTTTTTTTACTTCTTATTCTAGGTTAAAGCCTAGTATTTCTTGATAATCTCCCATCCAAGTACTAACCAATCCTTCTTGCTTTCTGAACACAATCGGCCTGCTGAGTATTCAAGTCCCTTTTTTAAAAAAAACAGAAGGGTTTTATTTTCCCTGCAATCAAGCAATAATTTTTAAAATTACATCATCATTTTGAGTAGCTAAAAGGAAAATGGTCATATTGGAGTATGTATAAGTATATGTGTTTTCAGGCTGGACTGATAATAACCTCTTTTTCCCATAGTCTGCCAACTAAACATGTTTTACATAGATGCACCATCCACTTCCAGTACTTCTTCCTCTTCCAAATGCTGACTTGCACAGGTTCCATTCAGACACCCTTAATGGCATTATGGGAAATATTTTCCATTATGCTTGTACAGTTTTGAGAGCAGTGACACCTTGAGAGCTGTCCATTAGCATGGTCAGTGCCACCAAAGAGGCTACAGAGTTGCATAAAATGCAGCTCTGCTATTCTATATGCAGAGATGTACGTGTAGGACATAAGTACTATAATTGAAATGCATTTAAATAAATAAAGGCATGAATGGTATGAGACAGTGACCAGATGCTAACTGTTGATGGGCAATTCTGGGCCTGATGGCTGCTTCCCCTTCTTATGTTTTTTATTTTTAAACAAGAGTTGAAATAGACAGCCCTTTAAAACAAGACAGAATATTGTCTTCATAAAATGGGACCCCTGTGATTTGGTTACAGGAAATCAGCTGGCCAAGTCACCCCAACAAACCAAACTGGTCCACAGGGAAAAACTGTAATGTGTTAGTTTTAGCTTCTCGGGACAAAAGAAATGGGGATCATCTGAGTCCTATCAAATCGTTCCCTTCTGTGTAGTATCTCAGAGGCATTCATGGCAGTGAAGTGAAATAAAGAAAGAACCGGATTTAACGTGTGGATAGTTACAGAGAGAAGAGAAGCTTTCTCCCAGGGACTGCTGAGTAGGTTCCAAGTCTCTGGTCAGGCTCCTGAACTATGCAAAGCATCTCAGGCAGAGCTGATCAGGCAGGTCCTGGCAGAGCCTATGCGACAGCTGGACCAACCTTCCGGTGGGATGGGGGTGGAGGGGGCGGGGCATTGCTCCTGCTGTGTTATTAGCGATCGCTTTGGGTGATGGCTCAGCACTCCGCACCAGGCTATATTAGGGGTCAGACAGGCTGTGAGAAAGGACCCGGTCCTTGTGTTAGCTTTATTGGGAGGCATGGAGTGCAGACGTAGAGCTTAAAAGGGAACAGACTAGGTCTGGGGTCATGCAAGAGAGTGTGCTTTCTAAAATGAGAGGTGCTTGGGCTCAAACGTCTCTGAATAGTCTTCATCTCCTAATCCCCATCTTTTGCAATTGTTTGCAGTTGCTTGATAAGCTACACTCTGTCCATGCACCAGAAAACACATGGCGAATCTTATGAATCCTGACTTGGAGGAATAGGTTAATTCTTTGCTTTTGTAGGAGGATGAGCAATTAAGGAGCCACTATTTTAAAAGAAAATGATCCAAAACACTTGTCTGATTGCAATATATGTTCATAAATTCCTAGAGGTTTAAGTAAGCTCCAGGTCCTGCCTTCTCTACTGCAGGGATCCCCAACCCCCCGGTCCGTGGACCAGTATCGGGCCGCGGCATGCCAGCAACTGGGCCGCACAAACAAGCAAAGCCCCATCCGTGAGACGCAGGCACACAAAACCACACACCCTCTGGTCTGTGGAAAAACCTCTCCACACAGCTGGTCCCTGGTGCCCAAAAGGTTGGGGACCTCTGCTCTTCAGTACATGGATTATAATACATTTAAGAAATAAATTCAGTAGAGGAGATCAGATAACCACTGTCCCATTGAAAGGGTTGCTGCCTTGTTAAATAAGTCATAGTATGCTTGATGAATCAATTGCTCAATCAATGAATTAATCTGCATAACAATATAATAAATGTCTCTTTCTGGATGGTGCCAGCCAGTTGCATTTTTTCAAAATCCTATTAAAATACTAGTGTTAATAGTGTATTAATAAAATTAACAATTACAATATTTTAAAAGTAATTTTTATTTCCCCCCCAAAAATCTGTTGCTTAGTGAATTGGAGGCATTATTACAGGTAGTCCTCATTTAACAACCACTCATTCAGAAACTATTCAAAGTTGCAGTGGTGCTGAACAAGGAGACTTATGACTGGTGCTTGTAATTGCAGCTGTCATAGTTTCCCCATTGTCATATAATCATGATTGGACACTTGGAAACTAGCTTGCAATTATGACAGCCACAGTATATTGTGGTCACATGATTGTTTGCTACATTCACTGCTGTTTTCCCACAAGCAAAGTCAATAGGGAAGCTGGCGGGGTGTGTTTGTGTGTGTGTGTGTGTGTGTGTGTGAGAGAGACAAATGGCAATCATGTGACATTGCACCCAGTAACCATGTGGGATTCACTTAATGACTGCAATAAAAATTCCATCAGCTGCCATCATAAGTCAATGCAGTCACATGATATTGTGCTTTATGACCACATCACTTAGTGATGAATTTGCCAATCCCAATTACCATTAAGTGAGAACTACCTGTAAATGCAATCTATTACAGTGGCCATTTTATCTGAAAATTAAAACTATGGCTAACATCTTTGGAACAAACCAATATATCATACTCAGATCTAAAAATTCTTAATGTCCTGATGTGTTCAAAAGCAATTTCCCATCAGGTGTTGGTTTATGGAAAATAAGCATTCTGTGATTCACAGAATTCTTGATTTATATACTCATTTGTGTCTGGGAAGAGAAAAGAGATACTTTCCTGACTATAAAGTTGCTCATATCTCAGGTTCTTAAGCCAAAAGAGGATCATGGTGGTTTGTGATTAAACATTGCAATCCATTTTTTTCCTAATTTAGCCAGCTAGTTTAAGTTGATATTGCACAAAATGGCCTGAGGAGGGGAGTATTGTGAAGAAATAAATGTTTTTTAAAAAGTGTGGGTGCTCCATAGATGGAATAATAAATCTCTAGGTAGGATTCCTAAATCTGGAACTGGAGACTTTGGCCCCTATACCAATTCATATATATTTAAATCTAAAATAAACACATCATACAATTAGCAGTTAGTCTTCATATTTAATAAACTTGTTAAATAATGGTTGTTGATCTTTTTTATTCCATAAATTAACTGGAACTGGCAAATTGCTTGTCACCTTCTATTTTCTTAAGAGATTGATTTTGAACAGAGCTTTTTAAAATAAATTAACCACATGGAAAATGAATACCTTTGCATTAAGATCAGTAGGAGACCATATAGTAATTTCTGATATGTAGAAAGTTATATTAATTAAAAATAATGCTTTTTAACATTAAAACAATGTAGTCTGATTCACATGTTTTAGACTATATCTTCCATTAGGTCCAACAGGATTATCAGTGAAATGATGAGATTTTTAGCTTGAAATTTCTTAAAGGATCCCATCTAGGAAATAATTTTTTAAGCAATTTAGTGTTATTTCAGTGCTGTGTTTCCAGAAATAAAGTTAAAACCAAGTGTATGTGTGTCTGCTACCTGATTTGAGATCAAAATTTGCAGTTAAAGAACATCAATTTATCCTTTAAGTATAATCCTCAAAAATATAATAACTTAGAACAAGTAGCAATAATAAGGGGTTTGTTTGCATGGGAAAGAAAGGAATCACCTTTCTCTTCAAGCTGGGGTTCTTGTTTAAAATTATGGGGGCATTATGGTCTTAATGGAAAAAGCATCCCATCCTGTCACTTCAGCTGATGCATTTATTTTAAGACGTTAGAGCACGGGTGTCAAACTCTCCACGTCACGTAACCTGTCGCAATATATCGCAACTTTTTTTGCATTGCTGGAGCTGGGGTGGGCGCGGCCTCCATATGATGCAATCGGCCAGTGGGCCGGCAGTTTGACACACCTGCGTTAGAGTAACTGAATTTAGTAGATACCTGTTGACCCAAACACTGTGTCAAGATGTACAAACTTGCAATTAATGGATTCTTGGTTAACTTTAATCTAATTTTCTGGGTTTAAATGGTTTGGACACAAATATGGCTAAAATACAAATATCTTGAACTTCAAAATCACATTGTAATTGCTAAGGAATAAGCAAACTAAGTTTTATAATTACTCTAATTTGCATTCGTTTGTCTGCTTTTGCTTTCTAGCTTCAGCATTTTGATTTGTAGTCACTTGGAATTGGAATAACAGCTTTTGTTCAGTCACTGGTTTTAACTGATTTTATAATTGTTCATCACAGAGTCAGTTGTGTGAGATGGGTAGCCATATAAACTGAATAAGCAAACAAGCAAAAAATGTTTTACAGGTGGTTCTTAGGTTACAGCCAACCATTCAGTGGCTGTTCAAATGTGTGACACTTAATCCCAGACAAAAATTGTTTCACCTGTTCTGCCCTGCTACCAAACTCTTCTAACATCAATTCCCCCAGGGTCATCTCATCATCATTCAAACCCTCTTGTCCTACAAATATCCTCTTTGCTCCCTAAAATCCATATCTCAATTGTTCCTTCTTAATTTTGTCCCTTCCAAATGATCACATGAAGGTCTTTACACATGAAGAGCATGGAATGCTGTGGAAAAATTCAGCAACGGAATGAGGATAAAATAGAGAAGAGATACTTGGCATTTGAGAGCATTCACATATCTGGACATGAATGATCTTCTTAGTGTGGGGAGCTATTTAAATGCAAGATCAAATCTTCTTTTGATCATCCTAAATACTGTTGCTTGTGTCAATATGCACGTGATGTGAGACCAGGCTAAAAGCAGATTTGAGTAGTTCACAGAAGAAGGCAATGGAAAACTATTTTTGTAATGTTGCCATGAAAACTATATGGACTTGTCTCCAAGTCACCAAGAATTGACTCAACAAAGAATTTATTTTTACTTTGGTAATAGTTTAGCATCTATAAGATATTTTCATTACCGCAATCTGAATACAACAGTTGTGTGAGTTTAAGACTAAATCAAGTTTAGGGTCTTGTGTGCTGTATTGTAGCACTCTTCACACTTTGTAAAAAAAAAAAAAATCTACACTATTCAGACCTGCCTAAAACACCTTTTTAGCATTTGTGTATTGCTCCATTTAAAACCTTTCTTAGTATTCAGCTAAATAATGGTAGGAGGAGAAGGAAGATAACTTTGCTATAGGTTACATGAGGAATACTAATGCTTCTATTCACTCCATTGAAGAAGGAATGCTTAAAGAATTTAAACTTTGCACATTGTCTGTTTTATTCTATTATCCACATGTATTGAAAAGTACCAATGCATGCAACTGCATTAAAAGATGCATACAACCACGAAATTAATAACTAAAGCAATAAAAATTGGGGGAAAAGGTCTGGAAATAATGTTGAAAACAGAACTCCAAAAAAGTTGCCCATATTGCTTGAAGAACTTGTTTTTTGCTCCCTTTGTTGAAAAAGCACTATTTCAAAAAAAAATTCATTTATTTGTGAATTGTACCATGTAATTGAGGTTTGGGATAGTGTTCCGTGAAGCAAAGTAAACCACAAGTAACAAAGGACAAATATAAAACTGTATAGTAACTAGCACCCCCCGCCATTCAAAGTCACACATACTCAGTTAAAGTCAAAGTCTCATTGGTTTTTGATGCTTTTAATCAGCTTATTTTAGTACTTTGATTTTTATGCTGCTCCACTTCTGAAGAATTGTCCAGAGTGGGTGAACAGAGTGAACTTTGGCAACTCTGGGATCTGTTCCTGATATCTCCACATAGGGCTGTATAGTGAGCCTAGAAACCAATTAGAACCAACTGAAATATTGATGTTATTCTTTTCTATATTCTTGCAATATAGCTGATATATTTGGTACCAGCTGACCAGCTGCAGCTTCTGAGTTACTTCTGAGGCCAGCCCCACAAAGTCCATTGCAAGCTATACTATCAACAATATTCCTCAATTCAATATATATTTCATCCTCCAGGGTTGCATAATACCTTTATCCAACTCCTGCAAAACTTACCCATAGTTCTTGATATCTTGATAGATTCTAAATACTTGCAACTCAATCAAGAACATATAAATTTTGAGCAAATGGTTCAGAATAAGTACAAGTTGAATATATTGCCAAGAAGAGCAGTATGTGTTTGAGATTTAATTCAAACGTATTTTTTATTTCTAGGAAGTTTTAAAAACAGCTTATTCAGAACCGAGTTGATCAAAACTAATAACGTAATGAGTGGCCCAGTTTATGGAAAAAAACAGGTTTGGAAGCTATTTTAAAATTAGGCTTATAATGTAGCCTTCTCATGGCTAAATGGGTCAAAGCTGAGTGCTAATATTTTTATATATATCTTGAGTATTAAGTATAGGTGTTGAAACTGATACCTGCACAATACCTGCCAGGGTTTCAGTGGGGTCAGATAATAACTCTCAAGCTAAGTCCAAGAAGGAGCTAAATTCTAAAGTTGCTTACTCCAGTTAGTAACCAAAGATAGGCTAGATGCCCAGTTATAAACTTGTAAGTGTGGAAAGTTTAAGGTTCCTTTCTTAATAGACAGTTGTAATTTATAAAGGTATATATATATATGTGTGTGTGTGTATGTGTGTGTGTGTGTGTGTGTATGTATATGTATATGTATATATATGTGTGTATATATATATATGTGTGTGTGTGTGTGTGTGTGTATATATATATATATATATATACATATACACACACACACACACACACACACACACACACACACACATATATATATATATATAATGTAAATATGCAGTGAAATAAACATAGCAAATATCTCAAATTCAATGCTGAATCCATTAGTTACCCCAAATACTCAAGAGAATTCTAGATAATCTGTCTAATTTTTTTCATTTGTATCAAAACAGAAGATAAATCAAAATTTATCAATTGAGAAGGGTTCCTCAACATTCTTATACCAATATAAATAGACAATAAACCACAATTCTGCCAACATGTTTTCCAACTAATGATTTTAATTAAAGGGAATAAGCTTTGTTGAGTTGCAGCTCACTTCATCATATATAGTCTGGCTAAACTGGATATCAATTGGGATAATATGAAGGGAAAACGTTGTGGGGAGAGGGAGGGTAAGGAGAGTTGTAGGTTTCATGGAAAATTACCAATAACTTATGAATTAATAATGGTACTATATTAAAAACCTACAGTGTCTGTAGGGATTTTCTGAGATTTCTAAAATCTTTTCATATGTATTTATTCAACAATTGTTAATGTCTTATTTTTCTTAAATAATCACTTTGAGATCTATTATGGAGTGTCCTGGCTATTCATGAAGTGAGATACAACTCATGAAAGTTTATGCCTTAAAAAATGATTAGTTGGGAAAAGGCTAGCAGACTCCATTTTTTTTTTATCATCATACACAAACATGGCTCTCTTCCTTCAATGTCATAGATGGACAACAATAGTAATGAAATCATTATATTTTATTATTGGGAAAATCTAGTCTGATTTTCTTCAGTACACAGAGTAACTATAAAGGACTTCAACTCCTTGAATAATGAGATTAAGATTAGGAATAAAAAATTCTAGTCTAAAATATCTAAAATATCGTTAATGTAGAACAAAATTTTACACTCAGTTCAGCCTACTATAATTCCACTGATATATTCAGAATTTCTGGTATGACCATGGGAAGTTGGCAGAATTTACCTTCCGAAGCCAGTGGATCTTTTGTGGGGTGGAAGCTGCTGAATTGCATGGATTTGAGTGGATGGCAAGATGTCCTAAACTAAATTAAAAGAAAAGAAGAGCAACCATCAGGTGTTCCTCAACATAAATTTAACTACAGTAAGGATATACTGTTATTAAATCTTCCAAGATTTGGACATTGAATAAATCTATCAACCCCAAATATAAAACTTTACAGAAACTAAAATAAATCAAACTGACTGCAATAGCAGCAAATGAATATAACAAAAGCTTTCTGAGCATCCATAGTAATTATGGCTGCTGGATCTTATTTATTTTGAATTAAAGTAAGAACAATAAAAATCTGATATTGCCTGAAGCTTGACAGCCCTCTATAAATATAGTCTGATCTAGATCAATATAGTTAGAAAGGTACCCTCTCTTTTGAGGGACAAAGTAACTTAAAATCTCAGCA
This sequence comes from Azemiops feae, assembly GCA_023970755.1. Lineage (NCBI taxonomy): Eukaryota > Metazoa > Chordata > Lepidosauria > Squamata > Viperidae > Azemiops > Azemiops feae. The sequence continues at coordinate 454,724 of JALGBA010000382.1, forward strand.
TCCACATTTCTCAGTTGTTAGAAAAATCTGGAATGGTTGCCTCTTTAGAATGAGTTTAGGGATTTATTTGAAAAGGCTTCAGTATAGATCTCGAACAAAAAGAGGCCAAAACCCAACATACTTTTTACATCACTCAACTGGAAAACTATCAGAAGCAGGATCTTTTTCAGTTTGATAGATCTGATTGCAGTAATATTTTTTTTAAGCAAAAGAAGTGAAATAAAATTAGTAGCTTGAACCTCTGATAAATGTAGCAAACCACATTTCTGTGTAAAGGAATTTATCAAAAGCAAATATGTTACAATTCAGAATAGATTTTAAACAAAAATTGATTAATGATGCTATAACAGGTGGTACAATATTTCATTGTTCAAGGATTTTCTTTCAAGTCTGTAAAACAATAATTTGCAAGATTTCTCTCCCTTTTCCTTATATCATTGCTTTGTTCAAGGTAGTAAATTTCTGTCTTGGAAATAAAGAACTTGTTAAGTTTGTGGTTAGATTTACATTCTTCCAGGGATAGCTGGGATGAATAAAACAATAAAAATTAGTTTATTTTGTCCTTTAAAAACATAAATTTAGCCCAGTGGTTCTCAGCCTTTTCTTCACCACAGACCCTCTTTAAATTCCTTTTGTGGCCATGGACCCCCAAGACTTAACTCAAGATTTAAATCATAACATTTCTTCAAGCCTTCACGGACCCCCTGTGATGACATCGCAGTCGCCCAGGGGTCCACAGACTACAAGTTGAGAACCACGGGTTTAGCCAATTTTTCTTTTTTTTTAAAGAAGTTATTAAATAGCATGATACTTCAGGGACCATCTCACTCCACTGGGATTGGTCCGTACCACTTGTGCCGGCAGAGGAGGCATGCTGCAGGTCTGCTCAGCCCAATTATTCCACCTGGAGGGGTCCAGGAGGAGGGCCTTTTCTGCTGTTGCTCCTGCCCTCTGGAACAGCTCTTGCCTCCAGATGTGAAGTTGGCCCCCAACCCTCCTATCTTTTCGTAAGGGCCTAAAAACGTGGCTCTGCCAGTCGGCCTGGGGCCCCTGTGGGGGAACAGCACAATGGAGGTGGTTGATAACAGCTAATAACAGATCCCACCTCTCTCTCCCCCCCCCGCCTCTGCTCTCCCCATGTGTCTTGTTTTAATGTTGGATTTTAATTTTTTATGTTTTAGCTTAGATGTAACTGTAAGCCGCTCAGAGTTCCCCTATGGTAAGGTGGGGGCCAAATAAATAAGTAAATATTCTTGAATAAATAGTTTAGCAATATCCAAGGTCAAAAAAAGGCAAGGCGATAGGTTTAACAGTGCAGTTAAAGGCCTGGTCTGTTTTTAAATACATTACTTGATGAGTGTAAAAAAAGAGGGTGTGGCTTGTTTGCATAGTCACAATCACCAGCTTGAATTTTTTGACTCCCCTCCGATGGGTTCCCATGGTAGTGTCCTATGCCAAAGACAACAATAAGTGAAAATCTCTTTTTAGAAAAGTATCTGCCATTTTCTGTTCCATTTGCTTGACAGATCTTTGCAGCAAAGAAACCACTTAAAGAGTATTTGTACTTTTTCTCCAGTTAATGCAATAAGCTTCAGAGTAGCATGATTCAAAATTATAACATTATATGCTTTAATTTTAGACATCAAAGAATCAGAAATAAAGAAATGATCTACCCAAAAGCAATTCTTATGGGTGAAAGAAAGAAAAGCATACTTCCCTTAGGAAGGATTAATCAAACGCCAGCTGAGATAAAAGAATAAAAGGCAACTGTACTGAGGCATGCTATTAAATTTAATTGTTGAATTCATCTAAACATGCTTTACTCAGTGTGTTGTACTATTATTGGCAGCTAAAATGTTTGTGCTGTTCTAAAGTTCCTGCCTTTCTGAATTTGTCTTTGAGCCTTTCTCCATTTACAGCTAACCATGGCACAAACAACCTGGATAACATTCCCATAACATAGCCTTCATGTGGTCCCCAGGCCATGAGTGAAAAACTTTTAAGTGGTCTTTAGCTAGTATTTAAGGAATTATTTCAGTCTAATACCAACACTGTCCATGGATACCCTCAAAGAACATAAAAAATGCTCTCCTTGCAGCGGAAAGAACCCAGATCATAGCAGTTACAGTTAATGCAGTTAAAGCATTAGAGGCAGGATAGGGATCAACAGTGGGAACAGCTAATATCATAATGATATAAAGGCAAGATAAAAAAAATCTAATAAATAAAAATAAAATATACTTTTCTACTGGCTCAAGGATGGACGGAAAATACTTCATCTCAGCAGTGGGAATAGGCCCTTGTATTGTCCAATTAAAGGTTAGATTAGCAATATAAAGGCTATCACAGAGATGGAGTATGGATGCACAGAGTGATAGATATTTTTGTTGTTCTAATCCAATTTTTCTCCACTTGGTTACACCAGATGGGCTGCATTAAGATTTTCATTATTACCAATAAAGATGATTAATAATATTGCCTTCCATTGTGCTTGTCCACCTTTTAAAACATTCAGATAAATCCAATTTTTCCCCAAAAGACCATTTGATCCAGAGTAGCATTCTAAAAAGTATTGGGCCTAAAGAAAAGCAGAATTTGATTAAATGTTAATATTAATGTAATGATTATGGTGTTGGAATAGGACCAGAAAGGTCCAACATTACATCTTCTTTTAGCCCTTGAAAGACACACCAAGGGACCTCGGGCCAACCTTTTTCTCTCTTTCAACTCCACATGGTTGATATTGGCATAAAATGCAGGGAGATCTCTATATAATCCCCCTCCCCAAGCTTCCAGAGAAATATCTACCTTTTGGGGATATAAATTCACAAAAATAATCTACAGAATAATAACGTTTATTATTTTAACTAAGCGAATGAACATAGGTTTGCAGTTGTTTTCATTCTTAGTTAATTATTATGGTTAATAATATTACTGCTGATGCATTGAATATTTTTTGTCTTTCTGTTACATTAAAAATGTTAATGTAAAGACAATAGAGTTGGAAGACTGTACTTCATTCAGCCCTGTTTTAAAGACAGATTGTAGAAATAACTTCATCAAGATAAATGAAGATATATGTGAAGAGCTCAGCTTGAATTCATAAAGCAAGTGTGTGATTTCAGATGGCAGATTTTCCACAGGTTTAGCTTACCTTATTCTCTCCAAACCTTCTCTTAATGAGTGAGATTTCTTCCTACAATATTATTCCTTCAGCTTTCTCCTCAAAATAATGTTTTTATGAGCATCCTCTGATAATATATTTCTTGTCATTTCCAGTCTTCAAATGCTATTGTTACTTATATAGCCAAAATAGCATAATCTACAGAGGAGAATTATGCATTAGTATGCTTAGAGCAACTCTTTACATTAGATTTGCAGAATTATTAAAAAAAGAAGAAAGAGTAATTCCTAAATGTAGCTTACCCAAGACTGAGTGCATGCAGTGGTCACAATATGATAATTAATACAATAATAAATAACACAAATTAAGAGGGTAGAGTTCAGTAGGAATCCAGAACAGTGACCATCATGCCACAATGTTCCAATGACCATCATGCTACATGCTCTGTGTAAGGCATAAGGAATCTGGCCTTTAAAGGTGGTTCATGTGGCTTACAAAGCTGCTAGGGAAAGTTCTCTTTCTTCTCCCCAGGTCATGCCCCATCTCCCCTTTGCTTTCAGCACTTCAGATATTTTACTGATCAAATTGTTAAACTGTCAAGGGGAGGGTAGAAAAAATAATGCCACTCAAAATAGATATTTGTCCCCAAATTTTGGGCCTGATCAAAGGAACAGAGTAACCTCTGAAGGCCACCTAGTATCTTGACATAGTTGCATGTCATTGGAGGACATGGGTTGTCTTGTTACGCACATTTTTCCTGATCTGTTGTCTTTTCATTCCTCTACAGCAGCAAAGAAGAAAGAAGTGAAGAAAGAAGAGCCAAAGGATGCGAAGAAAGAAGTGCCAAAAAGTAAGACTATGAGCCATATTTCGACCTGCTCATGCATACAGTAGCTAGCAGAAAGCCAATTGCTCATATTTTTTTTTAGATTGGAAGGATGAAGAGCTGAAGAGAACATACTGTTTGCCTTTCTGTTCCCTGGTGATTATGAATAGCTTCATCAAGGGAATGGAAATAAAATGGTATGCAAAGCTTTTTCAAGACTCTTGAAAGGCCAAGGGCAGAATATTCATCTGAGAATGTTTTCCCCATCACCCTTTGAAGTCAGTATCACAATAAACCTCTATTTGTGGAGGAGCCCCAAAGTCAAAGATGTTGAGATTATTTGCTAACTGAATAAAAAGAATTTAATCCATTTGGTCATTGCAAATATTGCACTAGCCTTTGATGCCCCCTCTACAAATGGTGTTTGGGGCAGTTGTTCTTCCCAAGAATACCTTGATGGTATGATTATGTTCTGTTGAGAAGAAAAAATTAAAAATAATCCATCCAAGGCAGAATCAGGATGGATGCCAGAGTCAAAGGGTGCTCCTATCATTATCAACCAAAATACATTATACTGTTATTCTGTCTTTTTCTACTGAATAAAACATTCTCTAATAAGAAACAATGTCAAAGTATAAGTCTGGGTGGGTGGAGGAAGATGAGAGGACAGCTTTTCTGGATGCCATGAAATTTAGTGGACAACTGGACCATAGCCAGAAGATGTTTAGGACTAATTATGCTACTTTTAATAATCTTCTCTTTCTGGCTTCTTCCATGTCAGTTATAACAGAGAAATACAGGCATAATATGTCTACTTTGATTGAACCACACATTTGATTCCCTTGAAATAATATATATGCTACTATATGTCCATTCAGTAAAAAGACCCAGGAAAGGCAGCATGAATTAATCAAATTATTTTTTTGTTATTTGGAATATATTAGTTGTTTTATATATATATATATTTACAAAGAATGATCTTAAATTACTCTGTTTTTAATGCTTAATTTTATTTATTAAATTATACACCACTCAGAGCCTCTCTCTGAGGAAGATGGGCAGCTGAGAAGTGTGAAAAATAAATAAAAAATAAATAAATTAAGTTTCAATTTTATTTGGCCCTGCATTCTTAGAGTTGAAGGAGCAGGGGAAAGATTTTGCATACCTTTTAATGTAAAATTTAAGCAGAGACCTGCTACTTGCCGACCTCTGCATTAGTGTTCCACATGCTGGCATGTTGACCTAGAAAAACTGGCTCCCAACTCATAGTCTGCTGATCCCTGACAGACCATTTTAATTAAAGGAATGACAAACAAGTAAGATGATATCTTTATTGGTCCTGGAAAAAAAATGAGTCCTTTACTGCCTTTGATATCTTTCCTTTGTGGGATTCAGCATGGCATTGGTACCTAATTGAAAAGGACATTTCTGCCTAATAAAACATAAAAGCCAAAAATCACACTCTACATACAGTATGTATATTTAAAACATCCAAACATAGAAAGAAGTTTTGAACCTCAGTTTTTCAAGGTGAGCTAAGCTGCCACAAGTTTCAATTCCTTGTCATCTTCTTAGCCAGTGGCTCCCAACTTTTTCTATACCCCGCACCTGATATATTCTCGCACCCCTTACAAAAGTTTGAAATAATGGCAACGAATTATGCATATACATTATAATTTTGAAAACCCAAGTTTTTGCACCCCCTGGAATATCGTCTCGCACCCCCAGGGGGTGCAAGCAACCCTGGTTGGGAACCCCTGTTCTTAGCAAAATGTTCAAGTTGGTTTTATGAATTCTAGATTCTAGCAGGAAAAAAAAATAACACCACATCCCTTGAAAGCTTTTGCTTCGGTTTTAGACTAATCATAGTACAGCAGAACAAAGGTGTTGTATTGAACCATACATTATTTCTTCTGCAGATGATAATATAAGTAGCTGTGGCATGGTTTGGGAAACTTGCTTGTTTCAACCGACTGGGCAGTATTTTTTAACTGATCCGTTTTTTGCAGCTATAGCAGAGGAACAAAGAATGGGGATGAATATATAAGCTCCTAAGTTCAAACATTATTCATTTAGCAAGAATTCACTTAGTTGCCACATTCAAACTTAGTGAAGAAAAGTTGCACTTAAAGTCCTAGTCTTTGCCAAACATTTCTTTGTAATATAGGCATTCTCTTTCATTCACACATAAGGCCCTGCTGTTGCTTTGTTATGATAAGGTTTCATTGATTTTTTTTTATAAGGCTATCCTGTATGTTTTAAGAATGTGGGTAAAATTTAAATATCGAGACCTGAGATATTTTACAAGCTGAGAAAAGCTGTGTTGCAACAAGAATGTATACAGTTAGTCCTCAACTTACAACCACAATTCGGTCACTGAGCAATGCAGTTCTAGTTCTTGCAGCAAGTCATCATGTGACAGGATTCAATTTTACAATATTTTTTTATTGCAATCATTAAGCAAATCACTGTGGTCATTTAAGTGAGTCACATGGTTGTTAAGCAAATCAGGATTCCCCAATTGACTTTGCTTGTCAGAAGCTGGTTGGAAAGGTGTCAAATTGTGATTATGAGACCACAGGATATTGCAACAGTTATAAATATGACCCTCAGAGCCCAAATTGCAGCCATATGACCGCAGGAGTAGTGTGATGGTCAAAGCTTTGAGGACAAGATGGAAGCCATTTTTTCCAAAGCTATTATAACTTTGAATCATTGTTAAATGAGCAGTTGTAAGTCAAGAACTACCTGTACTTAGGACCATGTGGAAAATAACACATTACTCCTTGGTTGTAATTAAACATCTAATCTCCCCCCCCCTTTTTATTTTTATTTTCTCTAGCTAAAGCTCCAGCAGAGCAGGCTCCAGGAGGTAAGAATATTTCATCCTAAAAAAATAGCAAAAGAAATCAGCTAGCAGGGCTCTCTTAGCATCCTGGCTCAAATATCCAGTGGAGCAACTAGTTCTTTAATGCTTTGCAAACAGCCAAAAGAGGGACTATCCAGAGTTCTGGATGTTGTTCCCCAGGGCAGGCGCTGGGACAGAGAAATATGATGACTCTGCTTAATAGAGAGAGCCGAAGCATGCCCAAACCTGTCATTTCTTGGTCACTCTGCCCAAGCAGAAACTATTGGACATTAGGCAGTCCTACACTGTACTGTAATCTAATTCTGAACCACGCAGGACTTTACGGGTAACAAAAAACACCGAGAATTACACCCAGAAGCTCATTGGAAGACATTGGCAGCTCACATAGAAATAGTGTTATATGGGCACATTGTAAAGTTCCAAAAATGGCCACACAAATTTTAAAAAATGCATTCTGGACAAATTGCAATTTCCACATGCTGTTCAAGGGGAGCCCCATATAGAATCTATTACAGTAATCCAACTGGAAGATAACTAAGTATTTGGAAATCTTCAGTTATCTTCAATACACACTGTCAAGGGAATGGTCAGAGAAGAGATAGCATTGCCACTAGCTGGAGAACAGGTGGAGCAAGAGGCTTGGAAGGCTCCTTACTTTCTGGAGAGATGTGGGGAGAATTGTATTTTTAGACATACAAGACTGTCAATGTAGCTTTACGATAAAGTGGAATTAACTCATCTGGTCGTGATTCCCACCTAGTTTACTCTGCAAAGTTGATACCAATCCGGCAAGTCTAACAGTACAATTCCCCTTATCTCCTATATAGCCTGAGAAATTAGTGTATGTCTAATTTAATGAAGAGAAGGATGAGGGGGGACATGATAGCAGTGTTCCAATATCTCAGGGGCTGCCACAAAGAAGATGGAGTCAAGCTATTCTCCAAAGCGCCTGAAGGCAGGACAAGAAGCAACGGATGGAAACTAATCAAGGAGAGAAGCAACCTAGAACTAAGGAGAAACTTCCTGACAATTAGAACAATTAACCAGTGAAACAACCTGCCTCCAGAAGCGGTGAATGCTCCAACACTGGAAGTTTTTAAGAAGAGACTGGACAGCCATTTGTCTGAAATGGTATAGGGTTTCCTGCCTGAGCAGGGGGTTGGACTAGATGACCTCCAAGGTCCCTTCCAACTGTTTTTTTAATTATTATTATTATTATTATTGTTGTTGTTGTTGTTATGATGATGATGATGATGATGATGATGATGATTAGAATCAAAGATAAAAATATCTGAATTCAGAGGATTCAGAACCCACAGCCATTTGTTTTTGGCAGAGTTGACCTGAGTCAGTTCTTCTCCATCCAGGCCTCCACAAGCCTGCAGACACTCGGGAACCTCAATGGGATCATTTGCTGATTCACAGCAGAGATATATAGTTCATGTTGATGCATGACTTTATCCAGCAGGTCCATACAGATGTCAAATATAAATGGGGAGAGACTGAAGTCTTGATGAATCTTGTAACCCTCTCCTTTGCTACCACCTGGAGAAAAGAGAAGATCCACCGCAATATCATCCCTTCTACTTTCTATACCCTGAGTTGGTCCAGAAAGATACCATAATTAAAACTATATGGAAGTCCATAGAATCATTGATGCTTAGCATTCTGGGGTTAGCTCTATTTTTATCAAATCTTATCTACAATAAACTTGGGTCCCTCATCCACTCCTAATTTTGACATAAAATCTTTTGGAGAGAAAATCATATTAACTATAAGCAGGATATGGAATACTTTTTATAGATTGCTGTCTTAAGTCATGCTCTTGATATTTTGGCCTTGTGCCCTATAATGTGTCCTTCCTCCTTAGAACATAAGTGCAATAATAATAGTTTCTCCTGCTTTGCTATATTCTAGAATTTCCAATCACCCTAGCACTTTTTGTCCTTCATTAATCAATCTATCTTTTTTTCCCCCAGGGGAAGACAAAGGGGATCCCTCTACACAGTCAGAAGGAATTTTCATCAAGAGACCAGAAAATGTGCTAATAAATTGCGGTAAATGCAAAGTAGAAAGGCAGAAAGTCCATGCATATTCTAAATTCTATTGAAATTTACACGAACTTTTTAAAAAAATATTTCTTCTCATCATTTTGTTGTGCATCATGCTTTACTTAGATATCCTTCCTTCCTTCCTTCCTTCCTTCCTTCCTTCCTTCCTTCCTTCCTTCCTTCCTTCCTTCCTTCCTTCCTTCCTTCCTTCCTTCCTTCCTTCCTTCCTTCCTTCCTTCCTGTCTAAACATTGTTACAGATCAATAAAAAAGAGAGAGACAATTTAAGAGACACGATTTAAGAGACACGACCTAAATAGTAAAGATGAAGAAGAGGGAAAACCAAAGCAATTAAATCAGACATTAGTCTGAAAATTTACAGTTCCACCGTTCAGTTGAAATCAAAACAGTTTCAAAAGAAATCGCTAAGGTCATTTCAAAGGATAGGAGGAAAAGGTAGCTCTCTCTTATTAGACCTGGTAGAGTAGTCTTTTAAAAAAATTTCATTCATCCTTTCTCTCTCTCTATGTCTGACTATAACTGATAGGATGTTACAGAGCCAAAAGGTGCTTGGTTTTAAACAGGAAGAGAACCTAGAAGCTTTTTTTTGTAATTCTTGCTAGTTTAGTGTAAAAGCTCTAGGGTTTGGTGTGTCCTGCCTTGACAGGGCCCAAGAACCAAGAACAACATATGGTGTTACATATGAGTAGTTTCATTTGCTGTTCTTCACCTCCAGATAGAAATCTTGTCAGATTAAAGCAACTACCTGCCTAACTACAGATAGACTTCTATCACATGCCTTAAGCTATTGATCAATGTTATAATTGGTCATTTTGCATATCAGCAATAGTCAGGACACTTCTAAGAATCTTCTCTGAGAGGGAAAAGTGGCTCTCTTTCAATTGGTATAAAGTGACTGTTGGTTTCTCTAGGTCAGAATCAACTAGAGCATCTCCCTGAAGCTATCACTCTTCAGCAGGGTTGACTGAAACATCACCATCCCCAACTAATAGTTGTCTAATAGTCTAAGAATGCTGGGAACTGTAGTCCAGCACATTTAGAATACCAGTAACTTCATTGCGGTGGGGTTTCAAAGAGAACGCATCTTTTCTTGCCATGTGGACATTTTCTTTGCCTTAAAACACCCTATAGAAGTTTAATTCTCTTGATTTAGATGAATAGGATAACAAAGTGCCTGTTTAGATAGGGAAACAGGTGTTCTGACTTTGATGTCTCCTTTCTATAGGCGGTGATGTGTCTATCCAAATACAGTTGGATGGGGCTCAGCTCCCTGGCAAACCTTCCATCAAGTGGTTCAAGGGGAAGTGGCTGGAGTTGGGCGTTAAGAGCGGGCTACGGTTCCAGTTCAAAGAGGACTTTGACAAGGATAAAAATGTGAGCCCCTGTAGAAAAGGAGGCTATAAGAGATACTGATATCTGTTCTCTTAAAATCTATTGAGCTCTTAAAAGTACTTTACTCTAACTACCATAACTTATTTCAAAAGGATACTGTGAAATATGTTTTGCAATAGCAGCTAAGAATTCTGCCAAAGCACAATTCTCAGCTAAGCCTGATTTGGCTTGTAAATATGTGTGCTTTCCCAAACCCATCACTCTCTAAATTTTCAGTTTAATGTTTTTTAAGATTAAGTCCATGTCTTATAACCATTTATTTAGTGGCTATTAAGTGCTACAAAACCGCTGAAAAACGGGACTTAACAATTGGTCATAACACTTAATTACTGTCATCACAGCATCCCCAGAGATACGTAATCAAAATTTGCATGCTTGGAAACTGGCAAGTATTTACAATGGTTGCAGCAGCATCCTGCAGTCACATTTGCGACCTTCCCAGCCAGCTTCTGACAAGCAAAGTCAATAGGGGAAGCCAGATTCACAGGACTGCACGACTCATTTAACAATTGCACTGATTCACTTAACAACTTTGAAAAAAAAAGATGGCAAAATTGGGCACGATCCACTTAACAACTATCTGGCTTAGCAATGGAAATTCCGATTCCAATTGCGGTCGTAAGTCAAAGATCACTTGTAGTACATTTTGGAGAATTTGTAGAACTTTTCCAACAATCAGCTTCCCCTGGGAATATCCCCATGTTTCTTTTATTCTAGCCAAACTGCATTTGCTTGCTTGTTTTCCAATGACTATAATTCACCCTAAGAAAAAGTCTACTCTGCTGCTTTTAAGAACAAGCTATGAGGAGGGAGGGAGCATCAGGTTGGAGAAACTTGCCATATACAATACTGTTGGGTGACTGTTGGAGAAATTTGCTGGATGACACTTGTGGCAGTATGAAGGTATTCACACAACAGAATTCTCTGTGTATAAGTTGAATTAAAGAGTAATCAGACAGCTCTACAGAAACAGTTCTTAAATGCTTGGGAATATCTTCAGTTTAAGATTTTTAAAATTGGTGAAGTAGAAATCTAAACACATCTGAAAATGTCCTTAATTTCAATCTAAACAAGACATTTTAAGCTGATTTAAGCTGATTTTGAGATTTAACTGCTTAAAGACACTGAGAGTAATAACAGACTAATTTTGGCAAATGTCTAATCTCAAATATTTGCCAAACTAACAGGAACTAGCACAGTGAAGGAAAAAAAATCGGGGTAAGATATCAGTAATGTAGGTGTGCTTAATCCTTCTGTGTCTGTTGCAAATCTCCACCCCCCCAAACTAAATCCCTGAATTGTTAAACAAACAAACAAACAAACAAACAAAACTACTTGTAGGACTTTGGTTGGAGAATTGATTACAAAGTACATCATAGTCCCAGTAGTTCATTTTCTGCTGCTATTGTCTTTCTCTTGGAATTACATTTTTCCTATCCTATTGAATCTCTTAAAACTCCCGTTAACACCAATGGAATATAGAGATGCTTGTTTCTAGTTCAGAACCATTATATGCCAGAGATATAGTGGCAATAAAAATAGCTACTAATAAACTTTGTGCTTAATGTTTTGTTTATTCTCAAAGATTTACTCCCATGAACTGAACATTGAGAAAGTAGTAATTGGAGACCGAGGTGACTATCGTTTTGAGGTGACAGACAAGGACTTTTTTGACAGCTGTGTCTTCAATATTGATGTGGAAGGTACCATCATGTTCACACTGTTTGCTTATCTCTAGACCTAAATTAAAAAAAACAACTCTCAAATGTTTGCATAATATTCTTTGCTTACAGAGATAAATGACATTGTTCATTTAACCTTTTAAGTCAGTAAGTGGTTTCCCCAAAAGTCACTGATTCACAGGTGCTTTTTTTCAAAAGGCATTCTAGACTTTCTTGTTTTGCTAGAAGATGCTTCACTTCTCATTCAAGAAACTTATTCAGTTCTGACTGGTGGAGAGTGGAAGGATTCATTGTGCTCGTTAGCCTCTTTCTGAGAGTCGTTGAGGCCACTTGGAGGTTTATCTATGCCAGTGAGGGCGAACCTTTTAGAGACCGAGTGCCCAAAAATTGGCCCCACCCTCACCCCACCTGCCTGCAGGGCCACTCACCGCCTGCAGGGCCCACCGCAGATCGCCCAGCAGCGCCATGGCAGCCACGCCCTCTGCCCACGCCCTGCAGCATCAACTGTGCGCGATGGGGCATGAGGGCAGAGTCTTGTCTATGCTGCCTGGCTGCCATGTCCTTGGCTGCACTGCTCCGCATGGGCCACGCTCGGGGGCAACTCTTCTCCAGGAGGGCTGCTGGTGAGGAGGGGGTCACAGGGGGAGGCAAGGCTGGGGCAACGGCACGTGTGCCCACAGAGAGGGCTCCGAGTGCCGTCTCTGGCACCCGTGCCATAGGTTCGCCACCACTGATCTATGCCTTCGGGTCACTCCTGCAGCATTTGAAGGGTGTTCATCCCAAAGCGCAAAGCTAAATGTCTATGGAGATTTGAAAGAAAGCACCTTTCGGATGACCATGACGTAGACGACCAAAAATCTCTATAGATATTCACTGAACCACAGACTACCTAACTTAACTTTAGCCAAGACCCATGTTGTATAAATTCAGCCTAAATGTCTTGACCCCTAATGTCATCCTTTGGAATCTATATCCCACCAAATAGATTTTCATACTGGTCAAGATTAATTTGCCAGATTAATATTAATATTGGCAATTTTTTGTGGCTGACATCCCTGTCTGGAATTTTAGTCTTCAGGATGTTTTATCATTCCTTTACTTATATTTATTTGTTTGGTTATTAATCCTTAGCTAGCATTAGTATGCAGAGTTATTCTGAGCAAAAAGGTGTTTTTGCTTTAGAGGACACTTTTTTCCTTCCTAATTTCCATGTTGTTTTCCCATTCCTATCTTTGTAAACTCCCTTTGTTTATTTTTATTTATTTATTTATTAAATTTATATGCTGCCTGTCTCACTATCCAGAGGCACTACAGCTTACACTAGAATAAAAGTATAAATATAAAAGCATTAAAGCACTGTTGTTTTCTCCTCCAGCACCAAGAACAGAAGAAGCTGGCAATATTTTAGAAACATTCAAACGTTCGTAAGTACACATGGTTTCAGCACAGATGAATCCCTCATTTGGAAAGCCCACCTCCATTTAATCATTCTGGTTCTGTTGGACTACAGCTTCTGTAGTCCTGACTCCATAGTTCTGCTGAACCTGATAAATATGGAGGTGATGGTGGCAGGCAAGGAAATGCTGGCTCAGTATATTGGATCATGAAAACAATTCCAAAATCAAACCACAATGAGACAAAAGAATGTGCCAGTTTAGCCATCTCCAGAACTCTTCTTCAGACAAAATATTGTAAAAATCAGAAGATGAGAGGAAGCAAAATATTTAAAATTACAGTGCATGGTGCTTTGAATGAGAAGTTCCCTATTTTTTTCCTTGCAGTGGAGAAGCCAAAAGTGATGCTGCTGGAGAGCTGGATTTCACTGGCTTGCTTAAGAAAAGGTACAATAAGTGAAGATGTTAGGAGTGAAGGGAGCTGTAACACTAATCTTCTCTTTGCCTGAAAATAGATACCCATCAGAGGCAATCAGTCTAGGACAATATTTCTCAACTTTGGCAATTTTAAGATGTGTAAACTTCAACTCTCAGAATTTTCCAGCCAGCACTAGGCTGAAAAAATGCCTATTTAGGTATATACTATATTGCCTTCACCTGCATTTTTTTTCTCAAGTAATTTTCCTTTAAAATGGAAGGTCTTGGATTTCCTGAGGACATGATAACAAAGCCAGATGAGGGGAGAGGGGTTTTGTGTAATTTCTTTTTGGCTCCTTGACGGTCAAATATAGGACAAGCTTTCTTTTGGAGAAATTTGGGAGTTTCCTATAATGCAATACAGTATAGGACAAGAATTGGCTGTTCTAGATCAGGGGGTCCCCAACCACCAGGCCGTGGTCCACTACCAGGCCATGGCCTATTCGCAACCAGGCTACGGGCCGGTGCACACACGCACACAGCTCAACTCACATGAGCAGCGGGTTGGCTCACACATGCATGTACACGCAGCTCAACTTGTGCGGCCTGGTTCCCTTCTCCCTCCCCAGCCAGGCCACCAAACAGCAAAGGTTGAGTACTGTTGTTCTATCTAGAGGATAGATTCGAAAGCTTCCTCTTCCTCTATCCCTCTTTGTAGAGAAGTGCAAGTGCAAGAAGAAGAGAAGAAAAAGAAGAAAAAGAAAGATGACGATGATGATTTGGGGATTCCACCAGAGATCTGGGAACTACTTAAGGGTGTGACCAAGAAAAGCGAGTATGAGCGCATTGCCTTTGAGTATGGCATCACTGATCTACGTGGCATGTTGAAAAGGCTCAAGAAAGCCAAAGTGGAGATCAAGAAAAGTGCAGGTACCAGAAGGGACTAGGCTGGTGGAGACTGAGATATAACTTCTGTTTAATGCCGGTAGTTATGTGGCAAGTTTTAGCATTTTGGCATCACATATAAATGATATTGCCTCATTAGCCTTCTCTTAGCCTTCCATCTCCTCTAGTCCAAGAGCACAAAAGGGATGTCTGTTCTCAATCTCTTTTGTAGCCTTCATTAAGAAACTGGACCCAGCCTATCAAGTTGATAAAGGCCACAAGATCAAGATGTGGGTGGAGTTGAGTGACCCTGACTTATCTATCAAATGGATGAAAAATGGGCAGCTGCTCAAGCCCAGTGGCAAGTAAGTCTGAGTAATGAGGTGGTAAAGCCAGGATGCCTGTTTATTTTTCTAGCGGGTAGGAAATAGGAAAATATATTGGGAAACAGAGGAAACAGGTCTCTTTGTGCAGGACCATGTGTTTTCTTTCTTTCTTGTGGATAGGTACATCTTTGAGAATGTGGGTAAGAAACGTATCCTGACAATCACCAAGACAACACTGACGGATGATGCAGCCTACGAATGTGTGGCTGGAGATGAGAAGAGCTTCACAGAGGTCTTTGTAAAAGGTGAGGATGGAGGATGCATGCAAATGTAATACAATTGGGGAACATGACAAAGGTGGTGATGACTTTCAGAATAAAATTGAAAGGAGTAGCCTTGTGTGAGCAATATCTCCATTGTACATTCCATCTTTATGTACCTAGAGCCACCTGTCCTGGTCATGAGTGGCCTGGATGACCAACAAGTATATGTGGGAGACAAGGTAGTTTTGGAAGTAGAGGTATCTGAGGAAGGAGCCCAGGTAATGTGGTAAGTTACCAGTTCAACTTTTCCTATTTTTCTCTCTTTTATCTTCTAGCCAATCAGCTGACTTCTAAATAATCTCAGTCCCTGGTATTGGCTACAGAGCTATCTCTTCAACTTACCAGCATATGTTTCATGTCAATTTGTTTTCATCTTTCTTCTTTTAATTCTGCAAAAAAAAAACAACCAGAAATAATAATGTGATAAAAAATTAAAATGCCAGTTCTTTTCAAATGTTATAAAATTCTATGATTTAAATTTAGTAAGCAAAAATTCTATAGCATAATAATAGTGATAAATTTATAGATAATACATAGTTAAAAAAGGAAATATTGCCTGGAGATATACTGTAGAATCATAAAAACAACAATTTTAGGAAATGTAATCAGATTGCTTGAAAATATGGCTAATATTTTGGAAAAGCCTTATTTCTGCCCATTGTGATGCTGGTAAGCCCCTTGCCTTCCCTCTTATTTTACTTACATCATAGACATTGCCATGTCTCTCCAGTCATGTCCTTTCTCCATCTTTTTCCCTTTTCCCTCTCTTCATCTCCAGGTCGAAGGATGGTGTCGAGTTGACTCGTGAAGACACCTTCAAGTACCGCATCAGAAAGGATGGCAAAAAGCACATGCTCATCATCAATGAGGCTAGCAAAGAAGATGCTGGGCGCTACCAGATTGTAACCAACGGGGGCCAATCAGAGGCAGATCTTGCAGTTGAAGGTCTGTGGAGGGCAATAGAAAGATTATAAAGGGATTTTGGAGGTTTTTCACAGTGCAATTTATGTGTTCAAATCTTTCTTTTTTTTTTGAGATTTCTTTGAGATTTTTTAATACAATTCAAAAGTACTTATTCAACAAACGTGTTGTCTGAGTTTATCATTCACTAATACAAATTGAATTCCTAATCCCTTATTCTTTTCTCCAAATAAGTCCCAAGTTTGAAAATATTCTGTTTCTTCTTTTTCTTTCAACATCAGAGTAAGTCTGTCCATTTCCGCATATAGTATTTTTTTAATTATTTCTTCTCTAGTAGTATTTCTTCATTTTTCCAATATTGTATGAATATGATTCTTGCCGCTGTTATCACATGTAAAATCAAGTATATACTTTGTTTGTCAAGCTTTTCTGGCATTATACCTAATAAAAGAGTTCAGGTTTAAAATCTACATGTTTTACCAACATCTTTTCTAGCCAAGTATGTATTTTTGGCCAATATCTCTTTCCTTTAACACATGTCCACCATATGTGGTAATAAGTACCTGACTTGTGATTACATTTCCAACATCTATCTGACATATTTTAAAACATTTTTGCTAGTTTTGCTGGTGGCAAGTGCCATCTATAAAACATTTTATATAAGTTTTCTTTGTAAGAGGTTGACATTGTCAATTTATAATTTCTTTCCCACAAGTTTTGCCATTTCTCTAAGTCTATATTATGTGTTCAAATCTTATCTTCCAGACAAACCGCTCGAGGTACTTCAAGGTATTGCTGATCTGACTGTCAAGGCCACCGAACAAGCTGTCTTCAAGTGTGAAGTGTCTGATGAGAAGGTGACTGGGAAATGGTACAAGAATGGAGTTGAGATCCGGCCCAGTAAACGCATCATAATGTCTCACAAGGGCAGGTGAGCCTTTGGAAAAAAACAGTAGTATATAGGCATAGTGGGATTTTTTTTAATTACCTAGTAATTGAAAAAGAAAATTATGATGGAAATACATGTATTCTCAAGAAAATAAAACCCAACACACAAAAAGTGGAACCCCCCAAAGTACAATATATTGTTACAACAAGTAACAGTTACAATTCTATATTCTATACAATTCCTTTTCTAAAGTAAATTTTATTCAATATATTTATTTTAATGCACTTATATAACTAGCATTCTTTTATATTTATTTTAATACACACATAACTAGCATTCTTTTATACTCTACTTTGTTAAGTAAAAATGAGTTCTATATATCATTATATTTGTCCATACAAAGTCTATAGGTAATCTGTTCATGGATTGCATGGCTGGCAAGCGTAATCAAGTTTTCAATCCTTTGAATAACTGGGGCCATACATTTATTTTTTCAATGATGCAATATTAATCTTCCATTTATGTATTTATTTATTTATTTATCAAATTTGGAGATTGCCCATCTCACCTTACAAAGGGACTCTGGGTGGTGCATATTTAAAACATAAAAGCCATACAAACATTATAGTACAATTGGAGGCAGTTAAAATAAGTATAAAATTATTAAAGTTTAAAAGTTGGCAGAAGGCCTTCAAGGGTGCTAACCAACTCCAAGCTTGCATGCTTTCTGCATACCCCAAGCAAGTTGGCACAGCCTAGGGTCTTCAAACATTTCTGAAAGGCCAGGAGTCTGAGGGCCCACCTCACCCCTGGGGGGAAAATATTCCACAGAACGGGGGAGACAGCAGAGAATGATATTTTCCTGGATCCCACCAGTTCAAATTCTTTAACTGATGGGCTACTCTCCCTGCCTGGCAGGATGGGATAGGCAGATGTAACAGGGAGAAGACATTTCTGCAAGTAACCTGCCATAATAAAGGCATGTAGCATCCAAAATGTAGGTGAAGTACTTATTTTTGCCATTGGTTATGACTCCATTTGTGCCTGCCATTTTGTTAGTTCAGCTGAATTTGTTTTGATATTACAGATTAAACTCTTGCCTTGAGCTTATGAAATTCAGCTTTAGGTTTTTGCTTGGGCATAAATCTCACCATACAGGCTTGGGTAGAATATCATCTCTCTATCCAATGTACTTTGTTATTTCCTTTTTGTTTATTTATTAATTAAATTTATATGTCTCCATCTCACTAACAGCAACTATGGGTTATCTAATTTCTGAAGGAAATAAACAAGCTAATTAAGGCAAACCCAATATTTATTTCAAGGGTGTGGTTCCTGATTTATTTATTTTTTAATGCAGACATGTGCATACATATTGATGCAAACTGATTCACCACTTTCTTATACTTTTAAGTGCTAAATACATTACACTCAATGAACTGAGGTTTCACAAAACATCATTCTGGTTATTTCAGCTTTGTTGGCTTTGCTTTGGGGCTTAGGATTTAAATACTGCATGAAGAACAACAGTTTGATGCAATGTATGCTATTCACCCCTGAACAGCCAGTTTGTTCATTTGGATGAGAAATAGACAACAAATGATTTGTTTAATGGTGAGGAAAAATCAAGGTGCTGGCCCATCTGTGAGGGTGATCTTAATTAGAACCCCAATCCTGTGAATCAGCTGATGATGGTCCACCCATTCTGATCCTTTGTTCATTATTTCAATTTTATTCTGCAGAGTCCACAAGCTGGTCATTGATGATGTGAGACCTGAAGATGAGGGAGATTACACCTTTGTCCCTGATGGATATGCTCTTTCACTTTCTGCTAAACTCAACTTCTTGGGTCAGTGCAGGGAGGGACTTGTGTGGGAGGCTGAAGATTCTCCACTAAGTGCAAAGCCCTTGAGATACTCATGACCATCACAGTTATAGTCCATGTGCAAAAGAGTGGCTGAGTGGCTGAATATCATGTATTTATGGTATCCATCCAGAAACATACAAAAACACGAGTTTGATTTTTCTAAATTACTTCTATAACCACATATCTAGCCAATGTGGTGCATGAGTGCATTACATGAGACTCTTGGAAAAGTTCCTCTATGCAAATATATGTTTTGTTTGTTTCTCATGTTCGAATTGCAAGGATTGCTGCTCAGTTTGCCAAACTAAATTGGAATTGCTATGAGCCAAAAAAGATCTGTTCCACAAATTTGTGAGGGGCTAAAAAACCAGAACCCCCCTCCCAATCTTGTTAATAGGGATTTTCCCAAAGCAATTAATGACAAACTGTGTGAATATTGCAAGGGGAAATGAACTGAAGAACTGTAACTAAAATTCTGAGCCAAATTTTATTTCAAATCTGGAGGAAATGCACCAAAACTCACTAGTCTAAACTAGGAGAAGACATTTTTGCATACAAGGGCCACAATTAATTGTGTTGCCATTGTTGTAGCAAGGACCAGTGACAGTGAAATTGTGAAGTCACTCAAATGTATGGTGTTAATTTTTCTAGGATTATTTTCCTTTTAACTTTTAGATTACAGTATTTGCTTCATTCGTTGTCCATGGGGTCGCGATGGGTCGGACACAACTTCGTAACTAACAACAACAATTTGCTTCATTTTTCAGTTTAAAAAAAGGGAACGTATGCCCATTGCTATGAATTTTTGGGAGATGGGGGGGACTTCAGGAGCTTTAAAAAAAGGGTTCAGGGTCCTATGGATCATCAATTTGGGTGCTTTGTGCATGCATGTGTTTAAATGAATGCTTCAATTGCAAAACTTTTACATTAACTGCAGAAGCCACATTGCTCATGGATGTAATCTTTTGGATTTGATTGACTTCAGTTTGTAAGGAAGTTTATGATGCTCTTATTTCACAGGATACTATTTTGGGGGATGACACCATGCCCTAATTTTATAGTGACACAGAAAGTAACAGCATAGGTTTATAACCTCAAAGTACTGCCCAGAAGTTTCACTGCTGGTTTTTCTTCTTTCTCTTTCCCTTTCTAGAGATCAAGATTGAATATGTTCCTAAACAAGGTGGGTGGATTCTTTCAATCTTGGCAGAAAGTTGGCTAGGAAAGGAATCTCAGAATTCTTTCCAAGACAGCAAAATTCAGGCTTGTGAAAACTGTTTGAATGAGTGAAGTGAAGAGGTCTCTCCCTTTCATCTCCCTGCAGAGATATCAGATGCAGACCAATGGTGCTCACTGGCTGCATGCTGAAGGATACTAGCCTAAAGTTTTTGCTGAGGCCAAGTATTTCACTTGAACAGCTGTAGGCAAGTCACAGTGTTCAGGGGGTTAAGGCATCTCCCATATTTGGATATGTTACAACATCGGGGGCATTTTAATTTTGAAAATAAAAGAATCCAAGGGCGAACATGATCTCATGAAGATGAATGGTGGAAGCTTCAGGGCACTCAGAATAAAGTATTTCATCATAGCCCAAACACTTACAGGTAGTCCTTGACTTCTAATCATAACAGTAACTGATTTTATGACCTTTTTGACATGGTTGTTAAGCAAATCACATGGTTGCCTACTGAATTTGCTTGTCAGAAGCCACCTGGAAAAGTTGCAAATGGTGATCACATGATCTCAGGATCCTGCAACCATCATAAATACATGCTGGTTGCCAAGCACCTGATTTTTGATCACAAGTCCATGGAGACGCTGCAACAGTCATAAGTATGAGGACTGGTCCTAAGTCTTCTTTTTCAGCGCCATCATAACTTTGAATAGCCACTAAACCAGGGGTCTTCAAACTTGGCCCTTTTATGACTTGAGGAATTCTGGGAGTTGAAGTCCACAAGTCATAAAAGGGCCAAGTTTGAAGACCCCTGCACTAAACAAATGGTTTTAAGTTGAAGACTATTTGCATACTTTGACTTTTAATGCTACAGAATGGAGAGACAGCAACCAGCTTGGATGGGTTAGAGGAGAAGAAGACTTTGTGTAATTATTTGTCATGACAACTGAACCTCTCCCATACAGGAGGAGGGAACTATTGGCTTTGAATCTTCCTTGTGGCCCTTCCAGAGGCATCTGATTGGCCTAAGGATGCTGAACTAAATGTGTTTCTGTATAGATCACTAGGCTCTTCTCTCCTAATAGACAATATGTACAGTTCCTGTTTATGAAATGGAAATAATTATTTTCATTAAGGAATAATTCTTTATTTTTTGCTTTGAGCTGTTGACACAAACTAAACAATGCATCTCTCCAGCTGAATAGATCCAGTGTTACAAACAGCTCTCCATAAGAAGCCATGTCTGTGTGAGGACATAGGCAGGCAACTAATTGTCAAGAGAATAGTTATAATAATGCCCCAAAAGGGCCTTAATTAAAAAAGAAAGAAAGAAAGGACCTCAAATCAGCTGCCCCATGTTTGCTCTCTCAAAAGTTGTTAGTAGCTGCTAGTATCAATCCTGGAAATACCAGGTAATGCATTACTAATGTGGATGGGAAATCGTTTCACTGTCACTTCTGGTTTTCCCAGAACCCCCCAAGATCCATTTAGATTGTGGATCAGGGAAAACAAATGAAAACACTATTGTTGTTGTTGCTGGGAACAAATTACGGCTCGACGTGAACATCACTGGAGAACCTGCACCAACAGCAACTTGGATGAAGGGTAGTGAAGTAAGTATTTGTTGGGTCCAAGTAAAACATATTAAAGCTTCAGTTTCAAAATCAGAGAAAGAATGCTAACTAATTTGTAACACTGCCTCTTTCTCAAAATTAACTTCTTCAGACTTTGGAATCTGTGAGGATAACTAATGGAAATAGCAGGTCCAGTAATAGCATCATAGTTAGCAACTTAAAATGCTCAAGGTCCAGTAATAGCATCATACACTTTGCCCATCCCAGGTCTTCAGCCATAATTTCACAAGAGAAAATTATGTACCAAATTAAATCTAAATTAATATGGCCATGCAAAGCATTTAAATAGAGGGGGATTATAATTGTGGAGCAGAAACCATCTCTCTCTTTTGCAATACTGGAACAAGCTTTTAAGGTTTCTTTGAAAGGTTCTTCTGGCTGTCCATGCATGCAGTTTGGAGACAGCTGGAAGTGGCCTTGGAACCCTTGGCAAATGATGCTATTCCTGTAATGATTCACAGGGAGGGGTTTTCTTCATGTTTTCATGTGTTACAAAGTACCTCCTTAGTGCTTTTCACAATACTAATTAAATTGAAAAGGACTAAAGAGACATTACTTACTATTATTTAAGTGATTCTATTGCTTTTATTACTTAAAACCTCTCTGGTAAGTCAAGCTTGTTCAACACTAAAAGTCCTCATATTCTTAAAATACTATAAGTACAATTAAATTATCAGTAAAATAATGATTCCGATGACAGCATCCTTTCTGTAAGAATTGCCACTTCCTAGGTCAGATTGAATTAATGCTAATAATTAGGATTCAGCTGATTGTTCCATGAAGTGTTTTTAAAGCTTCTAATTATTCTAAAAGTTTCTTTTTTCTTATAGTCTTTTATATATACATATGTATTCCAAATACACACACACAGACATATATATATATATATATATATATTTATACACACACACACACACGTATATATATACACACACATACACACACACACACATTCCAAATCTAACCATATCAGTCATGTTCTGTTTCAAGTTTATTTTAAATATCTTTTTTTAACATTGCAGCTTGTTAATAGTTGAGGCCAAAAGAAAAATAGTACATTTTATTTAAAATAATTAAATACAGGTATTTTTAAATTCATGAACTGATTCACACAACATGCCAAACCATCCAATTCTGTTCCAGGCTAAGCAAGGATAATGTGTTAAGGCAATGACTTTGTAAGGCTCCAGGTCCACACTGTTGAAATTGCTTGTCCTATTGTAGAAGCGATGAGATTTGTTTTGGTTTTTAAAGCAATAGCCCATCTTTCTGAAATGCTGAACATTCTATTGCTCTTCAAAATCTTGGCTTCTTTATATGTTTTCTTTCCAGTTTGCAAATTTCTAGATCCCCTTGACTGTTTCTGCCTTTCTCCATCATCCCTCAGGTTTTTTCAGAAAAAGAAGGCCGGGTCCATATAGAAGAGCGCAAAGAGCTGAGCAGTTTTGTGATAGAGAGTGCTGAGCGCTCTGATGAAGATTTGTACACTATCAAGGTGACTAATCCGGTGGGCGAGGATGTTGCCTTTCTCAACATCAAAGTTGTGGGTAAGTTAGTTAGTAGATAAGTGGGAAGGTAGGGATCCTTCTTTCTGCCCAGCATTTCTTCACCTATAACATTCTTGCTCCTTATCTTTGGCAGATGTTCCTGATCCTCCTGAAGCTGTGCGTGTCACTTCCGTGGGAGAGGACTGGGCCATTTTGGTATGGGAACCACCCACTTATAATGGTGGTATGCCTATTACTGGTGAGTACTTCAAGTTAATATTGGTGGCTGTTCAGACACATGGGAACCTAAAGTTAGGGAATGGAATAAGGATAATCTCATCCTACTGCTTGACTCTCTCTCAGTCTTTAAGGGAAGCTACAGCATTGCCTAACACAGTGATTCTGAAACTTTTTACTGGCTCACCCTAAAAAGATAAATGAATTGATGAAATGCCGCTCCTAAATAAAACTAATTATTCTAATGTTGGGCAAGAAATAAATTTACCATTAGGTTTTGATATACATTCATCTAGTAGTGTATTAAACATACATACATAATTTAAATTAATTTAAATTTACAACTGTTTACATTTAGTGTTAACACATGTTATTATCGGGCTTCTCAAATTTTTTGGCACCAGAGATACCTCATTCAAGCTAAACAAAGAGCAAAGCCTAGAATGAGTTTTAGAAGGGCACCTGATTTTTTTGCACAAGCTTGAATAGGTTTAAGAAAAGAATTGCTTGCCATCTCCAGGGAATCTCAACTCACTGTTCAAGATCCCCTGGCCTAATGCCTCTGAATGCGAAAGGCAAATATAACATGGAAAAATGCATGCAAATCTATCCTCACAATAAAAAAGCACCACAACTGCAAGAACATCTTTGCTCTTCTCCAAAAGCTATTTTTATTTTAAAGGCTCTGCCCTTCACCATTCTAGCACATTCAAGAATATTTTGATTGTTTGGTTTCCTTGAAACTAAAACTAAAATAGTACTGCCACCTGCTGTAATCCTAGTCAATTTAACATTGCTTGAGGTCTTGGTAAGACATACGGTTATGCTTTTTTTGGCTGGCCAAGGTGGATGTAGTAAACTAACACATCCAAAATTGAAATGTTGGATGTCTGCCCTGTGGGAGACATCCAACACTGGATTGTGGGAGAAAACCAAGAACCCTTTTCTTTGCGGACACTACAGGTAGTCCTTGACTTACAAAAGTTCATTTAATGACTGTTCAAAGTTATAACAGCACTGAAAAAAGGGACTTATGACCATTTTTTACTTACAATCATTGCAGCATCCCCATAGTCCCATGATCAAAATTCAGGCACTTGGCAATTGACTCATATTTATGACGGTAGCAATGTCCCGGGGTCATGTGATTACCTTTTGTGACCCTCTGACAAGCAAGGTCAATGGGGAAGCCAGATTCACTTAACAACTGTGTTACTAACTTAACAACTGCAGTGATTCACAACAAATGTGGTAAAAAAGATCATAAAATGGGGAAAAGGCTCACTTAACAACTATCTCATTTAGCAACAGAAATGTTAGGCTCAACTGTGGTCGTAAGTCAAGTACTACCTGTAGTTGAGATTTTACTTTTCAGAAATAACCTGGAGATTATAATTTTCCTGGATAACACTGTTGTAAATACTCAATTTATGATCGCAACTGAGTTGAAATTGCAATTGTAAGTAAAGTTGCCATATGACTTGACTCAATTTTGTGACCATTGTTACAAATATTGTTAAGTAAGTCACCATATTTGTTAAGCAAATCAAATTATTATTAAACAAATCACATGGTCATAAGACTGAATCCAGCTTATCCAATGGGTGTCTTTTGCCCCAAAACAGCCAAATGTCACAAAATGTGATCATGTGATTGTAAGATGCTGCAACCAATCATAAATGTGAGCCTGTTGCAAAGCACCTGAAATTCGATCATATGATCGTAGGGGTGGTGTGGCAGTCATAACTTCAAGAATGGGTCATAAGTAAGTTTTTTTGAGTCCATCATACCTTTGAATGGTTCTTAAGTGACTGGTTATAAGTCAAGGATTACCTGTATCTGAATGCACTGTGTATCCTTTTATCATTCCAAAAATGATAAAAATTTCTATTCTCTAAGTTAAGAATTAATATAGAAAACTACTGGATGGTCAACACAGTGCAAATCACTGGTTAAAATTTTAGGCTGTAATAAATTCCATACATATTAGTACAAATCTGTTCCATTTTTGATATGGATACCCCTTCTTGCTTAGTGGAATATATATATCTAATAAGTAATGATTGGGTAATGCTGATTAATGAAATATCTTCCACCACATATCATTTCCCCCCCCCCCGCCTTTGCACTCCAGGTTACCTGATGGAGCGCAAGAAGAAGGGTAGCATGCGCTGGATGAAACTGAATTTTGAAGTATTCACCGAGTTGACTTATGAGTCCACCAAGATGATTGAAGGGTGTCTCTATGAGATGCGGGTCTTTGCAGTCAATGCCATTGGAATCTCTCAACCCAGCCAGAATACCAAACCTTTCATGCCTATCGGTGAGCACAACGGCTGGCTTGGGATGAAATACTGGCAAGGGCAGCGCATGAGCTGATAAGACACTGGAACAGGTGGAAAAGGTGGACTTGTCCTTTCCCTCACATAGCACTATTGAGCTAGACGTAGCAGCCAAAGAAGCCAAAGAGCTGCTGTTGGATCATGAAGAAGAGTTGAGAATTCCAGGTCAACAGCACAAGATTTCTGCTGGACTTTTTGATTCTGGATATGGGGGAGATGAATTCAGATTGCATTTTCATGGAAATGATATAAGAATAACAGTTAAAATTTCCTGAGAACAGATACCCAAATTGCAAAACTGTTAAATTTATTATTTGTATTTTCTGAATTCAACAGTGATATATATATATATATACACACACACACACACACACACACACACACACACACAGTATACATATACATATATACACACACATATACACACACATATACATATATATACACATATACACATACATACACATACATACACATACATACATATATATATATATATCACTATATAAATAGTGATTGGGAAATATGTAAAATTGCAGGTCTGCTAAAGGAAAAATATTTATATTATGAAAATGAAACCCCAAAGCATAGGATTTAAAAAATGGTCACAGAATGAACATGTTATGGACATGTTATGGACATTTCTATATGAATATCTATAAGGCCTAGAGTCACCTTATCAGTGAAATGGGTGGCATATAAATTTAATAGATAAATAAACAAATAATGATTTGTTTGCATTACTGAATCAATTGCAAAACATGCAGCCATTAGGGACAATTGGGTTAAAACAAGTAGATTAAGAGATGTGCATGAACATTCAAATATTTTTTTTTAAAAAAAACATTTTGCAGTCTAATGTATCAAGAAAAGGATGACACTAGAAAAAAAGGACAAAATTGGAGAAAGTAGGGACAGATTGTTATTTCCTTATTGTCCATTATACACTAGGAAATGATAATTGTGTGTGTGTGTGTGTGTGTGTGTGTATTTATATTTTTACTGTTATTATTTTACTAATTTCCCTCCCTATTCAATTCTGCTTCAGCCCCCACCAGTGAGCCTCTTCATCTCACTTTGGAGGACGTCACAGACACAACAGCCACCCTGAAATGGCGCGCTCCAAACCGAATCGGTGCAGGGGGCATTGATGGCTACCTCATTGAGTACTGCAAGGAAGGGAGTGAGTTTCTCTACCAGTAAAAGAAAATCTGAGTTTGTATGCTGTGCATGGCCCTTTTACAGCTCTCTTATTTAAGCAATTAATTGAAGTTGTTCCCCAGAGTGATGGAGGCCAGATTAATTGCTCCCTTTGCCTACTTTGTTGCTGGTTTTTTTTTTTTTTTCATCTCTGGCAAGATAGTTTGTAATGGTAGTGGGAATGACCTTGGAAGATAGGGAGAAGAGACATAGCCAAGGGAACATTCGGATAAAAGGCAACGTAGCCCCAAAGAGAATGTGGGTGTGGCAAACATCTCAGAAGGGACCCTTCCTAGTTTCTTGGGCTGTAAAGGGGGCAGAGGAAGAAATGATTTGGAAGATTCTGTTAATGTAACTTTACAATAAAGTGGAGTTAGCTCATCTGACTGTGCTTCCTGTCTGGTCTGCCTCGCAAGGCTGATATAGTCTGACCGGGCTAAACCTTCACCAGCCCTATAGCACGATTCACAAATGCCAATTGGAAATCAAGGACCAGATCAAACTTCAGCAGAATATACAGTGTTTCTCTTCTCTTATTTGCTGCCCCCTGAATATCTATAATATCATGCTTGGAAACTCACTGGGGAATACCTCTCCCAAACATACCTTTGGTCAAGACATTCAGTTACTTTAAAAAAATGGCTTCTGACTTCCCACTTATTCTTTATCTCCTAATCTTATACTCCACCCTCTTTCCCAGCCGATGAATGGATACCTGCTAATACAGAGCTTGTAGAACGCTGTGGCTTTACTGCCAAAGGACTTCCAACAGGCGAGAAGCTTTTCTTTCGGGTCATTGCAATCAATATTGCAGGCAAAAGTGTACCAGCCACTTTATCACAGCCTGTCACCATTCGTGAGATTGTTGGTGAGTCACTTTGAGTATTTGGAAATGTTAACCATAAACATACAGTAGCTTGTTCTGTCTCCTGGATCAAATTGTCTTATAAGAAGAAATTTCAAGCTCCAATAGGGCAATGGGGTGACTCAATACACATCAGGTTCCTCAAAATGTTTGCCCCACTGTGATCCTATATCAGTTTGGGAGTGTTGCACATGATTTCCTCCTAAAATTTGCAAATAAAAGATACTTTCCTATCTTGATTAAAAGCCAGTCTTCCTATTTTTTTAAAGGCTTCATGCAATTATTAATTGCATCCAAGTATTTCCAACTAGTTTAGCCCCTGACTGATTTTTTTTAAAAAAAATATTAATAGTTTTGGGATTGCATAAGTCATCTTAGTTGTTCTCATTTTGGAATGAATAATTGGGGCACAGATTTTCTATTCTGTTCTTCCAATTATAGCAAAAAAAAAAAAGAGTCCAAGTTACTCAATAGCTCCTTTCTAGCCCACCCCCATAAGTTTGATATCAAGTCATTACCTAGCAGAATATTTCTGTCTGGTACTCTAGATACCGTAGATGCATCTAGCATCACTTTTAACTAGCACAGCCAAGTTGAAAAGAAAGTTGGACATGATGATTTTGGACATTATTTAATTATTTATCTAGAAGATGATTCTGAATTGCCAGAATTCTACTCATATTTATGGCTGTATGCTAGTAATTCATAAAGTATGTCTATGAAACCACACATTTCCCAAGGTGCTATTTTTTCCATTTTCCCATCCAGTGTCTTTCACCATGTGTTTTTGAGTTCCTTTCCCCACAAACTTTCTTTTGTTTTCATATAGAACAACCCAAGATTCGTCTCCCTCGCCATCTCCGACAGACATACATTAAGAAAGTTGGGGAGCAAATCAACCTGGTAATCCCATTCCAGGTAGGCAACTGGTTGAAAAGGTAGAGAAACTTACAGTACGCAAATTCACAGTATCATAGTCTTTTTGTGAGGTCTCTGGATTTGCCATGAAACATGGAGTAAAGTATTCTTTAGAATATTTTTCCCCCCTCCTATTAAGTCAAAGAGTATCTACTTCTGATTCGGTAAGATTCCTTAGCAAGTGTTATCAAGGTTAATGATTATGGCTGGAAACCAAACCTGGCCTCTCCTGCTTTCTCCCACTAACTATCAGAGGGAGCTTTTCCCCTCAACTGCAGCTTTATTATGCATGTTCAATGTCAAATGGCATATTGTGCAGTCCATAATATTGTTGTATTATACACACATATTGCTTTATAACTATGTTTATTTAGAATTTTAAAAAGGGCTGCATGTCTTGGCCAGTATTCTTTTTCTCTCAGATTGGCTACTGCATACGCAGTATTGGCTGGTAGAACATGATCTTCCTCCCTGCTTCTCAATCTTTCTTCAGCACACTGGCAGTGTCCAGGGTGTGTGTGTGTGTGTGTGTGTTTTAAAATCTGATGGGCATGACATCTTAGTCCGTCTACTCCTTTTATGTGTATGTTGATATTGTACTAAAGGATCTGATACTATATTGGAACCCTGCAGATTTTGTCCATTCTTGCAGGTGATACTCTTCAAGGTTCTCTTGATCCAGCAAGCCTGACTACATCACAGCTTTTAAATCCATCTTGGGATAACCCACCAACTTTATTCTTTTCTAAAAACTAACAAGGTTCAATAGCCCACACTGTTTAACTCCATTTTCAGTTGTTAGCCCTACTCTCTCCTCCCTCAACATTCTCCTTTCCAGAGTTTCTTTTTTTAGAGTCTACCTCTGTCAGTTCAGCACTGCCCCTATTGGGAAATATTCCTAAGCTACCTTCTATTTTCACCTTCTACTTATCAGCAAACCAAAACCAAGTCTTTGAAAGCCAATGTCTCTGTGAGAGGTTTGCAGGGAGGCCTTCTCTAGCAATGACATTCTTTTTTTTTTTTAACTCAAAGTTTTATTAGTTTATAATACATGATACAATGGAAATACAAAAGTAAATAGCGGAAAAGATGGGGAAAGAAAAAGGGAGTAGAGAAGTGAGGTAAGGGAGAAAAAAAAAAAGGGGGGGGGAAGTATTGACTTCCGACTTCCTTTGGTGCAATAATAGAGTATCAACTTCAAACCTCAACTTTTTACTTCTACAAAATAATATAAACTAGCCATTTCAATAACATCAAATTATCTAATTGGTAAAGCCCAAAATCGAAATTTCATTTTTTTCCACCTCAAGCACAAAATCTAGAAGCGGTCCCCACGTGGCAATAAAAGTATTCGTATTCTTTTCTTTAATCAGTACAGTCAGTTTAGCCATCTCTGCTAGCTCCATCAGTTTTAGTAACCATTCCTCTGTTGTAGGAATCAATGTAGTCTTCCATTTCTGAGCATAGAGTAATCTTGCTGCTGTCAACATATATAACATCAAAGTTCCATATTTTTTTCCAGGTCTCTGTCCATTAGCCCCAAAGAAAAGTCTCTGGTTTTCTTTCTATATTTACTTTAAGAATTTTCTGTATTAACATATGAATCCTACTCCAATATTTTCTTGCTTTATCACACGTCTACCATAAATGGTAAAAAGTCCCCTCTTTACCGTTACATTTCCAACATTCATTTGAAATACCTTTATACATTTTTGATAACTTGTCTGGTGTTAAGTACCAACGGTACATCATCTTGTAAAACTTTTCTTTTAGATTATAATTTAATGTAAATTTTAATCCTTTATTCCACATATTTTCCCATTATTCAAGCTTTATATTATACCCAAAATTCCTTGCCCACTGAATCGTACAACGTTTTACTTGTTCATTTTCCAGATTTAAATTCAATAACATTTTGTAGACTTTAGCTATAATATGTTCACCACTAACACACAGTAGGCTTTCCGATTCATTTTTAACGAAATTAAACCCAATTATCTAACTTAAATCTTTCTTTCAATTGCATATATGTAAACCAATGGCAGACATGACCTTCTGATTCTAGCTACTCCTTGGATCTGAGGGTAGGCTCACCCAGATTAAAATATATTGTTTTACCATAAATCCACCAAATTGGCCTCATCACCATCTCTTTTCTAAAAAAGGCTTCTTGCGGGAAAACCCAAAGTGGCACCTTTGGAGAGAACCTTGTTTTATATTTATTCCAAACTCTCAAAATGGCACACCTGATAAAATGATTATTGAAATCAACATTTTCTTTAACTTTGTCATACCGCAGATAGCCATGCCAACCAAACCTTAATTCATAGCCTTCTAGGACCAGTAACCTCTTATTCTGAAGGTTCACCCATTCTTTTAGTCAAACCAAACAACAAACATCAAAATACAGTTTCAAATCAGGTGAACCCAACCCCCCTCTTTCCTTAGCATCTTGCAATAATTTATATCTAATTCTCGGTTTTCCCCCCTGCCATATAAATGGCAGATATCCCTCTGCCATTGTTTAAACGGAGTTTCAGTTGCAAGTATTGGTAATGTTTGAAACATTTAACATAACATTTATCTTTGGTAAAACATTCATCTTAATCACAGAAATTCTACTCAGTAATGATAAATGCAATTTGTCCCATCTTAATAAATCTTTTTTGATACCATTCCAGAGTGGCACATAATTATTTTAAAACAAGTTTGTATTTGAGTTTGATAACGTAACCCCCAAATATTTCACCTTTTTCTCAACCCTAAAACCCGACTTTTTATTCAATATATCACCATCCTGTGCGGTCATATTCTTAATCAACATTGATGTTTTCTACTTATTAATTTTAAAACTGGCCAAGGACTCAAACTGTTAAGAAGAAAGTTTATAAATTGAGGGCCTTCGCTGATAATTTGGTGATATTTCTGCAAGACCCAAAAAATATCATAGAATACTTGATGAGGAATCTAGCGATGACATTCTTGAAGGAACATAAATGTGAAATGCTGAATAACAGCAAAAATCAAAAGGCTGGGTAGCACTTCCAGGAGTATTTTCAAATCGTTAGTTCTCTTCTCGCCTTCCTTTCCCTCCTTCAAAAAATTGTAGAGTTTTTCATCAGCCCCTCATTTAATAATATCTATGGGTGTGGCAGGAGAATTTGTTAACATCTGAAAAATCTTTAAGGGTTCTCAACCATTAGCTCCCATTAGAAAATATCAAGCAGCCTCTTTGCTTCTTTGGAATTTTGGAGTATATTTGTAAAAAAAAAAATAGCAAAGCACAGTACACCTGTGAATAATGTAGCAAAGCAGAAAGAACTATGCCAAGTTGCAATGCAAACCTCATCCACCAATTCCACCCTAGAATTGATTCTGAGTCAGCAAACCACTTGCAATGTTGTACAAACTCTAATTTACGTTTTTTCTGGGGATCAGTGACATTCCCTTGGAAAATGAAAGGAGTGCTGCTAAGTGAAGGCCTGGGTGCTAATGCTATAAACATTTTATCCACTGCAGGGAAAGCCTCGCCCTAAGGTCACCTGGTCAAAGGATGGGCATCCTCTTGATCCCAAGGAGGTTAACATCCGTGACTCTGATTTTGACACCATCCTCTTCATCCGCAAGGCTGAGCGACATAATTCAGGCATCTATACCCTCTCAGTGCAGATTGAGAGCATGGAGGACAAAGCCGATATTAAGATCCGTGTTGTAGGTAAGGACCATTTTGCTTTTCATAAACCAAATTGCAAACTAACGAAAGAAAGAATTGTATTTTACTGAGTGCTATGAGAACAACAGGTATGCAACTTCCATTGACTTGAGGGCTGCTGTGAATAGTATGCTGGGGAACTGCTTACTGAAAGTGGCTAGGGCAACTTTGGGGAAGGGCCAGGAAATTCAAGGCGTGAAGTGGGTATCTTTTGGTGAGCTGCATGAATTATGGAGAAGATGATAAGTAGACTGCCTTATTAAAATCCACAAGCGGTGCAAGATCCTTTAATAGCTGTTTAAAGACAGTCACTAAGGAAAGCTAAACTTAGAGTTCCAACTTCTTCTTACTATCTTGTAATTTGAGCCTTGAACCAGTCTTACAGAAACCACCTGTCCCCTTGCAGGTAAAATTATCTCTACTTTCTAACATGTATCTTTCTCTCTGAAGCATGGAGAGAGCTTGTGAAGACATGGGATATATGAACCTGCCTTCTATTTTGGCCGAGGGTTGTCCACTCTGACCAATAGTAGTTCTCCAAGATCTCAGGCAGAAAAATGTCTTTCCCATTACCTGCTACTTAATCCTTTAATAGGAAATGCCAGTAGGTGGAAACTGAGACCGTCAGAGTGCAAAGCAGGGGCTCTGCAACGGGTTACTTGGCCCTTCCTATTACTGTGGTTGCTCTTGAAATGCACAGTGCAAAGAGAACTGCTGTTGGGAATGTTCATTTAGAACCTGTTGCAGGCTTCTACCTTCCAAAGAACTGGAGAGTCAGAAAGGGTTTGGCAATCAATCTTTCCCCCTTCCCTTCCTTTCTTTTCACTGCAGCTGCTAAACTGTTAATAAGACTTAATCCGTGCCCACTCCATTAGTTTCCTTGTCTCTGTGGGAAACCCAGATGCTTGGTGCTCTCGGGCTTGCAAGAGACAGAAAACATTACACAACTTTGTTCAGTAAGCATGTGGGAACAAGTAAGAGGTGCAGAGTGGTCCGAATCTCTCTGACCTTCTGGGCTTTCTTCCTCTCATTTAGAGGCATATCGCATCTCTTCAGTGTACTTACTTACTATCCTCTGGATGTTTTCTCCTTTGCTGAATGCTTCCCCCTGTCTGTCACCTTCCCTTACCAGCTCTTTTCCTTCCCCCTTGCAAGAGAGTGAGATCATATTCCGTAGCTCTATATTTAAGCATTCTTCATGGGTTAAGCCAAATGTCACTCCTCCCAGTACAGTCCAAAAAACTCCCTCTCTCCCTCACTCGCCATCTAAATCCCTTTTTGCCTCATGGAAGATTTGAAGTGATATTTGGTGTTTTTCGACAGATTTTCTTCAGTGTTCTTTGAACAAGGAATAGGTGTGAGATGGTACTGTCCTTATGCTGGCTCTGCATCCCTGCCAGCTGGAACAGGCTCCTCTTTTGCATGCCTTTGTACAGCATGAAGAAACAGCTTTTCCTGCATCTAGTTTGAATATTACTTTGACTTCTTAAACTATTAACTGGTGCAGCCTAGCAGACAGTGCAGGCATTACAGAGCAGGGACGGCCTCCCTCAGTCTAATGTTGAAGCCCTGCAAGCAATCACTTCAGATCTTCCTAGCAGCCTGCTTGGTGAGAAAGAAAGGGGGTGGGAAGAGAAGACAGAAAAAGTAGGAAAACAGATACACAGACAGGGTGGGAGGTGGCTTCATTTACAACAGATATATAGAGATCCCCCTGCATAAGCAATACAGGTGAATAGCAAATAAATTTCAAGCTATTCTAATATAATCTAATGCACAGTTAGAAATGTAAACCACCACAAGACTTTTAAAAATTATCTATACCATATATTTAAGCATGTTTTTGAAAAATAAAGAGATTCTCTTTATTGCCCCCACCCACTCAATTCTTTCATTCTTATTCTGTTCACTTAGTGATTTTGAGTGTACTAAATAATGTTATGTTTGGGCTCTGCTATTTCTATAATAATGTGTCTCTTTGTCTATCACTTCCTCTGCAGAGAAGCCAGGCCCAGCACACAATGTTCTGGTAAAGGAGGTATGGGGCTTCAATGCCTTAGTGGAATGGGAGCTTCCCAAGGATGATGGGAACTCGGAGATCACTGGCTATTCCATCCAAAAAGCTGACAAGAAGACCATGGTAAGGTCGATTTTTTTCATAGCTCCTTTGGCTAACCTATGAACATGTTGGACTTTTTCTGGCCCTTACAGAGAAAATGTTAACTATGTGGTTGACATGATGGCACATAAGTAATCCATTTTTACAAGAGGAAATTAGAATGGATTTAGGTGTTACAATCATATTGTGTGTATGCTTGGTCACTTACACTGACCACTGGTCTCTTTCCATATCCAAATCAAAGGATATCCAAATTTTGATTTTTAAAGACTTTTGTGACTTAAAACCAGGTCCATACGTTTCTACTAATAAATTAAGAGCTTCAGTGGAGAGTCTCCTTTAAGCTCCTTATTATCAAAGATGAGGTGAATGAATAGTATGAATAAAAGACAAGATCTATCCAGCACTGTTGACCAGTTCACACTCTCACTCGCTCTTAGGCACACACTCAACTGATGATGACATAATGTGACCTGAACATATTATAAAAGAGAGGCATCTATAGATAGATAGACTCTTAGCACATCCTCGGTTAACATTCATTTAAGCATACTTGGGCTGCAGCAGGTTTACTGCTGAGATTTTCAGAGAAAGTACATACCCACTATCACTGCAGGAGTTCCACTTGCCAGAATAATTCACTGTCAAAATCCAATTCAGTTACAGCTAGACGATCATGCATTAATTCCAAGACTGCTGTGAGAACAGTATCAAAAGATCCAATTTACGTGCTTTCGGGATTTAGAGTAATTGCTGCTTTCTGCCCAGAACGATATCTTAAGAAAGAGTGTCCTTTTCAGAAATGGTGTGTCAACTCATGCCATTGGTTTATTTTAGGCACTGTGTTATGGATCCTAGGAAGGTTTCTGAGTAAGGGGATATGATACAATAAATTTCTCTACTGGGATAATCTATGGACAGAAAAAGAGATTCACTCTCGGAACCTTCCTTTTTTGAACAAGGAAACATCAGATACCCCTGTCATTCTATCAATTTTGCTTTGAGGACAAAAATTAGGTCTGTTGGGGCAGATTAAAAGAAGCTTTGGGTCCTTTGGATTACAAGCTTTTTGAGAACTACCGTTTTCCCTCTCCATTACCCTTATGTGCATGTTGCATATGACAGCTTTTGATGGTGTAGGCCAGCGTGTTCTGTTAGTTTGTAGTCCTGTGCATACTTAAGTACTTGGACAGCACTGATGTTCTCCATTTAAATGGATGAGTATTTAATGTCTCATTCAAAACATGATACACCAATGCTGCTGGATTTGAGGACCAGCCTGTACTTTCTGCTGTGGAAGATCTGGGTATCCTCCCCCTCCTCCTCTCTTTCTCAATGTTGTACAGCAGTTGGGATTAGGTCATCAGTAGCAAATGTATGAAATCTGTGTAAAATCTTCACTACTTCATATGGTAATAATGGGTCTAAATGCAGTGGTCAATAAGACATTTCTTAGTTTAGCCCCAAACTTATCTTATTCCCTATCTCCACGTCATCCTTTTTCTGTCTGTCCCTGATCTTACCCTCAGGAATGGTTCACTGTATATGAACACAACCGCCTTACCCGTTGCACAGTGTCTGATCTCATCATGGGCAATGAATACTACTTCCGGGTCTATAGCGAGAATATCTGTGGACTCAGTGAGCAACCTGGGGTCTCCAAAAACACTGCAAACATTCAGAAATCTGGTAAGCTCATGTATACCTAGATGGCTTGAAAAGATAGTGGAGCCAAAGAAATTTAGCAGAGGGGGCTGACCTTTATCCCAAACTGAGGAAGAGCAGATATATCATCTCTTTCAAACATTGAATTCTTTAGTTAACTTTTACATAGTCATTATTTTTGCACCCCAGATACCCCAAAAAGCCAATTCTTATTAATCCGTTATGTCCATCACAACACAGTACAGTCTCTGGATATGCTGACCAGGTGTTCCTCCAGTTGAAAAACAGGGACATGGAAAAATGGCATTGAGCCAGCAATCCATCTGCCACTTTTACTCGTCCTGTACTTGATTTGTGGTGATTTAAAAAGAGATCATGGATCAGTCACTGTGAAAGGAAAGCTGCAAAGTTGCCCTTCACTTAGTATAAGTAGTTTATTGAAAAGGAGTGCCAGTCACAACCCTAATCCTCAAGGGGATGGGAGAAAGCCAAGAAGCAGGGCAAGCTGAAAGTTTCTGTCAATGGGGAACCATCTGCCTGCACAATCCATCACTACTGCTAGAAAACTGTTTGAATCAGTTATTAATGGGCTCAGCTGTCAAAGGATGGTGAGAGCATGAGTACAGGGGGGTAGAGTGCCAGCTTTAAGAAAAGGGAAAGCTTGTGCAAGAGAGGAAGAACCTAAATGGTAACTCAAATGAGAGATTGTTTAAAAATTCTAGGTTCTCTAGAACTTTTTGTGGATGCTTGAGAACTTGACCTATGGAAAAGATAATAAATTAATTTTCTTTCTACCAGCTTGCATGTTGCAGACTAGGTTAATAATATTCTTGGGTCAGGAAAAATATAAAAAAATTAAAATCACACTTGGCAAAGAAATTTATTCTGAGGAGGAAATACTAATATGTACCTAAAGATGCCAGTTACAGGAATATTTGTGTAGATTTTTCTTAAAATCACAGGTCACTGCTTAAATAGACTGCATCAGATTTATGTGAAAGAACAAAATCAGCAAAAGTGATCCAGGAATGGTTCTTATGTGCATCTAATCAAGTCAATCCCATTCAATGAGATACCAAGGAAATTAGAATATAAGATTGGAACTAGAATCCACTGATGATCATCTTGGCTTTTTATTCTTCTAGGCTTGATCAGTAAGAAGTATAACTATAAGGAGCATGACTTCAGCATGGCCCCCATATTCTTGACTCCACTGGTAGACCGAACAGTAGTGGCTGGCTATACCACCGCCCTGAACTGCGCAGTGAGGGGACATCCTAAAGTATGTACCAAATAAATAGGAGACAACCAGTTGTTGGAAGAAACCATATGAGTCAACTGAATGATGCAAGAGAATAGGAAAGAGCAGAGGGGTGAAAAAATAATGGTTTCTACTTTATTAGACAATCTTAAAGATAACCTTGAATTATAAATAATTAGAAAATAATATTACATCTGATTCAAGAATTTATAATCGGTATTGAAAGCAAGAGCCGTTCTAATAAATAACTAATGGACATCGAAACCAATATTAGGCAAGATATTAGGGTATCTTTTTTAATGCAGGTTATGTTTAATTAAACAAAATAACTCATATATACATTCATTTTTAATTGTTTTCTTGTGTTTTGTAAATAATTGTTAAATAGCTTCCAATTTATGTGATACAGCTCCTACATTTGGGAAGTAATTAAAAGATTTATAAGAGAAATAAGTTTCTACAGCCAATCTGCCAAGACATCAGCTTTTGCTGATCACTATTCTATGACCATGGTGGATTTTAATAATTAGCATAATGCTATGTATTGTTATTTAGTCTGCTGCCAATGTTTCAAAATCCATGGCTTGACCACTGCACGGTTGATATGTCTGACCATTTTAGAAGGATCATTCATAAATATGGAAAAGAAAAGTGAGAAGCGTATCTAGGGTGAATTGGCGGATGGGGATTCTTGAGTCCTTCCCTTGCTTGCTAATTCTCCCCAGAAAAGTTCTTCTTTTTGTACTTAGAACCAATTTTTTGTCTCAGCTGGACTCCCAACTAAATGAATCATGCTGAGGGGAAAAAAATTCAGACCATTTTGTGAGAGAGAACCCACAGAGTGTTTCTCTCTGTCCTCACATGAATATATGTCTGCTGAGCTAATGTGTAATTCCCATCTTATATTTATGCTTGGCAGGTTGGCTATAGATGCCTGAGAAAAAGGACAAAGAATCAATGAACAAAAGGGAAAGAAAAAGGATAAAGAGTAGGTACAGGGAAACAGCTGAAAGTAGAAAGAGTTTCAGTGGAAATTTAGTCATAACAGGAGCCCTGCTGGAATAGATCAAATGCTTATACTCTTTAAGTGTTCTTCTCAAGTTGATCAGCCACGTGCTTCCAGGAAGGCCACTTCAAAATGGCATCAGGAAATACCACTACCTGTCATTCTTTGTAAATGTAATATACTGCCTCTGAACGTAATGGTCATGTGTAACAGGTTTCTGTAGACTTATTCTCTGTGAGCTTGTCCAATCTGATTTTAAAGCCATCTAAGTCAGTGAGCAGCACCACATAATTGTGGCAATACATTCCTTAAAATTCAATATACATTCTTTCTTCTGCCCTGGCTCTTCTTTCAATGGGATGCATTGTCTCCTAGTTAAATTGTAATATATGTGGTTCTGGATTTGGAGTACTGGAAGGACAGCCAAAATGCAGCTTTAAGAACTTTACTAAACTTTTAGTTTGATTTTTGCACAATCTTCAAATCAAAATAGTTAGTTTATGGAATTATAAAATTTTATGATACAGTGTATGGCCCTGGGTTAAAATAGAGTGTGATGGTGAAGATATTTGATTTGGATTCTTTTCTATTTTATCCCACTTGTGTGCTTTCCCAGCCAAAGATAATCTGGATGAAGAACAAAATGGATCTCAGTGGGGACCCCAAATTTCTGCAGAAAAACAACCAAGGAGTGTTGACTCTCAACATCCGTAAACCAAGTCCTTTTGACAGTGCCACCTACTCCTGCAAAGCCATCAATGAACTGGGCGAGGCCATAATAGAGTGCAAGCTGGAAGTCAAAGGTGATTTGGAGTGACAATGACATGGCCTGAAAATGCATCAATGCTATTTATCAGAGATGTAAAGCAGTGGCTGCAGCTATGCCTCTAACTTTTTCCAATGTTGGTACACACATAGGATCCCAATATTAATCATTCTCTAGAATTGCCACCCTTTGCTAACTCACTTTTATTGAGCATGTCACTCTTCTTATCACATTTCTGGATTTTGTAATTGTTGCCTGGTGTTTCTTTGTACTTGTTTAATGATTCTTTTTTTAACAAGAAAAAGCTTTTGCTGCACCAACACCAGCTTTGTTCAGCACGAACAAGCAAAGCATTATTACATCTTTTACAGAAGACTGGACCATTAATTAAGACCTTCTTGATTGTTGCTTCTGTGGCTTTTGCTCCCATTCAAGGCTTTTGGGCATTAGTCATGGATAGGCTTTTGAATCGGTTTCTCTGCTTGTATGTGTGTGTTAATTACAGGTTTACTTTTTCTTCTCGTTTTTCTTTTATAGCGAAGTAACTCTTTAACCCAAAAAGAAAGGAAATAAATAATGCAAGGAAATACATTATAGGCAGCTCTTACCGCTAAGAGCAAAACAGAAGCTGATTAATAATTCATTATTAAACTTCAGACATGGTCACAGAGGAAGGAATTACCCCAGTTCAGACTTGAATCTTTAGATAACGAAGAATCTTTTCCCTCTTATTCTCCCTTGTGCACTTTTTTATGTTATTCAAAAGAATCCTCTGGGAACACAATGCACCATAGAAAGGGACAAGGAATCAATAACTTGGGCAGGATCTACCTCACAACCCGTTGCTTTTGTGAGGCATGATGGCTGCATCTCTTCTAAAGGCATATTTTGCCCAGGTAGATAAGTGATTAATAGAAGAATGCAATACTTTCTGGTTTGGCCACCTGGTTATTTGGGATACCTCATAACTGTGGGAGAACAAAGAGATATTTTTAGCAATCAGTAGTACACCAATTGTAGATTCCATTTGCTGATATAGTTTTTTAGTCCTATTTTTTAGTCCTGTTTTCAACCTGTAAACATCCAGTTGATCAATTGTTTTTTGTACTCCTGCATATTTGACACAGTCAGAAAAAAAAGAGATGTAAATCCTTTTTTGCCTACCAATTTACTCAGAGAAGCAGAAATCAGGGGTATCTCTGACCTCCCTTTTGGTTCCTTCTTTAGGCAATTTCATAATGGGAGTGTCATTGGATTGAATCTAGTCAATTTCATAATGTTTCCCCTGTTTGCAATGCTGATTAACATTTTTGTGATTCTGCTTATGCTGCATAAGCAGCAGGTATGTTTGTATCCTAAAAGTAAAACACTGAAGCCATTTGGCAACCCACAAAAGTGGCAAAGGCTGCAAGTTCTGTTGTAAAAGGAATTGGGCAAAATGGATTTCTGAAGGAAAACATCATCATTTACATCACGCCCATGTAAATCTGCAGCCTAGTATTTTAAATGAAAACCATAGAATTTTAAACCACACTGTTAGGAATGAAATAAATTTCACTACAAGGGTGTTGGAAAACAAAACAAGTTTTATTGAAGAGTTTGCAAAGGCTGATGGACCCTTCTACTTGCAAGCAAAGGGCCACACTCAGATTAGTTCAACATAAACCTTTATACCTGTCCCGTAGAATACATCACATCCTTCTTTTCCAGACCCAGTTGATAGGTCCAGTCTGATCCCATACTTTCCAACCGCCTAGTAAAATTATTAGACACTGCAGCTGTACAATTAATAATTCTCCTTTGATT
The DNA here is from genome assembly GCA_023970755.1 of Azemiops feae. Lineage (NCBI taxonomy): Eukaryota > Metazoa > Chordata > Lepidosauria > Squamata > Viperidae > Azemiops > Azemiops feae. Next base: position 495,902 of record JALGBA010000382.1, read on the forward strand.
TACCTTTATCTTTCCCTTTTCATGTTCGTGACATTCAACCAACTCAGCTCACAATAGGAGCCTGTTTGTGTAAGCTGGATGACACAAATGTTTCAACCCTATTCCCTTGCCTACCTATACAATTTAACTAATGCCTGCTTCAAACCAAAAGTTGTGTATGTCACCACTTTAGCAAGGTTAAATATGGCTGTATTTTGACTATATGATTATATCTTAAAATCCTGGATCTAAATAGTTTTCATAAAATATAAGCTAATCTATATTATGAAAAATTATAACATATACATTTATTATGTACCTCACAACAGGCACAAAGATGGTTCCTTCTTCAGCTCAGTGTGGGATTGAGGCTGCAGAAACTAAGAGCATTCATACTTAAGCTGTCTACCACTCTACTAATCTTCTCCATTGCCAGTTATTCCCAATGCTTTAAAAAACTTTTGTGCTTTCTCCCATAGACTGAAAGCACATTAAGCATGTTATCTGCATACTTGCAAACCTAAAACTTAAAGACAACACATTCAACCAATCATTGCTCCACCAAAACTTAATTAATAGCTGAGTATAGAAAGCTGTTTCAAAGTGGTCGGTCACTGAACATACAGATAATCCTCAGCTTACAACCACAATTGAGTTCAAAATTTCTGTTGTTAAGTGAGACATTTGTTAAATGAGTTTTGCCCCATTTTACGATCTTCCTTGCCATAGTTGCTAAGTGAATCACTGCAGCTGATAAGTTAGTAAACTGGTTAAGTGAATCTCACTTCCCCACTGTCTTTGTCAGGTTACAAAAGGTGATCACCTGAACTTGGGGCACAGCAACAGTCATAAATATGAACCAGTTGCCAAGCATCTGAATTTTGATCGCATGATAATGGGGATGTTTCAAAATTCATAACTGTGAAAAACGGTCATAAGTCACTTTTTTCAACGTTGTAACTTTGAACAGTCACTAAATGAATTGATGTAAGTTGAGGATTACCTGTAGTTTTCTCATTCTGCTTTCAATGTTTATGAATTAAACAAATCCTCTTCTCTCCTTTCATACGAAACAGGAGCAGCTAGATTATTGGCCTGCTGTCCTCACTTGTTTGTGCATTTGTTCCCATGTATTTGTGTTCATTTGTCTGGCAGTTTACATTCCTTCTAAAAGGCTGCTAATGGGTGGCTGCAAAAAGGATTGATTTTTGAGATTACAATATTAGCAAATGCACCGAGAAGCCCAAAAAGCCTTCTGTTTTCCTTGTACCAGATAAAGTTTGTGTATGTTTTTAACCCCAACAGTGCCTAAGTGTTACGTATTAATGAACCAAATGAGAGTTCCATGCTGGTATGGCACCTCTGAAAGGTGTGGCATTCAAACTATCTTGGCAATTTAATACAAAAATAAAAATAAATAAATACATACATACATACATACATACATACATACATACCTCCAAACACAAGATGAGCTTACTGGTGTACAAGTTGCATCTGCTGCTGACATGTGAAACGGAAGAAGAAAAACAGCAGATGGCAGCAGCTGATTTACTCTTTATGTTCAGAAGCTGGGCAGGGCTAAGCCTCCATAATACTTTTAATACCTTTCAGAGCAATAGACTATCTTATAAAGTTGAAAGAAAATCCAGAAGTTGTCACTAGCCAAATATTTCTATATTATTGGCAAGAAAACTACAGAGATTTAAATTATCACAAGCCAGATACTGACTGAATGATAGAAAAGCTTCCAAAGAGAGGGATAGTTGGATGCTGAAACTGATCACTTAGAGAACTACTCCCCTTTGACTATCTGAGTTCAAGTGGAACACAAACAGTTATTAGTCTGAGATGCTTTAATTTACATTTCTGAAAGGTGGAATTTGATATTCTAATTGGGGTCTTCTAACTCTGTGATTCTATGGGCATGAGCCAAGTTAAATTTGAGGCAGACTTTACTTTTGAAGAATAAGGAGGAACTTGAGATTCTAGGCACTTGCAACTTACCAGCTTTAAATTGTACTTAACATCATGCAGTCAATGGGAGATGGTACACAACCAGCAGCAGAGGCAGGGAAAGTCCTCAAGCCCCAACTCAGGATGTGGAATTTGTTGCTCAAATGAGTTAAAAAGGGAAAGAAGCTTTGCTCATCTTTTCATGAAACTAACACAAAGCTCCCAAGCTCATTCATTTTTGTGTTTCCTTTTTATTCCCTCCTTCTTCCCCAACAGCACCTCAGTAATCTTGTTGACAGAATTGTCAGTTCAGGCAAATGGTGAGTAACATGTATATATTTTCCAATATATCTGAAGAGGGAATAAGTCAATGATTGGGATCTAGAGGACAACAATGCATTTGTGTATTACTCCAGAAAGAATTAGAATAACAGAGTTGGAAGGGACCTTGTAGGTCATCTAGGCCAACCCCTCCCAAGCAGTGACTTGGGTGTTAGAAAATAACCTGATGATTAGGACTACATCTTTTTTAAAAGGGTGGTGCTTACATAGGTTTTACACCCCGAACTTGGGCAAATTCAACCTGTCTTACTCAGGGATGCTATATAAATCCTAAAAACTGGATTAAGACCTGTAAAAGAATCTGGATGAGTCTTTTACATCCGTCCATTCTCCACCCTCAAGTTTATAGCATCTTCTGTATCGTCCAACCATTTTTGAGATGAAATACTGTAAAGCCTGTATCCATTACTGTTATTGTAGCACAAAGTTTGGTGATTCCAGATGATTCTGTAGATCTCAGGTTGGGTTCCTGCAGAAGAACTCTATCATACCTGAATTATTTGGGAGCCCTGGAAGACTGAATAGGGAGCATGGAAAGGGGCCCTGAGAGGGAAGTCATGACTGAGTCAAATGATCTGTTTATCTACTTACTCCCAATTTCCACAAACAGTGATTCTTGCTCTGCTTTTTCCTCAGCATGTAGTCACCTCATTTTTGCTCCAGGATCCTCTCCTGCTTTGTGCAGAGGCTGGGCAGAAGTGCATCAAGAACAGTCTCTCTTCTTTTTACCACCAACCCTATTACAGAAGCCACAAATATCATATTTGGAGCACAATTACAACAATCCAGCTAATCTTTTCCTAATCTGTCTGTTTGTTCAGTCAGTTCCTGTGTCAATAAAGTGAACTTGATTGACTAATCTGGATTCCTCTCCCTGTTGGAAAAATCAGCAACATCTCATGTGGAGTGGAAGACAGTGGAGGAAGAGATGTTCTAGTTTAGAGGATGGCTGGTCTGAGCAGATGTCTTACAATTATCCGCTATGTAGAAAGCAGTTTTGTTCACTCATTTATTGATGGGGGAAGTGGGTGGGGGAATTTGCAGTAGCTCCATATGGGGAGGACAGTATCCAACACTGGTGAGCCTGCGCTGGAAGGAGAACCTTACTTTGTATTAATGTGTGTGTGTGTGTGTGTGTGTTTGTGTCTGGGTATCTCTCTCTCTCTCTCTCTCTCTCTCTCTCTCTTTGTGTGTGTATGAGAGAGAGAGATAAAGAAATCCTTGGTTCCCCTGAGCGTCGTCTCCTTCTTCACCAGGAGAAACTTCTCCTTTTCCTCCTCCTGCAAAAAAAGAGAAACAGATAGGGAGAAGACAGGCAAAGGCACAGAGGAAGCTCACCCAAAAACCCCAGTCATCTGCAATATCAAAATGACCCTAAATGTTCTTAGCATCTTTCTAGCATAACTCAATTGCCTACTAGTTTCAGAACCTGCTTCACCAACTGCCTTTCCCAGCAGGCCTTGGGCGCTCATTACTTTCCCAATAAGGCTTTCTCTAGTTCTGAGCATCAGGGTCTGTATCCCTATCGAATCCCAAGAATCAGGGCCCTTCATGGAGACCTGGGCAACTTGAGGAATGGGGATCCTATAGTGGGGCGGGGACTGGACAAAGGAGCTGAGGCTCACCTAAATAAAGGTATTTCTATGGTGATGCAGTGCATTCTCCTTTTCATAAGTAAGGGGAGCATCACTGTGGTAAAAGCGCAACCGGTATAGCAGCCGTATCCAGTGCCCAAAGATCTTATCCTGCTTGAGGGGGTGTGTTAAAAGTTGCAGATAAAAGGTGCGGCCATTGGCCAGGCGGACTTTGAGCTGGAACCGTGACTCATCATGGACATAGAGACGGACGAACTTCAAGGGCAGAAGCCTGGGGAAAGAGGAGAGGGAAGATATATATGGATAGGAAGAAATTGGAGAGAGAACCTTAAAGCCAGAGTGTCTATGGAGATTATCAGTCATTCAAGTCACGGTTGTCCCAAAGGTGATTTTTCAAGAGGCAACTGGACTTTGTTTTTCTTTGATGACATTTCGCTTCTCATCCAAGAAGCTTCTTCAGCTCTGACTGGATTTATAAATCCTTCCATTCCCTACCATCCAGTCAGAGCTGAAGAAGCTTCTTGGATGAGAAGCGAAACATCTTCAAAGAAAACAAGAAAGTCCAATTGCCTCTTGAAAAAGCACTTTTGGGACTTAAAGTCAGAGCTGTCCATGGGAGGGTCAAAAAAATCAAGATGCTGACTGCAACAGCCCAATCAAAGCTGCCATCTTGCACTTTTTGAATCATCCCCCTCCCCAACACTCCTGCTTAAAACCAAAGGCACACAGATTTTTCTGGACTTAAGTTTCTATTCAGCCTCTGAGTGATGTGCTCAGGGCTGATCTCCAAAATGGCGTGTAGAGATAGCAGAGGAAGTGGAGGATGACCAAGGCAAAACGTAATTTAATGTAACTATTGTTTAAAAACTAAAGTGAGGTAATATAAGGGCTCCCCATACATTTAATAATTTCCCCCCTTCTATCACACTAAAATTTAGCATATGGATGCATTTTTCGAGGTGAACCAGAGACAAAGCTTTGGGGGCACATCCCTGTAAGATGGTGGTGCGGTGAAAGGCACTCACGCAAACAGCTGCAGCTCCTCATCCGGGAAAGGCAGTGCTTCAGGGCACTGACATTCACACCGTTCTGTTAGGCAGGGAATTGGTCGTGCCAGCAGCATAAGATCAGGCATCTCTAGGAATGAGTTGCTGGCAGCGATGCCCATGGTGACTCTGCTGGCAATATCTCCTGCCTTGGTAACCTGGAAGGGAAACATTTATTTTGAGGGCTTCATTGCATTTTACGCTGACTATTACAAGAGAAAGCTTTGAAATGGTCTTCACATAACAACTATTAAACTAAAACAGTCAAAAGATTGATAACTAGTCTATGGCTCTGTACAAACCTAACTGGGATGCATACATTAATAAACAATAAGCTCAATTAACAACAGGCCAGAAATCTGTACAAAACAAGAGAGAATTAGAAAAAGGGCATCTCTTTATCCAAGTCAGTGGAAATTTGCCAAGTTTTTAAGACTGTTAAATAAAGATTAAGTCAGGGATAGAGATATTGTGCTCTTCCAGATATTGCAGAACTATAATTCTCAGTGTTCCTTTTCATTGGCTACACTGAGTACAGATGTTTCAAGTTATAAATGAGCAATATCTGGAGGGCTGAAGCTCAAGCAATGAAATCAAGCAATGGTAATTTTAGGAATGAACTCAATTCATCTACTGAGGATTTATGACACGGTCATCTAAGGCAATGGCAACCATTGTATTATATATTGTTGTCAAGACTATCCATGAATTCAGCTGAAGTCAAGCTTGGCTCAATGTCTTTATTGAATAGAAATTCTCAGACATTTTTCTTCACTGACCACTTGTAAATTGGTGATAGATGCAGAAAGATCATTTTGGTTCTAAAAATCAGTGGCAGCTTTGTCTATCCAGTGCAAAGGATATGCTTGTTTAGTCAGCAAAGTTTGCTTGAACTGGTATATTTTGTCAGATTTTGCTTTGGATCAGGTTTAGCATTTATTCTGATTAGGCTAAGTACATCAATCAGTTACATTAATATCCCACCTTTTTGCAAGGAGTCCTTAGATGGTGTAGAAAGGACTACATCCATACAGTAACAACTCTGTAACATTGAAAAAACCTGGCCTCAAGGCATTCAATGAATTCCATGGACATCCTGATCCCACATTTAACCAATAGAACAAATTGGCTTCTTCTCAGTTTCTGTATATTTATTATAGTTTCAGAATTTCTGATGTAGACTAGGAGTCTCAAATATATCTCCTACAGTCTACATGCAGCTGTCCATCACATCTTATTGATACATATAGCAGGAGAATATTAAGGCAGCAGATGTTCTTTGCCAGGTGTTATAGATTCTTCCTGCTTAAGAAGAAAGCATGACTTGGCTTTGCACCCAGCTGAGAGATAGCTGCATTCCTAGTCCCGTTATGACTCAGGCCAAGGCTTGTCAGCTTGTCATTAGTGGCAAAGAATTGTGGTAGGATGGTTGCAGGGATCTCTGCTTGCTTACTGGTCATTGTCTTTGAAGTCCCTGCTGGTAGCCTGTGCCTACCCCAGCCAATAAGATGAAGGAAAGGCCAGTGTTTCTCTAAGGACCTGTTTGAGTCTGCAGCAGTCATTAGATGGGGCACTTTAGGAAAGGAAAACAGAGACAGGAAACATAGTGGTGAGGATGCCTTGAAAACTTAGTTGGGAAGGATATGTATTTATGTGACAGAATAAGGCTGCACTCTTGGTGAGGCCATTGCCGCCACTCTGCTATGAGGGTCTGAGGCAAAAAAAAAAGTGCTGCATTCACCTCAAAGCTCTCCTTGCCGATCACCCAGGAGTTGCCCTCAGATGAAGGAGTCTCAGTCTTTTCCCTTCCTGGTACCTAAGTTACTCCTTCCATCCCATTTGATGAAAGGGATGACAATTTCACTGTTAGGTGAGGCTTAAAGCAATACACCTAAATAATATTTTATTCTTTGCAGAATAGAAATAATGTTCAGGCATACTTGTCTCTTCTGAGGTGATAAATTCTACCAAGTTATAGGTAATTAGCATAAAGGTTTTAAGCCATTATTGAACAACCATCACCAAAACAAACACTGCTGTGCTAGTTAATGAAAAATGCTGCCAAATAAGTGATTAAGGTAAAATAAGGTAAAAGTATCTCTTTTTGAAGTATAGTTTTTTTATTTAATAAATTTATATTTAATGACGTGATTTCTTTTTCAATCTTACTGGAGACTCAAAATGCAATAGGGCTTCAGTGCTACGAGCCTTGGGCTAAAGAACAGTCCCTTGAAATGATTCAGATTTCAGATTCCTGATATAAATTCTGTCAGGGGAAAAATCCATTCCAAATATTCAAAGAAATAGAAGGATGAAGAGAAGACAGATATATGCCAAAACTCCCTTCATAACTGTCTTATGTTGATGAAAGTTCAAAGACTGCCTGCAGCAGATCAAGTTATATAAGGCTGACTTAGGAGAAAAATCACAATCCTCATTGCACAGAGGAGAGACATTTTAGGGACAGCAGGAAATAATGTAGACTAATACTGAATTTCCTACAGTGAAACCTCCTGCAACCTGGTGCCCTGCAGCTCTGTTGAACTGCAATGCCCATTATCCCACATAGTCACTAACTTAAGATACTACTGAGCTGTTCACATGTATTTCAGTAAAATCAAATTTCTAAATAAAGCTTGGGACATAATTGAAGTATAACATGTTAAAATGATTTTATTCTTATGCTTTATTGCTTTTTTTCTTAATTAGATATCTCAAGTACATTTGATTCCTGGAAACATATTAATGGCATACAAAAAATGGCTTTGCTTATTAAATATAATTCTATATGCTATATCAGATTCCAGTTTGATTTGCTTCTTTAATTCGAAAAAAGATTAGTCAGTAGAAACTGGGTGTAAGAATTCCTATCTTTTATCTAGGTGGGTAAGAAAAGATAGCTTTCTCTAACACAGGGGTCCCCAAAGCCCGGTCCATGGACTAGTACTGGGCCGCGGCATGCCAGCAACCAGTCCGCACAAACAAGCAAAGCCCCATCCACGAGATGCAGGCAGCACACAAAACCATGCACCTTCCGGTTCACAGAAAAATCTCTCTCCACGGAACCGGTCCCTGGTGCCCAAAAGGTTTGGGAGCTCTGCTCTAACATGTTTCCCCCCCAGATGTGTTAGAATCAAGTTCAGATAACTCCAGGAAAAATTAGATTAGGAATCTCTGACAAGACTTCTAACTTTTAAATGCAACCAGACAGAATGAACAACTGGGAGCATAAGGTTAATGTGCTGGCCTTGAAACCAGAGTTCCTGAGTTCTAGTCTTACCTTAGGCAAGAAAGGTGACTAGGTGACTTCAGCCAGTCACCCTCTCAGCCCAACCCACCTCACAGGGCTGTTGTTGTGGGGAAAATAGGAGGAACAAGACACAGTAGGCATGTTTGCTACCTCAAGTTATTTATAAAAATAATAAAAGCAGGTTATAAATAAAGCAGGACATAAATAAATAGTAAAATGGCAAAGACATTTACATACATAAAGCAGAACAAATAAATGAGGTGGCCCTACTTTAAAAAAGAAAAAAAAGGCACCATCCTAGAAAAAGCACCGTCCCACTGATTTTTTTTTTACAGGGAGTGTCTTTTCAAAAATAGTACAGGCTACTAATTATGTTCAGCAAATGTAATAACACTCCTCCCCCAAGCAAATTAGATACATCTTACCAGTCAAGAACACTGTTTTAGCTTTATATATGGCAATATAAGCCTAACAAATTGATTTTTTCTTGGAACCTTGTCTGACTCAAGGAGTTAGAACTTGCTGCTTTTCGGTGGAGTTTCAAAATCTTATGCCTCAGCTAATACAAGCCTGCTAGGGGGCTAGGTTGACTGGGTGGAAATAATTTATTTATTCATTCATTCCACTCTTAAGTTTCTCAAAGAACTTTATGGAAAGTATAGAAAGGAAAATAATAGTTATGACAATAAAATAACATTGCAGAGATGCACATTTCTAACATGCCTGTGGAGAAAAAAAATATAAGCCGCGTGTTACAATCCCAATTTCCGTTGTTAAGCAAGATGGTTGTTAAATGAATTGTGCCTGATGTTATGACTTTTGCCACAGTCGTTAAGCAAGTCATCGTTGTTAAGCAAATACAGTTTCTCCCATTGGTTTTGCTTGTCGGAAGCTGGCTGGAAAGATCACAAATGGCAATCACGTGATCCCAGGACGTTGCAACTGTTGTAAATACATGCCGGTTACCAAACGCTAGAATTTTGATCATATATCCATGGGAATGCTGCCATGGTTGTAAGTGTGAGGACTAGTTGTAAGTCACTTTTTTCAGTACTGTATATAACTTGAAGGGTTGAATGGATGTAAATCAAGGTAATCTGTACATGGTGCTGAAAAGAGTATGTAGCAGTTACCAAGTAAACAATCTCAAGGATTCCAGTATTCACAGAAAAGTCTACACTTGCCCTTTTTCATTTCACAAGAGCATCGGAGGAGGCCTTAGGGTTCAGATTTTCAGAAGTAAATACCAGGGGACATTTTTCTAATTTCTTTCCCATTCTGCTTCACCTGTAAAAAATTGCTTTCATACAGATGACAATCTTTCAGAGCTCCATATTCCCCGCTGTCCAGGCACCTCCGCAGGTCTCCCATTTCAAAGCTTGGATATCTGGAGCACACAGAAGGATCCAGGCTGCTGTGATGAAGACCCTGTGGGGAGAACATGAAGAGGAAATTTAAGGGAAATATCTAAAAGGATTGCAAATTTCTATTTTAAATAAACGAAAGGAGAGCAGCTAGGAAAGCCAGGACTGGCCTAAGATATTTTATTGTTTGAAGTGAAGAACAAGATGATTACCCTTTTCATGTATAATAACAGTTAGCAAATGAAATTTACAGTTATTCCTTAAGTTATAACTGTAACGGAGCCTGCCCATCACAGTTGTAATTCATGACAGTTATTATGTTGGCCAGTCATGTGACTGACACAATTTTAAGACTCTTTTTTGCCATGGTTGTTAAGCAAACGTATGATTTGCTGTGGGCTGGCTTTGCTGAAAACTGGAAGTAAATGCCCTAAATGCAGCCCTGTTGCCTAAATGCTCAAAGTGAGATCTGTGAGGAGAGGAGACGGGAGAGGGGGTAAAATCACCAGAATTTTGAATCTGGGCCGTAAGTATCTGCCAGGTAGGTCTGTGGTAACAGTCGTAAGTTGAGGGCTCCTCTATTTCAGTATTAGCAATGGAGCTGTATCTTTCATTCTACCCAAGGACAACAGCAAAGACCCTCTAAAATGTATGGGTTGGTCCTCTAGCCCCTCATTTCTGGTCCCTGCTTCTCCCAATATTCACCACCTAAGGCAGCTATCTCACTTCCCTTAAAAAAAGGGCTGGTCCTGAGAAAAGCATGTTTGCATTTAGAAATTCCTCAGTACAATCCCTATCATCTTCTGTTTAAAAGCTAGATCTGGCAACAAGTAATTGTTGGGTTCTCTCCAATTGTTGGAGAGAACAATTGTCAGCCAGTCTTGAAAAGTTTGGACTCAATTGCAACAGACAACCGTTTTGTATGAATGCCACACTCTCTTGTGGATCATCTGTTGGAGGGCTGATGGTGAGGGGGCTAAAGCAAGCAATGAGTGGGCACACAAGTTACCTTCCAGACATTTCCTATTTCTTCATTCTCGTTCTTTTTCCTCTTTAATAGCTTAGAGATAGAACTTACAAGAGACCTGAAGTCATCTCTTACATAATGATTTTTAAATTAGGTTGAGGGCAACAAGTTGTTCATCTAAAGCCTAGATAGACGAAGAGACTAGACTCATACATTGTGGTAACTTAAATTGTGTTTTATTTGGTTATATCTTACAAAAAAAAAAGATAGAATATTTGTAGCTCAAAGTTGAAATGAGGAATCCTTAGTGCTCTCTGAGATTGGGTAATGAAATGGCTGCAGGAAAACAACCAAACTAGGTTGCATCATCAGTGTCAGTAAGAATTGGAGTTTGCTCTCAAATTATATTCTAGTGGCTTGGTGGAAGTGGTCTTGGAGATTCTTTGATAGGGCTGTTTAGTGTTCACTTGTTATGCATCAGAAAGTGCCTGACCACTGAACCCAATATAGCACAACCAACATAAGCCATAAAAAGGATAACATTGCCATACATCAAAAACATCTCAGAAACCACCAACAGACTATTACAAGAACATGAAATCAGCAAAGAACACAAATCAACTAAAGCCCTCCCAAAACATCTTAGGTAAACCAAAAGACTAAGCAGCCCCAGAAATAAAAACAGGAGTCATCTACTACAGCATACAATGTGAACACTGCAATAGCCACTACATAGGACAAACAGGCGGAAGATTAGCAGCACACATCCATGAATACCAACTAGCAGTTAGGAAACATGATGAAAACTCTTTAATTTCACAACATATAGACAGATTTAACCATGGTTTCAACTGGGAAACTGTGGAGCATCCTAGACCAAGCCAAGTCCAAAAACACTAGACAAATGCTGACAAATTGGCCACCAATAGACACATAGACATAAACAACATCTACATACTCTGCAAAAGAGACAATCAACAAGCCAGAAAGGGAATAAAAAGATCAAAACATCTCTCCACCAGCAATAAACTACCTGATGAGCATAGATTAATATCAACATCAAACTAACAATCAAGAAGTAAACAATACCCCAATCAAGGAATTGCCAAATAAGCTAACAGTAAATAGCCCAAACAAAGAACCTCCAAGATCACTCCCACCAACACTGACAGGGCAAGCCACCAGAATACCAATTGAGCACAAACCCCACTACTTTTACCTAGTCTACAAGACTAGCAATACCACTTAGACTTATATACCGCTTCACAGTGCTTTAGAGCTCTTTCTAAGTCGTTTACAGAGTCAGCCTATTGCCCCCAACAATCTGGGTCCTCATTTTACCAACCTCGAAAGGATGGAAGGCTGAGTCAATCTTGAGCCAGTGAGACTCAAACTGCCAAAGTGCTGGCAGTCAGCAGAATTAGCCTGCAATATTGCATTCTAACCACTGTGTCACCAGGGTTCTAGGTAAAGAAAGAAAACAACCAAGCTCAGAAAGCACCAAGGACCCCTAATTTTATCTTAGGTTGTTGTTTGAATTTAGCCATAGGTCACAACAGGATAACTTTGACTTGTTTCTTAAATTTACCTCAACCTCATGTTACAATGCAGTTTTGTCAATACAAGAAACAGAAAACAATAACCTGAATGCAGAGCCTAGGGAACAGATTGAATACTTAGCAACCTCTCAATTAAGTAATTAATTCCATTTAACTAGGGGAAGAAAAATTGAATTTGACTTAACAAAATAAACCTCTTTTTCAGTCATATTTGAGAAGCAATGACAGTAAAACAAAGCAAAAAAAAAAGATTAAATGAAGCAATTCCCTACAAGTGTTGATTTTTTGTGAGTTCTCCTCTTGCAAAAAGGGAACAGAAAAAACATCCTTAATTGATTGTATGAATTGCAAATCTTGGAAAAGCAGAATCATAAGTCATCACAACCTGAATATTTCTTATATCAAGTTAAAACTTTGGATTCTTGCTAAACTGAAAATGGAGACTTTCAACCAATCTACAATATTTTAGCATAATCAGACTCAGAGTTTTGTGATGATATATTAAACCAAAGAGCAGCTGCCACCATTGCTTGGGAAGAAAAGTGGGATAGGGAATGTTGTTTTTTCTTGCAAACACACAGGATTGCAAACAGTACAATATTTATTTTAATGATTATTCTATTTACTAAGTAAGGTTGCACAGCAGGAGACCCTAGTATAGCTAGAGAAAAGTGAGGATAGAAAAGCAGAGATAGTTCGCTCCGTCCCCATCTTTTGATGCAACTGATGCTCTACTTGGGGGCATCCAATATGTTCCACTTCTTTTTGCAACAGTTGTGGCATCTAATGTTAAGGATGATAGGTCATACAAATCCAAGATAATCTTCCCTTTTTTGACTTATGTCTAGAAAATTGCAGGTTGTTATTTCTTTCATCGCCGTCAAAAATAGAGGCGACAATGGTCAACCGTTCTGCAAGAGATTAAAAGATGAGGAGCAAGCAATTCATTCGGAACCATGTCTCACTGAGTTCGATGGGATCGATTTTCCGAAGAGTGTGCAATTTCTTCCCCATCACTCGAGTCGGCTCCCTATGTCATCACACCCATTTCTTCTCAGCTCTTGCAGTTGCAAGACAAGCCACCGCCATGTGCGGCGCGAGAGGAAACTGAGTACTTAACGAGAGGCGATAAGCCGCAAGACGCCGGTGATTGGCTTTCTTTCGGCCCTTGAACGCTGTACTTCGGTCCCAGAGTGCTTTGCGGTTGCGCTGCCTGTTTTTTAGATCACGTGATCCATGGAGGGAGCAATGGCGGCTGCTGAACGACCACTCTGCGTCTGTCTCGTGTCTGTCCTCGCCCTCCTTCTTTCCCCCCCGCCGCAGGTTCTTGTCAGGGCCTCTGCAGTCTGTCGGGGAGAGGCAGTTGTCAAGGTAAGCCTCACTATAATATGGGTGAGTGCGGAGCTGACTTTGCTTGTCGAAAGACAAGCTCCTTAATATCCAGGACGTAAGCTGAGCTAGACCGGACCTAAACGCCAAAGTAGTGCAGAGGTGTGTTTTCATAGATGCCTAAGGAATTGTAAAAAAAAAAAAAAAAAAAAAAAAAATCTTCATTGGAGTGCTGCTTATGAGTCTGGATGCTTCATTTAGCCACAATTAATGGTTGCAGATAGTTTTTCCCTCCACCAGCACTATTTCAGCTGGTGGCTCACTTTGCATCTTGTAGCAGTGAGTCCCATAGTTTAACTATGTACTGAGTGATGCCTGTCTTGAATCTCCTAACATGCAACTTCATTAAATGGATTGGGGTCTGGAGTTATCACAGGTGAAAAATGTATATATGTTCTTCATGAATCGTTCTTTGTGGCTGTATTTTCTTTTAATAAGAGATGGCAGCTTCATGATCTCTGCCATTAATATTCATAAGCTGAATAATAACTTTAGGACTAAATCACAATGCATCAAGTATACTGTATTCTGATTTAGGGAAGGAAGCAGCTTAGCAATTGTGTAATAATGAAAGAGGTTTGGACCTAAGTGCCATCTTGGCGTAAAATATTGAACATGCTTATTCATTGTATGTAAAATGGCTGTTTTTGGGGGAGTTCAAGATGGATTACATGGGGATCTCCTTCATTTTATCCCTACAACAACCATCCTGTGAGGCCAGGTTGAACTGAGAATGACTAGCTCCAAATCATCATAACTATGAATGGATTGAATCCTGAGTCCCTATGATCTTTCTCAAAACATTTTAATCATTAAGCTTCACTGGGATTTAGAAGTTGATGGATAGCTGCCTTATTCTAAATTATTGCTGATACAGTATATCCAGCTCAGCATTGGAAAATCTGAAAGACCAGGCTAGGGATAGAGCATCACAGAGCAGTGGTCCCCAGCCTTTTTTGGCACCAGAGACCGGTTTCATGGAAGACAATTTTTCCACGGGCCGGAGGGCAAGGGAAATAGTTTTGGTTTTGCTCACTCACCTACTACTCACCTCCAGTTGTGTGGCCCGGTTCCTAATTGCGGACAGGTAAGGACTGGGAGTTGGGGACCCGTTTTAGAAAATATGTGCTTGCTAGGAATAAAAAAGAACTTGATGGCACATAATATCTAGCTCAGAGTTATATTCACTAATCTGAAACAACTCTCCAGGATTTCCGGCCGGAGAATTTGTCAGTTAATTCACCAGTTGAACTGGAAACTTCCTTAACTGTTTGAAAAACTTATGTCTCTCCTACAAATGCATTATTTCCTTACCTTCTTGCAACAGTCTCACAGGTTTGGATAACAGGAGCTTCCCGAAATATTGGAAGATATTTTATGTAAAAATTCAGTCAAGAGAACATGTGGTGAATTTGAGTTAGATTTAGATGCTGTAAATCTGTGGTCTCTTTTCACAGGTGGGCCAATGCAATCATTCAAAATATTGTTTTAATTATGGGCAGAAAAGTTTTGTTATTATGTGGCACATAAGGCACAATTTGGGGCACTGTGAAGCTTGAAACAAATTAGTGAGAGGGAAAACTATTTGATCCTCTGCTGATTTTGTACATTTGCCCACTGACAAAGAAATGATCAGTCTATAATTGTAATGACAGGTTCACTTTAACACTGAGAGACAGAATAACAACAACAAAATTCAGAAAAACGCATTTCAAAAAAGTTATAAACTGATTTGCATTTTAATGAGTGAAATAAGTATTCATCCCCTATCAATCAATATGATTTCTGGCTCCCAGGTGTCTTTTATACAGGTAGTGAGCTGAGATTAGGAGCATTCTTAAAGGGAATGCTCCTAATCTCAGCTTGTTACTTGTATAAAAGACATCTGTCCACAGAAGCAATTAATCAAATTCCAAACTCCACCATGGCCAAGACCAAAGAGCTTTCCAAGGATGTCAGGGATAAGATTGTAGACCTACACAAGGCTGGAATGGGCTACAAGATTTGCCAAGCAGCTTGGTGAGAAGGTGTCAACAGTTGGATGCAATTATTTGCAAATGGAAGAAACACAAAATAACGGTCAATCTCCCTCGATCTGGGGATCCATGCAAGATCTTACCTCGTGGAGTTTCACTGATCATGAGAATGGTTAGGAATCAGCCCAGAACTACACGGGAGGATCTTGTCAATGATCTCAAGGCAGCTGGGACCATAGTCACCAAGAAAACAATTGGTAACACACTACGCCATGAAGGACTGAAATCCTGCAGTGCCCGCAAGGTTTCCCTGCTCAAGAAAGCACATGTACAGGCCCGTCTGAAGTTTGCCAGTGAACATCTGAATGATTCAGAGAACTGGGTGAAAATGTTGTGGTCAGATGAGACCAAAATTGAGCTCTTTGGCATCAACTCAACCCACCATGTAGGAGGAGGAGGAGGAATGCTGCCTGTGACCCCAAGAACACCGTCCCCACTGTCAAACAGGGAGGTGGAAACATTATGCTTTGGGGGTGTTTTTCTGCTAAGGAGACAGGACAACTTCACGCATCAAAGGGATGATAGACGGAGCCATGTACCATCAAATCTTGGGTGAGAACCTCCTTCCCTCAGCCAGGGCATTGAAAATGGGTCGTGGATGGATATTCCAGCATGACAATGACCCAAAACACATGGCCAAGGCAACAAAGGAGTGGCTCAAGAAGAAGCACATTAATTTCCTGGAGTGGCCTAGCCAGTCTCCAGACCTTAATCCCATAGGAAATCTATGGAGGGAGCTGAAGGTTAAATGTCAGCCTCAAAACCTTAATGACTTGGAGAGGATCTGCAAAGAGGAGTGGGACAAAATCCCTCCTGACATGTGTGCAAATCTGATGGCCAACTACAAGAAACATCTGACCTCTGTGATTGCCAATGAGGGTTTTGCCACCAAGTACTAAGTCATGTTTTGCAAAGGGGTCAAATACTTATTTCACTCATTAAAATGCAAATCAATTTATAACTTTTTTGATATGTGTTTTTCTGGATTTTTTTGTTGTTATTCTCTCACTGTTAAAATAAACCTACCATTACAATTATAGACTGATCATTTCTTTGTCAGTGGGCAAACATACAAAATCAGCAGGGGATCAAATATTTTTTTCCCTTATTGTATAGGAACTTTGCAACATTCATGATCTACTATTGCTTTCAGTCTAGTGAAGCCCGAGATTCTGAAACTTGTGGATTGAATCTGCAGCTGGAGCATTCATTTGAGTTGGGTGAGTGTATATAGTGAGCATGGCAGACTTGAATTGGACAATTTGTCTAAGCAGCATTAATTAGGCCCATTTCATAGTCAGGTTAGTTTCCACTTTACATAGGACCTTTGTGCATACAAATACATTAAGACAGTGTTCTGTTGCGAACCTTGGGACAATAGAATTTTCCATTGCAAATATGCAGAGGTAGACAGTCTTTGAATAGTAAGCTCCTCTCGTAGGCCTGGTTTACTACCTTCAAATTACTCCTGAACTGAAGGTTGTAATTTTTAGCCTACATTGGGAAGGATCAAGTCAGATGCTAAAATCCTGTGAAACTTGGAAAATAGATCCTGGGTTTTCCTTCTTAGAATGGCTTTAAGATGCAAAATAGATCCCTTAAAAATCTACACATTCATGTGCAAGTTCATGTTGAAGTTTAACCTTTGTGTGATTATTGATAGGCAGCCCAAAAAAAAAAAATCTTTGCGGCAGGGTGGGGCCCATGGGATGCTCACTTCTGTCCTTATTGTATTAATACATTCTGCATGTGCTAAACAGGAAAAGAATTGCATTGGCAGCAGTCTAAAAATAGGGGAGGACTTTGGAGATGCACTCGCTCCTGTATGTTGTAAGTGGCTAACGGTCATTTATCTAACAGGAGTAAGAATAAGACTCTTGAGACTAACATGTGTTTCTTTCTCCTGAAGATGACAGCATTCATTTCAAAAAACGGGGTACACTCCTGTGGAATGTGGGCTCTGAGCCTAGTCTCTCACTGAGCCAGAAGCAGTTAACTGAAGAAGAGCGCAACAAACTTAGGGTGAGTGGGGAAGGCCAAGGAGAGCAGTTTTGCTTATCTTTTTAGGGAGAAACAAATTGGAACAGGGGCACTTTGGAAGAGAAAAGTAGCTTCTTTCTGAAAGGAAGAAACAAGTTTATTTGATATACTTGGAGTGGAATGTAGGGATCCTGTGTTTGATTGCTTTCCTGCATGGAAGTCTAAGGGGCCTTAGGCAGATAGGGAAAAAGCTGTTGACTAGGAAAATCTGATGTAAGCTTAGGAGTTTACAAACTTTATGGGTGCTAGGTATAAAAATAGTTTTAAAAAATTTAAATTCCAGAAATCTTGTCACTGATTTTGTAAGAGACTTCCCCTGCTTTTAAAGAATAAATATATATAAAAAATAGATTTAACTCTGAAGTTCCATGCATCCCATTCAGGATGCTGTGGATGCTTGGATGTTTTCTATCGTAACTAGTCTCTGAAGGCTAGAATTTTGGCAACCTGTGAAATTTTTAAAATTAAGATTAATTGTTTCTCTAAAGAATGGAAGCAAAAATAAGCACTACAAAAATACTCAATGTATTTTGAGATCATTAGATGTAATTTTTATCTCCTTCAAATAAGATGAGGTAGTGAGTTTCTCCTCTCAATTACTGTATCCTCTTTTTTCACAAACCCAGGAGATAGCTTCTGTGGGTGGACTGTACCGCTTAAGAATCCCACGACAGCCTCTGGGGAGCATTGAAGAGAGTGCTGTTGAATATGTCACCACTTTTGTTAGAGCGGTAAGTGTCTTCACTGCTCTGGAATTCTTGTACCGTATTGGACACCTGCCTACAGAAAGTGCTCCATCATAGAATGTGCCAAGCCCTAAATATGCTGTTCTAAAGTATCCTGGACCCATATTATCTTAAAAGTAGCTTTGCAACGTAGTCTTACTGAGACACTTGCACATCACTAGCGTGAAGGCAGCTAAAAAAATTCGACTCCTACACACTCTTGTGGGCCGATCTTGCCTCTTTAGAAAAATATCCAGATGTAACATCTCCAAAAGTAGGAAGAGGGAAATTGCTTTTTCTTCCTTGGTTTGTTGAGGGATAAGTGAAGCAACATGGTCTTAGGTTCACGAAGTTGAATTTTTTTTTTCCTGCCTTAAGTAGTCTCTTGTGTCACACCTTGTACTAATCAGGAGATCTTCCTAATCCTGAGGCTGTTCTGAGATTATTGAGGGAAGAGATAATAGAATAACCCCCTCCCAATTGACTTTAGCTTAATGTCTGAGGATATGTTGGCAAAATCATGCAGCTTTACTTGGCGACAATGCAGAAATAGTATGCCATTGCCTTCTGAGATTTTTTTTTTCTTCCCAGTCCCTAGAGATTTCTAAGTAATACAAATTAGATCTTTTTTTTTTTTTTTTTTGCCAGCTAAGATAAACTATGTGCTGATTGCTAGGAAGCCAGTATTATGCAGGTTTGCACAAATGAGGTTTAGGAGATAATCAGCTTTGCTTAAAGGAATATCAAGATATAAATATAAAAATAAGCTTCATATTCTTATTTTGAAATATCTCTCTTATCTGGTCCACAACTGGTGCCTCCTGAGAGGGAAAGCAGCACTGCAAAATCTCAGGGTTCTGAGATTAAACTATTTTCTTGAAAAGCTGCTGTCTGGGATACTTTTTGCTGCAGATGTCATGTGCTGTTACTGAACCACAGGCTGAGGTGGAAGGTAGGAAGGCCATGTTCAAGAGTAACCCCTGAAGTGCTTGTGGCCCCATTCATTCTCTATCCCAGTAACTTCCTTGCTACTTCAGAGGACCGAGCTTTTGCACTAGCATGCACACCGGCTTATGTAAACCAAGTTGGAAATGCTAAGACAGGTAGAGAGACAGTATTGATGTATCTTCCTTTCCTTGCAGTGCTCATTGGTCGAGTCTCATCTGTCGGATAGGCTGACAGTGCACACTGACATCGCTGGCAACGTAATTGGCCTCTCTGCTGTCACTATGCCTAGCTCTTGCCACGGAGCTGAAGTGGAAGATGTGGATCTGGAACTCTTCAATACCACCATTCTGCTCCAGCAGCCCATACCAGCAGCTGTGTTAGTATTTTTTGACTAATCAGATGAGAATGCAGGGCTTCTGCTGATCTGTGGAACTCACTGCTACAAGATGTATTAACAACAGCTAGTTTAAAGTGAGATTGGGCAAATGTATAAAACATAAGTGTATTGTGCTTTTAATCATGAGTGGAACCACCAGGGATTTTGGAAGGGAGATATGCTATTAAATAGCTTTTATTTGGATTTTCCAAAGGCTCATAATTGCTCACTGGGGACATAGGAAATTTGACTTGGTTTCCTGCATTTGATTCCAGATACACTTTTGAGAATTTAAAAGATGGAGAAAATGGTTTCTAACTAGAAGGTCCGGTAATCTGGGTACCTTGTATAAGGAATCTAAAGTTAGATTATGGAAGGTTTTTTGGGAAGCAGAGAGGATTCCTCAATTGTAATATAAGGAAAGCGACCAGATTTCCTCATCAAAATAGGGTGAAGGAGATTGGCTAAAAGGCAGGGGGTCTCATCTGGACAAATTGGCAGAAGGATTTCTAGGTAATTTATTTGCAGAGAAGGCTGAATCTAGAGACCTGTCTCTGATTTTAAACATGCAAATTGTTGAAGTCAGTTAAACATGTTTATTTCTGTACAGGTTTCGGATTGCACTGACCATCAGAGATATTTGCCAGTCTTGTCTTTTTTGAAGAGTGGGTGGAAATTTTGAGAGCAGGAAGAAGAGAGGGCAGAATCATTTATCCAGTTAGGGGAAGAAGGGAGCAGAGTTTCAAACATATTCCAAAACAAGTGAATTCCAGTGAATTTCAGTATATCTTACTTTGGAAGCAAAGTATAATTTCATTGACTTGTTCTAATGAAAGAAACAGCAGAACCCTTGATGTGTGGTGTTAATGCTTTTTCACATGGGAAACACTGTTGAAATACATTGGGCTCCAAACATTCCTTTTACTTTTTTAATACCTGTCTGGGCTTCTGCAGCCCTCTGAGTACTGAGGGATGCTTTCTAGTTTTGTTACTAATAGCTTTTTCCCCCCCTTTCTGCTGCCAGCCCTGAAACAGCAGCATTTATTGAACGCTTGGAACAAGAGCAGGCTCAGAAAGCCAAAAATCCACAGGAGCAGAAGTCTTTCTTTGCCAAATATGTAAGTGTTGTATTTGGGGGAATGGGGGAGGGATGGTAGAAAGAGCAGGTTCCGTTCTTTTTTTCCACCCTTGTAGCGCAATGTTCTTAGTTCCTCAGCCTGCCTGCTGTCTTTATTTCTGGATCTAGCCAGGCAACTGTTGCTGAGAAGTGACTGCTTTCTGCTCTGATACTTCTTATCCCCAATCCCTGCAGTGGCATTTAATTCTGGGTGGAGCAGTGCTTCTCCCAGTGACCATCTATGCAACATTCCCTAAGAAGTCCAGATGACGTCCCTGAGCAAAAGTAATCCTGCACCTGGGTCAACTCACTTCTCTCTTTGCTTTGCTCCATTTAGCTTGAACTCTTTCAGTACCTCCCTATGTCACCTCGGAGAACAAAAAGGCTACTCTTCTTTTGGAGCCAGTTTTTATATTGGGGAGGGGAGTGTGTGTGTGTGTATAAGATGGTTGCAGCCTCACCCGGGTGCCACCTTTGTGTTCACTGGTCCAGAGGGTAGCATTTATCATTTTTTTTACTCTCTTGATCAGTGCATTCTGAGAATAACCATAACGCCAAAAACTATGTTGCTCAATAGCTGGCTTTCTTGAAGTTACTTTAGTGATTACTTGCTCTGTGATAGCTTGGACTCGACCTCCTCTGGTGGCAATTGGCTGAGAACATTCAAAGTAAGCAAGGGTGCCTTTCAGGGCATGCTTCTTAATGTTCAGTTTGCTACTCTCTGGATCTTTATTTCCTGATACGATAGAATTTAGACACCCTTTTTGGTGGCAGATCCTTTCTCCTTTATAGTAGACACAGACTTTTCTTCCTCATTGGCTGCACACCGATAAACTCAGCTGTAAATCTGGTGAAGGGTTTCTTGTGTTTGGGATTTGAAGGAGGGGCAGCGACAGGATGCAGGGAGGGTTGAGAGCAAAAATAGAAAGTGATACCAAGCTAGTCCTTGTAAAAGTACCGTTAAGGGAAGATTGGGGTTTATGAGAAGCCATGATCACTTCCAAGATGGAAAAGAATGAGATGGGTTATTACACATATTGAAACCATATGTTTTTAATATTATATTTAATATAACATGTATATATTTCTTTCTCTCCTACAGTGGATGTACATTATTCCTATCGTGCTTTTCCTTATGATGTCTGGCGCTCCTGATGCAGGGGGGCAAGGAGGGGGCAATGGAGGCAGTGCTGGGGGAGGGGGGCGATAAAGGAATCAACAAGGTAAATAAATATTGGAAGAAAATAATGGAGCTTTCTTTGATTTGTGCAAGCAAGGCTAGTTTTCGGTTATATAATGAAAGAGCTGCTAATGTTTTTATGTTTGTGTGGGAGGGAATGCATTAATCTCATTTTAAATCCAGGGTAGTTTCCTTCCTAAATGATTACAGTAATTTGTAAATATCTCTATTCATTCCAAAGAGTATATTTCTGCACTAAGGTAGTTTCAAGTTCTGTTTTCAGGATTGGAAATTATATACAGCCCCATAATCAAATCCTCTGTTAAGAACACTCCGAAAAAATTTAAAGTCTTACTTCTTCCCCAAACATGAAGACTTAAGAATTTTCTTCTTTAAATATTCTTTGACTATTTCTGACTCAGAAGAGGTTGAAAGCACTGAGGATTTCTATGCTAAAAAACAGATGATGCAAATGGTGTGGCTTGGAGAAATGAATAAGGATTGATATATTACCTTGACAGAATCAAATAAGATAGAATCAATTAAGATACAACTACCTAGCCCCATGAACACTGCGGACAAAGACAAGGGGCAGCTTCAATAATTCAGGAGGCACATTCTTTTTCTTACTAATGCTGTTGCTCTGCCACATACGCTAATAACAGCATATGTGGAAGCTGGACTCCCCCTTTCTTTCCCCTTCAGTCCCCAGAATAGAACAATTTGCACATTGTTCTAACAAGATATCTAACTTTTACTTTCTATGGAACATGGCATAAAGACAAATGGAAACATTTCTTACAGGCTAAGAAAATAATGATTCTTGAGCTTGAGTTTCTTTTCCACCCATCTTGTCTTTTATGTATGGTTGGTTGGTTGGAGCTGGGCGTTGATTAGGCGGCTGGTAAGGGAGAATGCCCATTGCTGGTTTCCTGGTTTTGAGTGTAACAGAGGACAAAGGTGGAAAATGTGGACTATATGTACCCTACTTTCAGTCCCCTGAGTGGGAGAGGCCCAGACGGTTGGGGTTGTTGTTGGGGTTTTTTTGAGAGAATTAGGGTGTGTGAACAAAATAGGTGCCTTAAGCCTTACAAATTCCCAATACTGTCCTATTTAAGTTCACTTTGGGTTATGGTCCTGAACCCCTTTGGAACGACCCCCTCAAAACCTAGTGTAATGAGTCCAAATTGGGGTGCACCCATTTTACAGTTTCTGGAGACTTGGTTGTCTATTCACGTGGCTAGGGCCTGACTGTCTCATTTTGGTCATAGGGTTTGTCCTATTTAGTCTAGTGGTTGCTGAGGATTATTCTGATGACCTTCATGAATCCTTGTCTCTTGTGGCTAACTGTTCTGACCTCTACAAGACTCCCCCTTCTGGATGTCAGAGCAGATATGAAATTTGATTCCATGTACATCCACAGTCCAGATATGCAGACTACCTACCTACCTGCTTGGCCCCCAAGCTACAAAGCAACCTCACAAAAGTCCAGTAAACATTCAATTTAAGGCAGAGCTCCGAGGGATAGTATGATTGAGAAATACGTTTGATCATGCACAGTAGTTGATTGCTTTATCAGGAGCTCTGGTTCCCCCCCCCCCTTTTCAGGCCTTGTTAAATCTGTAGAAGGGTGGGCGATACAAAGACCGCATTTGATGCTCCGTTTCCTTCTAGGTGTAACAAACATCCACAAAAAAGCTTTTAAGAAGTGGCAAGGGCAGCCAAGATAGCCATAACTATTTGTGAGTAGACAGGGACTTCCTGCAGTTATCTTCAGTAGAAGAAAACTTAGCCATCCATATCATTATCCAATGTGGGGTAAATTATTTCCACATTTTCTTGAGCTGCTGGCGGTTTGGGGGTGGGGGAAGCCTGTAAATACTAAATCCTGATCCTGGTTCTCATCAGTTTTTGCACTTACGATTATTTTTAGGTAGGTAGGCTTTACTTACCTGATGCAACTGAGAATCTGGCTGTATGAATCTCCCACAATGGTAGTCCTGACCAGTATTCACAGAGCATGAGCGAATCTCTTCCTACTTAAGACCCAACTTGGTTCGGTATAGCTATGTATAGTTGTATCCATAGAAACCACAAAGAAGCAGAACATATAGGAGGTTAATTCTAGAATGTGTGGCACAGAGTTGTAAGGCTAGCTCTTGGGCTTCTGGAGGAAGACCAGGCTAGTTGTGATGCTAGCTTCAAATATGCTTGATAATTTGGGAGTAGAAAGTAGAACACAATTGGGACCAGGAGAAGATGGACATTGCATGGATTCAGAATTGTGGCCTGGGATGGCCCAGTAAATCATCCGAAGACTTTATGGTGAGATTTAAATGCTAGAATTTAAGGGTATGTTTGCATGGGTCTCAATTATAAGCCTTGCATGTTGTGCAAACACAGTTTAAATAGTTAACAACCTGTGTATTGCTTGTTGATCTTCAATGAGAAGGACTCCATGTCAAATGCTTCCCTAATTGAATGACTGGAATAAAATGCCCTGGTGCTGTTGCTTGGATTGTCCATAGTGAGAAATGAGAAAATAGGTAAAGAGAAGGGGGAGGTGGGGAGAGTCCAAAATGCTGTGCAAGGCACTGAAATTGCTCAGCCTGAGATTTTGGCCAGTGTTTCTGATATATTTCCAAACTTCACTGCAACTTCCAGTTTAAGCAAAAATTATTTCTTTACACTTTTTCAAAGGAAGGATGTCATATAAGCCTTATGATTCTGGTGTTTAATTCCAACATTCATGACTGGTGATACATGAATTTCTGCTAAGCAAGATCCAAATGTCTAGTTGAGTGATGAGATATTTCACAGAGAAATGTCATTGCTTGTTGAAGCAAACCAGTATCTGCATATTAAGCTGGAGAATAGTGCTAGAATAATTCAGAGTATCCGATACATTTATTCAATTATTTTCCTGATGGGTGTGGTGATCCTGAGCACAAGTCCTAGGAGAGGTAATACATTTGCGTATCACTGTAGCAGACCATATAAACAGGTTGTTTACTGCAAATATGGTTTTCTGAGTAATCATCTGAATTTACACATAAGTTACATAACTACATTTGAAATCTTCCAAAATTTACAGATTTTCCTGCCTATGACTGGTCATAACTTGCCAAATCTCTTCAATTAGCAATGCTGGCATATTGGATCTGAGACCAAATGGGATTAAAAAATAAGTTGAAGTCACAGGTGACCAATTTAAACAGCTGCAGTTAGAGAATTAACCAATTGACACACACGTCTTAGCATAAATAACCTGACTAAAAAGAAGTTCAAGGTTGTATCTTTCTGGGACTAAAGGCCAAATTTATAGTACTAGATAAAAATGGAAGCATGAGTCCACATGGCTGCTCAGCACAACTCTGGTAGGGACACACCAGGAGAATACATCAGATAAAGGCTGCTGATGCCATTGTTCCTTTTGTGCAGCAAAGTGTAAATTGAAGAGAGGATGGCTGTTCAATTCATATCAAAATTTAATTGTTGTCAATATCCATTTGCAGAAATACTGAGAGGAAAGACTGTTCTTTTGATGTGCTTTGGAAGACCTGGAATAAATGTTAGTCTCAGTGAAATGGTGCAGAATTCAAGTAAAAATAAATAAATAGGAGAGCATGATGGATATCCAAAGAATAAAGTGATGTTTCTGATAAGTGTTGATCGGCTGAGAAAAATAGATGGGCAGTATAATGTCTTGATTCAAGTAGAAGGTCAAAACCTAGTATGGAAAAAAGGAACCATTTGGGTAAAGAGATCTTCGTAAAGACATCATTCTCTACTTCAATGAGGTGAAACAACATGACTTGGCTCTCTTTCATAAAGATGTACTTTGCAACTATCTCTTTTATTTTCTTCAGCTCCTTTTCCCTCTAATAACCCAGCTAACAAAAGGCCTAGCTCATCATCAGCATCAGGTGATGAGGACAAGAGTCCATTGAAACCACAGTTCATGTCCTCTATAAGGATTCACAGACTCATAACTCCTTATCTGGCAAAATATTCAGGAAATTCTGATCTTCTTTATGTACAGCTGTTACTATGAGATTGGTATGATACAATTTCTTCGAACATATCTAAATTCTGCTATACTGCCTGTAAAATTAGGGACACTTTGGCCACCCATCAGTGATATCACATTAATTGTAATACACTATTACGTCTTGTTCTATTTGAATGTTTTAATTTTCATTCTGATCTGTGACCATAATAAAAGATTCAACTCATCATCAACATCCTCTTGGAGTTCTTAGAAGAGACAGAA
Source organism: Azemiops feae (assembly GCA_023970755.1). Classification (NCBI taxonomy): domain Eukaryota; kingdom Metazoa; phylum Chordata; class Lepidosauria; order Squamata; family Viperidae; genus Azemiops; species Azemiops feae. Next base: position 522,044 of record JALGBA010000382.1, read on the forward strand.
TGGTTTATTTTGGGATTCTGTAGAATCTGTGAAATGATCAATAGGATTTCAAAGTCCATGTACTTTTAAATACAAATTAAAACAGCTGTATATAGTCTAAGCCAGGGGTAGGCAACCTTGGCTCTTTTATGACTCGTGGACTTCAATTCCCAGAATTCCTGAGCCAGCCAGTTGAAGTCCACGAGTCATAAAAAAGCCAAGGTTGCTTACCTCTGGTCTAAGCAGAGTCATAGCCCACGACTCGGCATAGTGTGCATGTAAGCAGTGTCAACATTTGGTGAGGACTTCTGCATATAGTCTAGTGAGCTCTTTTGATTTGAAACACTGGTGTCATTTGGTTGGGATGTGAATAGGACAAAGAATGAGAACAAAGAATTTTCTTACTGTTGAAACTTTTTCAAAGCTTTTGAACTATGTCCAGGGTGTCATCAGTATTACAGCTAAGCAATCCATTCTCATTGAAGAGAAGGTCCTCAATTTTAGCTTTAGCTTCCTTTATCAATCCAATGGAGCACAGCCAAGCATGGCAATGCATGGGATGGAAGATTCTGTAGCTCTGGCTGTGGGTCAACTGCATGATGAGCCATATATAATTCCTGTTTGGCAAAGTGTCATGTTTCCGCATGAAAAACTATTTTTCTATTTACCTCTTATTCTCTGGCAGAGGAATTAGAAATGGGATATTTTCTTCCACAAATAAACATCATACTTGATAAATGGCAATACAGAGGGATGGAGCTGCTCCCCCCTGTAGAATTTGCATCCAAGGTATCAAATTTAGGTGATATTGACAGTGGCAGTGTGATTATGATGCCTCCACTGTAACAAAAGTAGGAATAAGAATAAGGAAAAGAGTATTGGCCTTTTTGAAGTTGGGTGTTGGAAAGACTTCTGAGAATACTATGCACAGCCAAGAAAGCAAACACATGAATTCTCAAACAAATCAACTGGAGAGTTCCTACTTGAGGCACAAATTACCAGGCTTAAATTATGCTACCTCAGATATATTACACAAAGACCTAGTTCTTTGGAGGAGCTCCAACACCAGGAAAGGTGGAAAGAAAAAGGAGAGAATGACCACCAGCAAAGTGGATAGATTCAGTTACAGTGCCAAAGATGCACTATTGGAAGACCTTAAAGAACAGGTTAGGGAGGATATCTACATGGTTCCTAAGAATTGATCCCAACTTGATGGCACATGAGTCAATGAGATGGCAAATAATAACATTAATGAGATAAGAGGTCACCATGAGCTCTGCAAAATTTGGGTCTGAGCAGCCTCAGCAGTAGAGGCCTGATTGACTAAAAAAAGGCAATTGTCTGATGTGAGATCTTAGGCAAGAATCCTAAGGGCAAGAACAAGACAGTTGCAAAAACTATAATGAGATAAATCCAAAGCTTGGTGCTGGAATGCAAGAAAAATATGGATGGGTATTATGTAATTGTTTGTCTTGCCATATAGGGCTGTTCCAGGGAACATGACTCCACTGTTTAGAACCATGGGAGATCTGGTTTTGAGAAGAACAATTTGGCCAAAGGGGAGAGTCTTGGTTTCAACTAGCCTTATGGATAAAGTTGAAGTAGATTTCAAGAGGTATATGCCAACAGTCTCCCCCCCCCCCCCAAAATAAATAAATAAATAAATAAAGTTTCTTGTCTGAAGAGGGCTTAATAGAACAAAAGAATTGGAAAGGCCATAAGAAACAACTGAAATAATAGAGTGGAAGAAAGTTGCTGTGGAGAGGAATTTGGGAATTAGGAGGCAATATAGGTAGTTCTCAACTTATGAACACAATTGAGCTCAAAATTTCTGTTGCTAATTAAGACATTTGTTAAATGGATTTTGCTCCATTTTATGACTTTTCTTGCCACAGTTGTTAAATGAATCACTGCAGTTGTTAAGTTAATCTGGCTTTCCTACTGACTTTGCTTGTCAGAAGGTCGCAAAAGGTGACCACATGACCTTAGGACACAACAACCATAATAAATATGAGTCGATTGCCAAACATCTGAATTTTGATCATGTGATCATAAAGATGCTCAATGGTTGTAATGGTGAAAAATAGTCATAAGTCACTTTTTTCAGAGTCGTAACTTTGGACAGTCACTAAATGAACTGTTGTAAGTTGAGGATTACCTGTAATACTTTGTCCCTTTTCACCTGGAATTGGGCAGAGCTGGCCTTTTAGAAGGCCTTTAATCTGTTGTGGAAATTTTGTGTGTGTTGATAATGGCAAAGATCTTGAGGATCATCTGTATGCACTAGAGATTGATCTCTCAAGGAGAGGAAGCTACCAGGTTGGTGAAAATAGTAGGAAACTTGGAGAAGAGCAAATAGCTTTGTAAATAGCACTGGAACCTGCTTATCATTAAGTTTTCTATTAGTGAATGGCTCACAGTGAAAAAGGAAATTGCAAAATGTGGTCCTTGTGGCTATATGGTTAAAATCCAAATACTTCTTTTAGGATGCTGAGTTGTCCTATTGAAGAAGTTTTGAATAATGGGTAAAAGAATGAAAATGAGGGAAAGAAGTCCAATGAAGCATACGTAGAATCAGCTGAAGGTGAATGTACAAATGTTATAGCAGTAAAAAGCAAGAGTTTCAGCAGAGCCATGCCTGGCCATGTGGTTGGTTTGGATATTGGGACTTGTACCTAACAGTTCTAAGACCCAAGTGGGACTTTGCCCAGATAACCTTTATATAAGGATCACACACTACGTTTTTGCTCACTTGAGGCCCAGGTACTTTTTTTAATCAAGCAAAGACACCATTTCCAAACTAGTCTCAAAAATTACGTTCTGGACACTCTCTTCAATCAGCCTTAAGAAGCATTGGCTTTGGGGTCCTTGAACCTAGTCCCTGTTACCCATCTCAGCTCGGCTTGGAGTTGTTTTGTTTGGATTGAGGAGGAAGAGTGACTGTAAACTTAACTCATCATTATTCTACTATATTGATGTTTCTACTCTCCTTTATAGGCATACATCTCCAGGGAAAATGCTGTACTCTAATAAACATCTTTAATAGAATTTTTATAACATCCTCCTGATATAGAAACATAGCATGACAGGAAGTTAGAACCCTTCTCCCTGATTGAATCAAGGGATATTTTTGACACAAGATTCAAGCAAAAGTGGTTCTGGAATATTTAGAAGCCAGTCAACTGTCGCAAATTCTCTGAAGCTCTACAAATATTATTTTTATTCCTGCAGCTCCTGATCTACCATTTGTTCAAAATTTTGTCCCTTTAGCTTGTATTCTTGTATAAAATATAAATGCGCTATGGATCTAGAGTAGTCCAAAGCTAAATGGCATGCAGACTGCTGGTGCTCCCAGAACATTTGTCAAGGGGAGGGAATGGGCAAGCCATGCTAATCCATCTGGACAGCACTAGGTAGAATCTCCAATATAAAAGATGAGGTAACCCATCTGTTCTGTCCTGTTATGTCAATTGGAGGCAAAGTAATTATGGAATAAGGCTAGGATGGAAACGGGGGTCCCAATCTTAACCACAGGAGCTCACTGAGTGTCTTAAGGGCAGTCACTTTCTTAATGCACCTTTCTTAGAGGATTTAAGAATGTGACCTCCCTCAGCTCCCAAATACAAGTAGTCCTCAACTTACAACAGTTCATTTAGTGACTGTTCAAAGTTACACAGAAAAAAGTGGCTGATGACTGTTTTCACATTTATGACTATTGCAACATCCCTATGATCATGTGATAAAAACTCAGATGCTTGGCAACTGACTCATATTTATGACAATTGCAGTGTCCCTCTTGCAACCTTCTGACAAGCAAAGTCAATAGGGAAGCCAGATTTACTTAACAACCATGTTACTAACAACTGCAGTGATTCACTTAACAATTGTGGCAAGAAAGAACAAAAAATGGGGCAAAACTCACTTAACTGTCTTCCTTAGCAACAGAAATTTTGGGCTCAATTATGATTATAAGTCGAGGACTATCTGTATGTGCTATTTTAATATGCAAGAGGAATGGTGGGATACAACTATAGTAATAAAATTGCTTGAATCTTGGCTGCCAGGGGCAGAAGAATTTATCAGTTTGCTTCCCTTTTCTGGGGTGATATGATGAGACACAGAAAGTTGCCCTACTCTATAACAGGTGATCATACAAGTCTCTTGTAAAGAGCTTATCTCTCTCTTCTGATGAAATAGAGCATAAACATCTCTGTTTTTATCAGAACATATTGGTAGAATGCTGAATACAGGCTCAATTCTTCATTTCTCTACACTGCTATACTCCACCTTTGTTCAAAAAAGTCTTGAATTCCAGAGATACTTGTGTTTTTTTTCTTCCAGTTTTATTGATGTCACGGTTTTAGCAGCAACTTCAAGTTCCAAACTATTGTGAAGAGAGATCACCTTCCGGCCCCCTCCCTCTCCCATTAATGCCAGAAATCTATAGCCAAGCAATTGGGAGAGTATATGGCTTTTCCAAAAAAAAAAAAGGGCGACAGAAGTTTAGGAAGCAGGGCTAATTCTCCTGTTTTATCCCTCCCCCCTCCCTTTATTTCACACAGTTAGAACAAAAAAACAACTATAAACAGGACTGAGCTTCAGAGACCAAGACAAAATGACAAATGGATGCACCTTAGGGGGAGAACAAGAAAAAGAAAGACATTCCAAATTTAAAAACAAATGGGGTGGGGCTACATAAGGAAATAACACAGTGGAGACTTGAGTGGCGAGAACCAGGACATCTCGATTCTCTGACCAAGAGGCTGTCCTAGCTTAAATCAGGAAAGCACTCATTCAAACTGAGTGGAGGGTGACCATGCAAAGCCAGAAGCAGCAAACGTAATGAGACTTAGGAAAGGAGTCACACTATTATCTCACCCCCAAACATTTACACATACATATGAAAGAGTCCAGAATTGGCTGTTGACAAATCTAATTCTAGGTTAGAAAGTAGGCCTTAATTTAGTCCATTATGGAGCCACTTTGATGTCACAAGCTTGATGTTAATCTGTAGGAAGATAATTCCATGGTGGTTCTTGATGCAGGAGGCCTAACAGGGCAAATTGGCAGGGATGTCCACAGGGAGTCCTCCTGGCTCACTTACAGAGTTGTCTATCAAGGATGAGTGACGAGGAAAGAAAGGCATTTTTCTTCTCCCTCCCTCCTATTCTTGGGCTGGTGGTTCATGAAGACTGAGGTAATGGGTCCTGCATGCTTTCTGGTACTATGCAGAAACTCTGCCCCCACCCCATCAGACCAAGCACCCACAAAGACATTCCTCATGCCTTCAAAAGATCTGTTGTGAAAAGAAAACAAGAAAGAGAGTAAGGGTTAACAGTCATCTGGCTCTAAAGTCACAGCCGTGAGAAGATTTGAAGCCCATACACAGGATAGGATGTAGAAAGAAGAATGGTTGCCTGCCATGACTGTCCCCTATTATGCCTCCTGAATAAGACTGTAAGTTTAACAGTCTGAAGAACTCTACTAAGTAGCTCCATGGGGAAGGGGAACCTCTTGAATTTCTGTCCAATGAACAATTTTGAAAAACAGAATAGGTAATGTTTCTAGTTTACCATCTTGACTCTTTCCATAACAAAGACTCCAATAGCATGCATTTAAAAAAAGATCCCACCCCCCATTTTTATAAGCTAGGAGGGGGGTCTTTTTTTTTTTTTTTTTACTCCAGATACAATATATCCCTCCCACAAGAAAAATGCTCCTTGGTGGCTGCCCTTATGGCTTTTGAAAAGAAAAATGCATCAGGCAGCAAACTTTCTGGGGAAGATGGGGATTGAGGGAAGCAGGAACTTGCAGTCCTTCCCTCAGATGATCTCCTATTGGCACTTCCTCTCAGATGGATCTGAGGAAACGTTAACACTCCAGAAAGTTCTGAGAGCACATTGCTGGAACCCTGAAAGAAAAGAATGAAGGCCATCTATCACTTCCTCTTTCAAAACCAGTTTTTATATTACTAAAAATTCCTGACTTTGTCCAAAATTGAATTGGGGAATTAATCCTGGGACTGTCACAAGAATTTAGCATTTCTCTAACCCAGAGTTTAGGCCCTGGAATTGCTTTATTGCTCACACTACTTCTAGAATCTCAAGATAAGGTTCAAAATAGCCAGATATTATGCAGCCACGTAACTCTAAAGCACATAAAGTATGGAGTTGTGGAATTCGTTTTGGGGACTAGAAATGGAAAAGTTTCCATATTCACTGTCCAGTTTATTCGCAGTCTAGCATATTTGCAGTCTAGTTTAGACAAGGGAAAAAATGTTGCATTTCTTTGGCTAATAATGGCAATCTCATTTGAATAGTAGCCACCAGTTATATTACTCCACTGCATTTCTATTGCTATCTTTTTAAAAAATATTTGAATATTGGTCTAGAATAACTCCATTTAGCTACTAAATGAGGCTTGCTGAATTGATTTGGTTGGGTGACATCAATGCTTTAACAGAGTACCACTAAGTGACAGTTCATTTCCAGATACAATTCAAATTATGGTACTTATCTATAAATGGGTTGGACCCAAAATATCTTAGGAACATCTCCTCCCATTAGTAGGACTCAAGCACACTGATTAATTTTGGACGCCCTTCTTTGTGTTTTAAGTTGATGACTATAAGTAGAGAGTAAAGAGGATGACCCTGATGGGGAAAGAGAAGATCCATTATCAAAGCAATAAAGAGGGAAACATTACTTGAGTCCAGACGATGGTGGGGGAGGGTGATTATGAAAATGTCTCAGACAGACACTCCCCTAATTCACATGAATATAAAAGAGGGAGGAGGGAAAGCACAATCAGACCTGCAAGATATTATTATAGCCAATCTAAAAGGATTTTTTGTGGAATTTATTATTTGGTCTGCACTGCCTTATCGGCCTACAATAAGGGATCCAATACAATGATCCAATACTCACTGGCCAAGTGTCCCCTAAATAAGGTCATATCCAGGAAGCCCCACGTAGTATCTACTTTATGAACTGTCTGGCATTAATCCTATAAAAGAGTGATATAGTAGCTGGGGCACAGATGGAGAAGCGTAGGTATCTCTGATTTTCTACAGCTTCTACGGAAAATAAGAAAGTATATGTCATTTCTCACCCCACTTCTATCTCCCTAAGACACTTACAGTCCCTGATGGCAAAGGGCTGCTGGTGGTTGCTTTAGTCTGAATGAACGCTTTCTACTATGATGCTAGGTTTATCTTGAGCTGGAGGATTCTTGTTGATATAGCTGTTCAAAGTCTTCTCCTGAAAAATCAGAGGCAGCAAAGAGAAAAAAAAATCAGAGGGACAAGTGTGATGTTCTCAGACTCTCCAGCCTCTGCCACGGCACCCTGAGCTATGGACTCAGGTTTGAAGAGATGGTCCAACCTTGGGCCCCATCCAGTGGTGGGATTCAAATATGTGAACAACTGGTTCTCTGTGTGGATGCCACTTCCGGAAGTCCATTCTGGGCCTGGGCAATAAAAAATTAGCTACCGGTTCTGCCGAAATTGTGCGAACTGGCTGAAACCCATCACTGCCCCATCCCTCCCAAACTATGTCTTCCCCCAAAAGATCCAGAAATCCCAACTCCAAATTCTGTCCCAGCTTATGACATTATACAATCCTGACAGTTTTCTTAAGCTTTTAGCCCCTTGTTTCTCAGTTATTCCGGAATGTTATTCTATTGTATCAGCAAGTCTTCCAGCATTCTTCAGGGATCATGCTTTGTATTCAGGATACACTACTAAATTCTTGGAAGGGTACTGTACCACTGCAGTACTAGAATACATAAGAGACGCAACACTTTCAGCCAACAGTCTAGGGCTACATCATTACCATAAAAGCTGAGTGAAAAACAAGTCATAAAAGGAATACACATGCAATTTATTGTATTCTTATTTATAGGAATGGGCAGCTTTTATTGTTTCAAGGGCCACATTTGTTTGGAAGGAATCCAGGAAGGCTCTAAATGACAATGGTGGGTGGAAATTAAGCAAGATGTGGGTGGAGTAGTGTCATAATTAAGAGAGAGAAGCATGTTTTTCATTCTCTCCTACAACTTCATAAGCTCCCCCATTTTTTTCTTTGTCTCTCTATTCCAGTGTTTCTCAACTTTGGCAACTTTAAAATGACTGGCTGGGGAATTCTGGGAGTTAAAGGCCACAAATCTTCAAGTTGTCAAGGTTGAGAAACACTGCTCTATCCTGTGCCCATGCAGCAGATTAGAATAGCTTTGTGCTTAACAGAGAAGTTTCAGAATGACTAGTTTGTTGCCCCTGTTTCTTACTGATCTGGCATTTTAGCTTAGTTTTTAGTTTCCAGTGAAGCAATGGGTTGGACACAGATCAGACCTGGTGTTCTCACAGTATCACACTCACCTCTACTAGCTGGTGCCAATGTTCAATGGGCTTACGTGGATTTGCCAGCATCTCAGCCCAATGATCTCTCCCAGGTGCATCAGCATCATTGCCCACTCGACACATGCCAATGACTTCATTATGCCCAATGCTGTGGAAGAGATTAGTTCAGAGCCAGCCTTTCAGAGGTGGAGGAAAATGTCAACCTCAGTTATGTGATTTGCATTAAAAAAAACTAAAGACTCCCTTAAGTTGAGTTCATCGCCTATGTCATGATCCAAAATTTTTAATTGCCTTATTCTAGATTTCTTTAAAAAATTTCTAGTCTAGCATATAGCCCTAGGTTTTCTGCAGATCTCCAATTCAAATAATCAGATCTGATTAGTTTTTTGGTATCAGCCAAAGGCATGACAGATGCACAACTGTGAGCTACTGGATCATTTGTATGCTTTATTTAAAACTGCTGTATTTGGGACCCAGAGACAAATAGATCATTGAAATATTAAGTCCCCCCTCCCAAAATTTTTGAAGCTTATTATGTCATAGGTGGTACCTTGCTCAATAGTAGTAACTGTGAGAGGGATCTCGGAGTCCTAGTGGACAATCACTTAAATATGAGCCAGCAGTGTGCTGCTGCTGCCAAAAAAGCCAACACAGTGCTAGGCTGCATTAACAGAGGGATAAAATCAAGATCACGTGAAGTGTTAATACCACATTACAATGCCTTGGTAAGGCCACACTTGGAATACTGCATCCAGTTTTGGTCACCACGATGTAAAAAAGATGTTGAAACTCTAGAAAGAGTACAGAGAAGAGCAACAAAGATGATTAGGGGACTGGAGGCTAAAACATATAAGGAATGGTTGCTGGAATTGGGTATGTCTAGTTTAATAAAGAGAAGGGCGAGGGGTGACATGATAGCAGTGTTCTAATATCTCAGGGGTTGCCACAAAGAACAGGGAGTCAAGCTATTCTCCAAAACACCTGAAGGCAGGACAAGAAGCAACAGATGGAAACTAACCCAAGAGCGAAGCAACCTAGAACTAAGGAGAAATTTCCTGACAGTTAAAACAATTAATCAGTGGAACAACCTGCCTCCAGAAGCTGTGAAGTTTTTAAAAAGAGACTGGACAGCCATTTGTCTGAAATGGTATAGGGTTTCCTGCCTGAGCAGGACTAGATGACCTCCAAGATCCCTTCCAACTTTGTTGTTGTTGTTGTTGTTGTTGTTGTTATATTCCATTTTAGCATCTATTTCTGCATCAAAAGTACATATGGAATATTAAAATACTAGTACTTAGTATTTAAATACTAAGTACTCCTATCCTGCTACTCTGCTTCTTTTCATATGTACTGGATCACAAGCTCCCACCTGCCAGTATAGGGAGGGCTGACTATGTTGCATTTATTCATAAAAACAGCCAGACAATAGCTCATTTCCTTGCCACCTTCCAGAGGTGGGAATATAAATTCCCAGAATTTCCAGGCCAGCATAACTAAGGCAATGAGGTCATGTCAAGGGTTCAAAGCCATATAACTGAAGGATGCCCAGATTGGGTAAGGATGGTAATCCATGATTGCACTCAGTGCATAACTCTCTATTTGTGAGAGAATGTGGAGCAATCTTGGCTGTAAGTTCCTCCCACTGTTTTATTTTTCTCCTAACTCAGCTCTTGGTTCTCAACTCATCATCTTCATTAGAAAAAGCAAAATGAACTCCTTCTCTAGTAATTTGCAATATAATTCCAGAAGATTTTTTTGTACTACTCTTCACTAACCCATGAACTAGCAACACAGCATCCAACTTACAAGATGTACCAAATCAAATAACCTGAATGCCCTGACATTTCAATGTGATTTTGTGTGTTGTCATAAGGCTTTAATGATCTGGGTGGATGGGTAAATTCAAGCCGTTCTTTGAAATTGTACAACAGCATCCACAGCTGGCAAGAGTTGCCAATATCCCTCCTCAAGACATCCTAATCTGTGTCTCCATCTTGCATGTAGTGCCCAAAATTCTGCAGTGAATTTGCTGAGTGCTGAGCCATCGCTGGCTGAAATGACTTCTCCCCAAAGGGAGCAGGAAGTCTAAATGCCCAGCCAGCACAAGCCCTTTAAATCATGCCTCTTCTATTTAACTCACCAGAATTTGAGTGGATATGATATATCTTACCAATCATAATCCATGACTGCCAAGGTAATGCTGACATGCTCCATGCTGTCCTGGGGAATGTCAAAGACAAGAGCCTCATTGTAACTGGGGTTCAAAGTGTTTTTCTTGATGGAAGTCTTACGCTTCTTCAAGCGCCTCCCTTCACACATGAGGGATGCTTTAACATAGGGATCTGAAAAGATGCAGGCAAAAGATAGAGAAAGGTGGTCCAGGATTAGAGGGGAAAGCAGCCAAGCCAAATTTATATCAAATGCCATCACTTGTGGCCTCTCTGTCTTTAACATTCTGCCCCACCCCATTTCTGATCACTGTAATTTTAATTCCTTTGAGTACAAGGAGTTTAGACTACCTGACTGATCTCTGACAGGAATCTTTTCTAATACCATCTGTATGAGGTTTTCATGGTTGTGGGAACTGTCTGTGAGTGCTTAGTGAGGACAAATGCTGTCCATTATAAAGTATCATAAGGCCCAAAACCATATGCAGGAGAATGGCACAGCAGAACTTGCAAGGAGGAGAATCACAATTCAATATCCCTTCCTTTATGATACAATTTCCACAAGCAGAAAAGTAGCATTATAGGGAATAGGCTGGGCTATATATTACCTTTTTTCCTAATGACCTACTATTTCACAAACTTTCCATGTAATCAGAAAAATACCAGGTAGCAAAATGTTTGAGGCTGGCCCTGCCCCCACAATAGACCTGTCATATAAACCAGCCGTTTTCTTTGGCAGAAGGTATATCATAGATATAAGTTGGGATGTGCCCACCAAACCTAACCTGCAATTGCAGATTATATAGGGAGTTTACCACTGTAGAACAGAATCTGCCCTTCAGTTTTCCACTACCAACATTCATAAAGGGGGGCTTGCTTTGAGAAATTCCCACTCTCTCCGGGTTAGTTGTAACTGCAAGTCCTTCCTGTTTTCCCTCCATAGAGGATTGAGCTCTGATTGTCATCATAAGCACCAAGGATCAATTTATCAAAACTGACTTGGCATTTTCTGCTAACATACATCCTCCATATCACAAGCATGACAACTGTCACTGAGATGTATATCCCTAACTAGAGGCAGTAGAAAAATTCATTCCATCTGAATGTTTATGCAAACTGATTGAGTTCATCTCTCCCAAATGTACAAGCAAACCAAAAATAAACCACAGCTCCCACAGAATGCAGATTACAATTTTTAAAAAATGTGCAAAGGGCACAGTTTAAGGAACAATGTGCATAGATAAAAGCATATGTTATGAAAAGTCTATCATAAAAAAGACTATATGCAAAAACATTCAAGGAAAAGCACATATAAGAAACTATTTATTAGAAGAAGTAGACAACAACATTTGCAAACTGCTGGGAAAACAGGCCAAACATAATTAATATGGTGAAAAAAAGAGATGCTGAATAAAACAAAAACGGACAGATTTGCTCATTTGAAGCTGAACTATGTCCTCGTAATAGCAATGAAGCATAATAGGAACCATCTTACACTCATCTTGTTTCCTTCTCAGTAACCCGCTTTGCTGCTTTCTCTGCCCTAATTTTAAATGCTGCTTCCTTTCCTGATAGCAAGGATAAGGAGCCTGATGCTCCCTAGAGGCCTCGAGTTTTAGCTTTCAAACAGCATGGCAAGGATTAAGGTTTAGTTTAGGAGATACGTCCCAAAGATCTGCAGGGTACTAGATTGCCAGTCCTCCCAGGCACTGCTCTTACTTCTGATGACCTCAAATTCTTACCTGCATTTGAATCCCCTCCTTGTTAAACCCTACATAGGCTTCTGTGAAATCAAAACACACCCAGAAGCTCCGCCGTTCATTTTCTGCTGCCATCCCATCTCCAAATTTATTGAGAACAGGATTCCAATTTACCAAAACCTTGAAATAAACTAACCAGACCTAACTGCAAAAAAAAAAAATGACTTCAGGTGGGCAGATGTACCCTTAGAAGCATACTCCACTCATGAATTTGTTTTAGCAAGAGAAGAGAGGCCCAAAGACATGTCATATAAAATGTGATTTTGCTTTTAACATAGTTCAAAGCAGGGAAAGTCAGACAGACTGTAATAGAGGTAAGAAAAAGTTAAACTCTCCTTCCCTGGCTGTGAGATTCATCTCTTAAAGGCTCCCGCTCACTGTCTGCATTTTTCAAAACCAAGAACATTAAACCTAAAAAACCTGTTTCATTGCACAAATCCTTTCACATAATATCCCATAGTGGATTCTTCCATCTCCCCAAAAGTTGCTTTTTAGTAGTCCGACGTAGGATAGAAAAAAGGGGAAAGAGCAGGGAGAAGTCAATTTCTATAGTTTTTTTACTACTTTTAAAATAATCTGGAGTCAGAATGTTTTATTAATCTATAGCAAACCATAGACATATATTAGTACATTCTATTTTTTCTTCTGTCTTCTCCTGCCCACCCTAACTGACAATCTGACTGCCTAACTGACAATCCTCCGACACTTCACTTCTGATATTCAGCTTTCTTTCCTCATTTTACTGTCCTTTTCCCCCTGGGTAACCACCTTCTAAGTCAAAGTTATTGCTCTACTGCCAATGGCCTAGCTCAGGGGTAGGCAACCTTGGCTTTTTTATGACTCGTGGACTTCAACTCCCAGAATTCCTGAGCCAGCATGGCTGGCTCAGGAATTCTGGGAGTTGAAGTCCACGAGTCATAAAAGAGCCAAGGTTGCCTACGGCCCTATCTGTTTTGCTTCAGGAACTGCTGGTCATGACCCAAACTTTGTCACATATGCTCACCAGAAAATCCAGTCAGATCCATGGCTTTGAGGTTGGTAGCCTTGATAATAGTAACTGTGAGACGACCCGCGGTGGGGAGGTAACAGAGGGAAAAATTCAACTCCCCAAGGTCTGCTTTTTCCTATGAGAAGATGAGAAAAGAAATGGAATGGTTTCAGATCCTTAGTTTAAAAAAGAAAACCTTCACTGAAAGTATTGAATTAGAGGCTGGATAGCTTTCTGCCAGCTGTGCCTGGACCACATCTTGCATTGCAGATCTCATATCGGGAAGAGGGCTGAAACAAATGCCCACTTCATTCAAGTGGAAGTTGGAGTTTTCATATAGAAAAGTTCAAGTTTTCATATAGAAAAGCCTTAGAAAAGATACTACCGATTTGCTGTATTCTGGCAAGCATTCAACGTATTGTATTATTTTCAATTTTGACCGCAGCTAAATCAGGTATGAGATTAGAGTAGGTGTAATGGGCTGTGAGAATAACCTTGAAGAAGAGGAGAAAAAGCCACAGCCAAAGCAATAGGTAAGAGAAATCTCATCCCAAATCAGGAATTGAATTTGAGAAAGCAATGACCCCCAATGACTCTACCTAGTTCTCTTTAGAATAAAGGCAGAGAAGGTGGGGAGACACTTTCAGAGTTGCAAGATTGATGTCAGTCCTTCAAGGTAGATCAAACTTTAGCACAAAGTAATGAACATTAAAACTACTTTTATTATCGGGTTACAGTAACAGAATCTTACAACTTTGAATGTATCTCCCTCCTCCTTGCCTTTATTCTTGTCAGCCCCGCAATGTAGACTAAATCAAGAAACAGGAAGGCTATCAACATTGGCTACAATAACAGAATCTTGCACATTTGATTGTACTTTCCTCCCCACTCCTATTATATCCATGTGAATTAGGAGGGTGCCTGCCTGACCAGCATATGTACTCCTTCTCCCTGTTTAAGCCATGTTTTCCCTTCATTGTTTTGGTAACAGAGCTGGACTCTCTCTGTCAAAGTCATATTTCTTTCTCTCTACATATTTCTCAGTATTTTGGATATATCTTTTGTAACCCCTTTACATCAGGCATCCTTGCTCAAATTTTAGTCCAAAACATCTGGCCAGCACCAAGTTACATATCTCTATTTTGAGATCTGTGACGAATTCTACTAGGCACTTCTGCAAAGCTCCTGGAAAAGAGCATTTTTGGCTGGTAACCTGATTTAAGAACATTTTTTTCCTACCAAAATATTCTCAGGAACTATTCTCAGCACTCGCTTCATTTGGACCATCAGTTAGAACCCTTTTCTTTTAAAGCAGGGGTCTCCAACCTTGGCAACTTTAAAACTTGTGGACTTCAACTCCCAGAATTCCTCGGCCAGCCATGTTGGCTGGGGAATTCTGGGAGTTGAAGTCCACAAGTCTTAAAGTTGCCAAGGTTGGAACCCCTGTTTTAAAGGCTAATCAGTGATATTTATATAATTGGCAAAATAGCTGATTGCCATAGAAATGGTCTTCTATACTGTTGGACTATAATGCCTATCCTTGATAAATATTCCCTCCTGGGTGAAATTTATAGGAATCTAAAAATATCTGGGAACCACAAGTTCTCTTTCTAACCCTACTATAATATGCTGATTCTCCATATTTTAAAACTCTGAGAAAAAAGTGTCAGACTCAAATCATTCAGGATCTGAATGTTTAAAATAGTTTTCTTTCCCTTTCAAAATCTGTGCAGCTTTATATAACTAAAAAAAACAACCACCCAACAATAACCAAACAACTTCTAGACAAACATGCCATAGAAAATAAACACGAGCAAAAACAAAGCAATTCCCTCATTAAATGGTAAGAAATACTGTTAACTGATAAGAAATGCTTATTACACATTCAGTTTCTCCACACAACTATTTCCTCATATTCCCATCACACAAACACTTAAATACATACACACCAACATACCTTTTCAATGGAAAATATTAAGGCCATCTGTCACAAGTGGGAAGTCAAAATATTTAGGAGGAAGAATCTGTGTACAGGTTGTCTACAGGCTGTAAACAACCACAATTGGGGGCCCAAATCTCCATTGCTTAGCAAAATAGTTGTTAAGTGAGTTTTGTCCCATTTTACCACCTTTCAATCTTGTCACAGTTGTTAAATGAATCACTGCAATTGTTTAATAACACGATTGTTAAATGAATCTGTCTTCCCCATTGACTTTGTCAGGAGGTCACAAAAGGCAGTCACATGACCCCAAGACACTGCAAGCGTCATAAATATGAACCAGCTGCCAAGCATCTGAATGTGACCATGAAGATACTGTAATGGTTGTAAGTGTGAAAAATGGTCATAAATCACTTTTTCCCAGTACTGTTGTAACTTTGAATGGTCACTAAACTAAAGGCTGTAAGTTGAGGACTATTTATACCCACTTTTTTTTTGAAGTCTAATACAAAGGACTGACTACCCTGTCAAGGAATTTTCTCCATCTTTCATGTAGATGCAGTCCTTGCTTATTGACCACAATTGGAATCGGCAATTCCATTGCTAAGTGCCACAGTCACTAAGTGTGGCACAAGTGACTGCCTCAGACTAATATTACTTCTGCCTCTGTCATTATCTGAATCAATGTGGTTGTTAAGCAGGACATCATGTGACTGTGACTTGCATTTCATTCCCACATTCTCCATTAATTCTGCTTGTTGGTAGTTGGTTATGAAACTTGCAAAAGGTGACCATATAGCTGCAGGACACTGTGATGGTTGTAAATGCAAGGATTAGTTTGCAAAGTTGCTTTTTTTCAATGTTTGTAACTTTGAACAATTGCTAAATAAGGCAGTTGGTAAGAAAGGACCATCTGTCTCACACTTGGTGAGTATGAACATCGCAAAATAATTCTGATTTTTCAGAGTTGGAGTTTCATAGCCAAAGTTGCTATATGTATTAACAGGAAGAAAATGTTTGCTTAAAAGCATTTTAATCATCCTCAACACTGGGGAAATAACCATTACATATAAAAATTGATAAAATAAAAGTTAGATTACCAGTGCACAGGTTTGCCTACAAATTTGGGGTGCTAGAGCAGTTACCTTAGTAAGGTTCATGTAATAGTGCCTTATAATCCGCAAACCTACCCAAATTAAAAAAAGATCTGAACATTTGGCCCTGTCCTTTTCAATGATGTCTCAATGCCAATAGGCACAACTCCTGAGGCCTCTAGGCAGGACAGAAAGATGACTTGTAACCTAGGCTAACATGGGTTAACTATCAGTGCTATCTCTGATCTATAGACATGTCTTGATTTTAGGGAGCACATTGTGGGCACTTAACCAAATGACTGCCTGGTAGGTGTAGTGAGTCTCAAAACAGTTTCCCTTTCCTTGATGTAATTCCTTGCTGTAATTTTAATAAAATAAATTTTAAATGATCACTATCTGTGTATCTTGTTTAGTTGCAGCTACATGAAGGTCATCTTTCTAGGGTTTCAGAGAAGAATGTGCATTAGAGTCTGAGGAAGAAAGAGCAGCGCATTGTGCTATGCAAAGCACATTGACTTAATTAGATCCGTGTTCCTTGTTCTGAAATATTAACAGGTACACAACTTTCCTCCACAAAATCTAATTCTAATGAGCAGAGCAGGCTTAGTTGGGAAAGCCCTCAATGATTGTAGTAAGATAGGTTTTCTCCTGCAGGAATATAGAAAAGTGCCTTATGGTGAATCAGGCCATTGATTCATTGAACTCAGGTCTGTTGACACCAGACACCATAAGGTGCTCTTTGCTTAATCTGAAACATCCTTGGCAGGGGAACAATCCAGGCCTCTGCTGCTATTTCTTTCCTGCTGACCTCCAAAGCAAACTTCTTGAGAGAAAGGATAGTGTGTGAATGTGTATATAAGAGAGAGGGAGGGAAATTGGGGTTCAACCCTTCTGGTAGATACTCCAGGCAATAATTGGCAACAGATTACACCTGAAAGAACCTTGCATTTGGAAAATAGAAAGGCTGCAGAGTGAAGGGGTGAAACTGGAGACAATTTTTCAATGAGTCAGATTTTCAATGTCTTCATTCAAGGCTTTGATCTTTCTCCCAAACTGGATGCAGCCTGCCCCTAACTAACTGTTCTCCAGATGTTTTGATTTCAACTTCCATTTTAGGTAAGAGTTCTGAGGACCAAAGAATTCAAAGCATATGGCAGATTCTTGATTGGAGAAGATCCACTTTGTTTCTTGTGCTCTCCCATTAAGCATGGCAACCTGGGTCCACTTATATAGCCGATCTGCAGATAACTTAATAAATAATACAGAGGGAATCGTTACCTTTTTAAAATATTGATACATTGCCTTTCAGATCAAATCCTTCCCAAGGTGGGTTGCTTTAGAATAATGAACATATAGAACATCAGGAAGAAAAAAAAATCAATACAACCACAATCCAAAACAAAAAATGATTAAACTTTGAAAGAAAACTACATACTGTCTAAGCATCTTCCTGGCCCCTGGAGAAAGAAGGTAAGGAGAAAAAAGCATGTTTGGGTGCATGAAGAGAGGAGAGAGGAGAAAAATATTTGAAATTAGAAGTGGTACAGCCCACCTCAATGAAGAAAACCACAATGGTATGAGTTTACCATTCCAGTGACAGCACAGATTTTTTTTTTAAAGGCCATCTTAATCAAAACTATAATTTGCATAGAAGGAAAGTATTATACCACAGTGCTTGATGCTGCATGCTGCATGCAATTCACCACCAGCAGTCAGAAATTAAACTACTCCCCATATGAACATCAAGATGTACCTGTGGCATTCCTTCCATTGGTATTAAAGGCACAGCAGCTTTGACATAAAAGAACCAGCCAATTCCAAAACAAAAATGTGGGACAAGGAACCTACTGGTTGGGATTTCCAGCATCATACTATGGACAAATCCCTGGAATTCAGCCCGGAACCTCTAATGAAAGCTTGGCCAAGAAAGGATACCCCTAATGAAAGTTCAGGATGAAACGGAAGGCAAAGGAATTTTCGCCCCCTCTTCCCCCCAATGACCTAGTAGGGCATTGCTTCCTTCTCAATATTTTATGCTCTTTTACCAGCTCAATCCCATTTGCAGCCTCATCAATATGAATTAATCTCTCTCCTTCTGTTTCTTCCCCTTCCTTTTCCTCAGCAGCACTCCTAAACCGTCAGGGCCCAAAGGGTATCACTTGGCCCTCATCCAGGCCAAGCTACAGAGGAATGTGAGGCTAAGAGCAGGAGGGCGCAGTGTGAATGGACCATTGCTGGCTTAAAGGCAGGGAGATATATCTGGGAGGAGGAAAAGGAGAGGAAGCAAGATGAGAAAACAGCCATCTTTCTCTAAACACTGGTAAAGAGACACAGATTGAAGCCAGATAAAACCATGTGCACTGAGGCTCAAATTAGAATGGTCGGTTTTTGACTTCCTATTCGGACACCTAAGTCACGGGGAAGACTGTCGTTCCAGTAGGCCACTCCCCCTATATCACTCTGAGCAAACTAAACCGAATCCCAAATTAACAAAGCATAAAATGTCTATGTTTGCCTGTGGTGCTGTGCCTAAACAACTGGCCTATATAAAAATTTAAAGTGGATGACTCGATTCAGACAAGGTGCTAAAATTATGGCTGCAGAAGCTGTAGATAGCTTTACAATGGGATTCCCTGTTAACTAGGTAGCTGGCTGAGCTTCGATAATAATCAGGCATTTAAGTCACTGGAGGCCCACTTCAATGTTATACAACCTCTGCCTCCCCTCCTGAACTGAAAATGTCACTCCCTTCCACTCTTGTGATAGTAATATACAATTGTCCATAACTACTGCAACCCTCTGGGTCTGACAAATTTAGATATATGAAAGTGAGCTGACACTGATTAATATAAAACACTTTTGATGATTCATCCATGATTTATTCCATTTATATAAGTCATGACTTAAGGTATTTCCAGAAAAGACTGATTAGGCAATTGCCTTGTCTTATTTATGGATTTATATGGGGAAATCCAAGTGAACACCTTCTATTTTTAACCCTCCTGTTTTCTCATTGGTTGTTCTATCTTTCCTTTTGCTGTAGAAGAGGCATTCAGGAGAGAAGGACTAGATTAGAACAATTAATCAGTGGAACAACCTGCCTCCAGAAGCTGTGAATGCTCCAACACTGGAAGAGACTGGACAGCCATTTGTCTGAAATGGTATAGGGTTTCCTGCCTGAGCAGGGGGTTGGACTAGATGACCTCCAAGGTCCCTTCCAACTTATTATTATTATTATTATTATTATTATTATATTATATTATTATTATTATTATTATTATTATTATTATTATTATTATTATTATTATTATTATTATTAATAATAATAATAATAATAATAATAATAATAATAATAATAATAATAATAATAATAATAATAATAATAATAATAATAATAATAATAATAATAATAATGCAAGCTGCCTTTTGATGTGTGGGCCTGTGAATTCATTGCCCAACTGATGAACTAATATGACATAGTGTTTCAGTACCTGTAGTTATCTCTCAGTCTAGGCTACTGAATAGTTATGAAGATAAAATTGGGATTCAGGAACCACATTCTGTACCTTCTTGAAACCAAAGATAACAAACCTGAGCAAGCCTAGACAGAGATTTATAACTTCCATAAAATATATATTTATTATATGTTCATGGAAATGCTTACCAGCAGAGGATTGCAAAGAGTGGGTGGTTATGTGATATGATTATCAAGTAAAAGAATTGCAGATTAACACATGAAGGGCA
This sequence comes from Azemiops feae, assembly GCA_023970755.1. Lineage (NCBI taxonomy): Eukaryota > Metazoa > Chordata > Lepidosauria > Squamata > Viperidae > Azemiops > Azemiops feae. Next base: position 542,072 of record JALGBA010000382.1, read on the forward strand.
TCAGGTAGGTGGAGAGTCAGGAAATGGATAAATATAGTTTCTTTCTTTCACTATTCCATTCCTGACAGGCAGTTTAGGGGCTCCTAAGAAGCACAGATGCACTGGATCAGACCAGCCATAACTCGTGATAGGAAACATATAAAATGGAAGCAAAGAATATCCACCAAAAGCTATTCAAAGTAACTCAGGTTTTGCTTGTTAATTTGACAAAATTGGCAAGTTGAAATATACTTTTTAAAAACAAGAATATAGAAAGGTGCTTGAAACAAGTCAGTCTTCCATCATCAGAAGAATTAGCTCCATAATACTATACTCACCAAAAGGATGGCAGCTCTATAAATATTACAAACCTCTGACTATATTAGCTTCCTGATTGGGGTGAACAATAATCAAAAGGGAAGACACGACATCTTTCCTTTACACTGACAAACAACAGCTTTCCTGAGGCTTCGGGCAGGGCTTCATCTTTCCCAGCCTAACGTAGGAACAAAGTTCAATTAATATTTTGTATGCAAAGCAAGTGCTCTGCCAGTGAACTATGGCTCTTTCATCAACACCCACTTAGGAGAAGCATAGATACCATAATACTGTTATGCCACAACACTTACTTCTTAAAAATCCTTGGGGGGGAGGAGGTGGTTCTTATTTATTATAAGTGACAAAGTTGTTGACAAGCTGAATAAACTGTGACATGTCCAACATTGTCTGCACTGGATGTTCATTGATAACAATGACTTAGGGAGACGGGGAAAAAAATCCCTAAAGCTTACTTTATAAGTGCATACTTTATAAATGCACTCACTACTTCTTTCAGCTATTACCCCTGCCTAATGTTGGGTGTTTTGTCTTCACAATAACCAGAAACAGATTTAGTGATGTATTGAATAAACTGAAATAATTTCCTAGTTAAATCTCACCGATTTCAAAATTTGGATGTAGCTTCAATATAATGTAATCAATCAGAATTCTCAGGGTAGTACATGGCTCTCCAGCCTCAAGCTCTGCACCTCTAGCACTGGAGATGCAAAAAATGGGGGTGGGATGGGGGACTCCATTATATATATATCCGTTCATATCCAGCTTCTAAAAACGCCCAATTCCTATAAAGCTCAAATACTCAAATGCAATGCCATACTCCCTCACTGCAATATTCGGAAGTACTGCTGCACATGTGGCTAAAACACCATCATTTGCACACAAGAAGGAGCATCTGGTAGGCACAGGGAGGAAGCACTTCAAAGGGTTGGGTAGGTGGGAGAGAAACCTTAAGAAATAGATTATGCCACACAGGTCTCTAAAGAATTGGGTTCTCTGATTTGCAGGAGGGAAAACAAGCAACATTGGGAATTAGATGAGAGAACAAATGGAATGGCATATCTGGAACAGAGAACCCCCTGGTGCAATATAATTCCATTTCCAAAATGCGAATCTTAGGAAACTTCAACAAGACTGGATGTTAAGACAGCCTTCCTCAGTCTGGCACCCATCCAGATACGTTGAGCCACAATTTGCATCCTCAGTTTCCTCCCTGTGCCTACCAGATGCTCCTTCTTGTGTGCGAGTGATGGTGTTTTAGCTACTGAACAAATATAGCAATCATCTCCTGGTCTTCAGCCAGAGGTTCCCCAGCCAGAAGTTGGTGAAGATTGGTCTCCTCCTTCAGTTGTCTAAGGTCCAGGGTAATTCTCTATTCCCTAATCCTATCGGGAACGTTTATTTGGTCTTCCTCCCTTCCTCTATTCTACTGCTTTCTGCTCCACCCTATAATCAGCTGATTTGCTAAAGCGCAGGAGAAAAATCACACAATCAGTGAGAACTATATTCAACCAGGAAGATACTTCAGGCTTTTGGAGAAAGGCAGCAAGAAAGAAGGCAGTTAAAAAACTTGGACTGGCTATCATGACAATTGTTGAACATGATAGAAGGAAGGAGAAATCTGAAGTTGTGAGGAAAGGGCATTTGCTGACAGGATGGGGAGGAATGGCTGCTGCACACCTGACTGCCCTAATTAACCATCAGCTTGATGAATAAGAGCCTAGCTAAAAATATGCACAAAGAGGGAGAAGAAGAAAAGCAAGACGAGTTGCTCTTTGAGAAAGCTCAAGGGGAAGGAATGGGGAGGGGGAAGAACGGGAGCAGGGAGAACCCAATAGGTGGATGTCTATAAGAAACCTACTGAAACCACCCACTCCCATATTCTCTTTTGGTTTTACCAATTCCCTTCAGGGAACCCCTCCCTTGTTCATGACATTTCCCATTTTTCACCTCTGCCCACACAAATCCTTTTATATCATCCATTCTTCAGATACTGTGTACATTTTTAAGTAACCAAAACATTTTACAACCTCCCTGCACTTATATTTTGGAATCAGGACATTTTTGAGGCCAGAGCACAGAAGAGATATGTGAGTGCCTTTCAACCATTTTTTTTTTGCAAGCAAAAAGCAAGGGGATGGGGTCGAGAAGCTTTCTGAATCTTGAAGACACTATTATCTACAGAGCTGGTAGTGAGCAGGCCAAGAGTGAAGCTCATGAGCTGTGAAAGCTCACCTTAATTAGGAATGTATTGAAGAAAAAACTAATTTTGCACATCCTACAAATGATCATTGCTGCTATTACTATGTGCCTAGCAACAGTGATAAGGCTGCAATTATACCAAATTTCTACAGTTTGTGTTTTGCAGTGGAAGCACATTGTAAGTCTTGTCCAGCAGGTTATATTGCTCTCCTGATCTTGTCCATAACTCAATATTTATGAATACACAGTGCTTATATATGGAAGAATGATTCAGAATCCTTTCTACTACATTTCTTAGCCTGAAGATATCCCCAATGCTTTTTCAGGAGTAAAATAGTAGTGTTTCCCATGGGCACTAACCACAGACAACTTCAGGAGTATAAGCCAAACTTTGTGTTTAACTAATGGGAAATCTCTTCTGTAGATATGCAGAAGATATTCTGCCCTTCTCTCTCTAGCTTACATACCACTTACAATCTGCCAGTCAGAACTGTGCTTTCATTGATTAAACACTTTAGCTGGTCAGAATAGTGCCTGAACATTTGCCCCATATTTTTGAGTTCTGTAAGAATTAGAAGCAAAATAGAAAAAAATATTGTAAACTGGGTGCCAGGAAAAATTAGCCTTTTTAAATTGGAGGCTTGGTTTAGTAGTCACTTTATCCTAATAATGAATCTGAAAGTGGTGTAAAATATAATTTCAACCTAGCAGTAGTTGTGCTAAAAAAGTAATATCCCCTTGTGGTTGGTGGGGATTGTGAACTTAATCACAGCTTTTTTTAAATAAGTAGAGAAAGCTCACCCCTTTCTGCTTATCATTCTAAAAGCTAGCAGGGATTAAAATCTTCTTCATGCCCCAATCAGCTGCTGCTTCAGTGGCATTTTATTTCTTTTATTATAATTAAAAAATAATTGTATCTTCTTCTTCCTAAGCTTTGTAACACTGAACTGTAACCAAAAGTGTTTTCAGTGGGAGCAAATGAAGCAAATGAGGGCAATGCTCCCTTCCTCATTTTGTCTTCACTCCAACGGGACCAACACCACCATCTGAACAGTGCTCAGGAGGGATATCAACCAATGGAGCACAGCTGTGCTACTGTGTTCTTTTGTGAGCCTAGCTGGGCTCTCCCCACTCAAAGAGCAAAATTGTCTTTCACAGTGTGGAAATGTTTACAAAAAAACTTCCCCCTTCCTTTTGAGGCAACTATTATTATTGATTCATGAATATACAATAGCTGAGCAATGCAGCTGCATTGATTGACTGGATTGATGAAGTGCACCAAGCTAAAATGCCGCATTGAAGTATTGAAGAGCTTGATTAACCAAATGAGACTGCTGAATTTTGTAACTAATTCAATTACAATGAATTTAATCACTTGAGCAATTTGCATTATTGGTCAACGTTTACCTTTTAACTCAAAAGCCTGGAATGCATCATTCAAGGGAATATCACTTCTCACATAATCAAGTACAGGAAGTCCTCAGCCTATAACCATAATTGTGACTAGACTTTCTGTTGCTAAGTAAGAGAGTTGTTAAATGAGTTACATCTGATTTTATGACCTTTCTTGCCATGGCTGTTAAGCAAATCACCACAGTTGTTAAATGAATCATGCAGTTGTTAAGCAACTCTGGCTTTCCCCCATTGACTTTGCTTGTTAGAAGCTGGCTGGGAAGGTCACCATCACATGACCTCAGGACACGGCAACCATCATAAATATATGGAGGCCTGAATTTGGATCACATAATCATGGGGATGTTGTGACAGTTATAAAGTACAAGGAATGGTTGTAAGACACTGTTTTCAGTGCCACTGTAACTTTGGTTGGTGCCCAAGTGAACGGTTGTAAGTCAAGGACTACCTGTAACAGCTCCACTTACCGAACTGGCTTCCATGATGTCCCGCCAGAGGGGAGCGTCATTGTCCCGCTCAGCAATTTCCAGCAGATTGTCCAGGACGACTTGGCCAATGAGATCATGACGGGAGAAGCGGTCAAAATCGTAGACACTGAAATGAAGTTTACGTGAGGGCAGTTCAGCAAAGGGGACGTTGAAGTTAAAGGTCTCATTGAAAATAGGATTGAGTGTTTTGCGATGCACCTTTGTTTGGTATTTCTTTTTACGGTCAGGCAGAAGGTACATTTTCACATAGGGGTCAGAGAATCCATTCGCATCTTTGGCAGGTAGGTCCAAAGCCCGGAGTATCCTGACCACCAGCTGCTCCGTGCCGTAGGCATAGCGGAGGGCAAAGCTCAATTGTCCACAGCTTGGAGCCTCCCCTTTCTTGGAGTCTGCCTCACCTGAGCGCTGTTTATACAGTTCAGGTTTTATCTGCCCAATGCTGGTCACTTGTTCCACCTTGTCTTCTCCTCCTCCTCCAACATGGACTCCAGTGTCTGGGCTGCTCAATTGCTGGGTCACAGGACGTGGCAATGTGTTGTACCTGGAGGGAACAGTAAAAAAAAATACAGCCAGAGACACATAACTACATGTCCATTACATTCACCCCACAAATCAATAACCCTCTGTCCAGGATAGAGTTACAACTGTCAACATCCTGGCTTTAAATTTTCAGAAGGGTAACAAATACTTCTTGGTCTACAGATTAACTTAAATTGATTTAAAATTCAAATCAGTTAATTCATTAAAATCACTGAGATTTACATTATACACATTATATACAATGCCATGGTATTCAGAGGACATGTTCTTAATGTAGCTAAATCTGGATCTATTGTTTTCTTAGTGTATAAAAAGCACCAGATTTACAGATTTTTACAGATGAAATCTTGAAAAAAGCATACAAAAGCATGATGGCACCTGCTGTAATATGCATATTATCTGCCTTTCAAAAAGGTAGCAGGTGCACTTTTATTCTTTAAAACCAAAATTGGATATACACTTGATTTAATAATTTGATTAAATGTGCATATAATTGTTTCAGTATGAGATCTTTAATTAGTACTAATTTTTCACTTCTTATAATATGGACAAGAAACAGGAGATAAGTGGAGAAAGCTCATGAACTGTGATATGCAGATTCAGTTGAGAAGAACTGATTATCTAACTTGCAGATAATCAGTTCTTCTTCCTTTGTTTATGAATCAGCAATAGGGTTATATTACAGTTGTGTGCCTCCTGTGCTACTGTGCTTTCTCTTTTTCCAAAGTCCCATTAAAAACCTCCAACACTAAGCATCCAGGAAGCTGAATGCAGTGAACAAGTGAACAGGCTACTTACCCATATAGCATATCTATGGTTATATTCTGAAGCCAAATTTTACTTTTTAAAGAACTACATATGTTAAAATCAACCCAAAACTTTTCAAGCAGCACTGTGTTCCAGAATACTGTATAATACAGTGTTTCGCAACCTTGGCAACTTTAAGATGTCTGGAGTTCAACTCTCAGAAATCTCCAGCCAGTTGGTTGGGGAATTCTGGGAGTTGAAGTCAAGGCATATTGAAATTGCACAGGTTGAGAAACACTGGTACAATGAACCAATTATTTATGTGTGGGTCTCATATGATGTCAGTATTGCAGTCAGGAGACCAGACTATCATCTGGCAATATGCATTATTTTCATTGTTCTTTATATTTTCATTTTATAGATTGGGAATCTGGGCTAAAAGATATTGACTGAAAGGCTCTTACCTTACTGATCATGCAGTTTGTGCCCTCATGCTTACAATTTAAAAAGATGTTACATAAAAGAAAAAAATGGGGCAGGAAAAGAAAAACAAGACTACTCAGGCACCAATTATTAATGTTAGACAGATAGCATTGAGTGTATGTCCTCTGTATAAACATCAACTGTACAGATTCAGTTTGGGCTCTCGCTCTGCAACCTTCCCTCCTCACAACTCACCTGGGAGTGGGTGCCAAGCTTGCTACTTGCTGATGGGAGTGGGCATTGGGAATGCTGCCTTCCTTGGTACCCGTCTGACTTTCCACAGGGAGGTCAGGGGAGGTTTGGCTAACTTTGAGGTTGGCCTCGGGATAGGAATCCATATCGAGGTATGATCTCTCAGGCATTTCGGGACCCAATTCTACCCGCTCAGCCAGGAGATCCCCAAAAGGCGAGTGGTGGAGATGGGCATGGAGGAGATGCTCCTTGCGTTGGGTTTGTGATGAGGATCCTTTATCCCGCCAGGGGATCCAACATAGCTTCCAAGAGACGAAAAGGGAGACGCCCAGCAGCACAATCCCGCAGAAAGTCACAATCACAGACAGAAGGCTAACCAGGATCTCTAGAGGAGAAAAGTGGAGAGGCAGATACCATAATGAAAGATCAGGGATAAGTTGTCTTCTGTGGCCATCTGTCATCTTGGTTAGTTGAGCTATCCTCATTCTACTGGCTGTTGGAGAGAATCTAGAACCCTGGGCTAGCAGCACCAACTGCCAGTGGGCAGAGCACATGACAGCTCAACTCTTTCTTGAATAGTACCATCAAACTGTCCCTGAGTCCCAATTCTGCCCTATCCCCCCATTAGAAGTAGACCAACCTGATTGTGTCATGATCTGCCAAGCACTGGAAGTGGCATCCATATAAAAAGCTATGCACCCTTTATTTTTTGGTTCCCTTTCCAGAGATTTTTAATTGGACACTAATTATAAAGCCAGTCTTAATTAAGTGTGAAACTGTAAAAAATACTTTACTGAAGGGAAATAAGTCCCCCTCCCCATAAATTCTACAGTCCATTGGGATCAGTACTAAATATAAGTATTATAGTTTCATACCAAAATATACTTGTCATCTACATTCAATAAATGCACAACATTCATTCCTTCTATCTTACTATTATATATATTTTCATTGTTTATACTCAAGTGTTGTTGGTACCTAAGAAAAATCTCTTATGGTTAAATAAATTTTCACAGATACAACCAAGAATAGAAAAAACATTTCCCATTAAATCCTAACTATTTAAAGACTATTTAAAGCTCAGTGGCACAGACACATATATAGAATTCTCAATAAATACCATAACAATTGCAATAAATATATATGTAATCAAATTATATAATGGTTCTTCCACTTGAATATATTTTCCACTGCACAACATGAGTGAATACATTTAAACTGCTTGATTCAAAGCATTTCCCAAGAAGACTCCAGAGAGCATTCAGGATTTTCATTGTAGCAAATGTGAGAAGAATTAGAATGCAAAAGTAGTTCAAATTTTCAAATGATCCCACAAGATTCATCAGAATATCTTTCTGTCACATAGAACTATAAAACAACATACAGGCATATTTTAGTTATTTACTTGTTCATATAAAATATTAATTTAATACTGAGGCCTCTATGCTACTTCAATCCAGCAACATGTCAAGAAGACCCATGAACTAGACCTAGGCCATAAAATTTCATCATTCTATTCTGATTTCCTCTATAGATATGTCGATATTATACATCAAGATTCTCACCTGTGTTGATGGGACCCACATGTCCTGTCAGTTCCTGGCACTTCTCACGCTCCTGGGCAGCACATGTGTTGGAACACAGCACATGAAGGAGCTCCATTGCCTTGCGATGCCTATCCTCATCATAATCTCCTGACATGATGCCTAAACAGCAAGTATTTTGTTGCATGTTAAAAATGTCATTACATATGACCTTGGGCCATGGTGAAATCTGCAATGCAGGTTTCCTAGCAATAAGGCCCCTGCTGATTCTTACTGCTACCTGAACTTTGGGGTGTCCTTGCCAAAGAATTGAGACTCAGTCCCTGCTATTTTCATTGACCAGGTGAGTCACTAAGAGTCAGAGGAGGCTATGTTGAATTACATAATCAAACATGCTGACCTTGTTTTAAAAAAATCTTCACAAAAGTGCATCTTTTACTTGAGGGAGCTCAAAAATGTCTGGGTGCCACTTAGATTCTGCTATCTTCTGCATTTATTTAATCACTGAGGCTGAAGATGAAACAGACTCACCCCTCCAGAATAAAAAACAAAATGTCCTCCATATCCCTGTCTACTCTAGGAAAAACTGGAGCTTCAGTGGTTGAAGTAGGCACAAAAATAATATTGGGGGATTACTGGAGGAACAAGACAAGAAGCAAAATATATCCTGTATCAGAACTCTTGAGATACAATTGAGGACCTGATTACCTTAACAGAAAAGCCATTTTCATATTTACTTTACATCAGTTGAAACCTGATTCATATTGCCAAAGACTAAAGTGGATAGCATGTGCAAAATGCATGGAAATTACAAAGCAGGCATGGGATGTCTTTATGTAGCTTTGGGTGAACAAGGATTGAGCACCAACCTATATTTTATCTATCAATGTAGGCAAAAGCAGGATCTCAACTGACCAGCACCAAATGCAAGGGAGAAATACAGTGGCACCGGCTCAAGGCCCAACGCTATTGCATTATGTCTCCCCCAAAAATAATTACCTGGGAATTATCTTAGGTTGGCTGATCAGAGGCAGACCAAAGTTTGAGTGTGGATCCAGATTTACTTGGCTAAAAAGGGACTCTCAGTGTGCTTATGTCTGTGATGGTCTTTCAGCCTAACATCCCAGATGCTGTTCTTGGATGGTGGAACAGGCAGGCAAAAGTGGAGAGGAAGCACATAAATGGTGGAGCTTTGGGGACAAAATGTGAGACAGAAGCATGAGGAAGAGGGCTGCCAAGTGCATTGGTGCTGGCTTACTACAACTGGAAGTAAAACGTGGTAAATCACTGGTGAAATGATGTCCAACTAATATCATTGGAGGCAATGAATATGTCCTGATGCATTCCAAGGAAGGAAGGACTTTGGATAACTTAAAACCACAAGACATCAGCCTTGGCTGATGATCAGTCAATCACAAGGACCACATCATAAAATAACTCTGGAGAATGTCAATATCAAGACATTTTTTCAAACTTACTAGTAAAGCAATAGACATTTATAAAATGCAAATAATTCCAATAGGAAGGAAAGTTATCAGAGGTATTCAGTTTGCTGTGGACACTCTCTCCTTTAACATTACCCATATATAAAGATGTAACATCTGTTGCTAAGCTCAGTTTTAGATACGTTCTAAAGGGACCAGCAGCATGGCTAGCAAAGCAACAGCTCAAATTCACTGTCTCACACAAAGAAGGAAGACATTTCACTAAGAAATAGCAGCCATGAATACCAGAAATATAAATTATCTAAATACACCACTGATTCTCAGGCTGAGTTCACTGCAGGACCCCCAGCCCATCTTATCAGTTACCTCAGTCACCTATTAGTCATTGAATTGTTTAAATAAATGCCCTCCCAAAGGAGAGTGGGCAAGAGATTGAGCATGCAAACCGTGCCCCAATCTTCAACGTCAATGTACCTGTTGGCCTTGACTGCCATATGTTTGGTGCATGAGTGATTCATGGCCAGTTTGTGCACCACCTAATGAACATGTGGCCAACAAGTGTATAGGGAAGATGATAAATGGGGATCTTCCCATTCTTCCTACTTGTACAACCCAATCTAAAAGAGCGGCAGGATTCATATATTCCATAATGCGATTTGTTTGATTTTGTCTATTAGGCATACCGATCTATTGTGATCTATCAAACATGGTTTATATAATACATTATGAGAAGCTATCTAATTAGCATGCTCTATGCATGACTTACTGTGATACAGGAACTATGTTTGGAAAGGAGGATTTATTAACCCATGGCAGCTAATACCTTGCAGTAGCATTTCAAAAGACTACCAGCATTACTGTGATGAAGAGGGCTCCAGAGTCCACGAACATTTATGCCATAAAAATTCATTAGTCGGGTTGTCTAAGGCAGTCTGTGTTTACCAGAGGCCTACCTGTTCTAGTTTTCAGTAGTTAAGAAGCTGGATCAGGATAGGGTGAGCCAAGTATAAGTGCAGCCTCGGCCAACAAAAAATAATGGGTGACTTCAGGCCAGGCCCCTCTCAGCCTTCCTTATCGCACAGCAAGCCTGTTTTGAGGGGTTTGAGGAAACATGGAAACAAACAAATAGACAACCCTAATTCCTAGCTGGAATATTATGAGAGCTGAATTCTAATATACCTGGAAGTCATAAGCATTGAGAACATTGCTCTAAATTCTACAAGATTTGTATGTGTCTGGAGAGAGGTTGAGTATTTTCTGAAGGAGCTTGCGGCAACTGGTCATTTAGGCTTCAAGGTACTTGTCAGCCAAACAAGGAGCTAGGCTAAAACCTAACTGGCAAGGTTTTTAAAATGCAGGATCCTGAGCCTTTTGAAAGAGAAGGTGTGGTGATTGATAGGGAAACATAGACACGCTGACCTCTCTTTCTCCCCCCATTACTCATCCTGTCTCTCCTTGATTGGGCCCAGAGGACAGCAGTGCTGGCAGCTGCCCTACATACACTAACTCAAATGCAGAGAGGGGATTGTTCAAAATTGCTATAAAAGATAAAGGTTATAGGTTTGGGAGCTGCTCCATACATTCCAATTCTTATTGTTCAATCCTGACAGTTCTAATTTTAGGAATAAAGCCTTTTTTCCAGCATTTTATTCCACAATGCATCTATTTTTATTCTTTTGTTTCTTTTTCCCCCTTAATGATAAGAACAATTATGCAGACTGGAAACAATAAAACAACAACCACAAATGACCCATGGATAAAAAATATATAAAAGACAACAAAGGGATGTTGATACAACAACACTAATAATAATGTCATTATTATTATTAATAATCATATTCAACTTCTAACCTATCCCTGAAAACTATGTAAATTTCTTCTGAGAGGAAAGAAATAATTAGAAAGAGTGGAGGGAAACCTTAAACAAATAAGGGGAGATTTTCAAAATGCATCTAAACTCCAGAATTAGCATTACTAATTACTGTACAGATACTGATAAGCCAAATCTCCCCCACCCCAAATCCTCCCTTGATTTCCAGAACTATAATAAAGAACCTTGACCAGACTTCTTTACAATTAGTAATGAGGATCAATGTCAACTATTTTGTGAATCCATTGACATTCTCTGCCCCGTTCAAAATCTCACCTGGTCAGCAAACTGGATCAGTTGATGGCTGTCAAGTTGCTTCTGTATTGCTGTATCCAGGATGCCAACTGACCCAGTCAATGCCAGGCAGCGGAAGAGTAGGAAAGCAATCCAAAATTTCTGGTGAATTGAGTCCATGTGTGAGAGGCTGCAAGCTGGAAGTAGGACACTGGATATACCATCCAGGGCACTGCTGAGTCCACAAATTGCAATTTGTTGTGGTGGTGGAGGACAACCTCACCCTCCACCAGAAGATGGATGGAACCAGTTGCTGAGATCAAATGTGATTGTGAGAAGGTTTCAATGTGTCTGGCTGGCTTTACAGTGTCTAAACGAGATATCAGATCTCCAACACAGTTCTGGGGGGTTCTTCATTATTTTCTAAATCCTCCATGAAATTGGTTGCCTGCAAATTAAATCCCTGCTATTGCCAGTCTCTTCAGTTAGGTGGCCAACTGCATGAATTAAAAAAAAAAAAGAAGGTATCAGATATGGACTCCTGTTCTGCTTCTGCTATTTCTCATCTCCTGGTTCAGCCAGTCTGTAATTCTAACAGAGGGGACAAGTATATAAATCTAACTTCTGGGTCATGCTGCACTTAAAAAAATATATATTATGCCCTCAGAGTGTCACAAAATGCTATTAAAGGGAAGAATATTTTCTCCTTACTCATTTTGGGTTTGCTTTGCAGTTCACAGAAGCATTGCTGGGGACTCTGAATTATTCATCTTTGCCAAAAGAACGCAAATATGGTTTTTATGGGGGGGGGGTCAATAATGTCACTTAAAGTTTCTATATTAGGCTAAGCAAAGTAAGCATGGTAATTGTTTATGTAGCAATCGTTATAATCCACTCCCACCCATACAGACTCTAAGCAGTGAATATTAGTCAAAATACAATCCCTCCCCAATTAAAATAATTAATACTCAACTAATTAACCCCCCAAAAAAGCCTAAGAGCCAGAAACCTGTTAAAATAGTATGAATTTAACTTGCTTCTTAAAAGTATCGAGGGTACCAGAGGTGAAAGGTTCTATAAGGTTCAGTAAGGCATTTGATAAAGTAGATCACAACCTACTACTTGATAAGATAGAAAAATGTGGGTTAGACAGCATCACCACCAGATGGATCCGTAGCTGGCTGACCGGCCGTACTCAGCGTGCGGTCCTCAATGGAACCGCATCTACATGGAGGGAAGTGTGTAGTGGGGTGCCCCAGGGCTCTGTTCTGGGCCCAGTGCTCTTCAACATCTTTATCAACGATTTGGACGAGGGGATAGATGGGAAATCATCAAATTTGCAGATGACACCAAGCTGGCAGGAATAGCCAACACTCCAGAAGACAGGCTTAAGATACAGGAGGATCTGGACAGACTTGAACACTGGGCACTATCTAACAAAATGAAATTCAATGGTGAAAAAACTAAGGTTCTACATTTAGGCAAGAAAAACCAAATGTACAGGTATAGTATAGGGGGTACCTTGCTCAATAGCAGTAACTGTGAGAGGGACCTCAGAGTCCTAGTGGACAATCACTTAAATATGAGCCAGCAGTGTGCTGCAGCTGCCAAAAAGGCCAACACAGTGTTAGGCTGCATTAACAGGAAGGGGATAAGAATCAAGCATCACGTGAAGTATTTAATACCACTTTACCTAATGCTTAGAACAGTCCACACTTGGAATACTGCATCCAGTTTCGCGTCACCACGATGTAAAAGACGTGAGACTCTAGAAAGAGTACAGAGAAGAGAAAACAATTAGATGATAGGGCGGACTGCGCAGGCTAAAGCATATAAGAACGGTTGCTGGAAATTGCGCGTATGTCTCTAGTTTAATCGAAGAGAAGGACGAGGTGGGACATGAGAGCAGTGTTCCAATATCTCAGGGCTCCACAAGAAGAAGGGAGTGAAGCTATTTTCAAGGCGCGTGATAAGGCCAGGACAAGAAGCAACGGATGGAACTACTCAAGGAGAGAAGCAACCTAGAACTAAGGAGAAAATTCCTGACAGTTAGAACAAATAAAACCAGTGGAAACAACCTGCCTCAGAAGTGGTGAATGCTCCAACACGTCAGGTATTAAGAAGGACTGGACAGCCATTGCTGAAATGGTATAGGCGTTTCATGCCTCAGCAGGGGTCTGAGACTAGATGACCGCCAAGGTCCCTTTCCAACTTTATTATTATTATTATTATTATTATTATTATTATTATTATTATTATTATTATTATTATTATTATTATTATTATTATTATTATTATTATTATTATTATTATTATTATTATTATTATTATTATAATAATAAAATGGGGCCACCTTCAAGAAACATATGTCATATTCTAATTCAGGATTTTTAAAGTGGTAAGCTTGGCAGGGATGGCTAATTATTTTTTACATCAGGCCTATTCTAGTTTTATGTTATGTTTCCTGTACATTTTCTACAATTTTATTAGGTAGTGTCAGAGAAATTCTTGGGGCAACCACCCAAAAGTTATTCAGGAGCCACATGCCCTCTTGAGGTCAGAGCTTACAGTTTCTACCACTCGTCTTACAAAGGGGCAAGATGAACAGTAAAATCCAAAAAAAACCCTTGGTGAAAATATAAAGGTCTGGAAAACAGCTTGAGACTGTTTGGGGTTGTAATTCAGATTCTTCTGGACACCCACAGGCTTCCTGCAGGAACTTATGGCTAGGATTCTTGGATTCTCTACAACAAATACATATTTTAGTAGATTAGGCTATAGAAAGAAAAACATTGATTATTCTGGGTAGGAGCAGGATAATTTGAGGAGAGATGAAACTCTGTACCTACTTTTTTTTCCAGCATCTGGGGCAATCACTTGAACTTTTCTCCAAATAGAAAAGCTACCTGCTTTTTACAGGTATTTCAGACCGGAGAAGGAAAACACTTGGAATTTAATTCTAATTAATTAATTAATTTTGCATGATGCCATGATGCAGACTGAATGAATGGAGAATATGATGATGGATATCATGCTGTTTCTTCCTTTTTCTCTTTCCCCAAGTTTCTTCTAGAAAGGCAGGAGCCAGCCCAAGACTAGCTAATAATAGGATTCTCCTGTTCCCCAACAGAATAGCAAGTCATCCAAAGGGGAAGAGAGAAGAAGACCTCAGTTCTCCCCTCCCCTGAATTCTGCTGCAGCTTCTTCCATCTGTTATTGCTGCATCTTTGCTGGAGTTACAAGCGTTCCTGCTCAGAATAACAAGTATTAAGGGCTGAGTAGTCTCCCTCTCCCTTTTCCTCTTCCTTTTCCTCTCTCCCTCTCCCTCCCTCCCTCCCTCCCTCCCTCCCTCCCTCTCTCTCTCTCTCTCTCTCACACACACACACACACACCATTCGTATCTTTCATGCCTGACTGTCATTGTCCTATACCATCTATCTAAAGTGAAATCCTGCCCCAAACTCTGTTCATTTTTACAACATTGTCACCTTAAGAAATAAACATTCAAGTATTATATTATCACATTCTGATATGGAGATAATCCACAGTGCCTAAATGCCATTTCGTTTATTAACCATAGATTAAAAGAAACAAATTATGATGCCCCTGATCTAGTGAAACACTATTTCATCCTTATTTTAAAAATAATCTTGATGTATGCTGTCCACAGTAATCAGTTTCTTGATGTTACCATGCTGCTGTCTTCTCTGATAGAGAGTTTGTCTGAGTTATAGCCAATAATGATTAGCCTCACATCTAAATGAAAACAGCTCCCAACTCCAAAAGTAGTATTTAATAAATGTGAGAAATATCTGGTAGAAGATCTGGTACTTCCCTTGGGAAATGAAATCCTGGTTACAAGGGCCTTTCTCTGGCCAGCAATTTATCATGGGACCTGACCTCATATAGCAGCTAATTAATTTGCACAGCAGCTAACCTTTACACAATTATTACAGCTGCCTTTCTCCTCATTCTGGCTAGTAACACAACATTGTCACTATCTGAACTTATCACCAGCTCTTTATGACACCCGAGTACTGTATTTATTGTTCTTTTTTTGCAGATTCAGCACACTGGAAATAAGTTCAGGTTTACAACTTTTTAAAATAATATTTTTATTAATTTTCTAATTTTACATTCCTTGCGGCGAGAGACGTCAACGAGGCTATCGGTCACAATGATGTCCAAGCTGGGCCGTCTTGTCGAATTCGATACTTCGCACCCAGAACGATGGAGCTCTTACATAGCTCACGTCGAGAACTACTTCAGGGTGAATAAGATCCAAGAAGACGAATTGAAAGCGGCTACTTTACTGTGTGTCTGTGGGCAAGAGACTTTTGACATTGCTGAGAACCTTGTAGCCCCAGCATCATTGGAGTTGATCGCCTATCCTAATCTAAACAAAATGCTGCGCGAGCATTTTGAACCCAAGCTGTCTGTAATAGCTTGGAGACACCAATTCGAGCAGCGGGATCAGCGGCCGGGAGAATCAGCTACGGAATTCATTGCGGCTCTGAGGCAGGCTGCTAGACCATGTGCATTCCAAGACTTGGAAGAGAGGCTCCGAGATCGACTCGTCTGCGGATTGCGAAGCCGTGAGATGCAACAAAAGTTGTTTGCTAGAGCTGATGTCTCCTTCCAAGATGCCCTGAGAGAAGTTGCAGTGGAAGAAGCAGCCGGCGGCACGGTGAAGGCCTTGCGGTCGACCAAGAACCCTCCAGCAGCAGTCCCCATCCATCAGGAAGTCGTGAGAGAGGCCTCCGGAGAAGAATCCGAGGAAGAAGAGGTGGACAAACTTCAACAGTTGGCAGAGAGAAGACTGCAAGAACGCAGAGGGAAGATGCCTGCATCCCTTCGGCTGTGGGGGTCGCCACAGGAGAGCCGACTGCTGTTTTTGTTCTGCTGTTTGCTGGGCATGTGGCAGGCAAGGCCACATCACATCAGCCTACTTGGGTCGCCAGAAAAACAGGTCCCCCGAAGAGTTGCCTCTGAAAGGTACCAAGGTCCCCAGCCAACACAGGGTGGGTTTCTGCGCGGCCCATAGGGGGGTATTCAAGACAGGGGTTCACCGGCCCCTTAAAAAAAAGCTTCGCGTTGAGGTAAGAGTGCAGGGAGTTCCCCTGGCTATGGAGTTGGACACAGGGTCCGCTCTTTCTATTATTTCTGCAGACACCTTTAAAAAGGTTTGTTCCAGGAGTGGCTCATGAGTCAAACTCAGGCCCTCCAATCTCATCCTCACTGACTTCCAAAATTCACGAGTCAGTGTGAAGGGGGAGGCAACGCTTAGAGTACAGCATAAGGAATTTGATGGGTTGTTAGATGTGCTGGTAGTTGGGGGTGATCGCACGAGTCTTATTGGACTCGATTGGTTCGAGGCACTTGGGATCCAAGTGACTGGTCTTAACCATCTGCAAACTGCCAGCCTTGCAGGAGTCTGTAAGGAGTTTGCAGATGTGTTCAGCCCAGAGCTTGGCTCATACAAGGGGCCTCCCATTACTTTAAGGTTAGATCCAACCATCATACCCATCAGGGTTAAACCAAGGAGGGTGCCTTTTGCCCTCAAAAGTAAAATAGATGCTGAGTTGGACAAACTGCTCCAACAAGGCATTCTTGAACCTGTGGATTCTAGTCCATGGGAAACCCCCATGGAGGACACCATTAAAAACCAATGGTGAAGTCCGAATTTGTGCGGACTATAAATGCACTCTAAACAAAGCCTTGCAGCAGCATGCATATCCAGTGCCTGTGGTGAGCCACATTCTGGCCTCACTGAAAGGGGGAAAAGTCTTTGCTAAGCTTGATTTAGCTCAGGCATACCAACAGTTACCTGTTGATGAGGCAACTGCTGAGGCCCAAACTATAGTTACTCACAGAGGGGCTTTTAAAGTAAAAAGGCTGCAGTTTGGGATCAATGTAGCCCCTGGCATCTTTCAAGGGGTGATGGAGCGAACGCTCCGTGGCATTCCTGGGGTCTGCCCCTATTTCGATGACGTCCTCATTGCAGGGAGTCATCTGGGAACTTGGCAGACAGGCTGAGAGCTGTCTTGCTGCGTTTCCGCCAAGCTGGGCTGAAGTTACAGCAAGACAAATGTAAAATTGGTGTAACATCCACCAAATTTCTAGGGTTTTGTATTGATGCTGAAGGCATCCA
Source organism: Azemiops feae (assembly GCA_023970755.1). Classification (NCBI taxonomy): domain Eukaryota; kingdom Metazoa; phylum Chordata; class Lepidosauria; order Squamata; family Viperidae; genus Azemiops; species Azemiops feae. The sequence goes on from JALGBA010000382.1 coordinate 559,696, forward strand.
CCCTGCAGAGTCTAAATTCCAGGCCATTCAACTGGCCCCAAGTCCCTAGTCGAAAGCTGAACTCCAGGCTTTTCTGGGCCTACTTAATTTTTACCATTCATTTCTCCCCCACAAGGCTGCAGTGGCTGAGCTGTTACACCGGCTCTTGGACAAGCAGGCTCCATGGACATGGACAAAGGTCCATGAAAAGGCTTTCAAAGAAGTCAAGGCTTTGCTATCCTCAAATGCAGTACCGGCGCACTTCAATGAGCAATTGCCTGTGTGCATCGCATGTGATGCCTCCCCTTATGGGGTAGGAGCAGTGTTAAGTCATCTCAAGGCTGATGGGACTCAGGTCCCTGTGGCCTATTACTCTAGAACTCTCTCATCTGCAGAGCGTAATTACGCGCAAATTGACAAGGAAGCCTTGGCAATAATCTCAGGCATCAAGAAATTTCATGAATTCTTGTATGGCCGCCATTTCACGGTCTACACTGACCACAAGCCTTTGCTGGGGTTGTTTACAACCAACAAACAAACCCCACACATCATCTCCCCCAGAATGCTGAGATGGTCAATTTTCTTGGCAGCTTATGATTACACCCTGGTTCACAACCCAGGGACAGAGTTGGGCCACACTGATGGCCTTAGTAGGTTACCTCTAAAGCAAATAGAGGCAGACCCTGCTCCTGCTGTACACATTCTTTCTATTCAGGACTTGCCTGAATCTCCCCTCAATGCTAGGGATGTGGCTGCTGAAACTGCCACTGATCACATGCTTGCACGCGTGCTGACATGGGTGTTGTCAGGATGGCCTGACACGTGTCCTGGTACAGAGTTCCAAAGTTTCTGGCGTAGGAAACATGAATTTTCTACATTCAAGGGGTGTATCCTGTGGGGAAGCAGAGGAGTTATCCCGGCCTCATTGAGGACTAGAGTCTTGCTCTCTCTGCATGAGGGACATCCGGGAATTATGAGGATGAAGGTGCTTGCGCGTAGCCATCTGTGGTGGCCTGGACTCAATAAGGACGTCGAGGCCCAGGTTCAGGGGTGCCAAGTGTGCCAACAGTCACGGCCTGAGATGCCCCAGGCCCCTGTACATAGGTGGGAGGAGACACTCACTCCATGGTCACGCATACACATTGACTATGCCGGGCCCTTTCAGGGGCAATTCTTCCTTCTCCTCGTGGATAGCCATTCCAAGTGGCTAGAGGTCGTTCCTGTATCCTCCACCACTACTGCCAGGACCATCTAGGTGCTCAGAGGAATCTTCGCTTCCCATGGTCTTCCTGATGTCTTTGTATCAGACAATTGTCCCCAATTTACCTCTTCTGAGTTTCAGGCGTTTCTTCAAGCCAACTTGATCCGGCATGCCACGTCTGCTCCTTTTCACCCTGCCACCAACGGTCAGGCTGAACGCATGGTGCGTACCACCAAGGAGGCGTTAAAGAGAATCACTCAAGGACCCTGGCATCACAGGTTTGCTGATTTTCTCCTTGCACACCGCACCACACCTTGCACAGCTACAGGGAAGAGCCCAGCTGAATTCCACTGGGGTCGCAGACTCATCACGAAGCTGGACAGGCTGCACCCAGACCAGGTGGCTTCACAGGTGTCACAACCGTGGGCACCTAGGAGACTCCAAGTGGGTGACCCGGTTTGGGCCAGAAACTATGGGCATGGACATATCTGGGTACCAGCTGTGGTATGCAAGGTCTCTGGGCCACTGTCCTACGAAGTGGCCTTGGAGGATGGTCGTGTGCTTAGACGCCACATAGACCAATTGCGCTGGAGGCTTCCTGGCCATGTTTCCGCTCCTGGCTCTGCTCTTGGGGGGGAGGGGGACCCCAGTTACGATTGTGGACCACAGTCTCTCCACAAGGGCGCTTATCCAAATCTTCCTACACATGTCCCAGGTGGGGGTCTTGCCATGGAGGCGGTTCCTGACTCTGGCATAGAGTCTGGGGGTCTTGCCATGGAGGCGGCTCCTGACTCTGGCAGAGGTCCCTGGCTAGGGGCAAATGGCCATAAATCGGCTACTCAGGGTACTCCTGCTGCTGGTCTTGGGCTCGAGGGACAGTGCTCCCAAGAGGAGTCCCATGGAAGTATGGGGAACTCCACCCCACCAAGGGACTCGGGGAACTCAACCCCTCCAAGGAACCCTGGTTTGGGTCTGGTGGATCCAGCCAGTCAGCAGTCAGGGGGAACCCCTGAGTCTTCTGGGCGACAAAGTCCTGGTTTGTTTTGCGCAAACCGGGAGCAGGCACTCCAGGCACCTATTCCAAATCCCACACCTAAAATTACACCTGTATCTAATCTGGCTCCACAGAGATCAGAGCGGGTCAAGGGTCCTCCTAAGTATTTAAATGAATATGTAAGGTCCCTGTGCACTACACAGGAGGGTTATTAGTCTGCACCATCTGAGGAAGTAAACAACAATCATAGTGTTGCAGTGCAAATATTGTCAAAGAGTGAAGGTTCGTGGACACCATGGGGACCTGAAGGGAAATAGGTTGCCAGGAGTAAGGTTGACCGCATGATGTGCCAACCGGCCAGCCATGATGAGTGTGTATATAATGTTAAACAATATGTGTAGTATTGTTTAATGCAAGAGGGGAGGGGTGTTATGTCCTGGGCCTTGCTGAGTCATTCAGCAAGGCTCAGGAAGGCTGCAGAAGGTTGCAGAGACACGGATAGACCACGTGTCTGCCCAGGACCCAGACAGGCTGTCTCTGGCCTTGTGCGCATGCGCAAGGCGGGAGAATGGCCTGCAATGATTGGCTGTGCATCCCCTTGCAAGGGGAGTATAAAAAGGCAAGTTGCCTTTGTGTTCTTGCTTCTGTTCTGTGAATGTACTAATAAAGAGATCCTTTGTTGTGAACCTGCCTCGTCTCGATGTCTGTTTTGCGAGAACAGAACACTAATATTCAAAATACACATCTTATCTATTTGGGTACAATCTTGTTCTATTTCCTAAAAGTTATCTATTTCCCCCCATCTTACATCATCTAATTAATAATACAGTATCCCCTTTAATAAATCAAAGCCCATTATATATATATTGTCTGATCAATAAATCAAACATATTCATAATATATATATACTTTTTTCTTTTGGGTCTAATTTTTAAGTATTAAACAAATAGCATCCTTATTTTCAACTAATTTCCAAATGTTTTAAATTCAATGACCAAAATTTCCCTTATCTCAACTTCTCCCTTTGACCCTCTAATTAATAATATAAAATCCCCTCTGATAAATCAAAACCCCAATTTTCTTCAGCCTTATTCTGGCTTTCTTTCTTTGTCAGCTAGCCTTCCATGTCAGCGCTTTTAAATCATCAAATAGATCTCCCTCTATTATTATATATATTGTTTGGAATAAGAGAGACCATTTAGTTGCCATTTTCTTTGGAAGGGCTAGCCCATTTGTATTTCTTAAATTGTTTCCCTTTTATTCCAAATCCCCATAATTGTCCTGGTATGTTTATCTTCCATTCAGTCTGTTCTTCTTCTTGCTCCTCAAATTTCTTCTGATTTATATAGAAAGTCTTTTCCATTTTCAGTGTTGTCAGTCCCTTTTCTGGATATTCCATTGACTGTATTTGTTGGTCAATTGAGTCGTCTGTCTTAGTATTTGATTGTTCCACTTCTTCTGTTACCTTCTGCGTTGTTAGTTCTTTAGTTGTAGTCTGAATTTGGGTTTGTATATCTAAGCTGACATCTTGTTCTTTTCTGTAACATCTTATTTCATTACAAGTTGAAAGGATGGTTTCATGTATTGCTTTTAACATGGAAAGAATCTTTTCCTGGTCTTCATCCATCTTCTCTTAATGGTGCGTTAAGTTGAGGACTTTGAAATCAGAAGATGAAAATAATTTTATAGCTGGGTATGGGACCTCTATTTCATGTGTTTGTAGGTAGTCTTTATAGTAAGAGTGGTTTATCAAGTAAGATTTTATAATCCAAGCTATTGCATCATCTTAAATAATGACCAATATTCCTCAGATAAAAAAGTAGGAAGGCAATTCCCCACATACAGCTCTAAAAATCAATAAAGGTTTACATTCATAGTTCAAGGAGGCCAGCCATGCCACCCAGAAGTTCTCTTTACAGCTGAACTTCTCACAGGTGGTATTTATCAAAGTTAAAAGAGTCTTATCTGTAGTCTGGGCTTCAAGCCAAGTCTCCTTTAGGCAATAACAAATTGTAATACCCAGCTTCACCACAAGATGTCACCGATGCTGCTTAAGGTTTTTTAAGTCCAAAATTTTTATAGTCCTTTTTCCAATTTTATTTCTTTTTTATAGATAAAAACAAAAGTCTTCAGTGAAAATAAGAAAACTTTTGGTCCCCAAGTTTCAGAAACATATAAATCCAATTAGATTAAAGTTATTCTTTTAGTGCTTTAATTCCCCTGGGTAGTCAGTCGCCGCTATTCTTAGAGGGCAGGGTAGAAATTCCCCTCTCTCCTCACAGGGGGAAAGATACTTTGGGCAGCTTTTACAGGAAGAAAAATACTTAGGATCTTAGAGAGAAGATTGGATCTCACCCAGTTTCATCCGCATTGCTTTAGAAATGCCTGGTGGTAAGTTTGACTTCGGCTGTCTGCAGCCTAGTGACGAGCCATATTCCTATGGCCGATCTTTCCTCTGCCAGTTTGGAGGGCTGCCCCGGATCAAGCGGAAGGGCTGCCACCCTCCCGCGATCAAGCGGGGTCCCCTCCTTGCTCGTCGCCCCTACAGGGCGACTTTTAACCCTTTCCAGGGTCCCCCAGCAGAGAGAAACTGAACGCGGAAGACGGAGCTCGCCTTCCAGTGGCTGCGGCGGCTGCGATGGCAAACCGGAAGTCCAGGTTTACAACTTTTGTTCACTTTCTGAACTAATCTCCACTCAGACACATATTGAGTCAGTCGTCATTCCCCACATGACTGAAGAAGCTGCCAGAAAAGGGGGAAAGAGCATAAACAGCACTCCCTTCTTTTTCTGTCCACAATAAAAAAATCTGTGAGGTAGACAGCTGAGAGAGGATGACTGGCCCAAACTTAATCAAGGAACTTTTGTAGTTGAAGATGGATTAGAAACTGGGTGTCTCTAGTACCAGTCCAGTTCCTTAACTATTATATAGTATTGCATGTGCTCAGCTAGGTTGAAAAGGCATTACTGTAATCATATCGGATGGCTGTCAGTCCAAGGATTAAATCATACAAATCATACAAGAGCTCACCTGCTCAGGAACAAGGCTGAACAGAAGGGTAGAAAATGCAGAAATATGTATGTGAAACAGGCAGCTGTCTCTACAAATTGATAGCCAAGAAAAATCATGTATGCTTCCAGGATGTCACATTGTACTTGTGCAGATATAAATTCAAATAAAGTCTCATCAAATATGTATGCTTGCCTGCTTTGGGGAATACAGAACCTATGTGGCCTAATTTACACACTCTTGGTGCTTTAGCAAGTTTACGTGCATACTGTATTAGCAAATTGCTGTTTTCAAAGCATTAAACCAGTGGTTCTCAAGCTTTTCTTCACCACGGACCCTCTTTAAATATCTTTTGGGGCCACGGACCATGGTCATGGATCCCCAAGACTTAAGATTTAAATCATAACATTTCTTCAAACATTCAAACCACAGGGGTCCACAAACCACAGGTTGAGAACCATTGTGTTAAAGTATAAAACATCACTGAGGACTGGTCATCATTCACTGGAACAGAATTTCTTTTACTTGCTCTATCAGCTTTCCTTGTGTATCTGGGGTTCGATCTTGGACAATCTGCTCCTTTATTTCCCCTAGTCAGCAAGATCAAAGGGCGATTAGGAAATATAATTTCTCTTCTGGAAGGTTCCAATTGGCGATACTGCAATAGTACTCGTGATTGGAAAGTCCTCTGCATGAGCCTATCAAGAGCAGCTGCCAATCAGAGTAAACAATACTAAGTTAGGCAGATGAGTGCTAGGCTTTTCAAATTATGGCTTTTCAAATGTGTGAACCCAGCCAAGTATCATAACCTTAAAAGCAGCATCCTATGATCCTGGTAAAACAAGCTAGATTGTCAAAATATATCACACTGGAAATGCCAAAACATGCCTTTATCTTTCTAGCCCTCTCTTTGAGACCGCAAAAATCCTGACTGCCCAAGTTAACAGGTCATGCAGAAGAGCACCAAATCTACTTCATAAAGCATCTGACAGGAGAAAATGAATTCTGGCAGGTTTGTGTGGACCAAAGTGCACAATTTTATAAAGTGAGCCTATTGGAACGAGGTCTGCTGAATGGGTCTCCTGCCTCATAAGCCACACCCATGGGTTGGATGCAGGACAGTTGTCTAGGGCAGGGGTAGGCGACCTTGGCTCTTTTATGACTCGTGGACTTCAACTCCCAGAATTCCTGAGCCAGCATGGCTGGCTCAGGAATTCTGGGAGTTGAAGTCCACGAGTCATAAAAGAGCCAAGGTCGCCTACCCCTGGTCTAGGGAAAGGCTGTAGGATGTTCTACCTATAAACAAACTAGGGAGATCTGGGTGCAAATTCTTACTTGGCTGTTTGTGGCAGTCATAAAATAGCCATTGTGAAGAAGTGGGCCTGAGAAGAACATACAGAACCCTCTCTGGAAAAACATAGCCAGAAATGTTACTATTAAACTTTGCAAGCTAACTTAGGAAACGATGGCTAAAAGGAATTTAGGAAAAAGGATTCAGAAGTAATTACCCCTGATACATTGCCACTCGATGTTTTATTCAGCTGTTGTACATATTAAGCAAGATTTAAAATTATAGACAAACTGAAGTAGTAATTTGTTACTTTGGGTTAAGTATTTAAAAAATCACAAATACTGTTGAAGGTGCATTTTAGCATTCTGTCCTCATCTTATTTTACAATGGTTTGAATGATAGCATCAAATAAAATCTGCTAGCTTTTATTCTCACCTTCATCAAAAATCCACAAAAATTTGTGTCTAAAACAAATTGTATACAAATTGTATACAACACAAGTTATATTTAAAAAGAGAGTTTACATGGGATAAATTTTATAGGTTTTTAATGAGAATTTTTTGTGGGAAATTCACATGATAAAAATGAAACCAATATGTAAGGTAAGACTGATTAAAATTTACTTCTCACGAGAAAATAAGTAGAAAGTTACAAAGTGTAACAAGGCATATAAAATTAACATCTTTTTTTAAAAAAAATTAGGCACTTTATAGTTTCAGAAGTTACTTTTAAGGGGGAAAAAACCACTGAATGCTAAAACTCTCTAACATGTTGAAGCAAAAGCCAATAGGATTTTTATGATTTGCACATTTGTACTCAAATTGAGACCAGAATCTCCATGGCTAAGCGAGGCAGTTGTTAAGTGAGTTGCACCGGTTTTGTAACTTTTTTGCATGTTTTTTAAGTGAATCACTGTAGTTTGTTAAATGAATCATGAGATCGTTAAACAAACCCAGTTTCCCCCATTGACCTTGCATGTCGGAAGCCAGCTGGGAAGGTTGCAAATGGAGATCATGTAACCCCAGGATGCTGCAACTATCCCTGTTCTGTTGGCACATGTTGCCATTGCTCAGGACTTGAGGATGTTTCAATCTTTTCTACTCTGTTGCCTACATAGAGGTAGAAGTGTCTGCTTTGGTAACAGATGTAGCTTGGCATCACCTTGCTGTTTGTGTAGAAGATGGTGGTTTGTAGCTCAAGATCTATTGTTTGTGTTGTCAGGATGGTGAATTTTACGGCCAATATGGTACCGTAGAGTTCTAACCTTGGTACGGTGTGGCCTTGTTGCGTTGTTATTTTCACCTTTCCAATGACGAAAACAACATGAATGAAGCTCTCCCCGCTGTAGACTTTCTCCCTGCTGTAGACTGTGATGTATCCTATGGTTGCAATCACCTTCGTTGACACATCTGAGAGAGCGTACATTTCTTTCTTTTGTACGGTGGCAGGTGAGCTGGAGATATACATACGTTGCACGTGTATGCTTTGGAGACATTTTAGGAGTGTGCTCAATAACTCCCAGTCTTGCTTCTGTTCTGGTGGACGTGGCCCGTCCCAGTGTATGGTGCTCTGGGAGAACGCACGTAGCTGCAGAAAGTTTTTGTCCTCTATGGACAAGGCTAAGTCATTGTGACTTTTACTAGTCTGGAACACTGTTGCTTCCAAAACGGGTTTGGTTGTCACAAGCGTGAAGTGTTCTTGGCGTGGTTTTAGGTGAGGTGCTCTTCCATTACTAAGAATGGAGGTTGTTGAGCTATTCTCCTGGGTTGGAGTTTGCAGTTGGTCAACAAAGAACGTTCCTGGGATGACCAATCCAGGATTCAGGGACCGTGAACTCCCATCTGCCGGCTGGATGTGGAGTCCAGTGACTTTCCTCCCCGCCGTGCTCTGTGGTACAGAGCACGTTGTGAAAGACGTTTCTTTGCTTGGGGGTTCACTGGGGAATGGTGGGTCATTACACTCCAATGTGCAGTTGACCTTGGCGGGCGCCTCTGGGCGCACTTTGGAGCCATGCTGGGGCTCCTTGGTTGAAAGAGGAGTAGAAGCTGCTTGTTGTAGCTGTTCAGAGTCTGGATGCAGGGCTCTCAGGTGCTTGTCACTCTTGTTTGGGTGACACTTCCCTTTAGCTGTGCAAGCTTTGGCCACGTGTTCCATAGACTCACAGTATTCGCAGCAGGCCTTGTACTCTCTTAAATCTAACCTTCTTCTCCAGGATGTTGGAGGATCCAATGGTGCTGTGCAGGGTTTGCCATCAGGCTGAGTTTGTACGGTGTTGAGGTCATCTGGAGCATGCTCAGTGGTTTCTTGTTGAACCTCGAAGACATTATTTCCAAGAGCAGGGAAATATGGTATAGACGGCTGGCACTTTTCTTCAGAAAACTTCTTGTTGGAGTTAACTTCCAATCTACTTGGTCTTGGGGGGCTTGTGGATAACCGTGGCGCTCCTGTCTGCTTACGTTGTGGCATGTTCTGGTCATCCAGGTGGGCCTGCACGCGGCTATGAGGGCTTTCTCTTCCTATCCTTTCCAAATTGTGCATAGATGTAGCGCCTTCCAGCTCTCTCTGCAGAACCGCTTCTATTGCGGCTGCCCCTTTTGCTTTCTGTTCATGCTGGGAAATCTCAAAGCTAGCCTGAGCTTTGACCATATCTTCCCTTTGCTGGTGCTGTGCCTCTGCCACACGTAGGGCTGCTGCAGTTTGAACTTCCTTCTGCTGTCGCTCTGCCTCTGCCACACGTAGGGCTGCTGCAGTTTGCGCTTTGGCCATTTCCTCCTTTTGCTGTTTTTCTACTACTGCTGCTTGCACAGCAACTTCAGCTTTAGCGGTATTGATACGTGCTTGTGTAAGCCGTGTAGCTAGGCTCTCTGCCCAGGTGGCTCGGAATGTTTGGCTATGGTGAGAAGATCCTTTTGAATTGCGGGAGGCGCCTGAGATGGAAGGTTGTTGTGACACGCTGGAATACGCGCGGGATCGTGGTGAGACATGGTGAAAGGATGGAGCCTTTTTAAAGGTGTGAGAGGGTGCACCATGGGGTCAGGCATGTGAATAACGGGAAATTTCAGACTCATACCAATCGAGGTTGATTGGTTGGACCAGCTTTCCTGGTCCAATAGGCCACTTTGCCATGACTAGGGAAGACTCAGAGGTTTTCCTAGACAATTTGAATGAGTTCAGTGAACTTCATTCTTTAACCACTAGGGGTCACTGCTTGCGTGAGTGATTACTTCAGCGAAGTTCACTCTTTGACCACTAGGGGTCGCTTTAGAGGCACCGTTGGTGTACTCTCTGTGTGGGTAAATACAAGCTTGCTCTTTGCAGATCAGCCACCGGGGTACTGTCTGACAGTAGAGGCACCACTGGGGAGCGCTCTCTTGCATGTGTGGGTGCTTCAACGAAGTTCACCCTTTGACCACTAAGGGGTCGCTTCTTGCTTGAGTGATTGCTTCACATGAAGTTCCTTCTTTCACCACCAGGGTGCCTTATCTGAGTAGTCTTATCAGGGAGATTCTCTCCCCCGCTATCAGGTGACACTTGCTGCGTGGTTGGGGGCAAGCCTGCTGTATCTAGTAGTCACCACTCAGCGTTGTTCCTTGGTATCGCTTTGAGAAAGCCAGCCAAATTGTGTCTTCTTAAACCACCTTACAAGCTGTGAGCCTCTGAAGCATACTGAGCTCTCGCTGGCTCCCTATATGTCTCCACCTGCGTCGTATAGCTTCGCGGAATCAGCAAGGTTAATTTGCTGCTTGTTTCTCTTTGAACTGTGCTAAGTAGGTGCACCACTAGGGGGCGTTGCTTGCTTGCTTGGGTACTTCAGTTGAAATTCACTCGTTACCCTCTAGGGGGTGGTGTTTGCTTGAGTGATTACTTCAGGTGAAGTTCACTTTTTGTCCACAAGGGGACGTTGCTTGCTTGTTTGGGTGCTTCAGTGAAGTTCACCCCTTTACTACTAGGGATCACTGCTTGCATGAGTGATTATTTCAGGGGAAGTTCACTTTTTACCCTCTAGGGGGTGTTGCTTGCTTGAGTAGGTGCAAGTCTGCTCTTTGCAGCTTAGCTTCTGGATGGGGGGGTGCTGCACCTATGCTTCACTTAGCAACTAAGTGTCTGAATTCTCCAGCAAGGCTATAATGCTGAAGGCTGTTTGGTTGGCAGCCTGATTTTAGGTGTTGTGAGCAGATTGGCTACCAGGAGATGCAATTGTGTCTGTTTGAGGGCTTGGTTCTGCCTCTGGAACCAGAAGCCTTTTCCCCCCCGCTCAGATTCTTCTAATTCCGAGGGGAGGGGGAAATGAGATAGTTTTCTCTCATCAGATGCTAAGTTACTATGACAACAGATGGTTTCACCTTAGCAACAAATGAATTTATGGCCCTTGTATTGTCTTAGCTGTTGGGGCCAGGGAGGGCAAATGCTTACTTGCTGAACTCTTTCCGGTGAACTTTACACAAAGGAAATCAGCATTCTCTGACAAGCTGTTATAATCAAATGAACAAGTAGAGCATTGGAAGAATCTGTTTCAAAGTCTCTCTCCTTTCTTTCCAAGCAGACAAAATTGCGATGAAAACACAAACGTTTGCAGTTGAAAAACAATTCTCTCAGTAACAATGCTAGTCCCTTTGAGTTTGCTCCGAACGATCCCTTAAACAAAGCTTCTTGCAAATAAACAACTTCCTTTCCTCATCCTTTCAAACAAAAGGGGCTTGGCATGACCCACACACACACACACACACACACACACACGTTTGAGTTGCAGGAAAAGAAAGGGGGGGAATCGCCCGTTCTAAAGTTTCTTTGTTCTTTAAAGACGGTCCTCACATGCAACTTTGGCTGGCAAACAGATTCAATAGCGTTTTCAGAACAATATAAAGAATATTTACAATCCTTCACTTTGTCTGCCTTTGCAGAGGCATGGAGCTCCAAAACATCTCATTTGCTTTACTTTGAAACATTCCAAGCTAATGTGAAGGTAATCACTGATTTTAACTTGCAAGAGTTCAGCTGTTCTCACTTCATTCAGACAAGGCATAGAGAATTGCATTAACTTTACTGCATCCAAGCTGATACGAAGAAGATTAATGAATTTACTTTTAACTTCCATACAGGGCACAGAGATCTTTAACAATGTCTTTCAATTATCCTGTTTCCACGGCCGTGTGCTCTCTTACTTCCGTGTAGACAGGTAGCAGTTTACTCGAATGAACAGATCAAAGAAGAATACTTTATTCACAGAGATAATCAACAACTCACGATTAAGATGAAACATGTCTGGAATGCAATATTAATCTGGATCCATATCATTAGGTTGAAAGACACTGATGTCCTCCTGTCCTGTATATAAATTACATGTTGAATAATTGCTGTGTCCGAGCCATGAGGCTGGATCCCAATGTGAAGAGAATTAAACAATGGCACAGAGCCAGGAAGTACAGTCATAAACCTTTGAACTCCTCCCACTGACTAGATAAACTGACTGCTGAAACTACATTACCCATAAGCCATTTCTTAAGGAAACAGCGTTTAACCCTATAAATGCTAAACATCCTAACATACAGTTCTTAGCTACTGGTTGGTCCAGAACAGCAACCATTATTGTAAATATCTGCTGGTTGCCAAGCACCCAAATTGTGATGTTGTGATTGTGCGGCTGCTGCAAGAGTAATAAATGCAGGACTGGTTGTAAGTCACTTTGTTCATGATTCTGGGAGTTAAATCCAGACATATTAAAGTTGCCAAGGCTGAGAAACAGGGCCTTGACGCCTTTCAAAAGATAGGCAGGGTCAGGGCCAAGAGGCTCTCAGGTAGGAGGCTGCCCCACTCTCTCAGTATGGCGGCGGTGGTAATATCTGCAGGGCCCTCCAATTTCAATGAATGCTCTTTTCATTCTGCAGTACAGTACCAAGAAGAGAAGTAAGGGCACTTTGCCTCATGTTTTTAAGCCACAGCTACACAACTCAAGGTTTTGGGTTTGGCTCTCTGCCCCATCCTCAGCTGCAGTGGATTTTCAATAACTTAAAAAAATTAAATATAATTCTTTTACCTTGGCTAAAATAGGAAGGAATGAAATTTATTTAAAAATAAATAAATAAAGGGGTTTAAGAAAAAAAATGTGATTTTTAACACATCTGCTTTCCTCTTGTCTCACATATGTGCTGCTTGGGACACATTTCCACGCACCCCATGTGTGGTGTCAATTTGTGCATTCCCACTTTAGTCTATCCCAAGAGCTGATGCGGAAGGGCAGCTCACTGATTCTTGAACTAAAGAAAGAAACGATGCAGCTTTCAGCAGGAGCTCTTCCATGGCTCTTTGAAGAAAAGAAAAAAAAAAAGATCCGCCCCAGATTTGGATGACACTACGGTCATTTGAAGAAGAAAGTAAACGGGCCCATAAAATTCACATAAAAGGAAATGAATTCTCTGGTGGGGTCGGATTAATAGGCTATTTGATAAAAACCCTGCTGATTGGACTAAAGGCCTTTGGAGGCCAACATCCCAATCCCTAAAGGGCTTAATAAGTGATCTCAAAGGAACTAAGCAGGCCATGAGAGGTTGTACAGCATTTACTACTCAGTAAATGCTCTTTCTGCTCCTGGACAGAACATATCACTTGCAGCCAATATTCTCCAGGTATGTCTGAGTTGATTTCCATCCTCCTGATCAGACTTGATGATTGGAGGATTGTGGGAACTGATCTCCCCTCTGAGGTAGCAAAAGTTCAGCTTCAAGGAAGACTCTGTAACCTAACATTTCCCCTCCCCCCAAAGCCCCTTTATGACTTATGGACTTCAACTCCCAGAATTCCTGAGCCAGCAAATTGTAAAGGGGTCATAGCTGCCCATCCCTCCACTAGACCCCTACAAAAACTTCTCTTCTCTCCCTTTCCCCCCTCCCTCCCTCTGTGTATATGTGTGTATGTGTATACATGTGTGTGTATGTGTATGTATATGTATATGTGTGTATATATACATACATGCAACTTTTTATGTACAAAATAAAAGTTGCTACAAGTTCTCAATCAGAAGACAACCCCTTTTTCTCAGACTTAGAATAAAAAAGTTTCACTCAGATTCAAAGATAAAAAATTGTCTGCATTCAGAAGACAAAGCAGGGATTCAATTCCAAGCTGATGGACCTAGATCCTGAAAGGCCTTGATCATCACTTCATCTTTTTTTTTTTTAAATGAGGGCACATTTTCAAAGCTCCCACTTCTCAACTCCCAATCATATCTCCTAGATGGGTCTGTAGCAGTCCCAATAGTATAGTTCATACAATACAGTGTGCTGAAATTGTGAGCACCCTTCTCATTGTGACTTATTTAATCACCTGTCAGACCTGCCCCAATCCGATCCCTTAGGAAAGAAAACTCCATTTGATTAAAACAACGGGTTCTTTTACTGAGAGTGCTGGTTGCAGTAAATTCAAGCCAGCTCTGAAATCATTGCACTCGCTGGATGCAAAATAAGGTGTAGGGTTGCCCCCAGCCCATTTCCCCACCCCCACCCCATTCTGTTTCCTGCCAACCGGAGCTCGCCAAGATGTTTTGAGAATTCCGAGATGTTTGGGGTTAATCTGCATATTTCTCAGGGTGCCTGGCCGTGGGATGCTGGTACAAACAGGATCTGGCTGTTCTGATCCTTCTCACCTGTCATTCCCCCTCTCCCCCCTCCCCCGATTTCCTATCATGTACACACAAAGCTTTATTGACCTTTCATCTTTCATCCTCCCTCCCTCTTCTTCTTTTGAGGGCAGGATGCCTGTGAAGCCCCAGCCAAGCCAGGCAGAGCTGACATCATCCATGATTGAAGAAATTATGGTATGGTACAATATAAAAACTCAATTTAAATTTCAGTCTCAACCCCCATTTCCCACTTATCTCAAGCTGAGAGAGAAGTTTTAGAAATATTCTAAGTCTTAGCTATACACTTAAACTATAATCTAAATGATTTTAGTGTGTTACATTTGTTATATAGTTCTCGAATAGTAAGCATCAATTTGATGCATGAGTTGTTGAATGATTCTTGTAGCTATCCTATCTGTGATATTTCAGAATAAACTTGTCATGTTGTGTTGGGTAAAAAACAATGGTTCATTTACATTCACTGATAGATATAACATACTGTAGTTTCCATGAAAAACATATAAAATATTTGTATGGCAAGGCCAGTTTGTATCCAATATGATGGCACATGACCTTATATTTATCACAGCAAAACAGAAATAGAGCTGAAACACGATCATTTTATATTTGTGGACATCTAGAATCAGAAGTTGCATCATATACACACATATATACACACACCCCTCACAAAAAATTGCCCAACTGAGACTTGATTTTTCAGTAATATATTACATATTTGCTGAAAAAGGAATACAGAGAAAGCTAAATCCAGTTGAAACAGCTGACTGGCTATGCAACCAACCATAATAATAATTTACTATGTTTGCATGCTGCCCAACTCTCAATGACTTTCAATTACTCTGGATGGTTCACAACAATCAAAACAAAGAAATTACAACAAAATCAGTGAAACATAAAATACGGAAGAAGAGCACAACCAGCTTTCTCAAAAAAATTAAGCAGGCCACTTACAAAAGACATTGACAACTTTTTGTTGCAGGACTCAACAATAAATTCCTCCCAGCTCCAAATCAGCCGCAAAAACAGAAAAGATTAGCAAGTTACATATAGCTGGCTATTTTTCCTTGTTCCTTTTCCTCAGTCTTGCTCTTATTCTAATTTCCTCTTTCTCAGCAATGTTTCCTGAATGCAACAGAAGATGAATTCAGCCTGTGCGCTCTCCAAATAGCCTATTAGTTGGCCAGCAGCATTACATGCATGAGCGAAAGCAGATGCATCTCCAACTTGCAGCTGAAGGTTGCATATGGTCTACCAAGGCTTTGAGGTTACAATATTATTAAAATAATATTAAATTCAAATTAATTCAAATTACATTTAGTTTGGTCTGGTTCCATGAATTTTTGAGGGTGTAATTATTGGTGTACCTGTCTTAGGCCCTTGGCCTATTCTCTTCCATCAAAGTTAAACACATAGGACTCAGCTTCATCCTGTTGCAAACTCTTCTGGTGACATGCCAATTTTACTGAGCTTTAACAAGAATATATCATAGCAATTTGGACTATGGTAGCCTTTTGCATAGCACACAGTAGTATTGGTTAAATACGGCAGTGATAACACTTCTTCAGATAATATCTTATGTTTTTATTTGTTCTTGCCCATTAAAATGAGCAAGATAATAAAAAAATAGTCTAATATTTTTTATATTTCACCTTCTGACCGAACGATAAATGCCTACTTGAAAGGAAATTTGCAAACTTCTTAAAACAAATACATTTAATGAATAATTCTAAAGTTTCTGAAGTAGCACTATGTACAGGTTTAAATATAAGGACAAAGTGCAGCCTTCAATATGGTGCCTTCTAGAAATGTCAGATTCCACTCTCATAATACGCAGCTGATTAAACTCTGAATACAACAGTAATAGTTCAACACCACATCAGAGAAGCAACACATTGGGGAGGCTCATGTGAAAGATTGTAGCTTCATTGTAGCACACTTACATGGGTGGCAAATAGCAGCATCAAATAAGTCTCTTGTTGTTAACACATAGCAACGTGGTTATGATTACAATGCAACCCTATTCAATTCTAGGGTTCCTTTTATTCAATAGGCTGATATCTCCTTTCTAGAGATATACCTTCACCAAGCAGTACAAACAGTAAAAGGTTATGACACGAATATAACCTTTTAAATGAAGAAGCAATAGGTTTCTGCTGAGAACAGAATGTATTTATTTAACTATCTCCTTCTTTATACCAAAACAGGCATGTACTTATTTTCCTGGAATTTGCCTCTTTCAATGACTTCAAAAGTTGACAGAATAATAAGAGCTATTCTTGTTGGCAAACATCCAAATTCTTTCTGTTTTTATTGCACAATTCTGGCATTTGGATCCTGTTGTTCTCTTTTATCATAACCATCCTTTTGAAACTGCTTTTAACACCTGATGTATTAATTTTCTCTCTACAAAATTAGTTTTCTCCCTTGTTTGTTATCAGTAACACTCAATAAAATCATCAGTATTGCCATTTCAAGGGTACAGGAAGGGAGGCCAAGAACTCTTCTGTGTCAGACTTAGACTGGGTGAGAATTTTAAACCAGGTCTCTCCCATATCCATTACATCAGTAACAGTGTCCGGTGGACCCTGCCCCCCCCCCCCGCCACAACACTTTCCGGGTCCATGAAAATGTGAACTATGTTCATTGACACATATACAGGTATACTTAGGTCACAATTGAGCCCAACGTTTCTGTTGTTAAGTGAGACATTAGTTAAGTGAGTTTTGCCCCATTTTATGACCTTTCTTGCCACACTTGTTAAGTGAACCACCACAGTTGATAACATGGTTATCAGTAACATGGTTGTTAAGTGAATCTGGCTTCGCCATTGACTTTGCTTGGCAGAAGGTCACAAAGGGGGATCACATGACCTTAGGACACAACAACGGTTATAAGTATGAGTCAGTTGCCAAGCATCTGATTTTTGATCACATGATCATGGGCATGCTACAAAGGTTGTGTGAAAAGCAGTCATAAGTCACTTTTTTCAGTGCCGTTGTAACTCTGAACAGTCACTAAGTGAACTGTTGTAAGTCGAGGACTACCCATAATATCTTGGTAACGGCATCTGATATATGTCTGGCTGTTATAAATAATTTAAACAATAGTATTCATATTAGGAAGAATGCCACTATCCTAAGCATGCAGTACTTGACAAAACATGGTCACAGAGCAACATCTGGTATGTATGCATGTCATAGAATTCAACCAACCTATCAGAGAATTATTTTCCAGATCAGGGTATCTAGCAGACTGGTGTGTTTTCAGTGGTTGTTGGGTACGAATTCACACGCAGTTGAGTTGTTCACGCTTACCCTCTCTTGTTCAGTTTGTCAACCTGTTGCATATTTCCTTACCTCCATTTCTTGACATGCCCATTGCGCTGCAAAGTATCTTAAGTGCACCATAAAACACAAATAGGCAGGGTACAGCTATGTGCTGCTCCTCTTGAGTGTATCTTTGGATTACCCTAGGAAAAAGCTTTCTTGACAAGCCTGTGTAGCTGCCACAAGCACTTAATGCTCAGATCCCAAATAACATTTTCATTTTGTAGTCTTCTTGACCTTGGCTCAGCAAACTCTCATGATAGAGTTAGAGTTGGAGGAACACACTTTTGCATTCAGTGTGAAACACACATTGTTCTTAGAGAAGCCTCTTATTCCCCCTGCTGATATGCAGCTAAGATGGGATGCGCTGCAAATGCGTTAGCCATCATTGGCTTTGGACATACCTGTGGAATGTCCTCTATGCTTTTGAATGAGGCTGCCCAGGCCTCCAGTTGAATATTATACATGAAAAAGGAAGCCCTGCCATTAAGCCAAGTGTGCATGTGCAGGGTGCATTTATCTGTGTCAGTGAAAGGGAGATTTCAGTTCTCTGGCTCATGCATCATGTCAATACCGCCTCTTCAATCACTTGCCATTTGTCACCCCCGCATGGAATGAGTCACTGTGCTGTGTAAGGGAGATGAGGAGGAAGAACAAGAGAAAAGGGATTTTGAAGGGAACCTCCAGGAAGGTGGATCTGAGCTATTAGTGCTATCCCTATGTAGCTGAGAAGCACATAGGGGGGAAAAAATAAAAGACCTCCACCCCACTGGAACTCCATGCCTGGACAAAGAAGGAAAAGCTGATGGTGATGTGAAAACCCTGAAACAATATCAAGATGATTTCTAATTTCTGTATGAAAAGAGCATACATTCTCCAACACTGCAAGCAACACTGCAAACAAAGAATGAAGAAAAAGTTATAACTCACACTATGACTTACCGTGTACTGAATAACAGCCTAGTTGTAGACACTATACATAAGGGAAAAACAAGTCTGTAGGCCTTGTAGTTTACATAAGGCAACAACTGAAAATGAAGCTGGGTATCCATATACTGCCCGCTGGATTGATCATGATGGCCATGTGGCTGTGCATGCTGGAAATAAAACGAGCATGACTCATTGGGCTCTACCATAAAGAAGTCAAGATTTCTGCTTATTAATAGGATAATATCACCTTGCTTCTTTCTCATCTCTTATTTTGCTCATTAAGCCATAATGCTGTATATTATAATCCAGAACATTTATGTCTTCTCACATAACAGAAGTTCTGCTGGAGTAGACCAAAATTAGCCCAACTTCTCAAATTTTTCTGCAAGTAAGCAACCAGATGCCTCCAGAGAGTTCCCAGCAATTGGTGCACTAAGATATACGTCCTCTAAAAATGACAATTTTACCCAGCTGCAGGTTTAAAGCTAGAAATGGATCCCTCGTGGATTTCCCCTCTCCCTCATCAAGTCTGGTGACCAATATATGTCCTGCGATGAAATATCTTCACTCACTTTGCAGCAAGTCCTAACCTTTGTTAAAGTTCTCAAAGCTAAATGTAATCCTCAAATAACTCAAGTTAAGTAATTAACAAACAAATTAATTTTCTTTTTTTTTTTAATCTTAAGTCCCGCCAATATCAAAGAACCTGACTCCCATCAAGATAGAAACAAAAAGCTCACTTTTTCATTGAAGGACTTAGAGACTTTCCCAAACTTTATACTTGAGATTTATGATAAGCTTTCAGGATGTAAAAATTTCAATAATGCCATTTTACAGTGTTTTTTTTTACTGCTGAAACTAAATTAATGATCAAAAGCTACATGATGCAGAAGCAGTATTTGCCACTTGGAGCAGCCTTCCCCTAAGCCCAGTCAAGAAATATTGAAGATAATGAATGAGGGTGAACTCACTGAAAAACATTATTTTATTATATTTTGGCTCCTAAGCCCAAAACTTTCAGAAGCTCTTCCAAATACAATAGGGACTTACAGAAACACTACCCCATGTTTTGACATTCACTGGAGACTGACTGTTCTGCCCTCCTCCTTTCCTCTGTTTCATGGGTTATTTCTCAACTTATCCAACAGAGTTGTGTTCTACTTAGACCATTTTTTTCTGTTTCTCAATTATACTACTGGTTGACAGACACTGTATTGTATGGTATTTTGGATACTTAATACTAATAAATGCATTTTAGGTGAACTGTCATTCTGGTCACTTCTTTTTGATTGTGGACTAAGACCAATGAAAACATATAAACCAGCGCTTGATGTGTTTCAGTGTCCTCTTGCTCTTTTTATTGAGTAAAGCCCTAAATTTTGTCACTACTTCTCTCGTAATGCAACTCCTAGCCATGTGGATACCCATCAGTTGGATATAAAGGTCAAAAGGAAATAAAGAAAAAAGACCCCTAGTAGAGGGCATTTTTATCTCTCTAGAATGCAAAGCCAGGCACCAAACCATAGTTTACGAAGCATAAATGGAATCAGACAAGAGGAATTCATATAAAAATTACGTCGCATTGGTTTTGTTCTCTACCTGTCTGTCATGAGAATTCCATTAATTCATTACTACATTTGATAAAGCAGGTTCTACATCTGAAAGTGCACACAGAAAACCTAGACTAAATTGTTAGTTGAAGGCAACCACAAATCCAGGGAAATCTTCAGATAAATTGTCTCATCTCATCTTCTTCAGCTAGCATGATCTGTGGCTGCAATGATGGGACTTACAAATCAATGCAACCAGGAAAGCACTTGATTGGGGAAGGCTGATGCTTATGTCCTCTTCCTGCTGACCCATCATGTAAAATATGCATTGTAGGAAAGTAAGGGATGGAAAGGAGAGCTTTGACTTTGACTTTCACTCCTACTTTCACTGACTGGGGAATGGGATGGCCACCTTTTACAACTATGTGTGCCACCCAAATACTATGGCTGAATCCTTTGCTCAGATATTAATCAACCACTATTTCTAGTCTTTAATGAGCTGTATTCTACACTGTGGACTCAAACTCCCAGCCTTCACTCTTGTAGATCAAGACTAGGAAACATTTGGATGGCTAAAACTTGCACCTTAGGGATGGGAGATGGTAGAATTGAGTGGAAAAGTAACATAAAGTGTGTACAACCAGGATTTTTGGAAGGGTCTTGCTTTGGGAGGGGTTTTTGGTAGTTAAACAATTAACTAAAATATATTTTGAAATGTACAATACGCTTTGTTTTTAATTTCAAAATGGCAACAAGAACACCATCGGCTTTCAGCAACTGAGATCAGAGGAATTTCTGTCAGGGTTTGGGCAGGCACCCTGCAGCCTGATGTAGACCTAAAATCATATGCTGAGACCTCAGGGGCCCATCATCCTTGTCATTAGAGGTGCAATTCAAGCAGAAACGCAGGGCCTCATTCAGCAAGATGAGCTGAATAGCCTCCTTCCCATTGCCATATTTTGCAGCATGTAATATGCATTATTCACTTTCTACAAAGTTCTGTCGGACATAAATTGACCAGCATCTATTCTACTGTTACCATCTGGCCTGTTAGCTGCTCCTGCAGTACAGGATCAATCCCATCACTGAGCAGCCCTCATTATCATTCCGTGGCGCTCCCTCCCCAGGCCCTAGGGCCAAGATGTTGACAGAGCTAGCATGGTTATTATTTAACTATTACTCTTTAAATAAAGCTTCAGCAAACACACACACACATGAATAATATGTGGACAATACAATATAGGAGATAAAACATTAAATTAAGATAAAACCACAATAAAATCATCATAATATGGAGCCATAGTACTGCAATGGGATCGATGTTATCATTTCTTATCTAAGGAAGCTAACCACCGAACTACTTCTGATGTGGCTGCGAGGAGATCATCCCAGGTGCCTTGAAATTTCCTGAGGAGACATTCTTGAACTATATGTGTTTACACCCAAAGGTGCTTTTTTCATGAGGTAACTGGACTTTCTTGTTTTCTTTGAAGACGTTTCGCTTCTCATCCAAGAAGCTTCTTCAGCTTTGACTGGATGGTGGGAAATGGAAGTGGGGAATACATCATCCAGTCAGGGCTGAAGAAGCTTCTTGGATGAGAAGGGAAACGTCTTCAAAGAAAAACAAGAAAGTCCAGTTGCCTCATGAAAAAGCATCTTTGGGACAACTATGACGTGGATGACTGAGAATCTCCATAGACATGTATGCGTTATATTTGTTCTGGTGCACCAGAGTCATATTGCAAGCTCTCATTGTGGTACGAAGTGTAGATTACCTCCATGTTAGTATACCCAGGGCAACAGTCTGTCTTAACAGAGTGGCTAAAAGTCCATAGACACAGCGACCAAACTGGATATTGCATCCCTCACCGTCATAAACTACTGAGGCAGATATTGGCTGGCGTGGTATAGTTGATTTATAAATATGAGTGGTATCAGGCCTCAATGCTATTTTTCATTTCTTTTTTTTAAATACATGTATTGTGTTCTTATTCTTGTTCATTACCCAGAGTTCCTCTGGATAGACAGGCAGTCATATAAATCTGTTTAATAAATCCATAAATAACCCACAGGGTCCCAGTCCTACCCAGGTAGCCAGGAATTCCCGCCTTCTTCCCTCCCAACTCTGCAGTTGCCTGCCTGTCTTTCTGCGCTGGTGTTTCCAAGTAACATGACCCAGCCCTGTTGCATCCACAGCCATGTCGGGTCGATAAGATGTCTTGTTGCTGCCAACATGAGGAATACTACTTCCATCCTGCAAAGTTTTCCTGTAACCTTCAAAGGAAGTTTTTTGATTAATTGTCCTCTTTGTTTTTATTTTATTTCTTTATATTCAACCTTTATTATTTTTACAAATAACTCAAGGAAGTGAATATATCCAACACTTCTTCCTATTTTCCCCACAACCACAACTCTTGAGGTGGATTGTGCTGAGATAGAGCGACTAACCCAAAGTCACCCAGGCTGCTTTCATGATTAAGGCAAGACTTGAACTCACAGTCTCCTGCTTTCTTGCCTGAGGCCTTTATCACTAGATCAAACTGAAAGTTAGGGCAGAATTTGAGAAAAATGATGGAATGACTGTAACCTTCCTTCTAACCTCTGCAGAGTGCCCATTCAAATCATTAACAAAAATTGCAAGGGACAGAGAGAGAGAGGGGCAGGTTATTAAGATACTAAATGCTTTCAGAGCAGAGTAGATTTGGAGCCAGGAATCTCAGAATTTTTGGAAAGAAGGAAAAGTGGAAGTAAGGCTTAACGAATAAAGCAAAGGCTCAGTGTTTAAAGATGGGCGAAGCCGACGATCTATCATCTGATAACCAGCAAGGCACATGGGATGAGGATAATAGTCAACAGGTGCAGAAATCAAACTGCAGAAGGTGTGGTGAAATCTGCACCTGCAGGACCAGTGGGGAAGTTTTTGCAACACCATGCTTCCCCAGAGAGAGAGGCCCAAATTAAGAGACTGCACAGTCCCAAATTGGATGAGGGAAGAAATTCAGAGTACTCTAGAAGAGGGGTCCCAAACCCCTGGGCTGCGGCCCTTTGGGAACCAGGGCGCACAAGCAACGGGCAAGCGTGCAAAGCTTCATTTGCACATGCATGGGATTAGGTTGTGCATGCGAAACATCCTCTCCCCCACCGGTCCGTGATGCTGGAAAGGTTGGGGACCACTGCTTTAGAATCTCTCAGGATATATCTAATAGGTTAGAAGGCTGTAGCTTTAGTTTGAGAAGACTTTGTCTATTAGGTGTAAGCAAATAAAGGATTGGACTTGACTGGACTTCAGAGTGTCATCACTGGGCTTAAACCTGGCAGAAGACTCCCTTAAAGCAGCTTAAAAATTAAATTATGGGGGAAGAGTAATCACAGGTTTCTCTGGCTGAAAAACATTTCTTGATTGCTTTAGAAAGCCTTGTTTCTTAAGAGGGAAGCAAACAAAAACATCTACACCAAACTAGGCCTGATCCTCTTTCCACACATTTGTGTAGATGAGGTACACTTTCAGGAAATGTTAATGGAAATCATGCCTTATTTTCCTCCGGTTGGCACATCACACAACCTATCCACATACATGTACAAAGATATATTTGCATAGTTTGAGAGAGCTAACTCGGTTTAGTGGTTAAGTCATCAGGCTAAAAACTGGGAGACCGAGTTCTAGACCCACCTTGCACAGGAAGTCAGCTGGGTAATCTTGAGCCAGTCACTTTCTCTCAGCTCTAGGAAGGAGGCAATGGCAAACCATTTCTGAAAACCTTGCTAAGAAAACTGTAGAGATTTGCCCAGGTAGTCTCCAAGAATTTTAATGATTGAGTGTGAGAGAGAAAAAAAAAATATTTGCACACAAACCAAAAAAGGATAGTGGTCCACAAATAATGGTAATATTATATTAATATGTGATAAATTTCCAACAAGATATTATTTGGTAGAGAAACTTATATTTCCTCAGCATGAGGAATGCATGACAGATTATGTTCTCTAGGTGCATCACTGTCATATATGCAGCCCATTTCTTTCACTAAAGTTGAATTAAAAAAATTATTATCGAATAAACTTCATTTTATGCTATCTGTAACCAGGTACTCAAACCTGGAACATGCTCACTTATCTACGTATACTTAATTTTTGCATATCTTTTAGCTGAGGAGGGACAGAGCTGAACTGAGGCACCGTAACCCTCACACGCATACAAGCACAAAGGGTGTTACTAGAATTCAATTTATTTCACGCAGACAAACAGCTGTTCTACCACACTTGCACTTTTAATGTGTACACAAACCAAGTGTGAAACACAATGGTGTTACAAACAAACCTTCCCCTGGAAAGGCTGTTGATAGACAAGTTTCATGCCCAATGTCAGAAGCAAATGTGATCTCCCAATAAGTATAGTATATTAATATGAATTGTACTGTTCTATGCCTGTTACAAAATCAGTCCATCTGCCTATGCCATGCTGAGGCATATCAGCAGGTCTGCGCACACACAGCATGCTCTTTCCCTTCGGGGTACACTCATTCCCCTTGGAAGATACCCCATTATTTCCAAAGTCCTCAAGGCTCTCATTTGCCAAAGGAGGCACGGCCTTCTCTGGCGTTGCTCCCCCCCCCCCGCCATCTCTCTTTCCAAGCTGTTGCCTCCCCTCCTCTTGTACACTCACTGGCACACAGGAGGCCGGTGCTGGCTGCGATATGTGCCCCTAATCACATTAGCAGCGTGTTGGCACAACAGCCGCCCCGGGAGGCTGGCCTATTGTCTGCGCCCTGACGTGCTGAGCCCTGCCAGCCGCCTCCTAATTACACCCTCCGCCTGGCAAGGGTGTGTGGATGAGGAAACCCCCATAGAGTCAAAACGTGCTGCCCCCGTACCTGGCCTCTTCATTCCTGCCAGCAGCAGGGCCCATTCTTTGAATGGATGCAGCTGTTGTGCATCCCCCTTTCTCTCAAAAATGCAAATCAAAACACCTGCTGCCCCCCAAACTTGTTCCCTTCGTTCCATTGCATCCCATGCATGTCCTCGATCTCTCTGTCCCGCCTTGATTTCTTTTGCTTCTCCATCCCCGGGACCTTCCCCTCTCATCTTTTCCACCTGACTCTGGACTCATACTAGGGCCCCACCGGTGCCTGCCTCCCGGGCCTGGATCCCGACCTCCACCCCGATCTTTCAGCTGCACCCCATCGCATGCCTCAGCTCTCAGCTCCTGCTCCTCCTTCTCAGTTCCACCTGCATGCCATGACAGCCCCCTTCACCAACTCCATCCCCTTTCCTTCCCCCCCACAAGATCTCCTCTCCCCAGCCACCCAACCCCTACCGCTTCTCCCATCCTGCACCTTTTTTCTTTTCTCTACATGGCAGACAAGCCCCTCCGTCTGCCCGCCTTCACCCATATGCAACCAAGCCCCACTTTTCCTCCCTTTCCCCCTCCAGACCCGATCACATCAAGCAGCAGCCTCCCTGCTCAGCCGGAAGGCGCAGCAGCGGCAGCAGACGCTCTTTTGTCTGCCCATATTGCCTGTTCCTTACCTGCAGAAGCGAGACGCCGGAGAAGCCGACTCTGGGCGAAGGACAAGCGGCTGGTCGCGCTCCACGACTGTTGCCTTCCTCGCCGGCTGGCCGCGGAAGCTGGTGCTGGGAGCTGAAGTCAGACCGCTAGAGGGCGCACGCAGAAAAAAGGGACGGAGGAGGGGCGAAGGGGGCGGTGGAGACGCGAGCGAGGGAGCTGCGGCAGCCCCTTCGCCGGACTAGATGCGGTGGGTCGGGGGGCGGCACCGCAAGGGCTGGCGGCGGGAGGGAGGGGAAAGGAGAGCCAGGGCTGGCCAGGCTAAGCAGGAAGGTGGTGGTGGTGGCGGCGGCGGCGGCAGAGTATGTGGTCCCCGCACAATCTGTGTGCAGAGGGATAAAGGATGCATGCAGCGGCACACCCAGCGGCTCCCGTGCAGTTTCGTGGCTTTCAGGTTGGGGGGGGCGGGGAGAAGGGCACCTCTCGTTCGCCCAAGGCTATTCTGGGAGGCTCGCAAGCGGAAGGACGGAAGCCAGAAGGGTGCAGTATTGTCGTGATGTATTCAGATTCAGAAAGGCAACGCCGTGGCGAACTTTCGAACTTGTCTAGAAGGCGGCGTCCTTTCATGGACAGGATTTTTTTAGCAGATGACCGTATTTCATCCCAACCTTCCTTTTGCTGGACGTTGCTCCTTAAAGCACACACCCACGGCCAGCAAATGAAAAAGACCATGGAGCATCTTCCCCCCTCGGCCTCGGAATCGCCCAAGGGAAGAAAGGATCTCTTTCCTTGCCCCTGGGCGCCCCTTACCCGAGGCCCCAGTGGCTGCCTTTTAGCAGCTATCAGACGAGGAGAAGAAAACTCCATAGACTTCAGTTTCGCTTGTCAGACCCAGCTCAGCCTTCCTCAACTGGGCGTCATCTAGAGGGGTAATTCCCATAATCCCCTGCCAGTACTGCTCTGGCTGGGCAGTGGGAGGGGTGGTTTAATAATGGCGATGCCAAAATAGGGATGGCTAGCATGGTTATTGTCTGAAAAGAACTGGCTCTGCAAATGTCCCTCTTGGGCTAGATCCCTATTGCTGGATCTCTATGATTCCTTAAAGAAGCTGTACTGTATGAACCTAAATTAGTACACAATCATAAGTTGGGAATTTAAAGCAGGCGTCAAAATTCTAAACCTGTTTCCTTAAAACTTACTGCCATAAAAATCAGTAGGACTAGGTTTTGAGAGAGTATGTCTACTGTGGCAGCATGGTTACAAATGAAAATCAGTGTAGTATGCTCTACTTTTCAACAGAAAATATATTGTTCTTTCTCATTATATGAGACACAGCTTACCCTTCTGAAATTCATTTTGCCTTTTTGCCTTTCTGCCTGCTAAAAACAAAACAAAAATGGGATGATCACATGTTGTACTCATCTATTTCCCATGACTTACAAAGCCACTGGATGATTTAGCAGTTAAGTCAAACCAAATAAATTATATTATGGCTCATCAATGACTAGTAATTCAAACTAGGTAATAAAAAACATCATTTAGCATTCTCACCAATTAACACACTCAGTTTCTTTTTTTTAAAGTTAAATGTCGTTCATCTTTATTAGAATTAAATCACTTGAAGTGCATTTAGTTATGTGATCAGGATTCTGATTGTGCAGTTATTCGGTCCACTGAAGCTGCCCTTTCCACAAAAATTCTGGTTTTCTAGAATACTAGATCTAGGCTGCAAAAATTCAAGTGGCAGCAAAAGATACACAATTGTATCTTTTTGCTGCCATCTCCTGGTTGTCTGGATTTTTTTTGCACATCTTGGGTCAGAGGTTTCGTAGAATTGCCATATCTAAACTTCAAAAATCTGGACCACCACTAGATATGCAATTGAGTTTCTGTATCTCTTTGCTGCCATCTTGTGGTGGCTAAATTATTGCGACCTACAGAAATCAGCATAGTATGTGTAAGATGTGAAGTCTCTGACACTTCGCAGCAAGATGTTTCCATGTCTGCCCCATTACAATATTGTTTCCTTGGTTTTGGCTTTGATCCTGACTACTGTAATTTGTAAACTGTAGTTTGTAACATGCCATTTTGTCAATCTAATCACTTATTCTAAAACCAAAGCTAAACTTACTAGGAAATCCAAATGAAGAGAAGAAGAGAAGCTAGTTTCTGCAATGTGCATGCATTAAATCTCTTGAGCAAATTAAAATATTTTATCTTATTTTTTAAATTTTGCATTTAAAAATCCCCCATATTGTACTGCATAAAGCATTAAATTGTAGGTCACTGAAGAGTATTGTGGTTTTGCTTAATGGCAACATCTTGTTCATTCAGGTGTTTAAAACTTGCAGTTTCAAGAAATCTTCCCTATGCACTTGCCTGTCAAATAATGCTAGACAATTCCTGAAAGAAAGAACATTGGGATCCTCAGAAATCTGAATTAAATGCTCAGTATGGCATTTGGCGTTCCACCCTCCTCCCCCTGCTGAAAGATAAACACTCCCTGGTAATAGATGGGCCAGAATTACTATAACAATTCCTATTAGTGTTTATGTGTGTGTGTGTCTGTTACACTAAAGAGAGCCATCTGTGCAGGCACCACATGCTGCAGTTTGATGGTGCACTGGGAAACCACCTGGGTATCTTTGCTCTATGGAACAAGGTATTGCTAACAACACACTATGGAAGGTATTCTTGTTTATCTGATGAAATCACTGGAGGGGGGGAAAGCAACAACTGGAAATGCAGCATCTCTGTACATAGACTCCGAGAACTCATAGCACTGAGCATGGGAGAAATTTATTGTGCCTTTGCACAGACTGCATAGATTAAGTGAAGCACCTTCCCTTCGTTCTATACATCCTATGGTATATAACGTGGTTGAGCTAATATACTAAGCTAGTGTTTCTTAACCTTGGCAAGTTTAAGATGCATGAATTCTTGCTGGGAAATTCTTGGAATTGAAGTCCACACACAAATGGTTGAGAAATACTGTATTAGACTAAGCTAAAGATTGCATGTTTTGGTTTCAGGTGATTGCATATGTTTGATCTCTGTTTTCTCAACCAGCCTCCACAGCAAAGGGAAAGGAATTGTTGAGTCCATCCTCTAATGGACACTTGTCCTAAATTGGACAAGAGAAATGAAACTGAGAGAAAATGGTTTCCCCTCTTGAGGTTTATTACATTTCCATTTGCAGAAAGCTACACCTGAAGAAACATATTTATTTCCTAATGGGTAAGTCCTAAGTACTGTAACAAAACTATCCTGGAAACTTTCGGAAAGAGAGGAAAGGTGTAAAATAGGCTTGGAGATCAGAATCATTTGAGCACATTTAAGGTCATATTTAAGAACTAGGAAAAGAACCTGGAAACCTGTAATTGTTTCATGGAAGGCCTGATTTCTGTGTAATCTTTCTTACCCCTGCAAAATCTCCAGGTGAAAAGATCTCTCCTCCTGTGAGAGGCATTGTTGACTTATCTAATCCATGTGACATTTGTAGAGCCCTATGTGCATTTTGTTTGGTGATGAAAAGATAATGTGCTTTTTCCCAGTCAAGGGCTAGGCGACTGTAAATATACAAAGACTCTGTGAGTCTTTCCAAAAATATTCTTTGGGCAAATCAAAATCTCTTTATGAGACTTTCTGAATGGTAGAGATCACTGTGTGGTATATAGCCCTCAACCTTTGCCTGTAGTGGAGAGCTATGTCCAACAGCAATTAATCTCTTGAACCACCTGCACCTACTGATGATTTTTAGAATATATGAACTGGTTAAATGTAGGCCCTGCTGAGTTCCTTCAGTGCAGGTCCAATGCTATCATTACTGAAAGCATTGGGAGATAGATTTGCAGGTGATATGAAACTGAAAAGGTGGAAGAAGCCACTGTGGGAATACATGGGAAAAAATCAGGGCCAAGGAACCAACCCTATAGAGGTGACGGACATGCCTTGGACACAAACTAGATACATGAGTGATGGGCATGGAATTAAAGTTTGAGTGCTTCCAGGAGTTTAAGTTAAACCTTCCAGTATGGCTTCCAGTTGCCTACTTAGACTTTGAAAACATAATATTTCTGGTTCCCCAGCTCAATCCTGCTAAGTAGAGTATCATAAATTGAAAGGACCAGCCAGCTTGATCTGACCAGCTGGATTCAGGATCAGACAAAAGAACAATATACTGTACCAATACTCTTCTTCTAGATTATCTGACTTGCCAGTCTAGGAGAACTATGGCGGACAGACCCAGCCAAAGAGTATAGATCATCCTTGACTAATAACCACTCATTTAATGACTATCCAAATTTATGATGGTGCTGAAAAAAGTGACTTATGACTGGTCCTCACATTTACAACTGTTGCAGTGTCTCCATGATCATGTGATCAGAATTTGGGTACTTGACAACTAGTATACATTTACAATGGTTGCAGCGTCCTGCGGTCATAGGATCATCCTCTGTGACCTTCCCAGGAGGCCTCTGACAAGTACAGTCAACAGAGGAAGCCAGATTTATTCAATGACCACATGATTTGCTTAAAGAACATGGTAAAAACATCGTAAAATCAGGGTCTACTCACTTAATGACTGCATCACTTAGTGATGGAAGTTTCAGTTCTAATTGTGGTCGTAAGTGGAGAGCTACCTGTACTAGCAAAAGCAATGATTGGTAGAGATCCCTTATTTTCTCTATTTCAGTCGCCATTCCCAAGTAAAGCAGTGCCTGTGCCACGTGTTATCCTTTGGTACATGTGTGAGCCTGTGGGAATGCTACCTCATATAAATTTCTCCCCCTCTTTGCTATGGCAAGCAGCTTCAAAATTGTGGGTTTCTGTCTTCTGGTAAGAACCTCTTTATTACTCTTACCTTCTGTAGCTGAACCCTGTGTAAAATGAATCACTTCTGGAAAAATCTTGCTTCATCTTTTATTTCATTGAACTGAATGTGTTATTCTCTATACTCCTTGACTTTTTCTCCTTGAATTAGATAATTAAATTCACTATTGATTAAATGCTGCTTATTTGATTGCTTTGCATGCTAATCTCAACTTTTCTTTGTGCTGCACTCCTAAACATTTTAACTGTTTATTACTGTATTATCCTATATACCATTGGACTACAATGTTATTTAATAAATTGTATTGATAGGTGTCTAATTATAGTTTTATTTCCAAACTTCCAGAAAATATGTACTTCTTTAATATTCATAATGTTAAGGTCCCCCCAAAAATGCTATGAAAAAATCCCAATTCAGAAGAACATGTTATTAATTCACATGCCTGAACATGGTGCAGTATGCCCCATCATCATACATATGTGCATAAACAGTCATGTGATTGTGCATATACCCATCTCTCTCTCTCTCTCTCTCTCTCTCTCTCTCTCTCTCTCTCTCTCTCTCTCTCTCTCTCTCTCTCTCTCTCAAAGGATGAGTTCATCTAACATAGTAAGCTACAGATCTTGGTTTACAATCATAGTGGATAGAATCACACAATAGGTTAAAAATCAGGCAAATCTTTATGGCTTTGCACACAATCTTTGCAACTAGATTGTAATCAGCCTTGTCTATGAGTTTTCATGCATGCAGTTGTCACAGAGAACATGAATATTAAATATGTATACTTGATCACACCCAAAGCTACTTTTGAAGGAAGCATCCTTTCTTTGATGAATTCCAAAAGCCAGAGCTTGTGCTTGCTTTATACAACTTTTCTTGTTTTGAATTCATTGGCACCATACCTTGTGCTCTTATTAGCTCCATAAAACTGGGAATAGATAGACATTTGGTGTATTGAACTGCAATTCTGGCCTCTCTTGTCCCTGGATCCCAGTAACATCTGATCTGTGCCCTGTGTTCATTGGGGTGAGAATTAGCCTTTTTTTAAAAATCAGCAAAAATGGAAATTCTGCCCCTTATCCCCCCAACCACACTTTTTTTTGGGTTCTTTTGTAGAATCCCATATGGTTGATATGAGTTTTTCTCCTATTTGTGCTTGTGATGCTGAAAGCTACAGCAGATAGAGATCTGCACATCTGAAGGTTCCTAGGCCAAAGAAGGCTACCTATAAAAATATATGATACTAGAATAGTAGCTGGTTGCACATTTAGTACAGAATTCATAATTGTTTCAAATTCACTTTCTCCTAAGCACTGCATGATTTTCAAGGGGATCATTGCAACACAACCTTAAAGATTGTTTCTGCATTGCGTAGTGCAGATGTGCAATTAACTCTGCATTTGGAATACTTTGATAAAATTGAAAATGTATGTCACAAAATGAATAGAGAATCACTGTGATGCAGGGCTTAAAAGTATCAGGAAAATCCATGTTCCAGCACCCCGTCAGCCACAGAAGCTCACTCTGGGTTAGTCATTCTCTTTCCCAATCCAATCTATCTTGCAAGGCTGTTCTGGGAACAGCAGGAGGGAGTGCTATGTTCTCTGACTTGAAATTCTGGATGAAAAATATTCACAAATAAATATTAACTCTGAATTGACTCCACTAAATCCACCTTTTGAAGCCAAAACTTTTGCAGCCATTGTAGCAATGGCTCTTTCCCCACATGTCTGATAATATCTTTTCCCTGCTACGTCCCTATAAGGTTGCTTTCATTAAAACAGACTTGGTACCAGATGAACCTAACTATAGTCTATATCAATGTCAATATTTTTCCCTCTTATTCCAATGCCACTGTCCAGGACAGCCTCAAAGTGTAGAAAAATTGTTAGAACACAAGACAGTTCAGTAAATTTCATGCTGGGAGCGATTCTTACCACCTCAAGAGCGAGTGAATAATATTTCAAATCAACAGTGAGGAAAGGCTACGGATGGATTCCAACTTCAAAGTTCGAAGTTCAAGAAAAGAAATTTTATGACCTTTCCCCTTGGAATGTACAGTTTGCAGCTTGTAACCTTTATTTACATATTTGTTGGTTTGATTGGTTTCTATAGTTCAGAGATGGCAACCGTCCCTCTTCAACCAACCGCCCGCTAACTCACCGAGGTCCCACATGGCCGGATGCATCCCAGCACCCATGCGCTCACTGGCCTCTGTGTGCAGGGGCCGATGGTGTCAGGCAGCAGCCACCCCAGCCCCTGCCTCACCTTGCCCTGTGACAATGGCACCCCTGCCTCGCCTTGCCTCGCCTCACCCCGCAGGATGAGCCTCTTGCCCACCGCCCCACCTGCCAGAGACCCCCCTGGATCTCCCCCAACCCTGCCCGGCCCCCACAGGTGTCCCTCCCCACGAGCAACATCGAGGTGATCACGCCCACCTTGGCCACACCCACCCAATCTGCCGTGACCACCACAGCCACGCCCACCCAGTGGGCCATGCCCACCTGGCACCCAGTGATAAATAAGTGGGTTTTGGGTTGCAGTTTGGGCACTCGGTCTCTAAAAGGTTTGCCATCACTGCTATAGTTGCTCTTCTCAACCAGTGATGCTGGATAGCATACATAAGACATAAAAGCAATTAAAATCATTAAAACAATTCAAACAAAATGCAAAATAAATATATATGGCACCAAGTAAAGCTGTTACTGTGGGTGTTCATACAGCCAGGAAAAGGGGCACTTAATGCACACCGGGCCCCAGGCCCAGGCATACAACTAAGTCTTCATAGCCTTACTAAAGGCTGGCAGGCTTGGGATCATCGTGATTTCTGAACGGAGAATATTCCAGAGGGCAGGGGCTATGGTAGAGAAGACATGTCTTCTGGTTCCTGCCAGCTAATGTTCCTTGGCTGATGGAACCTGCAGCAATCCCATCCTGCCTGACTCGAGTGGGTTTTCACTTTTTGGGTGTCTTTCAGTATACACAACACAATATACTTTTGGGGAGAATCCAACTTGTAAAGACATTGGCCTGCATTCCATCATTTGTCAGCATGCTGGGTCTCCTCAGAGATATTTCTCCTGATGCTCATTTTGCTGTCCCTTTTTGTGTGATTTGCTGAGTACAGCAACTGCCCTTGAGCTTTCTGCTGATTTACAGCATAAGGTTTTACTTTTATTTCCAAAGCCCTGTGCTTTATGACACCCAGAGGACAGCAATTAATAGGAAGCAGGGTGACTGGGAAAGGCGGCACTGTGATCAGTTACATCCCCGTAGGCCAACTACTTTGTACATGTGTGTGTGTGTCATTTCCAAAATGCAAGGGACAATGGCATATGCTTGCTTAGAAGCCATCATTTTTAATCTAAAATATCACACACCTAACATCAGACATCTTAAGAGGCTTGTTATGGCTATTTTATCAAAGCACTGGTTAATGAAAACACCTATTGGCTGATTTTGTACATTGCATTATGCAATGTTCCTGGCTTTATAATTTATTATTATTAAGCATGGCTTGATACATTTTACTTTACATTTATCCAATATAACCAGCTATCATGACCTGTAAACCATGATGTTTGGTTGAACATAATATGTAAATTTAGTTAATTTAGTAAATTTGCAATACCTGGTTAAAACAAAACATGGTTAAATGTGTTGGACAAACCCAGTAAGTGACTGCTCCGAACTCCCCTGGTAAGTTTCTTAGCTGAGTAAGGATGTGAATTCAACACTGCATCAAAGTTCATTGCCTAGAATTCAGGGGTAGGCAACCTTGGCTCTTTTATGACTCAGGACTTCTGGGAGTTGAAGTCCACAAGTCATAAAAGAGCCAAGGTTGCCTACCCCTGGCCTAGATGAACTTGTCATACTGCAGGTGGGATTCTGCTAGAACTACAACTCCCAGAACTTCTCACTTGCATAGTCATAATACTAAAGATGTTGAGAGTTTGGAAAAAAAATCAGAGAAGAGCAACTAAGATGATCAAAGGCTTGGAGATGAAAACATAGGAAGAACGGCTGCAGGACATGGCTAGTCTAAAGGAAAGAAGCTAGTCTAAAGGAAAGAAGAAACGGGGGAGACATGATAGCAGTATTCCAGTAGTTGAGGGGCTGCCACAAAGAAGAGGGGGTCAAACTATTCTCCAAAACACCAGAGGGCAAGACAAGAAACAATGGTTGGAAACTGACCAAGCAACCTGGAATTAAGGAGAAACTTCCTAACAGTGAGGACAATTAACCAGTGGAACAGCTTGCCTCCAGAAATCGTGGGCGCTCCATCACTGGAGATTTTTAAGAAGAGGCTAGACAGTCACTTGTCTTGATATGGTGTAGGTCCTCCTGCTTGAGCAGGGGGCTGGACTAGAAGACCTCCAAGGTCCTTTCCAGCTCTATTCTATTCTAACAAGGACACAAGTTTGGAAACTGTTGGCTTAAAGGGATGCATGAAAATATTTATACTCTTAATCAATTATACAATAGCAACAAAGAGCCTAGGCTACTAGGTACCAATAATTCTTTAACTCCTGCTAGGCATTCACTGGCCAATGATAGGCAAGCCATTCTCTCTTGGCCTCATTATACCATCTGTAGTATGGAATAACTGATAATGGTCTGAGCTACTTTATAGCAAAGTCTCTCAAACTGGGTCATGCCCCTGGGGAGTTGTAAACATCTTTGTGTGTTTTGGAGCTTGTGCATTCAGAGCTGGAACATTGGCAAAACTTATTCCAGCTTTGCCTGGGCAATCCAGAATGTCCAAACAAAATGGAGAATAATGCCCAAAGCAAATTCTGTCAGTGCCATTTTTTACAGAGCCCAGGACAGGAAGAGCACTATGTCTACCAGTGAGCCCTTGGCAGATATAGTAAAAATGTGCTCAGCCTGATCTTCTATTTGACCAGAAGCAGCCCTGGAGGTGCCACTGATGTCAGAGGAATATCTAGGGGCCAAATTGCTGCTGAGGGACCTCCAGCTTCCCTTTGCAGCAGCCATCCTGCTCCTGTGATTTCTAAGTCAGCCTCTGGATCACCTGCATCACCCTCACTTAAGGCAGGCTTTTGTTAGTGAAGATGAATTGCCCCAACCTGTCAGGAGAACCACTGGTGAAGAGAACTGATAGGCCAGTACCTGTTTCTCCTAGTAATGCATCTTTGCCTACTGGAATGGGCAATTGTAAAGTCAGGCAACTTTTTTTTTTCATTTATGCCCCAGCAGTCTGTTGGGAAGAATCTCTGTGAAGCTACAAGTCAAGATCTAAAGCAGTGTTCCTCAATCTTGGCCATTCTAACATGCGTGGACTTCAGTTCCCCGAATTCCCATCCAGCATGCTGGTCTACACACTGATCTGAAGGATTTTCTGTAACTTAAAGAGCAGCAAATTTCTTGTGTGGGCCTTGATCAGATGCTGAAATTGGTACCGACAAATAGCATCAGGAAACTCATAAAGAGGGGAGATGGGGCCAAGGAGATGAGATACTTTTTCCTGGATCACAAAGGTTTTGGCATTATTGTCAGTCAAATCTCACTACCTCCACCCTCAGACCATACATTTGGCAATGCTTTCAATGCCAAATTGCTTAGTTACAGTCACTGGTTAAGGAAAATAAGTTGAATTCACCTTTAGTCTTAGACATCATGTTTAAAAAGGATTTGGAGAAACTGGTACAAGGTTGTCTATGCAAAACAGGAAAGCTGTCAGAAGTAACTGCCACTTTGCTCCCTGCTTTACCTGGATAAATTGACAACTGTTTCACCAAGTAAAATGGTAGACAAAGCCCCATTAAGGGAAGGTTAAACCTATCCATGATAAAGTGAGTAGTGAAGTAGGAATACTGTCAAAACTTGTCACAGGTTTGTCTGGCCAAGCTTGCAATGAACTTCATCATACAAAGAGCCCCAGCAAGTATTGAAAGATGGCTAAACCCCTGAGTATAGCTATCTGTCAAAACCATTTGCCAAGCATAGCCATTCCATTATTTATGACTCCGTTATTTATTTAGTTTTATATACGAATGGGGTCACCAAATGTACTTATCATTTAAGAGATAATGGTATCAGAAAAGTTTGAGAATTTCTGCAGAACTCAGTAAAATGCTTTGAGCCTTCCAAAATGAAATCAAATTCTAAGGATTGTAATTCTTGAAGGCCACTGGGCTCACTTCCCTGTGTACATAGCAAAGGCAACTCATTTTAATACGCAAACTGGGTACAGATTCTAGTCCCTAAGGAGCATATGCATGCTTCCTTCCAAACGTTTAGCTGTACTTTTGTCAATAGAAGTGTGAGGTACATAATAAATGTATATGTTATAATTTTTCATAATATAGATTAGCTTATATTTTATAAAAACGATGTAGAGCCAGTATTTTAAGATATAATTATATAGCTAAAGTCCAGCCATATTTAACCTTGCTAAAGTGATGATATACACAACTTTTGGTTTGAAGCAGGCATTAGTTAAATTGTATAGATAGGCAAGGGAACAGGGTTGAAACATTTGTGTCATCCAGCTTACACAAACAGGCTCCTATTGTGAACTGAATTGGCTGAATTCATGATCATGAAAAGGGAAAGATAAAGGTAAATCAAAGGAGAATTATTAATTGTACAGCTGCAGTGTCTAATAATTTTATTAGGCAGTCGGAAAGCATGGGACCAGACTGGACCTATCAACTGGGTCTGGAAAAGAAGGATGTGGCATATTCTATGGGACAGGTATAAAGATTTATGCTGAACTAATCTGGGGGGTGGCCCTTTCCTGGCAAGTAGAAGGGTCCACCAGCCTTTGCAAACACTTCAATAAAACTTGTTTTGTTTTCCAACATCTTTGAAGTGGAATTCATTTCATTCCTAACAGAAGCACAAGAGGAGAGCTTTTTTCTAGAGGCACTTCTCTGTCATTCCTGTTGCTGATATGTTGCTGTCTAAATGGCACCAGTACATAATAGGCTAATCCAGGCTGACAACCAAGCCTGAAGGGTGAGGCTGCCATCAGAAAGGGCAATTATTCAGGGCATGAAGGGAAAATCCAGGAGAGGCACAAGGAAGACAGTTGAACCAAACTGGTTGTTTTCAAAAAGGGAAGGCTAGGGTTCTCCCCATCCCTGCTTTTACTCTTGAAGGAAGATTGGAATTGGGAAGAAAAATAGATTTATGTCCTATTCAGTGGGAAGTAATACCGTTGAGGGCTGGCAATTTTTAATCCTGTTGACAGCTAAATAATTTTGTAGCTGGAATTTTCGAGCCATATCTCGGCTGCAGCACCAGATTATCCATCTTACTATAGGAATTCTGACCTCTGACCCCTATTTATTTATTTATCCCATTTATTATTATAAATAACTCAAGATGGCAAACATACTCCTTTCTACTTCTATTTTCTTTACAACAAGAACCCAGTGAGATGAATTGAGCTGAGAATGACTGGCCCAAAGTCATCCAGTCAGCTTTTCATGGCTAAGGCAAACCATTTCCTGGTTTCTAACCTGGTGCTTTAATCACTAGACCAAACTGGCTCTTTTTCTTATAATTTTCACCATCTCTTTGCCTTCCCCCATCCTCCAATCCACTTCTCTAGTTTTGTATCCCAAGTTTGCCTTTCTTTCTCAGGAGAAAACTTAGGAATTGTGGCTTTTTTTTACTCTTCTTATGACCCAAGGCACCATTAGGAACAGGAGGTGCTTTCTTTCTCAGCCCTCTCTCAACACACCATCTCTCATTTGCCCCCCTCCCACCCTTGGGAGACAAAGTCCTTGCTTGGAAGAATTCAGAATTAAGACAGAAGGGCAGGAATACGGCCCTTATTTCCACAGCAACCATAACCATGGCAACAGGCCAGCCAATCAGTCACTTCCCCTCCACTTTGGATAGCTCTTTGGATGGAAACAGAAAAAAGAAGGGAAACTGGTTACCGATATATAGGTCTCCCACTTGCAATGGAGAAGAAAGCTTTTCCTTTGACAGACAGGTTAGACAGCAAGCAACACTTAAGGCATAAGTGGGATCAGAGGATTTGCTTTGCAGCCAAAGAAAGTTGGGTAAGGATGAAGTAGACTATGGAGGAAAGCTGTCCTTGCCCTCATGGATTAGAAGTTGATGAGTCTGTCAAACTTGAAGGCAGTTTCACCTGCATGTCCTTTTCTCAGTTCTTTGAGCATGAAAACACCCTAAGCTTGCAGCAGACAGGTTTGATTTCCCTTGCAAGGAGGCTTCCTGCATTTCACAATATGAGTTTTATTTACATATACATTTTATAAACAATGATATAGGTTAAGAGGGGTGGAGCTTGGACATGACTGCTTCAACAATAAATCAAAAACCCCAGTTTCCACTTCTCCATGGGGACAAAGAGCACCCCAAAATGCAATGGGCTCCTCAGAAACCAAAGACCCAGCTTCTAGTTCTTCCTGATTCAGCACTTGGACTTCAGCCTTTTATTATAATGATTTGCAAACCATCATTAAAGCCGGCTCTTAGCAGCAACCAACCAGTCTACTTAGTTTCCATGGTAACATATAGATTCTACTTTACTTGATATCAAGAAGACACTTGCCTAGCCTAGTCAAGATTAATAAGGTAATCTTTGGCCAGTATTTATCCTACAGTACTATGGTCTCTGGAAATCATGTGATCCACCATCATAGTTACTTGATACTTCTCAGAACTTGCAGCGACATGTTCATCTCTCTGATAGAGGAAAGGGACCATGAAAGGATGCATGTGTCAGTGCAGGCATACATATTTGGGTGCTTGACAGCCCCTTACAACCTGAACACAACAATGTTCAGAGGCATCCTTAACTGGGCATCATGGGGAGAGACGTTAGAGGCAATGATGAAAGCAATATCAGGACAACAGTTCCCATTCTTTTGTCCAGACGTGATGACATTGCCTATACATATGAGAAGCCGGAGATGATGGCAGTGTTGGATCTGTCTTTTGATGAAAATGTTAGCCCCTGCAAATGCCTTTGGTACTCCCTCAAGTAACCAAGAATTGAATTGAACTTTGGTTTCTGAAAATGAGCTTCTTTTCTTCAGTCCCATTTAAAGAAAGCCTCAGGTGATGAAAATAGACTCTGCCAAGAGCTATTCCACCAAGCATTGTTAGGAATGTAGATTTTACTATTAGATAATTTCTGATTTGCTCAAAAAATCTAGGACTTCAGAAACAGAGCATGCCTTAATTGTATAAAGCAATCTTCTTCCCATCAGGGTATCATTAAAAAAAAGCAAGATGGTGATTGCAAAAATGCAATCAAAACTCCACGTGGTTTTTGTGCAGTTATCACAGAGCCCATTGCTCTGAGCAGCAATCATCTTGTTTCCTACATGTGGAAATCGAACTCAGAAGAAAAGGAGAACACTCCATTTGTGCTAGCTATTGGCAATGATTTACATCTACTGCATCAAAGATATTGGTTATGGAAGAGAAATGACTAAGTAGATTTTGGTGGATGATTTTGGATTAGAAGTGACTAAGTTAGAAGTGTTTGCTCACACTCTAGGTGAGAGATGGGTAGTGGAAGAAGGCAATGGTAAATTTAATTGCTCCAGTCTTAGGCCTAGAGAATTCTTTTATGCCATTGTAGGGAGTCAGTACACCCCCCCCCAGAGAATGAAATATTTTAGGGAACATTAAAAAGGCAGGATAGAATATTTTCCCTGAAGGAGAAATGGAGGGGGAAAAATCTTAAGCAGAAACTGAGCAGGCCAGCTCTTTAGAAATGCAGATTTGGTAATCCATTCAGGAAGACTGGGGACAGGAAGCCTGGAGTTGAGGGGATTAGAAAAACAAAGACTCCTAAAATTTACATT
This sequence comes from Azemiops feae, assembly GCA_023970755.1. NCBI lineage: Eukaryota > Metazoa > Chordata > Lepidosauria > Squamata > Viperidae > Azemiops > Azemiops feae. The sequence continues at coordinate 599,767 of JALGBA010000382.1, forward strand.
CCCCCACCCAAATTCTAAGGACAGGACATGACCTTTAGGACATAATAGGATTAACCCACCACCATTAGAATATCAAAAGGGCACACTTAAGCTCAGGTCAAAGTACATTGCACAGGAACAAGTACCTCAAATACAAAGCCCAAAGAAGGTATAAAAACCCACCCACTCTCAACTCCATTTGGTCAGCTGTCCCAGAACCGCATGCTGTTGCAAGTTCTGTTCATCAATAAATAGGAACCTTCTTTCTGAAGCAGCCTCCATTTTTATTTCCAGCATCTTAGCCTCCATTTTATTTATTCCCAGCTTGGAATTGGACCTGATGATTTTTCTTTCAACACCATAGTGACAGCTGGAATAAATTGAGGCTGTAGATCAGCATTTCTAAATTTGGCAACTTCAAGATGTACGGACTTCAACTCCCAGAAGCCCACATATCTTAAAGCTGGCAAGCTTAATTCCCTCTTGCTGGCTAGGGAATTTTGGGAGTTGAAGCCCACACACTTTAAAGTTGCAAGCTGTAGAGTAATATGTGTTTTGTACTGCTAACTCAACTTGGGATCACTGAGTATTGAGACAGAAGCAATCTGCAAAGCAGATTGACCAGGAGGACTTTATTGAGGAGATGTTTAATTGCATCTTCCTTGTCTTGCATATGATATGAACCAGGCCATCTTGTTAAACTGTAATATGATTTATTTGTTCAGGGATAGAATATTCTGTAAACCCAGTAGCTGGGTAATCTTGAGCTAGTGTACTCAGAAATGGAATGCAAAGCTTATCCATTAGCTTTCTTAGATGTCCTAAGGCTCTCAGGGAACTTTCCTGCAAAAGATTGAGACAACTATGCCTACGATGTTGTCCTCTGAAACCAGTTTAAGGTTGCTTATTTATTAAGGCTGGCCCTTGATCTAATCTGATAATAATAAATGGCAAAAAACAGGAGAATGGTTTATTCACACATCATTGTAATTCTGAGAATGCTTCCTATTTCTCTTGCATTGCGGAAAAGCTACCACTTATTATACCAGCCAAGCTGAGCTGTAGCCAGGCAAGAACAAGACCGGGTACACCATTGATTTCAATCTCATGTGAGCTACTGTACAGCTCTAGAAATCCACAGTAGCTCATGCTGGATATGTGAGTTGGCTCAGAAACAGATGGGTGAGAGACAAAACTTGGCAGCAGGAAAAGCAGGCAATAATACTTCTCCAATAGACAAGCTATTGCTTTCTGGAGGATGAAAGAAAGAGTTTTATGGAATAAGGGGTGGTGATGGTATGTCTCATCCATCCAGGAAAATATTTTTTCAGGTCTCCCTAACTGAAATGGGCTTTTTTTTTTGCTACCACATTCCCTATCAGTCTTCTTGTGTTCCAGTGTATAGTTAGGTCTGCTCAAGGCTTAATTCCTAAATACTTTCCCCTCATCTTGGGGGAATAGCAAGAACTCTAGTTAGTTCCCACCCAAATATCAGAGAGAGAAGATATTCTCCCTTTCCTGTCTCATAATACCTGCTAAAGAAGTCAACTATTGTAAACATCCGAGACTGACTTAATTAGAAGTTTCCCACAGGGGATAAACTGGGATGAGATGTAAAGGAAGTCATATGCTTTGATGGATTTTCAAAAGGATTTGTGGAGGAATGGGATCAATCCATTAGATAAGTTCACTAATAGACCCTCCCACTTCTGCAATAGTGAAAGCAAACTAAACTCTCCAGTGTCAATCATTATACGTTCATCCTAAATTTTTCAGGGGGGGGGGAATATTGGGCTGGTGTGTGAAGAACTTCAAATAGGAAAAGCTTGAAAACAGCCCAGAGGGAAATAAGGATGTTCTGTGGTTACTAAATGCTGTTTGTTGAGAGAAGGAATGGTATGGAGTATCCTGAAAGAAGGCATGGCTGGCTGAGAGAGCAGGCTTGCTCTGTACAGCAACTCACTTGTAAATATCAGATGATAGAGAAGAGCATGATTTTGAAACCCTACATATGAATTAATAAAAATATCTAATAAGCTATAACTGGTTGCTTTTTATACCATAAGGAAAAAAGCTATTTTTGGCTAGCAACTGCACTCTTTTTAATTAAACTAAAAAAATTCAACCACCATAACATTAAAATTATTTTTTTCCAAGTGCAGCATATGTCATGGCTACTGATGCCATGATATTCTTGAAATAGGCTGGGGTGAACTTTTCACCCATTTATTGGGTTTTTCTTGCTAGGGCCAACTTTAGGGTTTTCAGGGTTGAAAATTCCTGGAAATCTGCTCTGCAAAGCTTAAAACATTTTGACTCTTAAAAATTCCCCAGTTCTCCCACAAACTGAATTGAGCATGTTGATCCCATTCCATTTGAGGTTGCAAAAAAAAATGTGGAGGCTGTTATGGCCCAGGAGCTGTCTGTCCTGCCTGATTCTAGTCCATGTCTTTGATACAGTTTGAATAGGGCTACTACATCAGGTTTCTTAAGTCCAGTGCTGAAGAGATCCAGAATCTTTTCACTTTGTTGCTACTCAGTGGCTCCCACACATTTGCTATTGAGCTGTGGTAGCCTCCTGCTGGTGTCAGATATTCAAATCAAGCTTTTACTCAGATTAAATTTATGGTCTATTATAGGTAGTCCTCAACTTATAATCATAAATGGAAACAATTTCCATTACAAAACAAGATAATTGTTAAGTGAATTGGGCCCAATTTAATAACCTTTTTCCATGGTTGTTAAGTGAATCATTGCAATTGTTAAGTGAATCATGTGGTTATTAAGTTAATTTGGCTTCTGTTGACTTTGTTTGTCAAAAGTTGGGTGGGAAGATTGCAAATGGAAATTACATGACCCTGAGATGCTGCAATAGTTGTAAATATATGCCGGTTGTCACGTGACCTTGAGGAAGAGGTCTGCAATAGTCTTAAATGTGAGGACTGGTCATATGCTATTGTTTCAGGGCCGTTGTAAATTTGAATAGTTAGTAAACAAATGGTTTTAAGTTGAGGACAATTTATACTGAATTTCCATTCTTATAGCTCAAAATAGAATGCTTGGTTAGTTATAGGTAAAACCAGAAGTGAGGCTAGACGTGAGCCTGTTGTCATGGTTCCAATAGATGAGACCAGTAAAAACAGAACTCCAAGGCAAGAGATTTCCTTAAAGAACATATTTATTTGGCTACAAAGTATCCGCACAATCAAAAGTGAAACCAAGACTGAAGTTCCCTCCCAAAGGTTACAATGTAACAAAGTTGAACTTCCCACCCCTGTAATATGTCATAAATCACATTCCCAAATTAACTAATTTGGTGGGCTTTCTAACGGAAGCTTCAGCCCGCCAAAATGCAAGCAGCAATGACCTTGGTTCCCACAGGACAAATTATTGTTTTGTCTAAACTCAAAAGTACACATCTCCCCTCCCAATTCTGTGGCAACCGAAAACGAAGTGGAAATGGCTTCAGCCAAATTTGTTTGTAGTATTGACACCTGTTCTGTTTACTTGAAGATCTAATAACTGACTGGAAATGAAAATGAGCCTACAGGCTGAGATATCCTTGACCAAAAGTTTATTCCAAGATCAACAGAGTTTATGTCAGAACAAATATAATTAGATGGGCTTACTTCCTATGGCTGCCTGGGATTGATTGATAGGCTGCTGGTGTTTCACCCAGGTAATTGTTCTGTCTCCCCAGCCATCTCAGTGCAATTCAAAAACCATTTTGAAGGACTCATTTTTGTTGGTTGGTTGGCATTTTGATCCCTATATTTTGATGTGGTATACATAATCAATCACTTTTGTTTTAAATCAGGGATAGCCAATCTGCAATGTATAGGCTTCCTCTGACTCTGTGGGCTTCAAAGGCTGTCATTCTCAATTCAAGCCTGTATTGTAACTTGAATTTTGGATGCAAACTGGCAGGTTTTAGTAAGTATTTAAAGAAAACTAATCTATTAGGCATGAATGCATATCTTCATTCAACTCAAATAGTTTATGCATTTATCACTAGTTGCAGGAAGAACAGAGAAAATCTTTCCTTGTAACATCTTCATACTGTGGTCCTCAGCAACTTTCAAAGCAGTAACAACAATAATAGGGAATTGTCACTTCAAGTTTCTCATCTCAGTTTAATTAATGAGTTGTTCCAAGTACCATTTTGAAATCTGTAATGTTTTAATGCCTTTTTGATGTGGTCATTTTTAGCAGATCTTGGCACTTCTAATTTTTTTGGCCCAGATAAGTGAGAGTGACTGGCAAACCCAGCCACAAATGTTAAAAGGATCTCCAAATGAATCTCTATGTATTTAATAACTCAGCAATGAAAGCCAGATCTTTTTTTTTTAAAAAAAGAGCCAACTTAATTAAAACCTTTGCAGTCTTAGTTCATAGTCGGGCAGGGGAGCAGTTATTGCTTTGGCTATGGTGCTGTCTGAAATTTATTTGATCTTCATGAATGTTTTCAAAACGGATGGGATGGTGATTTATGCAACCATAAACAGTGAGAGCAAATCAAGTAATATTTTTATGTGCTACCTTTATATCCCTTCTTTCCTCCAGAAGCTCAAGTTGTCCCTATAGCATTACTGCTTCCAAATTATTCCATGCATGTTTTTATGGAGGAAAATGGACTTGAACCTGATTCTGTCCAATTCAAACTAAAATCTTAATCTCTACTCCAGCTGATTTAAAATTTCTATCAGGTAATTTGAAGATTATTAAGCTATGTTCACACATATGCTAATTATTTATAAAGTATGCTAAGCCATTCTCAGACAACACACTTAGCAAGTGTTTTCACCCTACTCTGGTCAAAAGTGGCACATAAGATGTCTCATTCTGATGATGAAAATTATGGGAAGACAGTCTGTGGTCTATTCAGTCTATTGATATGTGCTTTTCTATTGGTGGGTCTGAAGGATTATTTTCCTCCTTAAAAGGTCTTTCTCCAATCAGTTCTTGCTGAATTCGTGGATACTTACATGTAATTTTCTTGATGATCAGACAGATGTGGTCAACCACTCTTTTTGTCGAATGCTTTTTCAACCTTCCTAGAACTGTAGGCTTTCTTGAAGATCTCTCATTCAAATGCTAACCAGATTTAACTTTGTTTAGTTTTTCAAGACAGGCTATGTGGTGCCATGTGTTGAGGCAGTCTTTCTTCTTATCACCCATTTGTCAAATGTGCACAACAAATGTCACAGGTATCATGACATCATTATGTAAATGATGTAAATTATATAATGTGTGTCATTGGTACTTGACAGCATGGCATGTGTGACACCACTGTAACTTACACTTTGTAAGATTATCATTTATAAAGTAGGAGTCATGGCCACCAAGGACCAGCAAAATGGAACTTCCCCTCCCAAGAAGGGGATTCAGAATTCTGGAATCCTGGGATTTGAATGTCTGCAGTTGCCTTCCTGCAAAGTTGAATCTCTTGAAACCAGCATGAGGTAAGATCAGCTGGCAGAAAAGCATTAGTTTTGGGTAAACCTTGGATTGGAATCAGAGGAAAGAGATCAGGAACAGAAATCAGTATTTGTAGTTGCTGTACTGAACGATTGATATGCTGTGATGGCTAAGCTCATAGATTTGGGAGATCTTGGAAATGAAATGAGTGACAATGAAATATTAATGTATACATTTTCCTGATTATTTTATTTCCCAGGAATTTATACCTCATTCCATAAGAAGCTATCTTTTACCAGATTAAAATGTCTGCCCATCAAATCTGAATTGCTTATTCTGACTAGTGTAAAAGGGACTACTGAATTAGTCCGTAATCTTATTTTTTCCCCGTGCCTTCAAGTCACTGTTGACTCCTGGTAACTGCCGGGAGTCATCCCTGCAGTTTTCTTGGCAAGATTTTTGGAGGTGACTTTGCCACTGCTTCCTTCCTAGAGCTGGGAGAGAGTGACTATCCTAAGCTCATCCAGTTGGTTTTGTGCTTAAGATGGACTCGAACCTACATTCTCCCTATTTCTAGGCTAGTGCCTTGACAATTATGCCAAACTGGCTCTCCTTAATCTGGAGGGTCCCAAATTATTCTACATATATTTTTCTAGAAATCAGCATGCATGTCCTCTTACCCTATCTCAAAATCTCTCTGGAAACATGAATATATGTAACATGTTTGTAACACAAGCAAGCAAAAGCTACAGAAAAAAGAGCAGTGCCACAATTTGTCTGCTGAGAGACAGAGGAAAGGAGAGAAAAAAATGCTGTGGGAGGAAGAGAGAAAGAAAGTGAAATAGAGTCAATGCCAAGAAGAAAGAACAGGAGCAAGAGAGCAAGTGTCTGCCTGCCCAGACATTCAGGCTAGCTGAGAGTGGATTTCTGGCTTACCAGGCAGGGGTTGATTTTCTTCTCTACAATCTGCTGCCCAAAGTTACTTTAACTGGGGCTATCCGGGATTGAATCTGGCACTATCTGTGTGCAAATCATGTGCCCAATATTGTGCTGTGATTGCACTTCTCAACTGAAGATTCAGACCTCCCTGCCAACTGATGTGGGGATGTGGGGATGATCTGCAACTAAGATGATTTTCAAGGATGACTTCAGGATGACTTCAGACAATCTTCATCACTGGAGGTTTTTAAGAAGAGACTGGACAGCTACCATGTTTCCCCGAAATTAAGACCCAGTCTTATATTTTTTTTGCCTCCAAAAGAGGCACTAGGTCTTAATTTTGGAGAATGTCTTATCTTAGGACCATTACAGCCAGGCCTCCCACACCCCGACACATGTCGCGCCGCTGCTTGACTTCTTCTGTGGCCACTTGCCACCACTTGCGGCCGGATGCCATGTGGCGCATTGTGTCATTGCTGCAGGACGCTGCGTGGCTCTTTGGAATGACCCAAAGAGCCACTCAGTGTCCTGCCGTGAGCAGCAGTGGAAATGGCCCAAAGCGCCACGTGGCCTTCTGCCGCAAGCAACAGAAGCAGCCCGAAGCGTGCAAGCAGCGGAAGTGGCCCAAAGCACTGCGCAAGCAGCGGAAATGGCCTGAAGTGCCATGCAGTGTCCTGCCGGGAGAAGCGGAAATGGCATAATGCACCACATGGTGGCTGGCCACAAGTGGCGGCAAGCGGCCGCAGAAGTCAAGTAGCGGCGCGACAAGTGTCAGAGTGTGGGAGGCCTGGCTGTGGTGGTCCTATCAGTAAGGTAAGGTAAGCTAAGCGGGTGTGGGGCACGTAGGGCAGCTTCACTCCCTACCCCCATCCTAGTTTGATTTTTAGGGGTGCGTCTCACCCCAAAACTAGGGTTTAGTTTTGGAGTAGGGCTTATATTAGGTCCAGCCCCAAAAATCAAGCTAGGGCTTACTATCGGGCTAGGTCTAACTTTCGGGGAAACACGGTACTTATCTGAAATGGTATAGGATTTCCTGCTTGAGCAGGGGACTGGACTAGAAGACTTCCAAGGTCCCTTTCAGCTCTATTCTATTTTAACTGCTTTTATCCCCCTTTCTCAATGGTAATCAAGGGAAATAAATTCCCATCTCAAGGGACTATGAAGTGCATGGAAAAACCTACCTAGTCCGGTCACTTGTTTCCAGAGAGTTAACCAGATTCTATGGGAAACTCACAAGCAAGACATTGAGGGCACTAGTAGCCTTCTACTATTGCTTGCTAGCAATTCATATTCAGGGTCTTTTGATCATGAAAACACAATACTCCTATCAGGTCTGGGTAGCCAGCAATCATCTTCTCCTCTCTGAATTTGTCTAATGAGCCTTGAAAGTCATTTAAGTTGCACAACAGCCCCACATCTGTTGGCAGGGAAGTTCATGAATCTACTATTAGTGTCGTATGAAATGAATTTAGTTTATTAGAGGGAATAGGCAGTTTTATTTCTGATAGAATCTGAAAATTGTTTTTCCCTTTGGGGGGAGATATCTGAAGTTTGGATCAGGAGGGGGACAAGCAACAATGCATCATGTTGCAAGAGGAAGGGAGTAGACAGAAGTCAAGCTTCATTCTTACTGGTTTTTTCTATCTCAAGAATGCAGGAGGAAGAGAACGAAGGACCCAGGTGTCAATCTTGTTCCAGCAGCCAAGGAGAATATGGTGAGAACACAAAGTACTCTTCTGACTCTTGAGGACCTGGAAGGAGCTTCAGATGGCCAGCCCCTCCTTATTTCCATCTCCATCTTTTATTGTGCTGTGCCAGCTAATAACATAATGATCTATTCCCTCTTGAATCTACAATGGGAAAAACATAATCAAAGAATTACGAGGAGGAAAGCCATGGCTTGGAAGCAGGGGACTAAGGTCTAACCAAGAAGGCAGGAGACAGATCAAACTAATGTTTATTGGTGGTGTTGCTAGGTCATTAAGGCTATGGATAGCATAGCCTTAGAAAGATAGAGCTCCCCCTGAACATGCCAAGTTACCTGATTCTCTAATGATGCCAAATGTGGCTCTAGGTGCATGCCTTGGTGTGCTGGACCCCAAATGAAGACAGGTTAATGGTGTTCTTCTTGTTCCCTAATCACCTTTCTATAGGTCAGGGATATCCACAAGGTATACAACAGTTCAGATGATAGAATAGAATAGAGCTGGAAGGGACCTTGGAGGTCTTCTAGTCCAGCCCCTGCTCAAGCAGGAGAACCTATACCATGTCAGACAGGTGACTATCTAGCCTCTTCTTAAAAATCTCCAGTGATGGAGCGCCCATGATTTCTGGAGGCAAGCTGTTCCCACTGTTTGATTGTCCTCCTGTCAGGAAGTTTCTCCTTAATTCCAGGTTGCTTCTCTCTTTGATCAGTTTCCAACCATTGTTTCTCATCCTTCCCTCTGGTGCTCTGATGAATGTGACCCCCTCTTCCTTGTGGCAGCCTCTCAGATACTGGAATACTGCTATCATGTCTCCCCTATTTCTTCTACTCTTTAGACTAGCCAAACTCATGTCCCTCAGCCGTTCTTTACATGTTTTAGTCTCCAGGCCTTTGATCATCTTAGTTGCTCTTCTCTGAATTTTCCCCCCAAACTCTTAACATCTTTTTTGTGATATGGTGGCTGCAGTATTCCAGGTGTGGTCTTACTAGGGTTTTATAAAGCGGTACTAATACTTCGCGTGATCTTGATTCTATGCCTCTGTTTATACAACCCAGGATTGTATTAGCTTTTTTGGTTGCTGCTGCACACTGATGGCTCATAGTCAAGTGATCGTCCACTAGGACAGGGCTTTTCAACCTTTTCACCGATTGTACCACTTTTATATTCGAGTACCACCTAGCAAGGTGTCAAAAACTTGATGACCAAAAAAAAAAACCTGTTTGAAGTTGCAATTGCACTGAAATGACTTATGACCATTTTCACACTTATGACCATTGCAGCATGCCCAGGGTCATGTGATTTATATTTGGATGCTTGGCAACTGATTCATATTTATGATGGTCACAGTGTCCCAGGGTCATGTGATCCCCTTTTGCAACCTTTTGACAAGTAAAGTCAATGGCAGGGCTGCTGGTGGCCGTGCTAAGGCAGGACTTCCCTTCCTCCCTCCCTCCTTCCCTGCCTCCCTCTTTCTCATGCCCACCTCCTTCTGAAGGAAGAATTTGAACCCCCCCATATTTTTTCTCTTCCATATATTCATCAAGAAAAAGCCTCCAAAAACAGAAAAGACAAACTGCTGAGTGAACTAGCTTAAAAGGCACATTTCCCTTTAAGAATTAGCTACTGGCTAGAAAGGAAAGTAAGGAAGAAAAAAAAATGTAGTAAGTATTGGCTGCCGGCTAAGGCAGCCTCCCCAAATGGCTCCATTCATAAGTAAAGGAATGCTATAGGAAAAATCCATTCAGGAGAAAAATACTTCAAAATCCCTTGCAGCAAAACTTACAGCTAACAATAGCAGAGCAATAGAAGCTAACACGAGACATCAGCCAAATAGAAATTGCCAAACACTCCTTAAGAACACAAAGCCCACATTGCACAAATCCCAGAACTTCAAAGTCACAAAAGCACATAAGAATCTTTCCACTCTCCATCTCCTCCCTCTTTCTCATGGGGGAGGGTGAGCCAGAACTGAGCCTGGGCCCTTTGTCTCTCCCCAGCCACTGCAGCTCCAGAGGACTCTCTCACTGTAAGTCCTTGCCTGCACTGGCTCTTTCCCTCCCCCACTACACTTGGCTAGGCAGGGCTGCGTACCACCTGCCATTTGTTAATGTACCACAAGTGGTACGCGTACCACAGGTTGAAAAGCCCTGCACTAGGACTCCAAGGTCCCTCTCATAGTTACTGTTTTTAAGCCAGGTCTCGCCCAGTCTGTACTTGTACCTTTGATTTTTCCTGCCTAAATGTAAAACTTTGCTTTTCTCCACATTGAAACTCATTTTGTTGTATAGGGCCCATTGTTCAAGTTTGTCTAGATCTTTTTGGATCTTAGATATCCAAATCCAAAAAGAAGCGTGACGCTGCCCAGCCCCCAGTCTGCCCGGTTTCGGCAGGCAGCGGGGCGCTTTCCTCACAGCACTGAGAGGTTGAGCCGGGAGGTGCGAAGCTCGCCAGCTTTGCACCTTGGTCCCTGCTGAAACTGGGCAGGCTGGGGGCTAGGCAGCATTGCACTTCTCATCAGATTTGCGCCACCCAGCTCAGCTTTTGGCGCTGTGAGGAGAGCGCCCTGCTGCCTGCCGAAACTGGACAGTCTGGGGGCTGGGCAGCGTCACGCTTCTTTTTGGATTTGCGCGGCCCGGCTCAGCCTCTCGGCGCTGTGAGGAGAGTGCCCCGCTGCCTGCCGAAACCCCTTCCCTGGAGCCCATCAAGCCGGATATGTGAAGTAGGTGAGGGCCATTTGCTGTCCACTTCCAAGCGATGGTGCATTTCTTCATTCCTCACAAAGGGTGACACTTCCCCAGCATGCACCCAGGGGGCGGGGCTGACACGGCAGGGGCTGGTTCCTCGCTGCTTTCAGACGGCCTTGTGGAGCTAAGACTGAATACATTTCAGCATAGATGGCCACCACAAAATTGTACATTGGCTCCTGGCTGGCCTGGGCCAGGGCCAAGGCAGCGGGGGCCATTCCCTCACTGTTTCCAGGATGGCTTCACGGGCCACATGAAACCACTTCGCAGGCCGCATCCGGCCCCCGGGCCTTGTGTTTGACATGTCTGGTTTAGTCACTTTATCAAAGAATGAAATAAGATTGGTTTGGCATGATCTGTTTTTAACAAACCCATGCTGGCTACTGGTTATGACTTTGTTTGCTTCTAGTTGTTTGTAGTTTTATGATTATCTTTTCTAGGATCTTCCCAGGTATTGATGTTAAACTGATTGGTCTGTAGTATCCTGGGTACATTTTCCCCCTTTCTTGAAGATGGGAACCACATCAGTCCTTTCCCAATCCTCAGGTACTTCCCCAGTGCTCCAGGATTTATGAAAGATGTGGTGCAATGGTTCTGAGATAACATCTGCAACCTCTTTCAGAACTCTGGGATCTAATCTGTTAGGTCCTGGTGATTTATATTCGTCAAGGTTGGATAGGTGTTCTCTTACCATTCTCTTGCTTATTTTAATTTTTGTTTCTAGTATGTCTTTTGCAGTGGTTTTTTTGGTATGTTGGGCTATAGTTTCTTTTTGTGTGAAGACTGATGCAAAGTATGAGTTAAGCAGCTCTGCTTTCTCCCTTTTGCCTGTTATTTCCTTGCCATCTTCTCTTTAATGGGCCTACAGTTTCCTTGACTTTTTTCTTGTTAATATGTTGGGAGAAACTTTTTTTATTATCCTTGATTTCTGTTGCAAGTCTTTGTTTGTTCTGAGCCTTTGCTTTCCTGACTTCATCTTTACATGTTTTGGCTGTCTCTGATAATCCGCCTTAGTGCCCCTCTTTCCATTTTTTGCATTTGTCATTTTTGTCTTTCAGTTTGTCAGAGAGATCTTTGTGCAGCCATGCTGGTTTCTTCTTGAAATTCTTGTTTTTCTTTTTCAGTTGTATTGTGCTGGTCTGGGCTTTTATGATAGCATTTTTCAGGGTTTCCCACGCTTCTTGGGTTGTTTTCCTCTTTAGGATTTTCATCCATGGGATCTTTCCTGGATTCTCTCCGAGTTTGTTAAAGTCAGATCTTTTGAAGTTTAAGACACTGGTTGGATTGTTTTCTATTGCTAATGTTTTCATTATATTAAATTCCAGTATGATGTGGTCACTTTCACCCAAGGTTCCAGCAATTTCAATTCCTTCTATCACTTCTTCTCTATTTGTAAGAATTAAGTCCAGTCTAGCTTTATGTCTAATTCCCTCCTGCACCTTTTGGATGACAAAGTTGTCGGCTAGGTTGGTTAAGAATCTGTTTGATCTCCCGCTCACTGCAAAGTTTATCTCCCAATTGATATCTGGATAGTTGAAGTCTCCTATTACTACTGTGGTATGCTTCCTACATACATTTATTAATTGGTTGGCAAAGAGTTCATCTATTTCTTCTGATTGGTTGGGTGGTCTGTAATATACACCTATGGCAATGTCACTTTTTTTCTCTTTTATATTGACCCATATACATTCTGGAGAGATTTTATCTTTGATCATGTGCATTTCTGTAGATATGTAGTGTTCTCTTACATATAGTGCAACTCCCCTTCCTCTTTTTATAGACTTGTTTCTTTTGAACAATTTGTATCCATCCATCAGTCCATTCCATTCATCCCACCAGGTTTCTGTTATGCCAACTATGTCATACCCTCCCTCATGTACTATTGCTTCTAGTTTGCCCTGTTTGTTCCCCAAGCTTTGAGCATTTGTATATAAGCATTTAAGACTTTTATGCCTGTCCGTGGGTATGTTTCCTGCATCTCCTGATTGTTGTTTGAGTTTTTCTTTTTTTCTCATCACTGCCTAGCTCATTGTTTGATTTGTTTTCTTGGGATTTGTGATTGGTTTTGTGTTCTAGAGATTCTAGAGATTGGTCACCCTTCCCCCTCAGTTTTAGTTTAAAGCCTTCCTGATGAGTAGGGCCAGTCTTTTTCCAAGTACATTTTTGTCTGTTTTTGTGAGGTGCAGCCCATCCCTTGCCAAGAGTCCTTCGTGTAGGAAATGCAATCCATGATTCAGGAAACCAAAGTTTTCCTGGCAACACCAACCCTTTAGCCAATGGTTTATTTCTAAAATTCTTTTTCCCCTCAATGGGTGTTGGCCTTTCATTGAGAGTACTGATGAGAACACTACTTGTACTCCTAGCTTCTTAACTTTGTTGCTTAGTTGTTTGTAACCTCTCACTATTGTACTCAGGTTGTTTGTTGTGTCGTTCGTCCCAATGTGGAGGAGGAGGAAGGGGTAGTAATCTGTAGGCCTAATTATTTTGGTTAGGTTCTCAGACACATCTTTGATTTTTGCTCCAGGGAGACAACATACCTCCCTGGATTGTATGTCTGGTCTGCAGATGGATGATTCTGTTCCTTTGAGGATAGAATCTCCTATTACCAAAACTCACCTTCCTTTTTTGGGGGGTTGCAGTCTGGGATGCTTTTCTGTTTATCTCAGGTGTGTTTGTTGATGTGGCTTTTTTAGGGATATTTGAAGTTACTTTTTTAGGGATATTTGAAGTTGTTTCTTTGCTAGATGTCTGCATGCTTTCTTTGAGGGGGAAGTTGCGGGTCTGCGTGTTTCCATCTAAGGGGAGAAATTGATTGCTGTTTTAATGGGGCTGCTTCTGGTTGGGTAGGATTGGGCAGAAGGGGTTTGTTTGTTGTATGCTGTTTCTTTCGAGTATTGTGTTTCCTTCTGTGTGTGACATACCTCCATTTGTCTTCCTCCAAGGATTTATCAGTGGATCAAATCCTCTGGGAGTTATTTGTTCATTATTTGGTTCGGTTTGGGTGGAGCTTTCTTTCTTGATGTCTGTAATGATGTAATGGAAGCACTGCTATTTTTTATGTATCCTATGGACAATCCCACCATTGGCCTTTATATTTTTTTATAACTGCCTGGAATCCACCAAATGAGGAACTGGCAAGGGTTTGCACCAAATAAATAAACCAATGGAAAAGATGTGTCCATGTCTCTGTGTGCACATGCTGATGTTTTATTTAGACTCAGTTTAATCATACCTCCATTATGATAGACACCAACTCTCTGGCTGTGTTAGCATCATACATTTAAACCAGGACTGATAGTGGCCTAATAGACATATTCATGCAAGATATGAAGTGTAACTATGGTTGATTTTTACTAGGTTTTTATGTCTTATTTTTGTGTGTGAATGATTCATAAACTGAATCCCCCAAATGGCTTCATTTAGTAACATATTCACAAACATGCTGAATACACTTAGATTTTCTCCCTCCTTTTTTTAAAGGCCTGAGCTTTTTAAAAAACGAGGTTGTTTTTTTTCTAAGACTTCCATTTCCATTTAACTGTATTTTCCATTTGCCTAATGTTCAGCAGCTTGTTAGAAAGGGTGCTGGAACTGTTAAAAATGGCAAGTTATTCAGCCTTGTATTAAAGGGAAAAAACAGATATGATTAGAAGGGCTCCCATGTACAAAATGAAGTAGACCCGTCCTCTGCAATGGAAAAGATGAATTCTCTGTTGCTCAAGGGGACTGGAGCAAATCCAAGGAGTAGAAATTACAGGGAACGTTATTTATTATGAAACAGCTCTTCGAAGTAAGATTCATAACAAATCAAATTGGTCACAGAAAGCGATAGGCTATTTCTTATTGGAGTTACTTATACAGAGCCTGTCTGTCAGGATTGCTGTAGTTGTAGAGTATTAAGCATTGAAGATAAGATATAGAATTCAGGATTGAGCTTGAGTATCCTTCCAACTCTGTTGTAACATAGCGCCTACGGAAAATATTTATCCCTCTGTACCAGGAGCATAACATGACAGATTCCCACCAAGGAGACAAGGAATCTACTTTCTAGACTCTACGTTGCCAGTCCCTGCAGGGCAGCTGTATGGCTGTCGCTTCCTATATTTTTATTTTTTAAATTGACTTTTTGATTTAAAATCTACCTGACTGTGATTGATGCAGAGGGAGCTGGGATAGGCTTACTACCTCTTGGAAAGAAAAGGGGTAAAATATTAAACAATGGGATTGAGTTCCTAATGCAAGTCTATTTTTGTAGGTTTGCTAAGGACTTCATTTCTGTGCTGGGAATCAGATGACAGGGTTAATCCCAAACTCTTCCCCAGAGCCAGTTTGGTCTAATGGTTAAGATACCAAGCTAGAAACCAGGAGACTGCCAGTTCTAGTCCTGCCTTGCACATGAAAGCTGTCTGGGTGACTTTGGGCCAGTCACTTTCTCTCAGCCCAAATTCTCTCAAGGTTGTTGTGGGGGAAAATAGGAGGAAGGAATGTTAGATTTGTTTGCTGCCTTGAGTTAGTTTATAAAAAATAATATAGGTGGGATATAAATAAATACATGAATAAAATAATTGGATGGCCTAGTTAACTCAGGGTTGTGAAAAACTAAATTAAACTCACTCTAATCCTACAACTGACTGGATTTTTTCTACCCCATCCTATAACCAGTTAAATATGGGCAAACAGAGCCTATGTTGGGTTTGTTTATGTTGCCAAACCTGAATATGATTTGGCTTAGCATATATTATATGAATCCTATCTTTGTGGTTCACAAAGATCTGAAGTTTATGACTTTAGTGCAATGTGTGGATCAGGTCAGCTAAGCTAGAAGTCACACAAAAGAGACAAACCTTTGATTTAAATTCAGACAATTTATAGGAATATTTGTGCAACTGTTTAGATAGTTTTAGTCAGAAATACTGTACCATGTTATGTTTCATTTATTTATTAGATTTATATCCCACAGGTAATATATTCAGTGATTTCTACTTCCATTTACCCCAAAAAATACAACTCTGAAAGTGGTAGGCCCACCATTTTTGTGTGTGTGTAAAATAAAAGTGTGAATCCAAAAGAACCCCTGAATGGTCTTATTTTCTGTGCTTCCCAGAGCAGCTGGTTCAGTGGTGGGATTCAAATATGTGAACAATCAGTTCTCTCTGTGGATGCCACATCCGGAAGTCTATTCTGGCCTGGGCAACAAAAAATTAGCTACTGGTTCTGCCAAAGTGGTGCGAACTGGCTGAATCCCACCACTGAGCTGGTTCACCAGTATGAAAAAATCATGTTGGACATGGAGGGCTTTTGATTGGGCCCAGAAGATTCTTCTCATGTTTTGATTTTTGTGTGTGTGGAAGAAGAATAGATTAAATTGTAAACATTAACTAACCATTTTGCTTTCAGTTCTAGAAACTGAGAGTGAAGGGGTATCTTCCCTTTTTCTTGAATTGGAGCAACCTTGCCCACCTCCTCGAAAAACTTCGTGAGTATGACTTTGAAATGATAAGGAGTCAACATTAGAGGGAAAGAGGAATTATTTCAGAGGCAGGGGCTGGATTGCAGCAGTATCCCTTGTTCCTTCTGCTAGGAAGGGTATATTCCCTATCCTGCTGCAGTCCTTCAGAGCCCCTGAAGATTTATCATTGGTCTGTAAATTGTAATGTAATTTCCTGAGCAGCAACATTATCAAGAGAGCAATGTCTCAGTAAGACAGGATATTAGTAGAGATATTAAGATACTATAGTAGGACCTCATATTTCCTCCCAAGTCTTGAGAGGGAGCCTCTCTGAAAATTGCCACTGAATTCTAATTTTTAATGGGACACAAGAGAAAATTATTAAATACAGGTAATTTATGACTGTAATAGAGTCTGCTGATTACAATAAAAAATAGTGGTAGTTTTTAAGTGAAGCACTTGTGTGATTGCCTCTCTTCAACACTCACAATTCCTGTTTTTCCAGTTGCAAGTGTTAAGTGCCTCGGGGTGGGGCAGACTCTGGGAGGCCTGGTGCAGGCCCAAGTCCAAGCCCGCATGGCAGCACCTCTCCAGTTCACAAGTGGCCTGTTGCTGACCTCTGAAGGTCTCCCCCACCCTCAGGCACCCCGTGCCCCACTTCCCATCCTACTGGATCCCACAGTCTTGCCTTGGGCCTCCTCCCCCACTCCCACCCCAGTCACATCTCTGTCCACTTATCTTTTCTGAAGATCGCTTTTGGGAAGGAGAAGTAGCTGATACACCACATGGCCTTCCTATGTGGAGGCCTTATGGTGCTGTTCTGGAAGTGGGGGCCATTTTGGCAGTGACCACAACTCTTTGACTGAGGTTTCCAATATGCCTCTTAATCAAAACAGAGGCTATAGGTGAGCATGAAAAATAATATCCATACTTTACCATAATACTGTCCACTCCCCTAGATTTAGGAGGTAGGCTGGGGCAGGCAAAGTCCTATCCAGATCACTATCTTGTATCTTCAACGGCCAACTAGAGGCTTCTGAAAAAAGCACAAGCAGGCAATGAGAACAAGAGCTGCATTTCTATGTCAAATTGTCTCTGACATGGGAATGAGTCCTTCTGCTTTATCAGGAAGTACTTTCTCAGCTTCTCCTGAAGACAGAGGCCGGATCAAAAGAGATGACTCGGAAGCATAACACTCTGTACTATTAATGGGGCCTGAACATGCCCTTCAGCTGTCTTTCTCTCCACTTAGGCGTCAGTATCTGAAGAAGATCATTGCCGAATATGAAGCTTTGGACATGGAGATGCCTTGCATCCGCAAGTTTCCTCGGCCACCTGCTGCCCGACCCCTTTGTCTTTGCTTGGAGAACCCGGTTAGTCCTACTTCAGTGGGAGAAACAGACTCGGGGCCTTTTAAGTTGTCTGAGAAGAGCTGAGCTCTGAGAGATAAAATCAGTTGCTATTTAATTTTTTCCCATGTCCCAGAGAGAAGTTAGATATGGTGGCATTGTGAGAAATTCATCTTTTGTGGGCTGGCTGGGGCAGATTAATTTATTTTTTTAAAATAAGAGAAATCCCAGACAGGTGTCATTGTTGTGCACAGTTGCGCATGAGGCCTGAGAGGGACACATAGACCCACCCAGAAGTGCTGTAATTTCAAAAATGATCAATTTTTCCCCATTCACTTGTATACTCAGACTTAATTCATGGCAACTATTCACTTCCATAACATGTGTTTATGAAAGTATAATTAATTGTGATCATAATGTGCAACCATAATATCACATTCAATACTGTCTGAGGGTACATTAGGAACTCTGGCAGTTTCAGTGACAACCTATCTAGATAAGACTATATTAGGGCTCAGCTATACCAACAAGAGCTTTTACAAAGGACAACAAAATTTTTGGATATCTTGAGTTGTACACCCAGCAAATTTAATTCCTCAGAGTAAATAGAGAAGTTTGTTAGCTATTTATAATTCATTCATGGGCAATTTAGGCTTAACTTTGGATATTTTTCAATGCATTAATATAATAATATAGCAATAGTAGTAGCACTTACACTTATATACCTCTCCATAGTGGTACAGCACTCTCTGAGCGGTTTAAAAATGTCAGATTCTTCAATTTTACCGACCTTGGAAGGATGGAAGGCTGAGTCAATCATGAGCCAGGATGGAAGGCTGAGTGAACCACGAGGCAGCCTACCGGGATGAGGTGAAGCGGTTGTTCTTGTGGTGCGGAGACATTAATTTGGTTCTCAACACCACTAAGATCAAGGAGCTTATAGTAGATTATAGGAGGAATAGATCAGACATTCAGCCCCTGATCATCAGTGAAGACGTGTGGAGCGGGTGGCCAGCTTTAGGTTTCTGGGTGTTACCATAAAGAAAGACCTGACCTGGATTGCTCATGTTATAGCATTGGTTAAGAAGGCCCAGCAGAGATTACATTTCTTGAGACTTCTCAGGAAACAACAACTGAATGAAAAACTGCTGGTGACCTTCTACCGTTGCTCCATAGAGAGCATTCTAACCTATTGCATTTGTGTGTGCTTTGCCAACTGTACAGTAACAGATAGGAAAGCACTCCAGAGGGTCATTACCATTGCCCAGAGGATTATTGGCTGCCCTCTCCTCCTCCCTGGATGAACTGTACAGTTCCCACTATCTTAGGAAAGCTCAAAACATTCTTAAAGGCTCATCTCATCCCAGACATTCTTTTTTTGAACTATTACGATCTGGCAGATGTTACAGGATAATAAAAACAAAGACAAATAGGCTGAAAAATAGTTTTTATCCCAGAGCTGTAACCATATTAAATACTACTGTATAGTGCAACATTGAAGTGCAATATTAGGGGCAGCGCAATGGTGAAGAGAATGTTAAGGATGCATGTATATAATATGTTTTTACTTGTGGTTTTTACTTGTGTGTAGTGTGCACTGTGGACAGCACTTAATTTCGTTGTGAGATACACAATGACAATAAAGATATTTTATTGAACTCCTGGCTTTGGGCAAGTTAGCCTGCAATGCTGTATTTTAACCACTGTGCCACGACAGCTCATATCAGATATTTACTATGATATTAGTTGAGAGCTTGGCTGGTTTAGAAAAGAAAAAAGAGATGGGGTGGAAGAGGAGGAAGTAGACTTATTTGTGGGAAGAAGCCTGAACAACCCAAGTGGAGAAATCAGTGAAACTTACATATTCAAACATACAGGTAGTCCTCCATTTACAACCACATTTTTCATCATTTTTATTTATCAAATTTATTTGTTGCCCATTTCGTAGCAAACAACTCTGGGTGGCTTCCAGCATTCAAATATTAAAAATCTAATGAATAAATATCTTTAAAAGAATAAAAATAGAAATCCCAATCAAGGTATAGTTAAAAGATAGGGAGGAAAAAATAGGATGCATGGTGAATGGGGGGAGGTGGGATTGGCTCTTAATTTAACAACCACCTCCAATGTAATGTCCCCCCATTAGGGCCCCAGGTAATCTGGCAAAACCAGGTCCTCAGACTCTTACGGATGTACAGAAGGGGGGGGAGTCAATCTCACATCAGGAGATAAGATGCTCCATAGGCCAGGAGCCACAGCAATGAAGGCCCTTCCCTGCAGCCCACCAGCTGGAATTCTTTGAGCAATGGGGCCTGCAGCATGCTTCCTCTGATGATGTGGGGGAGTGGGCCAGCCCCAGTGGGGTTAGACAGTTCCTCAAGTAGCCTGGACCCATGCCATGCAGGGCTTTAAATATAATAACCAATACCTTAAATTGCATCCGGAAGCAGACTGGCAGCCAGTGCAATTTTCAGAGCAAGTGGTGCAATATGTCATCCTAGGGACCCGAAGAACTGTTTACGCTGCTGACTGCACAAGTTGAAACTTCCAAATATTCTTCAATGGTAGTCCCATATAGAGCACATTGCAGTAGTCCAGACATGAGATGACCAGGGCTTGAATGATTTAGCTCAGGGACTCCTGATCCAGGAAAGGCCACAACTGATGCACAAACCAAAGTTGTGGAAAGGCTGTCCTAGCCACGACTGCCAACTGCTCTTTGAGCAGGATTCGCGAGTCCAGGAGAACCCCCAAGTTGTGAACCGGGTCTGTCTGGATTAGTGCAACCTGAATCTTGAAACTCCGTGCATCCAAAGCCATTTGGTCTTGCCAGGGTTCAGTTGTAATCTATTGTCCCCCATCCTGGCCCTCACAGCCTCCAAGCACAGTGAGAGGATGGCAATGTCATCACTTGGATCACCAGGGGTGAATATATATATTGATGATACCTCAAGCCCCGGTGGTGAATGATCTCATCCAGTGACTTCATATAGATGTTAAAAAGGAGTAGACGCAGTGCCGAGCCCTATGACATGCCACAGAGGAGTGGCTGTGGGCTTAACCCCAGTCCCTATCAACATTGATTGGGACCAACCTTGGAGAAAAGAGCCAAACCAACACAAAACTGTGGCACCCAGCCTCAAACCCCGCAGCTGGTACAAAAGGATACCATGGTCAATGGTATCAAAAGCTGCTGAGAGATCAAGACGAGCAAGGATGGTTGCATTATCCCTACATCCCGCTCTTCCCAGAGATCTTCAACAAGTGTGACCAATGCTGTTTCTGTCCCACAACTGAATCATAAATCAGTGCAGTTGTAAAACACGTCATCATGTGACTGGACCCAATTTTATAATGTTTTTATCATGGTTGTTAAGTAAATCTGACTTCCTCAGCTGATTTTGCTTGTCAGAAGCCAGCTAGGAAGATCCACAAATCATGATCATATGACCGCAAGATGCTGACAGTCATGAATGTGAGCCAGTTGCCAATCATCCAATTGTGATCACTTGACAGCGGAAGTTGTGTGACAGTCATAACTTTGAGGATGGGTTGTAAGTTATTTTTTTTGAGGCTGTTGTAACTTCTAACCATTATTAAATGAATGGCTGTAAGTCAAAGACTACCTGTTGTATGTAATACAGAGGATGGTAAAGGGGTTTGCTATGTTTTCTGGAAATCCTGAGAGCAGTATTATAGTTTCACGATTGAAAAACACTAGCCATGATTCTGACTTAGCGATCTTGAGTGATCCCAATCTCTCAGTTTAACCTATCCTACAGGATGTTGTGAAGGAAAAAATGAGGGAATAGCAGAAAAACAGAACTCAGAGAACCAAGAAAGGTTAGAACTATAATACACAAGCCATAACAACTTAAAAGGCTCTTAGCAGGTGTGTCTGAAGGAGGGAGGAGGTGGACTCCAATGGTTGAGCATCCCTTCTGACTTTTAGCCTGAAAAGGAGATGAAGCATGCTGAAATCCTAACAGCCATAGAAGCTGTCATTCCCAATGCCTTTGAAGCAGGCCTCCTACGCAGCATCCAATTTGAAAACATCAATGTAATTTGTGGAACTGCTGGGCGGAAGAACAGGTTGGTATATCAACTACTCTATTCCCCATTCCTCTGGACTAAGGGAAGTCTATTTGACCACTCAGCTTTACTTGGCTAACTTGGCCCATGGCATCATTAAAAAACAAAACAAAACAAAAAACCTTAGTTGAGACAATGTGTAGTTTCCTTCACTGACCAGCAGTCTAATCAGTGTTTGTCATCTTTGATAACTTTAAGATGTCTGGACTTCAACTCCTTGAATTCTCCAACCAACATTCTGGCTGGAGAATTCTGAGAGTTGAAGTCCATACTTCTTAAAACTGCCAAGGTTAAGAAACACCAGCTAATCAAGGAAATCTGCCTGCTTGCCCGCCTGTCTCTCCCTCCCTCCCCCCCCCCTGTCTGTCTGTCTGTCTGTCTGTCTATCATATGTCATCCATCTCAAGTCTAGTGACTCTAGACAGCTAACAGTGCATAAAACCTGGGAGCTATCATTTGATTCCCTACTTCTTTAGTTCTGACTCTTATGAAACACACTAACGTTTAGGGTCCTGTTTTAGCTGTGTTTGCACAAATGTCTGTGCAGATTAGCAAAAGCTTGGGTGAATACATTCACAAAACATAGTAAGCTTGCTTAATTTTAGCCCTATTTTTTTTTTTTTTTTTAAAAATACTGCATTGTATGAAACCATGGTTTGGTTAATCTATAACCAAATATACTGTGCAAATTGGAAAAACAAGTTAATTCAGTAACAAAACTGGTATACTAACCCAGCCTTGTGTACTCGAGCAGTTATTTTAGTAAAATAAGTCTTGGCATATGTTCATTTTTGCTCCTTACAATTCAATTGAAGGCACAAGAGTTCAGGACACCATCTAGCTCAATGTTCTGCAAACTTGACAACTTTTAAGAGGTGTGGATTTCAACTCCCAGAATTCCCTGGATAGCACTGGAAATTTCTGAGAGTTGAAGTCCACACTTCTTAATGTTACTAAGTTTCAAAAATACTGATCTAGCAGATGAATAATGCATAATCTGGGACAGGCCAGGCCAATTACCATTTTTCTCAGTGTATTTATCAGTTTCCCTTTTCTGTTGCATTAATCATGCCAGTTGAATGGCAACTTTTGGATGGTTGGTATAAATTATGCAGCCCTGCCATAAAGAAAACTTCTGATCTAGATTCTAGGCAAAAGGCACAGGTCTCCAGGACATACAGTCTCTGTCTCCAGCAGGCAGCTCTTGGGAGGGGATGTAAAATTGTATACTATAAAAGCTGAATATTCAAACGAGAAACAGGCAGTTCTTCTGAAAAACCAGAGACCTGAGTGCTTTTGCTTAACTGGGGAAGTTAGCCTTCAACAATTTGGGAATTTTGTTTGGCTCTGTTTCCGAGAACAGCCATATCTACTTCAGACACACTCCATTTTGTTTGTCTCTGTGCCATTTATGCCATTGGCTCCTGCCATTTTTGCCTACTGCACTGGACCCCATGAAAGGGATCATTCTGAACTTGAGCCATGGGGTCCTGGGGAAAAAGCAGTGAAAACTTCCCCCATCATAATGAAACTTGATGAAACCATGTCAGTCAGCCGTCTCTCTTTTCTTGTCTTCCCATGTAGGTGGCTGATCACAGTATCAGATTTCCGAACTCGGAATCAACTCTTGTGTTCTGGATTAACCTTGGATGAAAACCATTTTGTGCTGCGACGCTGGGATAACCTGGTAATGGAGGATTATCGCATGCACCTTCGAAGGTCCTTAGCCCGTCAGCATCTGCTGGACACGCTCAGTGACTCCTGGGAGGCCAGCCATTTGGATGGCATCTGAACTCCAGGAAGG
This sequence comes from Azemiops feae, assembly GCA_023970755.1. Classification (NCBI taxonomy): domain Eukaryota; kingdom Metazoa; phylum Chordata; class Lepidosauria; order Squamata; family Viperidae; genus Azemiops; species Azemiops feae. The sequence goes on from JALGBA010000382.1 coordinate 623,247, forward strand.
ATATGAATCCAAAGCCAAGCAAAACATGATGATGATGTCCTGCTTGTGAATCTATCTAATCTTTCTTTCTTTCTTTAAGTTACCCTAATGCTTCCTCTGAATTTACATTCCTGGTTTTTATTCTTTGTCCTTCTAATCACACATTTGGAAAGAGGGTGCCCCCTAGAGGACCTCCGAAGTACATCTTTTCTGCTTTGAAGTAAGCAACCTTGGGAGGAACTGTCAACACTTTTGTGGGTGAAGTCTGCTGAAAGATTTATTTTCCAAAACGCTGTTACTACTTCCCAATGAAACTGAGGAGCAAGACAGTCCTTCTAATTGTGTGAAAAGCAGAAAAGTCTAAGTCAATGTTTCTCAACCATGTCAACTTAAGATGTGCGAACTTCAGCTCCCAGAATTCTGGGAGATGAAGTCCATGTATCCAAGTTATCAGGGTTGAGAAACACTGCTGTAGAAAGGCCATGCATTTGTGGCAACTGATTTCTTGCAGCTTAAATTTCCAATTGCTGCCAAGTTTGTGTTAGTCCACTTTCTTTTCTGTTATGAAAAATTTGTATAGATTGAAACCATCATTCCTTCATTTCTGTTTGATATAGTTTTTATTTATTTTTAATTTTTAAAAACCACGGAATCCTTTCATGCATGCAAACTGCTGGAAAAATTGAAACAGGTTATGTTTTCTCCCTCCCATTCACGCCTGGTGCCTGACCTATTCTGAGTAAATATTAACATCTGAAATATATCAGAGGACCCTCATCTGGTTAATTTCATAACCCCTTAATTTTAGAATCTTCATAGAAAGTTAGATTACTGAATGTTCTACTTTACAATTTACATATAGCTTCCCCAAGTAGTGTGTCCCCCCCCCCCCCAAACTCTCCTTATCCAGTTATATGGTTCAACTGTTACTGGGCAAGAAGTTCATGGCTGCAAGACAGGCAGCTAAATAATTTTATACACAAATGTAATCATAATGTTAATAATAGATTGCTTTAGGCAATCATTTTCTTATTTGAGAATAAGCACCATTTGGTTTTAGACAATAATAAATTACATTTTAAAGTAAAAATTACAACACAAGTGTCTTAACTGTACAACTGCTTACTATGTATAATAAATTTGAAATATTATAATAAACTATAGTCAATAATGATATGGATGTTGTATTGGCCTTTGCCATCCTGGTCATCTGCCATATTCTGAATCCCCCCTCCCCTCCCGCCATTAGCAATGGAGCCAAAAACTTCAACCTTGATGTCCACCTGCTTTGGAGTGCCCAGAGTTACATTCAGCATGGTATAATTAATGTCTATGGGAGCTATGGTTCAACCCATTTATATCTTTTACAGAGTTGTAACTGGGGAAATCAGAGTGAGCTGAAATGCTTGGCGCTGTGTTCTGCTGATTCTCTTCCAAAATGTTATTAAAAATAATGCTTTCCCACTGGAGTCATGATTGCATGTTCCCTCTATATCTTAAAAGCTATGCACTGGCTAACTGAAAGGGGGTGGCATCCGCTAACCTGGAAGAACTGGACAATGGAAATAGAATGTCCTCTCCTCCAAGCCTACTTTTTTGGCAATGGGATAGCACCCAAAAGTAGACAAATAATTAATGTACCAGGGCAGCAGGACACTTCTACTGCTCTTGGGATTCTTCCAAATGCTCTATTTTACTAGCTTTGTATTAGGCAGAAATAGTCCAAGGATCATACCAAAATCACCACAGGGCCGCACTGCGCCGAACTACTAGCTTACCTACTATAGGCATGTTGTCCATCTTACCAAGCTAGGTGATTCTTGTTGCTTGTCTTCTTGCTCCTGGGCTAAATTTCCGAGAGTCTGAAGAACAGTAATCTCCAGCCATGAACTCTTCTGTAGTGAAATTATCTGCATGGGATTCGCTATAAAAGATATTTCATTCACTGTTCCACCCAATCTTTTCTTCTGTATTCAAATTCAGTCTATATTATACTTCAGTATTTCTCATTCAGAACACTAGACAATTCCCAATGCTTAATGTGAAAAGGTTACTATAGGTAGTCTTGACTTACAACCATTTGTTTAGTGACCAAAGTTGCAGTGGCACTGAAAAAAGTGACTTACGACTGTTTTTCACACATACAACTGTTGCAGCATCCCGCATAGGCATATGATCAAAATTAGACACTTGGGACCAGGCATGTATTTATGACAATTGCAGTATCCCAGAATCATTAAATCACTTTTTCAAATCTTCTGAAAGCGAAGTCAATGGGGAAGCCAGATTCACTTAACAATCGTGTTATTAACTTACCAACTGCGGTGATTTTCTTAACAACTGTGGCAAGAAAGGTCATAAAATGGGGCAAAAGTCACTTAATAACCATCTTGCTTAGCAATGAAAATTTTGGGCTCAGTTGTAGTTGTAAGTCAAGGACTACCTGCACATCTAATGATTTCCAATGTTGATAAGGGACATTACTAATGGGTGTGGTGGAGACTTTGGACAAGGAAATCTGCCAAGGGTTGATAAAGCCTTTTGATAGAACTGGCCTACCAGATAATCTCATCCTAGTCAAAGCATTTGGGGAAGGAACTCTAAGCTCTGCAATCTAATCATTGGGTTCCTTAACAAGTGTTCTTTGAGTAATGGTCTGATCATATATGCTGCCTGGTGCCTAAACAGGCCATTGGGAGATCTTTCGAGCCCCCTAAGTCAGGCATAGGCAAGTTTCTGGCACAAAGGAGCTTATTTGTTCCTAGTAGAACCCAGAGGTCCAGTAATTTGGTGTAAAATACTGGCATGGCAACAGAACCAATTACCAACTTCACTAGACAAGCTACAATGATTTGTAGTATGATTTGTATTGAAATTCATCTCAATTGTGAAGAACTACTTAACTGAAGGAAAAGAAAGCCCACCCCACCCCCTTTGCTTGTTCTGATTCAACAGTTCTAAGCTGAATGTTCCCGTCCGTCTGTTGCAAATAATCCAGGACATCCAAGATTTATCTTCTACCAATTTAGGGATGGGTTCATATTTAAGAATAGCCTGGATAAATTGGCCACTGGTTGCTTTTCCCCTACACTGACCTATCAGTACCAAAAACCATAAAGTGCTTCTTCCAATTTTCTGCAATGGTCTGTAGTGATCCCAACTCAGAAAAGCATGGTGGGAAATAGAAAATTATGGCTGCAAGCCAGGAACCAGAGCCAAAAACATCAGGGCAAGTGAACCCTGTGAGTCATTGAAGAGAATGTGGGATAGTATAAAGCTCAGCGTACAGCAAATCATTTGCTTCTTATCCCCATCACCAGGGACCTGGTCTGCGTCTTCTATCCCCTTCCCCTCCACTCAAAGACAGAATTATATTCTCCAGCCAGAATTTGGGGATCCTGGATTTTAATGATTTTCTCATTTTCCCCCAAATTGCACAGTAATTTGTGTCCCCCACTTGGTTAGCACTAAATTTTAAGTTGTGTTTTTAGGCAGGGTTGTCTATGGGCAGTGGGTGGGGTGGTGTTATTTCAAAAAAGTCAAAATAATGGCCATATCCATGCAATCAGAACCCCTCCCCCCCTTTTCTTTTACAGATGTGTAAAAAGGTCAGGGCATTGATCACGTATGGCTATCATTTTGACTTTGCTTTTTACTCCCCTGCAAACAGGCCTGCAAGGTTGAAGAGAGAGAGAGAGAGAATAACTCTACCTCTTTTTTCATGAGTGAGAGAAAACCCATCTTTGAACAAGAGGAATTCTATCAAGATACCTAGCTTTTGAGAAAGTTTACAATATGGCTTTGTTAAATAAGGTGAGTTTTGCTTTTAAGTCCAGTATTAGTGCTGCTACTGAACTAAGCTGGTGAATGAGTTGCCAGCACTAAAAGAAGTGGAATACAGTGCAAAGGGTGGGCAAAACTAACCCCACTGCTCCTCTTCTTCACTAGAGCATTCAGAAGCTATAACCGAACTACTAGGAGAACCAGTTAGCAAAACTCTGCCATGGTCTCCCCCAAATTCCCAATTCAGGGCATTGCTTTTTATCTCTGCCTGGTTTTCTGTGTTACTGTTCCAAGTATCAGTAGTGAAGAACATTGCAAATAGTAGTTGGTTATAGCCAAGGGTCTTCCTCTTCTCTCAAAACACACATTAATGGATGCAAAGACACCTACAGAGAACCTCTGTATCCCATAGAGTTTATATTTGCAAATAAAACCAGTAAATTACATTAATTGCTCTGCAGAGGCATTGAAGGCAGAGACAGGACCTCCAGCCCAGGATAACGGATTTGGTAGAGGAAGGTTTAAAGGAAGTTCTGTGTTTGTGTGTGTGTGTGTGAGAGAGAGGGGGGGAGGGAAGGAGGGAGAGGGAGGGAGAGGGAGAGAGAAAGAGAGAACATGTGAGGCAGATCTGCCTGAATGCCATAAGGTAATCTTAGGCAGCACAGGATTAAATACATTCATTTCAAAAGATTCTGCCCACAGCATGAGGTACAGTTCCTTTGGGGGTAGGGGGTACCAAAGAGGAAAAAGGTCTAGGAATCCTAGATTCAAGAGATAGAATGAAGGTGGCACAAAATGCCAGTTTTCCCAGGGTAGGTGGAATTAAGTCAAAACAAACATCAAATGCCAACCCAAGCTAGATTCTAAAGTATGAATCTAGTACCTCCGTGCTCTAGGTGATGGAGGAGCCAAGAGAAGCATCTAACAGGACAGGAACCCATCCTCCCAGCATAGGAAGAAGGGTGAATAGATTCAATGGAGATGAGGAAACTTTAGAATAGGTGTTGGCCATAGATGCCCCCTCAGAACCATTTTTGTAGCTTCCAGACTTGGGAATCGAGCTGAACCTTGCAAAGTAGAGCCCAGCAGAAATCTCAAGTATGCGGTGGAATTGGAAGACAACCCTCTGCACTCAGAGCCAAAATAGGTTCTTATCCCAGTGTTCTTGTAGGTTGAAGTTGAATCATTGACTCTGGATTATGTGGCCTCTCCCCAGTAATAACAAAAAAATGAAGATGTGTTTGTATATATGTGTATATATATATATATATATACATAACACAAACACACACACACACACATATATATTTGCATGTGTGTGGGGATGGATTGTATGTTGGAGAAATCTATTATACATTACACCTGGATGCTACAGGGCCAGGTGCAGACTTGTGGGAAGGAGAATGATCACCTTGGACATTTACAGGAGAAGATTAAGAAAGATAGAGGGGAACGAACCGACTCTCTTCTCCACAGCCTCTGTCTCCACCCAGCAATCACAATAACATTCAAAACACAACCCTGTCAAATGCAGGCATTACCACCACTCCCACCCCCACCCCCATTCCCAATAATCATCCCAGGGAATGGATCCCTGAACCACAAAGTCAACACCACATACTTCATTTCAATACATTAAGGCAAAAGGACTCAATGCTGTAGTTCTCAATGCTTCTAGGACCAGTCCAACAGCCCCTTCTTCACCCCATCTCAGAGAACCAGAAGTCCTGCCACCCCGCTCCACCCACAGCAAAACACAAATAACATTTGGAGGAAATAAAAATTTCCTAGGCAGTTCCTTAACCAACTTTTTCAATGTGGGAGGCCTCATTTGGTATTCGCACGAGGACTAGAATCCTGACTAGTAGTGACATCCTCTATTTTGTCTTAATGAAATAGTCAGACTTTTCAAAATCTGGGGAAGCTTGTCCTGTCCCTCTAAAGAAACCCCATCTCCCACTTTCAAGAATACCTCATGTTTTAAGCTACTGCCCCCATTAAGAACACATCCCACAGTATGGGAGATGAGAGACATCTTTTATGAAGTTCCACTGATTCTAGAGAAAAAAACCCTGGAAACTGTGGTGAACTTGGAATGAAGGGAGCAATGTTCTTAGTCTTTGCCCAAAGATGCTCGTATGGAAGCCACAAATAAGCTGGGCCTGTAATTCTTTCTGTCCTTTTTAGGCAGTGCAGAAAATTCCTCATTTCCCCAAGAAGAGAAGAATGGCTACTTCATCCTTCTAAAACAGGAGTCCTCTGATCCCAAGTTTAGCCCATTCAACCCCCATTCACATACTCCAGAGTAGATGCCTTTTTCTAGCTTCTCCCCATCTTTAAAATTCTTCACTAGACATCTATTCCCCTACATTACCCAGCATTCATTTTCCTACAAAACCACACGCTCCACATTTCCAGCTACCAGCTTTTCCACGGATCGGAGTTTGACCCATCCTCAGATTCTTCATCCCTTCCCCACTCTTAGCAAACCCAAGAACCTTGCCCCCAAACCATCACCCCATAATTCCATGCTTTTCAAAGTATAACTCTCTTTCCCAGAGCTGAACTGTGAGCCCATGAGGGCTGCCCATGCAAGAAGCTGAGAACAGCAGCATAGACTCCTTGCCTGAAGCTGAAGAGACCAGTGCTTTCCTGTCTCTCAGTAACATCGTTTATGGAAGACATTCTAAAATTTGTTTCGTTTTGCTCCCTCAGTGGGGCCTGTGAATGAGAAGGGCCGGTGCGACCAGTCCGACAAGACAAGAGCCCTTTACTTTTGAGAAGAGTAAGAAAAGATGGCCGCATAAAGGTGCAATGCCGGCAGCACGTCATTAGCCACACAGTGGGGGCGGGGGGGGGGGAGAGGGAGCTATCACCACATGGCACTAAAGTGTGGCATCAGTGGCTGCTGGACTGTGGAGGGGCAGGCAACCATATGCCTGAACCCAAGCGATGAGGCCACGATATGGAGCTGTGGCTTTTGGAGGCACAATAGAAATAGCCACATGGCATGTTCAAAATGTGGCAGCAAAAGGGTGACCCACAGGAGGTGCACGTGGGTGGGACAGTGATGTGGCAAGAGGCATCCTGAGAGGGAGGCACAAAGAGTTACAGGGCAGTACCCTGGCATCAGAAGGGTTAACCCAGCCATGCAAATTGGTTGATACCTCCACTCAAAATATCCTGCAGACCAGTCCAACATCACTCAGTATTGTTGGTATATCTTTGCCTAAATAAGACACGGCCATTATTTTGTCGGTATGAGTTTCACCCCTTTCATCTTGTCTCATATCAACATGGTGGCTGACTCCTTCCCACCTCATTCCACGATCTAGCTATTCCTATCGGTGGTTTCTAGTCTTTCTAGGGATTTCTGCCACCCCTTTACATACATTTGAGGCCTTCAGAGTCCAGACCCAGCCTCCTTCTCCTTTTTAGGCTGCAGGGAGCCACACAGTATCTCAGAAAAATTGCTCATGTAGATTTCGTGATCCTGTATTTTCCCAAGCTAGGCACAGGGCAAGAGTGCTTGCTGAAAACAGGCGCTTCCTCCTGGAGATACAAGCACTTGCAACCTTGGCTGCACTTTTTGAGCATCATCCTTGCCCTGCATTTTCCAACAAGGGCCACAAGTTCCCCTTGTTTAATAAAAGCAAAGCCGAAACTTTTAAGGTTTGGTGAATATCCTGGCTGCCCATGTAAAAGTTTATTTGCAGAGGGGGCCTACCACAAGTTGGATTTTTTTTTTTTTTTTTTTGCATGCCTGGGTTAATTGTGTGATCATGAACAGAAAAGGGTACATTGCTGGTCTCAACAGGTGTCAGATGTGCAAGTTACCCAACATCATGGAAATGGGTATGTGCCAAGATCCCCGTTACACAAATATGGCGTGGCTACGCCATGTTCTTAATGATGGTGGAAAGAGGACTTTGCTATCTGACACAAAATGTTTTCAAGGAGCAAGAATAGGCCAGCTACATGGCCCAAATGTGCCAGGGTAGTGGTAGTGGCAGCTAGTGGTAGAGTCACAGCATTGGTGAGGTGCTGAAATGGGGCTGCCACAAGGCCTACAGCCATGGAATGAGTCCTGCAGACTTCTCCATAGCTCACAATCTCTGGTATAAAGATTGGGAAGGTAAGCAAGTGAAGAGGTACACCTGCTCCCACTCAGCAACCTACTAAGGATCCCAGCAAAGAGCAGGAGCAAGAACTCTCTTTATCTGAATCGTATCTTGCAAAAAAGCTGCCCATTGCTAGGGTCTGGCACTGTCTCTCTGTGTATGGGGGGGACAATTTATGGAACATCGTCCCCCCCATACATTGGAGTCTTTTTCTTTGGCAGCTCAGCATATGGGAGGGGGAAGGAATACTCCAACCACAGCACAGATGTGGTCAATATCTAAGATTCCCGCCCCACTCCCACTCCAAGTTTGGGCTGGTAGTAGGAAAACATGATAATACGGAAGGAGACCAGAATGGGAGAATTTATCCCTATCCTACATTCTGCCCCTTTCCGGCTTCTTTTGTCTTTGCTACAATCTGGAGCTAGAATGTTGCCACAGATACTCCATAGGTAGAAGAACATAAGAGATGTCCCGCTTCAAACTTTGTTGGGGAAATACTCAAATGCACATCTCCGTATTTGGAAGTACAGAAATATGAGTCATGTGCAAATGAAAGCGATTCTGAAATGAAAGTAATATGAAGCCTGTTGCTGAACCTGAGAATGCAAGGAGTGGAGCAAGAGCACAAGAGCATGGAAGTACAACATGCATGGACCAAATCACAAGATATATGAAGGAACAGTATTTGCATACTGCTATGGTCAGGATTGTCTGTACTCTGTGGTAGAAAGAGATGGGGCAAGGAAGAGCCATTTATTCAGCTCAATATTATGCACTCTGAGTGTCCTAGGTTTGTTCATTAATGAGCCCTACAACACACAAGCATCAAATACAATCAAGTTTCCTAAGGATATAGACTTGAGATTCAAGTGGTCTCTATGAAAAATACTAAATCATATTAACAGGAAGTGATTGGTAGTGTCTGAGATTATTATAGGCAAACCAACACCTTTGATTAGTGATCACCACACCAAGTATCAAGAAATGCAGACTACATTCTATCTTTATATTGTAGTGAAGATCTAGGATGCTGTCCTTCAACTGAAACATAGCTAGGTCTACATGCAGGTCATTTAAATGCACATTTTATGGGAACCAGCCCACCTGCTTTGGCCCCACTATAAGATTAAGCCACACACAATCCATTGCTTAAGTCGGTTGTCTAATTGGAATCAATTATTACAATGAAAATAATTTCACAAGGTTTTGGCCATATTAGCAGAGGAATGTGCCATTTCCTTTTATGTAGCGTTTACCCACAAACTTTTTCGTAGGCTCAACACATTCAATCTCTTCCCAACAGGATCAGAACACAAAGGACCATCCCACCCATTTGAAGTGTCTTGCAATATTCCTGTTTATGGAATATTAACATGTTCTGTTTCCTGACTGCTCTTTTTATCCTACTGAAATAACTTGGGACAGGTGCACCATAGGGAATATCCCATGCTAGTGTTGCTCAGATCCATCCTTCATAATAATGCTGGCATCAGTCCCTACAATACTGTCAATTCTAAACAACCTTAGCTACTGAATTTCATTAGTGCTGATGTAGGGTACAGCCTCTCAAAAAGGACAAATCCACTTTGTCAACGTAGCGATAGCCTTGATTTATAGACAGTGCATGCCCAGCATACAAGAGCTATACTCTTATTCTTAGGTTTAGTACTATCAAAAATGTTTTCTGTCTTCCTAAAAAGGTCATATGCAATGGGAGTCAGAACTGTGCGACCATGGAGTATAAGACGTGCCATGGATTAGAGTCACAGCACTGTGCCTACTTTGAACAAGTATATCATCTTATGTTAAGTCAAGCTTGATTCTTGGTGACTTCATGGACATTGTCTATGCCATTTTCTTGGCAACAGTAGCATTGTGACATTGTTTTCTTCTGGGATGGGTGATGTCCTAGTGTAGCCTACTACCTTGGTATCTCCCGAAGGAGCCCCATCTATGTACTAATGTGCCTTATCTTCCTACTCCAAAGTCAGCCAGGTGTTGTTATTAAGGCTCATAATCCCGCATCCATTCTCTATTTCCATTGAAAATTCAGAAAGCAAGTTTCTAGCAGTTAATAATTACAGTATTTATCAAAAAAAGAAGACATTAAATTTAAGACATTCTTCCTGAACGAAAGGTAGGTAGGTAGGTAGATGGAGAGGGGGAGGGACAGAGAAAATCCTGTGCAATGCCCATCTTCCCCATCTTGTCAATCTAGGCTGTTCTCCCTATCCACCAATAAATGCATGCATATGACAAATTTGTATATGCACATGCATGTATGACTGTAGAGATTATATAAATATCTGCAGAAGCCACACCCCCAAAATGGCCAGGACAGGACACAACACTGTTAACTTACACTCAATCTGCATAAACCAACTATTTTCACACAGAAACACAGATTCCCTTTCCTTCTTCCAGCAGAAAGTCAAAATGAAAATAACAGTAACACAGAAGAGGATAAGAATAAATTTGATGGAGAAGGCAAAAGAGGAAGAGGTAACTGAACCAGAAAAAGGTGAAAAGAGAAAAGTAGGAACAAAAGCAATTGGAAATAAGGCAATGAGATAATTGAACAGAGATGAAAAAAGAGAAAAGCCCAATTTTGGCATCACAAATAAGGTTGAAGCTCACCCAATGAAAACAAGTGTTGGCTTATCTTCCAAGGCACCCAAGCTTTTCAATAGCTATTTCTAAAAATTCTGCTTAGCTAATATTAAGAGCCCATTCCAATTCACGGGTAATTATTGGGAGGAGGAACCCAATATTCCTATCAGGTAAGTATGGCACTTGAATGATCTGAGGTTCTCCCTAGAGAATGTTTTGCAAAGTAAGGAAATATATGCAAATTTCAGTTTCTTGTAGCAGGTCTTTTTCTTTTCAACAGCAGAGTACTTAACAATCCTGGTAATTGTGGAGATGTACAGAGCAAGCTGTTACATGGTTGAATGAATTGATGTGTAAATAGCAGTTGCTACATAAGGACCATCAGCAACAACAGAAAGGATGAGGGATGGGGGCAGGTAGAAGCTGTTGCACTAATGAATGGCTAGTACCAATCATCTGATTGGCAAAGCTGGTGGCTATACTGATGGAGAATGAAGAGCAAATGTATGTGTACAACTATAGACACACACATACATCTGGGAAGTGATGATACACGGGTTAAGTGTTCATACACTCATGTGGGTGCTGTTGGGCTGGATATATGAAATGGGTAAATTGCTACATGGCAATGCAACAGAGAAAAGTGCACACCCATGTGGGTGCCCAGGCAGGCTTTGGTGAGCTTCTCCAAGATCCCCCACTCTACCCTCACCCCCACAGGGTCTCTCTTCACCGCTTCCCCTGTGCCCGGCCCCGCAACTGCAACCCCTCCACCTCTTTGTTCTCCCCATGGTGGAGGTCCATTGTACATTCAGGCAAGAGGCTCCCCGGGGCAGGGCAGTTTCCCCCATCACCTCTCCAGAAAGAACTTGAGGGCACGGGCGATGTTCATGCGATGCCCAACTCGCGTCACGCCCAGGTCAATGAAATCTTCTTTAGTGAGAGAAGGCAGGTGAGATCCATCGATTTCGTTGTCCAGGAATCGATCACGGTGTTCCCCCAGCTTCAGGTACTCCAGCCAGTCAGCCACATCGTATTTAGTCCAGAAAGGCAGCGGCTTGGAGCCAAACGGCTTGTCCGTGACTGGAGGCAGAAAGTGGGTTGGGGACAGAGAACGGCTGCCTGAAGGAAAGCTGGGGAAGGGATGTTCACCCCCAGAAGTGGGTGAACCACGGAGGTCAAAGACGCCAGTATAGATGGGCACAGAAGGCAGGATGGGAAGAGAGGAAGGCCTTGGGGTGGGGCTAATCTTGTGCTCACTGGGCAGGGCAGCTGGACTCGGGGCCCGTCGCAGGGCAGGACGGATGTCGAAGTCCACACTTTTGGGATGCTTGCCCTGGGGGGACTTAGGCCAGTTGTGGAAAAGGCTGCTTACAGGCTTGGAGGAAATCAGTGATGGGGACGTGTCATCTGGGAGCCTGCAGGGAAAGAAGACGAGGAAGGTGAGATGGTTATCATCTACCAAGTTCCCTGTTGGAAGAGAATTAACTAGGAATTCTTAGTCTAGCAGGTGCTTCCAATTAATTTATTTCGATGATCTTTTACTAACATATTTCTCCAAGGTACAGACTTCAGGTTATAGTAGACATAATGTTTCAATGCATTAATACTCAGTAACAGTAATAGATCCATTAATATTAATATTTATATTATCTCAAAGATGGGGCACTCAGTTCCAATGTTGGAATTATTACTGAAGAAATCTCAATTGAGTGTTAGTGGTTAGGAATACTAGGAATCAAATTCCAACACACCCGAAGGATGCCATTATGAAGGAAACCCTTCCTTGTTGCTAACTTGGGAGAAATCTGTGGGAAAATCAGGAATAAGTTGCAGATACACAGCATTGCTGGAAAAAAAAAAGTAAGATGATCATATATTGCTGGAATAAGTGCTTTATAGTCCTTGATGGATTAAGGAATACCATTACAATGGAAAAAGAATTCACTGAGGCAAGAAACTCATATGAAGCATGCCTCAACTGTGATACAGGAAATAATATGATATTGGAGGAACTTCATTGTATTTTCCCAGCACTGATGTGATTGTGGATGAATGAAATAATGGAGCAAATGAAATGTTATAATTGTGTTGAATGGAAAGATGCTACAGATCCCCAGTGCCCACATCAATCATGTGCGTTGATAGGTGTATGCATGCATGCAGAAACTACAGCAGTGTTTCTCAACCTTGACAGCTTTCAGATATGTGGACTTCAACTCTTAGAATTCTCAAGCCAGCTATGTTAGCCAGGGAATCCTGGGAGTTGAAGTCCAGACATCTGAAAGCTGCCATAGTTGAGAAAAACTGACCTACAGCATAACAGCATCTACTTTAAATGAGCAGAAAAAAGTTACAAGCAGCTTTAATAACAACAGAGATGAACCAGGGGTAGGAAATTCCATGATACAAAAGGGCAAAGATGTCAGGACAAGTCCATAATCAGCATGTAAGTGATAGAAAAACTGCTTACTGGTTCTCTTCCATTACCCATTCCTTTTCTTAAAAAACCCAAAAGGTGAAGAACTTGACCATCCAAAATGCACTAGGATTTATGAATCTGAGGCTGTGCAGGCAAGACCAAAAGCCTGTTATCTTCTATCAGTCTAGGACAGCAACGGTTATCATCCTTCCTTGGAAATTGGGGGCAATATATTAGGTACCACCAGGTTGGGCTACGGCTTTCTTCCTAGGAATCCTTCAACTGAAACAGCTTATTAGTCTTCCCCTAAGCTTTAGCTTCAGTTCAGAAAAGAGTTGATAATTTTTTTAAAAAAATATTTTTTCCTAAAATCCATTTGGGGTAGTTAAGGACTTTTCCTTTTGTGTTCATGCACAATACAATTCCCCCCCCCCTCGGCTCTCCCAACTGTTAGGTTGACTGAAATTACAGAAGTATCTCTAATTCTCCTCCCCCCCCCCTTCCCCTGGACTATTGGGCTGACTGAGCAGTCCAAATAAAGAGGAAGACGAAAGTAAAATATCTTGCGTGAAACACGGAGTTGGGTCTGATGGTAATACATGGCCCACTTCAGACCTGGAATTGATGGGAATACACTTTAGAATGTGGTCTAATTCTTTGCAATGCAAGTTTCATGGCAAGCAAAAAAAAAAAAAAAAAAAAAAAGATTCAGCAGGCACATGTGGTGGAATGGAGTTCAGTTAACTTGTGAAATTCACTAGTGCAATGGATATCTATTTGGACTGCCTTAAAGTGTATTAAGACAAATCCCTGAAGTCTAAGTTTAGCAAAGGCTAGGAGTCACACTGGTTAAACAGCACTAAATATTGACTACTGGGAAACAGAAGTGGGGAGCGATAGTATCCTCATATCCTATCTAACAGCGTTTCCCAATCTTGGCAATTTTAAGATAGGTGGATTTCCGGAATTTTGGGAGTTGAACTTGAATTTCACACCTTAACCAAACTCCATTCCACCAGCTGGGCTGAATAGATTTTTGCTTTTACAAGATAATATTTCTCCCAAACAAATGTGAAAACTGCTACACTGGAAATCATCTTCTGACACAGACTTTCCGTTCCAAATGGGAAATCTCACCGCTACTGACACATGCATGCAAATATTTGTTAGCACACTGCCCACATATCTTCTGATTCACTACAGCTAATGCAGCTATGTATACAACTGATTAGGATTGCAATATATTGTCTAAGTTGCATATACACAGAAAACAGAGGTAATTTGTGAGACAATGGATTACTTTCAGTTTTGGTGCCCAAGAAGCTGCAGGTTCTGGCATACCTGACCAGTCTTTCAAGAAACCACGAATTTGGAAAAAAGCTTTGCACATTATCAAGGACTTCCAGTATCAGGCATAATAAGCTTGCTCCTTTCACTAATGTAAATGACTGAACCATGGAATTAATTATACCTTTTTAAAGGTATACACATACAAAAATGAATTCTGCTTAACTGCCAAGATACCTGGTATATTTGTTTATATCTAGAGTCATTTATCCCACATACCTAGAGTTTTTAAGGGTATGCCACAGAGTTTGTGTCTTCATTATCTGTAGATTGTTAGCACATTGCAAATTTTAAAACTTAACATTTGGGGGAAATCCTTGATTATTGTCAGTCAGAAGGCACCTTTGCCTAAATATGTCTACGTGCAGACAATAAAAAAAGCTGCAACCACATACATATAGGGGAACTTTATAAATACATACATGCATTTGTAATCAAGCCATTTTGTGCTTGATTGTGCACATAATGGCCATGTGTGCCTAAGAACTCAAAATCTATTCTGCCTGTGCATAAGAGCAATCAGAGGAATGCACAAAATGTTCAGCATGTGCACATAACTGTAAGCCAGAGTTGTACAGCAAACATATGTACAAGGTACCATAAATACGCATTGCTATTTGGATATGAAGTATGAATTGCTTTGTATGTGGCACAACCTTGCCTTGTGCTGCTAGCATTTCAAATGATGTAATGGTAGTCAAAAAAAGCAAACAGAAAACAACAGAAATCATAACCAAGCAAGCACTGACGGGAGAATGAGAAAAGGAGACAAACCCAACTGAAACACGAGATGCAGCATGCACGGAGCTGGCTTCCTGCTTCCTGTTCCTCCTCCTCCTGTTCCAGTCGACTAATACCTTTGCCTCTGCAGGGAGCTGGGTCTCTCGGAACCAAAGGGAGCCGCAGCATCAGGTGGTCGTGACCACGACACCCCGCCCATCTGCTGCAGCTTGGTGCTCAGCTCACTAATGATGCTAGCTTTCACGGTGGACATGGGCGATGCCTTAGGCTCTTCCCACGGCAGTGAAGATTTCTGCGGCAACTCTTTGCCAGGCTCAACAGCTGCTGGCTGCTGGTGGTATGGAGGAGCAGGTGTGAGGGCAAACATGTTTTCAGTACATGCCGAAACTGAGATGGTGGAGCTAGTAGGAGTAGCCACTGGCAAGCGGCCTGGAAATGGCCGGGAGCGTAGTTTGGTCTGCAGTGGACTCTTGTCTATGCTGCCACCACCACCACCTACTCCACTACCACTGCTGCTGCTGCTCCCCCCAAAAGCCTGACCATCCAAGTAGGTGATGTAGGTGTCCAAGAGTTCTGTGCCCTCCCCAGACATGCTGGACAGCGTTGAGACGCTGCTGATAGTCTCTAAGTGATGATCACTGCTACTTCGACTGTCCACCTCCTCAATTCCCGAGTCGGTTACTGCTTCAGATGCTTCTGCTGCAGGAATGGCAATGGATGAGACCACAGAAGAAAAGTTGACATGAGGAGATTCCTTGGTTTCTGCTGTACCAGCTTGGGTCAAGGTGGCCACCTCGCTGTCATAGGAAGTCAGGCTGGATGCTGTAGAATCTAAGGTGGCAGGGGCAGGTGGAACGGCTGAAGGGGCTACTGCTGAGGGCAGTTCACCAGCAGCTTTGGGGGGAGATTCAGGTTTATCAAAGCTATTGGAGAACTCAAGGGGTGGAGGAAGTGGTTCTGTGAAGACAAATTCATCATCCACATCAATGGAAGGGGCAGGTGGGGGCAGCACCAACAGCGGGAGTCCATTCTCTTCTGCCGCTCGCTCCATTGGGGGAGCAGCCACCTCAACTTTCCCACTCTCCTGGCTGCTCTCCTCCTCCTCCTCCTCCTCCTCCTCCTCTGCTGGGCGGCAGTTCTCCATGAAGCGCACATGTAGCTCCAGCTTCTCTCCTTCTTCAGGCCTTTTTTCCCAAGGAGTTGCTCTAGCTGAGGTTGGATGGGGCTGTTGCTCAGGTTGGGGGCCCTCCTGCTCCTTCCGGGGTGATGCAGGCCGCTGATGATGAGTCTGCTGCTCTGATGTCTCCCAGAGGCGCAGGATGGAACTGCTGGGAGACTCAGGAGTTTTAAGGGCTTCCCCAAACCGGGGAGAGGATGGGCGTGAGTGCCTCTCTTCTCGGCTCTCTTGTTGAGACTGGGACTCCTTTAAAGCCCGCTCACGTGCGACTAATGCGAGTCCCAAGGGGGATCCAGGATCTAAAATCTTGCCAGTCAGTGGGTGAATGAGAGGCGTTGAATGGGGCTGGAATTGTGGCAAGAAACTTGAACACACTGAAGTGAAGGCACTAGTAGTGCTGGCTCCATACGTTTTAGCACTGCGAGACTGAAGATAACCAGGGCTGCTCCCACCACTGCTACTGCCAAAGCCAGAAGCCAGGTTTAGCTGAATGTATGGCTCACTGGAAAACATACCTTCATCAATGGATTTGGAATGGCGGAGACGGGGAACAGGCATCTGCTGAGACTCATCATCTGGTTGCTCAGTGGAGAGGAAGAGGGCAGACTTGCGGCGAGCCTCACTGTACCATTCACGGTCTCGTCGGGCTGCCCCAACTAGGGCAGCCCCAAACTGACTAGTGAAATCCATGCTGTTATGAAGCTGGAGTGATGGGACAGGCACCACAGGCTCTGGTTGGGTCTCTGCCTCCATGCTGCTTCCCTGGCTACTACGCCCACTGCTGCTGGTTGAAGGAGCTTTAATTATAATGGTGGGTATTGGGATGGAGCTTTTTTCGGACTGTGTGGATGACTGAGATGGTAAAGATGATGCTTTCATCTGGGAAGAGGGGGTACCCTGCTGCTGGCGCTGCTCATCCTCCACTTTGGTCTGCTTGACCAGTGGACCTTTGCGGCGCATGGGCTTGGTGGGAACATACATGGCGGTGCTAGTTGCCCGAGGGGGCAAATTATAATATCGCAGGTCAGGGGTGTGGCCCCTCCATCCACGTGCTGTGGACCCTTCAGCTCCTTGCTCAGACTCTTGGCGGTAAAGAGACATTTTGTCACGGACACGAGGAGGTGGCTCATATGATGGATCCTGATGAAGAGAAGTGGAGTACAGCTTGGCCTCAGTGCTGGGATTGAAGGTTGAGCGGGCTGAGGGAGTAACTCGACCAGATGCAGAAGGTGATGTACTGCTGTATGGTGGATCAGGAGGGGAGGTGGTTGGAGGTGGGGGAATGTCTTCGGAACCAGGGACTGAAAGGCTGCGGCTGAATTTCATAACAGGGGGAGTGAGATAGGGCTTCTCGTCCTCAGCTGCTCCTGCGGAGGGAAGGAATGTTACCATCGCTGCACCCAGCTACCAGAGATTATTTCTTCCCTCCTTTCTCAGCTCTTCCTTATTTATTTAGATGTGATGTTGGCATATTTCACATTTACTATAACCTAACCCCATAGGGATGTTTTTTTTTACTGACTGTTATTGTCCCCAAGCCATAAAAAGCTTTTTCACACCAACCCACCACATGATAAATGCTTCAAGTAGTTAAGACTATTCTGTGAAAATTTACTGTTTCGTGGATAAGTGGCCACGCTTCATTGGACTGCAGCAGCAGCACATCTTTTGGTTCACTGTGGCCACAGATGGGAATTGGTTGGTGAGTCTTCGTCAAACATATGCACAGCTTACATACACATATTATCTATGTACACCTGTACATGAATCATAAGCACATACAAAGAAAAATTCCCCCTTTCCCCTCTTCTGTAGTGGTGTCAGTGTTTCTAAGGAAAATGCCTACTAATTAATGAGACTGGAGCTGCTGATTTTCTAGAAAGCCCTGTTTCTGCAAGGCCAGTGACTACAGAATTCTTTCATTACCAAAACCAGTGTCATATGGTCTAGCTTCTGTCTGAGAGGGCTCCATGGACACCAAACCTTTAGGAAGAGACTAATTTCCTGAGTTCTAGGTTCCTGCAAGGCCTAATAAGCACATAACTCAGTACAAATAAACCCACTCATTACAAGGGGAAGAATGTCAGACAATCTGTCCTCCACACTGAGAGGACTCTGGCTACTAAACTCCCCCCCCCCATTCCCCAAAAAGGAAGTTCCAGGAAATTGGCAGCAGATGAAATATTGTTAACCCAGACAAATACTAAAGGGAGAATGGCTGGGGTGTTTGTGGCAAGCGAAAAGACCTTAACGAGATCTTCCTAAATTTCTTCTCCAGGCTCAAATGCAGTTCCTACTTCACACCTTCTAGACCCAATCTCACCAATAGATTTCTGGCGAAGCATCATGCCAGGGGGATGGCTACTTGGTAAGTATGATGGACGCTCATAACTGGCCTGACCAAGACGGTGTTGTTCAAAACTGGGCTGAAAGAAAAGAAAAAACAAGAGAAAAAAAAAGCCAAGAACTGGTAAGATGAAATGGTAAAATATTTACAGGCATTAGGAAACACTATGGTCATAATTTCTTTTATTAGTAGTGAATTCAGTTGGCAAATGTTGCAGACATAATCCTTGCCCCCTCCCTGGATGTCAGTCTCAAAAAGCAAGAAAAGAAGAGTAGTAAAGTTTAATAGCCTGTTTGGAAACAATGCCTAAATTCTTAAACAAGAGTGCTGTCATTAGGAGAATGAATACAACGCAATGCTTTCTAACACATCCCCAATATAAAATAATTGCAATAATGCTTTTAAATAATGTCAACAATTCTTACTTTCATCAGCATTGCTTACTAACATTAACAACTAATTTACATATTTATAACATCCTTTCCAAGATGTCAGAGCCTTGTATATGGTTCTTCTTCTTCTCTATCTTATTTTCATAGCCGATTGTTGAAGCAGACTTGACCAAGAGAATGTGAGTAATAGAGGTCCATAGTCACCGAATACATTTTGTGAGTGAATAGAGATCAGTATAACGAAGATAGTTCAACAAGCTAACATTACTAAATTCAAGTTCTGTGTTAAATGGTCAATCTTCCATCTAAAAGAGATTCTAATTTGGAGAACTGAACTAGACCTCACAACTTCCTCATGAATACAGCTGGATTATCTTCAGTACCAAATAATCTCTTTCTAAAATTAAAGGGGATTTTGCTACCTTTTTGGGATAATCTGGATGGTGAACCGAAGCCCCAAGTTGAAATACTTTCAGATGAACAAGATTTTGGACTTGGCCAATTAAAAGCAACGAGCCCTATCCCTTTCAATGCTCCCCCCCCCCTTTGTTCTTGCAGATATTGCACAACTTGGACTGACATGACATAATCCTCTGGCTTTCTCTAACAGCAATTTCTCACATACCTTTCCAATTATAGATAGTGAATTTAACATCTGAAGTAATTCATGTTAGAAATACAAACTGTTCTTTAAGATGAGGCAACAAACATTGACATCTCACCAAATTCTATGTTCAATGGAATCTAGCCAAGGTTTCTCCCAAATAATTTTTCAGAGTCCCAATGACATTAAAAACCATTACTGCATCATAGCATTTGCAAATAAAGAATTCCTCAAAATGTAAGCATTGTTGTTGTTGTTAGCTGCGAAGTCGTGTCCGACCCATCGCGACCCCATGGACAATGTTCCTCCAGGTCTTCCTGTCTTGTAAGCATTAAGTAGCAGCAACTAATCAGATGCTACTTTCAGGGGCATTCAACCAATAATGACAATGAATGGCAATGGGCAGAACTTTTGTTGCTCACTTTGAACACTTCTCAAAACAAAGTGTCAGCAAGTTGAACTAATCTTTATGGGTACATACCCAAGAAGGCTACTTGAGAAATCACAGGCCTGCCCTGTTGTCACACAACACCTTCTTTGGTTGAGTGCCCTCAAGAGGTATTACTTGATGGTTCAGTGCCTGGAGCTTGTAAGTTGAAGATATATATTTGAACATACCTTCCACTCTTAATTTTTAATCAAAATGGAGAAGAAAGAGGTAGAAAAGGCCGTGGTAGAAAAGGAACTGTGGAAGCAACAGAACAGCAAGTAATAGATGGCAGTGCTACCAAATAAAAGCATGAGTGTTGGAGGAAAAAATGCCCAAAGAGGAGCAGACTGATGGCCACCTCAAATCTCACAGGGCTGTTGTCTATGTTATATTAAAAAATAAATATATTTAGTATGTTTAATTTGAAGTTTAAACCTTTGCTCTGAAGAAAAGAAAAATATTAGCAACTGCATTAAAAGTAATATGCTTTAGCTCTATTTTTCTCACTCATCATAGCAGAATTTCCAAGCAATTAAAAAAAAACCCAACACAATACGAGATCTCATCTTCTTCAGGTCCATGTTCTTGAGTAAGACAGACAGCAGATAATTAAATGCTTCAAATACGATTCAGGAATGCTTTGGACTTCACATGAACAAATAACTTTCTCCTATTTATTTAAGCATGCACAGTTTTTTCCAGCTTCTATACAAATGTGGATACTGCTGCATTAAATGTTATATTAAAGGTGTGCTGCTTAAATCCAAAACAACCCTCTGAACCATTTTTAAAATCCCTGTAACCATTTCCACACATCCCCTCCAATGGAAAACACCTCATGGCCTAGTGAAAACCTGGTATCCTCCACAGTTGTATCATCTGTGTGTCCATCTTACCTCAGAGGAGAAATAATTTTTCGCAGTGCCCCGCGTCTTCCCCAAGGAAGGAAGTCCTCCACTGCCACACCCATCCCCCACACTAATTGTCTGTTGAGCTGCTGCCAGAATCTCATCTAATTTATCTGCAAAAGAGAGTGAGGAAAAAAGAGGGAAGCCATCATAAAAGAGGACAACATATATAGTCAGTGCTCTAACCATCATTCCTCTTTTTATAAGCTGCCACTTAACAGAATCTATACAACTTTAGTTCCTTTTCTCCGTCTAAAAATTTAGGTCTATGCTAAAGAAAGCAGATTTCACTCCCATGTGATCTGTTATTATTTATAATTACTATTCACTAGAATCCCCAAGTCCTGTTGATATATTTTAAATGTTGAAGGAAAAGGTACATATTCAAGATAAATTTTAAAAAAAATCTGCCTAAATTTAAATTAGGGGCTAAACAAACAATGCTGTTTGTCTCAACCATTGTTTAGTAAAATTAGGGCTATGAGTGGCTCCTAGCTATGGAGCTCTACTTGCCTTCCTTTGCTAACCAAATGATCAGCTGTCAGGTAGGTAGCAGAGGAACAAATAACTGCTTCCTGGAGCACTCATGGATTCATGGAAGAAGACTATTTGCCTTCACCTCTGAATACTTGCAGGAAAAATGGCTGTTTACTAACAGCTATTAGCAGTAGAGAACATGGTGATTCTACGGCTGGGAAGTGAAGGAAGGAAGCAGGAGGATCAGGTTAAAAGCTCTCTGTTCTCTTCAGCAATCCCACATTGTATGTACAAAAGCATACAACAGAATGGATATACAAGAATGAAAGAGAACACGCAAGGACATTTAAGGTAGAAGATGTGGGGGGAGAGGTGTCCCAGACTCATTCACCTTTTTGGTTCCTGAAATGTTAATGGGAAAATGGTGTGGCCTCCAACATGCCACCCATCCCTGGTATAAATAAAAAGGATTACAGTATTAGAAATCTAATTTATAGTCCAAAGGAACAGATAAAATAGACCATAAATATTCCTAGTACAGGATGATAGATATTACATGGACACAATTGACATATCAGACTAAAAAAACTCTAAACATGGCCAAACCCTTATAACATCTTGCCCAGTAAGACTTCCATACTGAAAGTATTTATACAAGAATTGTGCTTGCTATACAAACTACTGTGTTCTAGAAAGCACCAATGATGAACACATTTCCTGTCAGCCCACCTTGTAATTATTTTTTATTTTCCTCCAAGTCCTTTTTGTGAAAAAATGTGTATTTTTGCCTATAGTTCTCAAATGCATTTGTAGTGTTGCCATATCAAGGAAAGCTCCCTGCTTGGTTCCTATTGTATTTTTCAAATTTGTTCTTGAGAAATGGCAAGCAATACAGGGGACTGCTTGCAGTGGTGTCGTAGGTGTTGCCATTGGAGTTCAGATATTTTGGGCTGCATTTTTGTACAGAGAATGTAATGCTGCAATCTCTGGGAAATAGAGGTCCAAACAGTTCTCAACTCCATGGACTGAACCAAAGGCTGCTTGCTCTGTAGCATTATTACAGTCCATATGAGCATCTAAGCCAGTCATAAATCAAATTTAGGTCCTGAATTGATCTGCTTTTTCAGCATGTAACTCTTAGGCAATCTTCTCCAAAGCCAAATGTAGCCTCAATTCATAGCAAGTAGGTAAATAATAAGAATCTAGTTGCTGTGATTTATTTAACAGTCCGTGGCTTAGTACAACATATGAACCAGCAGTGTCATCTTATTATTCTTTTTTTCCCCCAGCCAGAAGACTACTTGCAGTGCCAGAGAACTGACTATGGATTATACATACATGCATGGAATTGGTATCACTAGGAACTGGTGTCTCTTTTCTTTCCTTGAAACAGATATTAATGACAATTGCAACTGTACTGAGATAGTTGTAAAGAGAACAGTAAAGCTCCCCCAGCAAGACTGTAATAAGGATCACTGAAGGAAGGGGAGAGGAATTAACTGTTTCCTTTTCTCCAGGGATATGGATAAAAGCTGTGCTTGGGAAGAAGGCATACAAAAATTTCAGCCCTTATAAATTCTCTTCTTTAACCACAAGGGGGGCAATTGTGACATCCAATTGTTTCTTCTATGCAGGCATCTTCCAGCTATCATTTGACCTATAATGCCTTGAAGTGTATTTATTGTACCTCAACAGAGTGCCCATGATAGCACTACAAGGCACTGACTTTCAAAATGAATTATTTAAAAAATAAAAACTGTTAAACTCTTATGAGACAGCCTAATATTGAAAAATCTCACACGAAATCTCATTAGATTTAGGTAGTATTTTGGCCCTTGTGACACTGCATGACACCCCACAGGGATGTCTCATACTTTAAAAAGTTACTGATCCTTGGCCTGCCATAATAACTGAATATAAATGGTCACCAAATACTAAAGTGACATGTACATCTTATACAGGTCAACAGATTATATGAAGTTTTTTGTGAGCATCCACTCCGGAATCTCTACAGATATCCCCTCCCCCACCCTTTCCATGTACAGGTTACTGTGCTGAGGTATGTTTGCAACTCACTCAAAGCCATCTGATAGACAGTCCGCTTCTTATCAGTGCTCATCGCTGGTTCATAATCTGTAGAGACGACAGGAGGGAAGGATAGTGGGAGTACGAGATGCAGACTGGTGTTGACGTGTCACAGAAAACCGGCTTCTGGAGCTGTGTGCATGGAAGTGGGTGGCAGCGATGGATAAGAGCATGGGGCAGGGAAGTGTACAAAGCAGGGTTGGGTGTAGGAGTTAATGAGAGAGAAGCAGGTGGGTCAGGGTGTGTGTGGAGTGGTGGGGAATGTGTGACACTTACCTGCTTTCTTCTTCCAAGGGGAGACTGAATGATGGGAGGGAGATAGCAAGAGGGGAAAAAAATTAGCACTTTTACTTGGGCAGGCCAGATAACTGGGAAGGAGGTCTGAAAGCTCCATTACATTTTGATAGTATTGACAGAAATTTCCAGGCAGCAGGAAGAATATGTGGGGGGAGAGATGGAACTGAAGCTTTAAGTGGTCTACCGCTGAGGAAGAAGGTTAGGATTTCTGCTATTCAGGGTTGTAGTCAGAAGCCTAGTTTTAATTAAAAATAAAACCAAGTATAGAAAAAGAATCATTCTTAGCCACTTGAGCGGAGGGAGTTGAAAAAAAGAAAAGCTTGCACAGTGTGCCAAATGAAAAATAAAAAGTAAAACTGTTAAATAATTGTAAATATATTAGACTATCTACATAGACATATGTTCTGATTAGTTTGCAATGTCTCTCTAGCACTTTAGATTTCCTCATTACAAAATAACTTCCTGTGGGCTATCTTTCGACTGTTTCTTTTTCCAAGCCAAAAACATTAATGACAGCAATAGGTGGAACCAAGATGTGATCAAATTGGAGATAATAAGGTTTCAAAAGTGACAGGCCAATGCGTGTGAGTATGTATGTAATATGTACATGTATAATCCACTTAATATTTCTGCTATGGCTGGAGCAAAATTCTGGAGGGCAAGCTCACCTTTCTCCACTGTGACAGACCAAGATTTTGGAAGTTCCAGGCAGCAGTGGATGAACAAAAATAAAGAGGAAGGTGACAAAAGAGAAGCAAAAAATACTGCTCCTGTCCAGCTCACAGCATGACCCTCTCTATGTGGAAGATCTACCAGAATAGTCTCCATGTTTTTAAGAAAAAAATCTCCATCTCTCTCTCTCTCACTCTGCCCCACCACAATTACCCTTCCACAATGTGTCAAAACAAACTCCTACTACACAGATAATGGTTGAATACCTGTGTGGCATATCATATCTGGAAGGTACCATGTGGGAAAAGGATGGCTAAGCACCTACACAGGATAGCCTTCAAACAGTCCCTACGGGATTCTAAGTGGGATATCAAAAAACTATAGTATGAAAGAATCTTCTGTGTGAATCTTCTCAAAAGGATATTATGACATAATATATTCCCCAAATGACAAAGAAGGTTCTCCTAGACCTAGACTGATTTGTTTACTGATTTGTCCAGATTACTTCTATTCTGTAGTTTTTGTCATCTATACAGAATTCCTGTGAGCATTTTCAAGTTACCGCACCTGTCCTCTTGAATGCTCTGAGGCATCTGTTCTCTATGAAAAGGAATTTCAAAATCTGTTTAGATGGTAACAGCATGTATAGGAATAACACTCATGAACTTTGAACCATGCTAAATTTCTCCCAGAACATGAATATAGCATGTCATGACTGAATGCCCATCAAAGCTCAGTAAAAGTCCACTGGGAATCTTCCCTAGGTCCTCCACCTTGCTAGTCTTTTTTCCTGCTGTAAATATATGAGAGAAAAAAGTAACAGCTTCCGTTCCCCTGCTCTCTTCTTCTGGGCAGCTTTGTAAACTTTACCTGTAGAGAAGGGGCTTGTGAATCAAGAAAAATATGGGCATTTGCCCAGGGGAGGTGGCACTGAATTCTGCAGTTACAAGGATGGAAAATCTATTGTTATATATAAGCTTGGCATGCATTAATTCCGGTAAATAGTAAAGGTATGTTGAATGTAAAAGATTCAGTATGTTTGGTCCAGGTTAGTTTGTTTAACCAAAGGCATACCTGAAAACTTACAAAATGATTCAAAAGCCTTTTCTGGCAAATTATATTTAGCGTTCACACCAAAGCATAATTATTTTTTTACAAAAGTTACAGAAGAATACGAGTTCACAGATTATATTGCATTTCCAATATGATGCAGCTTCCCCTCCTATAATGGGTGTGTGTCTATCATCAGTTTCGGATGGGAAGTACTAGAAGACACTCCCCCCCCATACTTTTGGTACAGAAAATAGCAATTCACTGGCATCCTTACCCATTTCCTCCAACTCCGATGTCATAGATTTGGAACGCAAGGAGATGGCTGGAGGGGGTAATCGTCTTGTCTGCTGTGGTGCAGCTAAAGTAAAAAACAAAGCAGTAGGTCTGGGATTTTGTCCAATGATCCAAACTTGCTCCAACTCTCACCGCTAACTTTTTTCCCCAACCCATTTGCCTCCTTGCTTTTGAAAAGAATTCTTGGTTCGGTTCACAAAGCTTGCTTAACCTGGTTCTTG
Organism: Azemiops feae; assembly: GCA_023970755.1. Lineage (NCBI taxonomy): Eukaryota > Metazoa > Chordata > Lepidosauria > Squamata > Viperidae > Azemiops > Azemiops feae. The sequence goes on from JALGBA010000382.1 coordinate 649,210, forward strand.
AATAAATTTATTTGGGGAGTCATTAAAGCCACAAAGCTTGGCACGTGGTGTGAATGTATTTGGTTTGCTATGTTGTGTGAATATAAATTCATGTTTTTACCTCAGCACTCTTCTTAAAGGTAATGAAGTCTATTCATCTCTCAAAGAATGCAGATACTACTTGCTAACAACTACAATCCAGAAGATGCCATAGTTAATCCTAAATCTTTCTGTATGCAAAGCAGATCTCTCCCCTGCTTCCATATCCAGCCCCCTCAGGATAATACACACTCATTAAGACTCCTTTCCCCACTCAAGTCAACTGGAATAATCTCAGAATGGTACCTTTCTTCCTCATGGCCTCCTCCATCTCAGGATTCCGTGTTACCATGACAACCTTCACCATCAAGTTGTTGCCCCCTTGTCGAATCATATTGACAACTTGCCTATGACCAACTTTTACCACATTCTGTCCATTTACCTGAAACAAAAATTGACATTATCCATGTGGCTGTGGAGTTTTGGGGACAGCAGAGAATATCTCAATAGTGTCATTTTTGAATCATGTGCCCTTGTTACTTTATTTCTCTTTACTGCTAGCATGCTCCAACTATCTTCTTGCATGTATTCAAATGACTACGCAGAACAAAGTGAATTAATCTATGCAATCTTTCCCCCCGATATGCAATTAATTAATAGGATTAATTTAAAAAAAAACACCAGCAGCTACTTTTGGTTTAGGTTATCTTAAATAAGCTATAGGCTGATTCACAGAAGGAAAATCCATCAAAAAATGCTATTCATGGAAGTCTTTTGAAACTTCCATGTTACAGAGCAGTCTATCACTGGTACTATCTCCTAAGGGGAGAAGGACAAATGGCTGTACATTATGAGAAAAGAAAGGGCTGGAAGTAGACAGAATGAAATTCTATTGTCTGACCCAACAGAATTCTTCTTTATGATCAATTCTTGTTGGTGGGAGGATCATGCATGAGTGTGTAGGAAGGATGTAATGAAAATCATGAATTTTCAGAATGCACTGATTAATTCATATCCCTCATGAAGCATTATAACCCTCCCCAAAACACACCTCACTAGTAGCTACCATGCAAATGTATACTTTCAGGGAGGTAAACAGAAAACACACCAGGGAAATAGCAACCAAAGAATAACAGGATTTTTTTTAAAATTTGGGATCCAATATAGTTGATCAAATAAGCACTATGTATGTCCATGTATCTTTGTCAACACTTACAGTACTACTGTACTGAGAACTGGAAAGCACCTGTACTGCTATACATTGCTCTTTTTTATACAGAGCAGCATTTCTTAACCTTAGGAACTCTAAGAAACATGGACTTCAGCTCCCAGAATTCCTCAGCCAGCATGTCTATATTTAGTCACATAGAAACAAATGCAGGTATATAACTTCATTTCCCTATACATTAACACAGCCATGCAAAGTCTGAGTGGCCAGGTGCGAATTTGAGAGAAATTCAGGTAGGATTCCCATATGGTACCTCTTTCCCTGTGATGCTCCAAATGATTACAGTTCCCACACCTTCAAATATCACTTGATCAGTTATACCTTTCAACAGTACTTGACCAATCCATCAAAGCTTAGCCAATCTCATTTTTTCTCAAATATCCTGGCACTTTTCTCCCATTGTGCTACTGCCTCATCCATTTCATATGAGAACCATCTGTTGTTTGGGGAATTATCTTTTGTTGTGAGATCCACATTTTGTTGTTTCTTCCAAATTCTGGGACAATTCCAAATGCTTTGTAAGCTTAACCAGAACAAACCTTTCTGCATTTTTCATACACGTCCATTCCAACATATACACAGCATAAAACTGTATGACACTTTATACTGGCTAGTAACCATATTCTGACATTACCTTACTGAAAATTCATAGATCATTTTCTGACAGTGCTAAGATATTGTACAAAGAAGTCCAAAGAGGAGTATCAGCATTGTGCCAAGCCATTACCTCAATGAGAAAATCACCCATGCGGAGACCGGCTCGCCAAGCCACACCTCCTTCATCCACTGATTCCAGGTACTGAAGAGCAGGAAAAGCAGGTGTGGGAGTGAACTCCTCAATTGGGGTCTGCGCTGTAAAGAGAGAGAGGTGTGAAAGGATGTATCTGGAAATGAGTCCTTAGGAAGCTGGGGAAGACTTACAGCCAATAAAAGTGCATGGATTTGGAACCTGGCTTTGGAATTCTGTCATACCAACCTTCTAGGAAATGGAATCAAATTTGTTTCAAGCATACAAATCAGTTTCTACTGCCTCAGAGCATAGGCACGACTCCTTTGTCCCCTCATTTTGAGCATCCAACATTGAACTCCACATGTTATCTGGGAGAAAAGGAAAGGTTCTAGCCAACCACCAACTTGGACTTCTTTGTTAGAAAACCAAGTTCCATACAGCCACATTTTCCACCCATTTCTGTTGATCCTGATGCATTTGCTGATAGCTCCACAACATCTAGGGGAAAAGGACATGGTTCCAATGGGAACTATTTATTCTTTATTGGCTCTTCCTAGAGACATCCACAATTGCTGTAAGTTTTGTAGATTGGTGGGGAATCACTGTGGATGTCCATCTGCATAATCAGTCAAAACAGTTAGGGACAACCCTAGTTTCCAAGGATGACCTTAACTCCCCCTCTCACCCTTAGCCCCTCTTAGCACAAAGCCAAATCCTTCGTTGTCCTTCTTCTGAAGCAGCACTGTCTTCTCTTTAATGATGTAATCACTGCGAAAGAAAAAGATGATAGGACAGGTTAGGAGTCATCTAGATGTTAAAGGAAACTCCCAGTTCAGACTTGCCCAGTGCATAAAGAATCAGAAGAGCCCTGTGGGCCCTGTGTTACTCATATGTTGCCAACATAGAATCGTTTGTGCAGGTGATTTGTAGTGTACCAGATCTGCAAAACCTGCAGGCTCTAATTCTCTCTTCTTTCTCTTCCCTACACTGAGCCCTGACAGTGCAAACATAGCAGGCACCTGCTCTCTGTAAAACAATAGCATCGGTGAGCCAGCGCCAATGAAGACAGCATTGCTTTGGCCAGAATTCCAAAGATACTGCACAGAATTTTGGCTGCACTAAGCCCCACACTGCAAATGCAAATACTCTACTCGCTCACTACCCAGGGACGAAACACTAGAAGGCGCAAAGGGTCTTCACAAAACAAGATGCAAACATTATACCTCACTGCAAAAATAGCTAGCATCATACAGGAGTGTCTCTGTTACTGCCTACTTGAGACATACTGTACAAGATTTATAGATGTAAGATTTAGCAAAACAGGTAATCCTCAACTTATGGCCACAATTGGGCCCAAAATTTCTGTTGTTAAGTGAGACACTTGTTAAGTGAATATTGCCCCATTTTGCAACCTTTCTTGCCACAGTTGTTAAGTGAATCACTGCAGTTGATAAAGTTAGTAACCCAGTTGTTAAGTGAATCTGGCTTCCCCACTGACTTTGCTTGTCAGAAGGTCACAAAAGGTGATCACATGACCTTGGGACACAGCAAGAGTCATAAATATGAACCAGTTGCCAAGCATCTGAATTTTGATCACATGATGCTACAAAGGTCGTAACTTTGAAAAACAATCATCAGTCACTTTTTTCAATGCCGTTATAACTTTGAAGTGAATTGTTGTAAGTCGAAGACTACCTGTACATATATAACAAATGACCACAATCTCCTACTGCAAATATATTTTGCATGAGACTTTACCATTAAAATAAGTAGGATGGCTAATATAAAAATAGCAAGATAATGCATTTATAATGTGACATCACTGTACAGAGGAAACCTAGTCTGCTGCTCCAGGAAACAACTGTAGAACATTGAATATAACTGTGTATATTCATGGTACTGCACTCCCTTTATTCTCAATTCTGCAGAAGCAATGCAATCAGTTCAGGCTGCAGATATAGCTTTTACAAACATTGCACATCCCCCACTCTTTTACAGGGCTCCAAGCCTTCAAACAAAATGTGCATTGCTCCATGTGAAAGCATTAAGTACAGGAAGAAAAAAAAAAAAAGCTTAAAGTCACAGATGAACTCCACAGCACAGAACAAAAGTATCCTACTTAGTTGTCTCATTGTGTGGTCAAAGCTGGTATTCTCCCAAACAAGAAAAAAATACTTCTCAGCACAGAACAGACTGACAGGAATTCAGACAACGGGCACAAGTTGCTTAAGTGCCAATTCTACAATTGGAGTGGTAATGATCAGCACTGCTAAATTTTTCAAGACATCAGATTTCCTTCCAAGTCCATAAAGTTTTCTTCTGCTAGTGTGAACTCCAGCTGCTAGTTATGTTATACATGCTATACTATTTTTCTTATAACAACTACGGTATATCTGACATCCCCTATCAGCCACTGAAATCCCCTATGTTATATCAGCATGTAGAATAACTCATCAGTGTTGTTTCTTCTTCTTCTTCTTCTTCTTCTTCTCCTTCTCCTCCTCCTCTTCTTCTTCTTATCCTTCTTCTTCTCCCCCCCCCCCTTTTTTTGTCCTGCCTGATGTTATCTAAACGAATAACATCAAGCACCTTACAGGCCATAGATAGGCTTGTGAATTACCCATGCTATACTTTTTTCTGCTCATGTTTATTCATATTATTAATGCATTATTTTTTCAAATTATTAAATTCTTTATATACAACAATATGTAACAAAACCATGGAAGATAAGAAATTTTATAGAACAACAGACAAGACAAAGAGGTCAGAAAGATAAAAACCAAATTGTGGATAAATAGGATTAACTGGAAAAGTAAGAAAAAGGAACTTCAAGCTGCCAAGTAGTAGTTAAAGAAACAGGGCAATCTCTGTGAATTAAATAAATGTGATGAAAATTAGAAAAGGCTTAAGATTAAGTAGCAACTGAATTATATCTCAAGAGTGATAAGATGACCAAAACCAGGAGATTAAATCACCAAATCTCTGATTTCTAAAAAAAAAAATACTCTTATGGAAGGCTTCTTTTGCTCTACTAATGCACTTTGATTATGTGTATCATTAGGGAATCTTACTAATCTCTTTAATACATATACAGTAAATTGTATTAAACTTAAATGTTGGTCTCAAGACTTGGGTTGGTCAATAACTCTCCCTAAGATCCTACACTGAAGGACTGATTATTTTGGCCTATAAAGGGAAGTAAGGTCAATTAAACAGAATTTCTCGACATTATGCGTAACAAACCCATACCCGCCAGACTGTATTTGCTTTGGTGGATCACAAGTTTGCAGTCAGCTTATAGAATATTCTCTTGAATCTGCATCAAAACATAGTATTGGGGCAAACAACAGATTAAAAAAGCTTATATATATGAGGTGAACATGAAATGGAAGGATGCAGACTTCCTAATTTATGCAGATATGCACATATGTCCTCCTTCTCAAATATATTTCACTTACAGAAATATTTCTAAGGGTCTAACACTGTCTCACATAGGCAACAACTGTTGCAAAGAAATAAGATTTCCTGGACAGAGAGCATTAGTTGTAGTGAACACATATAACCCTAACTCTCCCAATCTGGCACCTCCAGAAATATTACATTATAACTCCCATAGTTTTCAACGGTACCAGGTTGATATGTACACCAACATACATAACAGCATAGCTCACTATGCTCAGAAATGAACATATGATCTGTCAAGTGCCTTAAAACCTTGCACAAATCCAGACTCATCCAATATTTACTAATGCTTAACATTCCCCAAATATTTCCAGAATTTAAAAAGAAACAAAGAAGAACTCCAGCCTCTATTTCTATATGGGTTTCCATGAGATCTTTCTGGGAAATCCTTTGAGTCACACAGGATCTTCCTTACAGTGAAGATCAATTCTTTGGGCTTCTATAAAAACGGGAGAAAAAAGCAAGTGACTATGAAGTTCTGGTGATGTGCATGGAACATGAGTACCAAGGCAAGCCTTTTCCTTTTGCACCATAATCAATTTTATAATGGGGAATTTTAGGACTTTCTGGTGTCTCTAAACCATAATTCGTTGTATTCTCACTGCAGGCCTACTGGCTCATAGTTGGTGAGATCTAAAGCTCAGCAACCTCTGGAGAATCACAGTTTTGAAGGAGGTGTATCGTGGAACTAGAGTACTTTTGCAAATAGATTGGTGAGTTTTCATTAAAAAGTCCTCTAGGCCACATGTATTTAGACACACCACCTCAGTATCCTGATGTAGCACACTGCAACTGATAAGACTAGCTTTCCATTTCTGATAGAATCATATGCAGTGAACCCTTGTTGAACAAGGCCTTAGAAACTCTCCATTCTCAAGAGTCCAATCTAAGATACAACCAGATGAGCTTCCCGCCGCTGCAGTCTTCAACAATGCAGTCTAAATGCAAAAGGATCTGGAATTTCAACCTTCTAATTAAAATGGGAAAGTGCTATCTTCCATCATTAGGTGAAAAATGTGAAAAAGTTGGTTTATGTATTCATAGAGTAACATGAATGTACTATAAATCTGAGCAGGTATGGATTGTGTCATATTCAAATGTCAATGCAGGCCTGCATTAAGTTGCATATTAAGTTATGTGGTGTTAAGAGAAACATCAGGTTTAAAATGTACATGCAAGAATTGGCACATAACATCTGACCAAATACAACAAAGCATCAAAAAGGTATCATCCAATTGTATATATACACGTAAGATATGTGTATTTCAAATATTTTTTCCATTATCACTAAGCATGTCTTCAGGTGCCCACATAGAAGACAACATACACATAAAACTGTATAAAAAAACACATTAACATGATACCTTGCAGGATGATGTTGAAACTGGATGGAAATGTGCTGCCGTAATGTACACATATACACAATAAAAAAAACATATTTTAGTGCATGTATAGCATTTAGCACATCATGCTTTACAGGTTTGCTGTTCAAGCTTTTATGTCCCATTACAAAGGTTAAAACAAGCTATAATACAGAGTATGCAGATATATATATATATATATATATATATATATATATAATGCATGAATATCAGATAAGTACATGCATATTTTCATTTCTTGTCCACAATAGTCTCAGAATGTTAAATAGTTTAGACAACAGCATAAATCAACAGCAAACCTGCATACAGCGAATGGTACCCATGCATGCCCAGTTGCAGATACACACCCACAGAGGTACATACACATACACAAAGCCTTCACAGGAATATATGGATTCATGGCCACACCACGGCAAACACCCAGAATCGATTATTGGATTGCTTTCCGGCTTCCTAAGTCTTCATGCACAAAGCACACCTCCATATAGACACCATGCCAGCCATTCCCACACATTTTTAAGCATCCTCTACAGAAGCAAAAATTCTAAGCAACTGAAAACACCCAACAATCTTGATCCATATGCAGAACTGCATCTGTACATGCAAGCATCCTTACTGACGCACACCCTGAACACACGGACTCCTTTCCAGAAGAGGCATATTAATACCCGCACAGTATGAACGCGCGCTCACATACCTAACATCTCTGGCAGGCACCTTCAACCCATCACACACCGCCAGCATCTCTCCTGCACCCCCACCCCGCGGGTCCCACTCGTTATCCATCCATCCGGGCGGGCACGCGCAGGTTGAATGGCCGGATGCATAGAGTAGGTTGGGGGAGGGGGAGCGCTCTGCGTGGAGGGCGCGAGCAGGGAGCCGAGCCGGCAGCTGCGCTGGATGGCTGACTGAATGGCTGCATGAATGGCGGGCGGGCGCGCGGGCGTGAATGGGCTGCGGAGGGCGGGCGCGAGGCAAAGGAATGAATGGGGCGCAGGCGAGGGGCCCGCGAAGCGTGAATGGCAATCGTCTTGGGAAGGAAAGGGGGAGGAGAGGAAGCATTCGCCGCTGCGGCCGTCGCGCGAGCCCGGGCCCCACGGCCGGGTGCTTGCCGATCGGCGTGCTCCTCTGTGTCCTTCTACCGTACCTGTAGATGTACCAGACGCTCCGGCGCCGGGGCCCCAAGGCCGGCCAGCTTGACGAGAGGGCCGGCTGTTGCTGCTGGTTCCCGCCGCCGTCGTAGCGGGCCATGGTTCTAGTGCCGCCGCCGATATCAGGCTCCCAGCCGCCGCTGCGGGGCCCAGCCACATTCTAGGGGCGCGCGGTGGAATGGGGAGGCGGGCGGGGGGCGCAACAGCGGCAGTAGCAGCAGTAGCAGCGGCGGCGGGAGGGCTGCACCATACTCACATCATGGCACCGCGGGAAAGAGGAAGAAGAGACAACAACGGAGAATAGGCGACAGACAGGCCAACCGGCCGGCCTTGTTCATTGGCAGCAGAAACCTAGTCCAACGCCGCCGCTGGAGCGAGCGGGAGAGCGCACGCCGACTAGCCGGCACGCTTGCTTAACCCCTTGCGCACAAGAGCACCCGGCGACGCCACGGCACTGCAGGAAGCGGGCGGGCAGGCCAGCCAGATGGTTGGGCCAGCCAACAAAACTCTGGGCTGTGAGAAGGGGCTGTGAGTTCCTCGGAGCACGTGCAGAGCACTTCGTTCGGAATAGTCGCACGTGCACAGCCCAACTCTTGTTCCACAGTACTAACTTGCAGGCAAGAATTGATTCCACCATGAATTTCCACTTTTGCGATAGGTTAAAAAAAAGAACCCAAGTGCAGTCTCCTCCTCTCCTACATTCAGGTATGCACTAAGCTAGGTAGATGTTCCTAGAACAAAAGGAAGTTTTGTTTCCTGGTCAGTTTGATGGTATTTCACTACAAAGATGGAATAGGACAGACAAATGAAGTAATTCAGGTGACACAGAATTGATACGATATATTTTCTGTATCTGCATCTCTTGTGCAATAAAATTATTTATTCTGGGTTCTAAACATGCTGAACTATACTGTGCCTAGTTTGTTCGACCAGTGAGGGCAAAAGCTGCCCAGGTTCAACACATTTGGTTGGGGAAACTGCTTCAGCTACGGTTGCAACTACCTGCCCTGCTGTGGATTTCTCAGAAACATCTACTGGGCAGTTGCGAAGCCAGAATGCTAATCTACCTTTTTCAGTCTAATTCAGCAGAGATCAACCAATCATATGTCTCCAACAAAGCTGCTCATGGCAAAGAAAGAGTTTAAGAATCTTTTACTGTGTCTAAATTCTCCTTTGGATCACCATCAACTGGTAACAATTTCCATTTCCAGCCTGCATTCATAAGCTTTCATCCACTCACTCCCCAACCTTGACCTTGCCAAGCATCTGAGTTCAAGTAAGGTCAAATGCAACCACCTGCTGAGGTCCTTCTGCCTAAATTCTGTGGGAAAAGAAGCCTTGCTCCCAACTCTGGAAATCTTACACCGAAAGAGAGTTTGTTATAAAGGCTCTTTTTATGAACAGGAACTGTGGTTTTCTGACTTCTGTTGAGAGACCTAAATCTAGTCTAGCAGTCAAGGCTCTTTCCTGTGAAGCAACTGTGCCAATTCTGGCAGCAGATTTATCCAGATGGATAGCTAGCATCTTGTACTACTGACTGAAAGACATTGTGGATGTATTTCATCTTTTCCTTCTTAATCGTTTGTTTTTTTTCCTGGTAAGAGAAAAATCAAAGAGGGTTATAAATGAAAGTGCTGTCATCCAAACACCTTATAAAATTTTGTTAATGGGGCAGAGTGATAAAAGTCTAGTCTTCCTTGGAGCTAAGGGAGTTAGTATCAAAATCTCCACTGAATGCAATAAAAGCCAGCTTGTGAACATTCTTATTCCACTTTACTATTTTCAGAATAAGGTCTGATAGTTGCTTAGCGTTATCTGGAAATATTGGATCTCGTTGCACTTATTATAACTTGACAGATTCTATGGTAGATGTTTTCTGCAAACATCATGGTACATAGGTCAGGACTGACACTGCCCTTACTTCTGAGCAACGTGGCTTATAATTATGTTGCCTACATGGTGCTATAGCCTAGCTCTACGTCTTTGATTTCAGAAATTGATAGCAGGTTTGTGGAATGAGATTTATCTTCAAGCACAAAGGCATATTAAATTGTTAACCTGAGGTGCAGTTCAAAGATATGACTATGTACATTATTCATACATATAAGTAGACAGGTTCCTAAAATTTTTGCTCATCTGAATGGATTTTCTTCTGGAAACCTTCATGCAAGATTTTTTTTTTGTTTTTTTTGTTTTTAAAGAAACAGCATTTTTGGCAAAGTCATAGAATGCTAACCTACGTACATATGGGCTGGGATGAGGAAAACATTAAATGCTTGGTGAGCCGATAACTTAAACTTCCTTGTAAGGCTACAAAAAAGTAATCTATACATTTTGATTCAAAGTTCTTGATTTGCAGTTAGAGAACAAAATGAGAAAAGATACCTTCAGAATATGCTACATTCTCGGAGAAACAGAATAGAAAAGATAGTTCAGGTACCCTTGTCCTAAATGCAAGTATTTGAAATCAAACCTCTCTAAAATGCTTTATACAGATGTTTTAGAAGCAGCTATGCTTCAGATCTGATAAATTAAAACAGCTTTCCCCAGAATTGGGTTCTGAGAGCTGAAGCTAACTAAATGCATTGGCTTGGAGAAAGCTGCACTAGAGATATTTCCCAGAGGTCTTGTGCAATTTCTTTGGAAGAATGTACATTTTTATAAATCTGTGAGGAAATATACATTATCATTTCTACAATACTGAAAGCATAAATGTTGCATGCTGTTATGGACGAGCACATGAAATGTATGTAATATATACACACAGTAATGTGTACAGAATCTTGTATGGGGACACATATATAGACACACTGAAGTCACAGAAAGAGCCGATACATTCATTAGCAAAGATGATTATCACTCAGGTTAAACATAAACTACACATTTCATACAAATGTAGATAATGAAGCTCTAATAATTAAGAAGAAGAAAAGAACTTTAGAGAGGGGACTTATTGTGACTAATAATAGAGTCAGCATTGGCTTAATCCTTCCTTCTCTGGACAATTTTCTGCAGGAACTACGAACTACACATGCACACCATCCCAACTGTTTTTCCTCTGCAGCATTTCAGGTAAGTATTTATTCTCACAAAGCCAGAGCTTATCTCTAAACAGTAGCAGCCAGCTAGAAACATTCCAGGAAGAGAACAAATGAAAGCAAATGTGTGTATTGGTTAAAAAGCTGGAGTAGGAAGGGACAAAGGTTCAAGTCTACTCTCAACCTCAGATGCTCCTGAAGTGACCCTGGGCCAGTCACTGTCTCTCAGCTTAGTCTGCTTTACAGGGCTACTGTTGTGTGAAAACTGGAGGTGTGACCAGCTATATATATCACCTTCAGCTGCTACAATATATGCCAGACTATAAATCTAACTCATAAAAATGAATTGAAACCTTCATCTGACATACTACAGAGGTGGAGAAACAACTGCTGTGTTTCAATACTATTTTGCAACTGAACAGATATATGGGACAAAACAAAAAATGTGCATTGTATTCGCATTCATTATACTCACATAATGCTCGGTAATCTCGTATTGTGAAGAATTAATGCACAGTCCTTAATCATATAAGATGCACAAGCTGTCAAAAATGCTCATTCTCATCTTATCCCCTTTGTCACACACAAGCAACTTTCTTGAGTTCCTGATTTTCCCTTATTACATTTTTTAGTTCAATTCTTCTCATTTCCAGATTACTATAATATCCTCCCCTGACATGCAAGACACCCCCCCCCTTCCTTCCAATTTTGTTCACACTGATTACAGGCTAAGATAAGAACACTTAAGAAAAATTAGTCAGTACTGTTGAAGGGGGAAATATCTCCCACTACTTCGCCCCTTCTCCAAAGCACTTACTGCATTCCTCTCTCCCCCCACTCTTGCATTTTTCCCCTCCCCACTGGCTTCAAACCCTGCCCACTCACCCAGCCTCCTCTGGCCCCATGGTGCTGCCCAAATGGCTCAAGTGGCTGCTGGCCCCCTGGTGTGTTCCATCTTCACTGTTTGGCTGAGGGCCAAGGTTGTTGCCTTGGAAAGTTGGCCCTGGTAGGTAACCCCACAGGCAGCAATCATGCAAGCCCTGTGTTGAAAAGCTGTAGGGATGTGCTTGCGTAGCATGTGCAGACCCTGAAGCATCGCAACTGAGAGCTCTGGCTGAAGTGATCCTGCTTTCAGATTGAAAGCCAGCTGAGTCTGGGACATACTTCCTGCTGGCGGAGCTCAAGGACATTTGCCAAAAGGATCGAATGCAGCACAGCCAAATTGGAGCATCAGAGACTTAGTGGCTCGGAATAACTGAGTTCACTAGGGAGCAAGAGCAGAACAGAAGGACCCAGCAGGACAGGAAGGGCGGGAGTGTGGTGGTGGAGTCCAAACTGAACTGTGGAAGACTGTGAATTGAAACTGAGAGTCACAGTTGGGAATCAAAGGCTGTCAAGAGGTAAAAGAAGCTGCTGGTGATGGAAAAGCGGCACCAGAACATGTTTCTAGCAGCATGGGGTCACAAAGGAGAATACTAGTGACAATAGGGTAGGTGGCGTTAGCACCAGAGTTTCATAGTCAAGTATGAAATATGGGGTAGAGACGGGAACCTTTTGGAGGCTGAAGGCTGCTAGGAAGAGAATTGGGTGATGGATGATGCAAAGTGGGCAGGATTTCTTGAGACAGACAGATGTGGGGATGGTGGGGAATTGGAGAAAATTTTCATTTGTTTTAATTACTGTATTTACCCAAAATATTTAGTCACTCGGCTGTTTCAAAACTTGTTTGGGTTAAAGTGACATATAAATTACATAGTAAATAAATTACAGTAAATAAATAAAAGGAAGACAGGGTTTCTCCCATTCAGTTATCTCTGAAGTGGGAAAAATCATTTTGTATTTGGAGAAATGTGGCACTTAAAGGGAGCAGACTAGAAAATGCATACGAAGGCCATGGTTTTGGAGGGTGGAGACAGCACGTATCACATCAGTACTTATGTGTATGTTTGTGTGTATAGGGGGTCTATTAATGGTGCGAGAGACTGTTGTATATACAATTTAATCAGTAGTTATTAACCCCAATTAATATTAATTTATCATGTGGGAATGTGGCTTCTGACCAGTGTTTATCCATACATACACTTGCATATGTGCATGTACATATAGAAATATGACCCATTACACCCAAACACATACTGTTACTCATCTTGTTTTACTCTTTTATAATGTTTGGGAGTCACAAATCCTCCTTGATTCACTGCAGAATTATGCTGTATTGCAGACAGAATTAGATCATTTGCCTTCCTCTGGTCAGCATGTAGGAGCCCAGAATAAGGGAAAGAACACAAAATGCCAATTTCCCCCAAGATACTAATTTCATTTAAATAGGTAAATTTCTTGATACCTAAGCTGCTAATGTAGCTTGCATAACTTTTAAAAAAGAGTATTAAATCTTGGGTAGATGCCTCCGTGTATTTGAAGACAAACTATACTTTACACAAAAAGTTATAATAATCCTTGGAGGATTGTTATTGGGTGAGAACAGCATAAAGCCTTTTTTTTAATTTGTTCCCCCATACAGGCGTAAGATGCATGCTTGTCCATGTAAGTACAAGATTCCTTGTAAAAAGCTGTATGGCCACTTAAACCGGTTAAAGTTTGTCCGATAAGTAAAGATTTGGCTACAGGGAACTTGTGTAACCAGAGTCTGCATCCGACTTCAACCTTCTCTGGAAATTCTGGCCCTGCTGCTTGGCTCTTTTTATTTGTGTACTGGCATAAGGTCTATAAACTTAGATTGGAGTGTTTCTACAGGACTTTTAGTTTTAGGGTAACTGAATCCTACAACAACCTTTCCAAGTAGGAGGGACAGTAAAATTAGCATTGTTTGCCCTAGAGCAGGCAGCATAATCAGCATCTGATCTATGCTGTGGAACTAGCTTCAGGCTTAAAGGAGCCTTTTGTGTTTAGAACTGCCATTCCTATGTCTCTTAATGAAGTGGGACCAGGTATTTGATACCCTGCAATTTCAACCTGCACCACTGTAAGGTGGTGCTGTAAGGAATTTAGACTGTCTGCATGGGAGGCAGGGAGAAAATCAGTTATTATTATCAAGGGTCCCTTTCCAGAATTCTCGAACCCTTGCAGTTATCTGGGGATGCACATCATTGGTCCCATCCCTGCTATTATGTACAAAGAAACAGCATTATCGAACATGGTGGACCAAGTTGTATGACTCCAGCTTGCAGGTATGCAGAATCACTTTTCTGAGTGTTGTGTCTCAAATCTAGTACCCTCTACATGTGTTGGGAATTCTGAGAGTTATAATCCCAGCACACTGGAAAGACATGAAATGGGGGAAAGCTATTTCTTTCTTTCTTAATCAATAAATTGAATTGAGTTTGTTGATTGGTGTCAAGGTAGAGGGCAGAGGAAAAGAGCCTAGTCTTTTATGGGTCAGAGAGGGTCCATCCCAAAATGCTTTCTGCTAACATCCCACCTATGGATTTAACTTAGTAACAGCATCTGATTCACTGAGTCAACATCTTAAGCATCCCTGGACGTCCTAAAACACCTGATATAGCATTGTTCCTGGGACATTTGAAATAAGGAGCCGCCGAGTCAGCAGCTTAGACAGGAGAGATTAGCCCAGAAGTACTGATGCCAGGTCTGGGGTTTTTTTTGTTGCTGTTGTTCTTTGGAGTTTGAAAAGGAGAAAGAATCTAAAGCCAGGATTTTTCAGCTGCCTGGAAACAAAGTGACATTGTCTTTGCTTAGGCAAGTGAGCAGGAGTTGGAATGGGGTAGTGGTGGTCTACAATATATAAAATTATTAAAATGAATCTTTTCCCTTCCTCTTAATTTTTTTTCTTTTGGCTCTTCTACTGGTTTCTAAGGTGAGAGGTCCACCTGGGAAATATCAAAACCTTGTCAGAGTGGCAGAACAACTACCAAACCCAACATGCAGGCTAGCAGGATGCTGAAGATGGAGTTGGAGGCCCACACTCAAGTGTTGTGCCAGTCTATTCTTCTTTAATTCCCAAGCTTCTTGTGAGACTAATCAAGATACAAATAAAACACTTTCTAAATTACAAGTGCTGTGTCAACGATTCACATAACTCAATCTGGAAGTAGTGGGTGCTCTTGTAATTAGTCTAATAACAGAGATAAAAAAACTGGCTGCCTCCTCCACATGTAAGTGAAAACAGAGCAGATATTTTTTTGCTAGTCTTCTGTGCAGCAGAGAAAGTGACCTTTTGCATGTTCTGAGAAATACACAGGGGGAAATAGGATCATCTTCCGTGGCAGTTACTAAAACTTTTTCTGAGTTATCAGCTGTGATCATAATAGATTGGGCCAAAAAAATAAATGGGAATGGTTAAGATAAGAACTGAATTTATAATTGCTTCATATGCATTTACTAATTGAAATAATGCCTGTAACTCTCACATCATAGCAATTTTGGACCTGGAAGATCCAAACAGGAAGATACAGGAAAATACAGGAAAAACTCAAGATGGTAACTATGAATGTGCAATTCAAGCCTGGACTCTTTTTTACATATATCACATGTTCGCTATATCGCTCTGCAGTGACATGGTTCCCATGTTTTGAGTAATCATTTAACTATCACATCAGCTGCCAGCTAATTTAGCTCCTTTGATAAGCTACTGAGGAAACTAGTCCAGTTAGCAACAAGATTTCTACTATTAGCAATAGCTAGTCTTTAGTAAACTTAAGCCCATATCTGCTTAGCTATAAAACTTAGTATGTGAACAACTGACAGCATTTACTTGCATTCTAACTTATTTCACAGAGTTTGGGGAAGGGTGAAAAAGTGAGCATCTATGTGTGAAGAGCTCTGTTGCTTTCACCACTTTAGGAGAAATGGGAAAGGGAAACTGGACCTTGATTATTGTTCAGAAGTGTTATTTATTTTTAGTCATTCTTCATTATAGCTTATGATGTTTTAAGGAAAGGGAGCTGAAAGGGAAAAAAAACCCTTCTCAGGAAATCAAAAGAAAAAGCCTCACTTTCCCATAGGGTCTATATCATATGGCAAGGTGAGTTGTTCTACATTATACCAACATTAAACTCATAATGTTTAAGATTCTAACACAAGACTGCCATTTTGTAGCAATAGCTAACCCACTAGTACTTAGGCTTTGAAAGAGATAATCAGTCACTGGTTATTATACATATTTCTCTTTTTTAAATGTTACTCATAATTCAATTTATGATGCTTTCAAAGATTTAATATAATCACCAGACTAGAAAGGACCTGAACTATCCTGTGCAGTACTATTTCACCACTATATATTTTCTCTGTCCGCCCCTCCCTTCCCTGTGTTCACACCATTCATACCATCAGAGCAAACTAGATACATCACAGTACTACTCATGCGAACAGATCATGTGAGATGATTCATGCCAGTGACCAGACTATATTCTGCAGGAGTACAAGTAAGTAGTATAAGACCAGTTTCTCTTAATCCCTAAATATGGTCATTTTTCAAGCATAAATCAAATCCTCCTGACAGAGAAATCCTATGCAAATGTATTAAGCACACTTCTGCTTTGCTCAGTGGGGCATTCTGACAAGAAATGGGTGTAGGTTTGTAAACTTCCTTGAACATTTTATAGAAGTGCATCAACTCCATGGAATATCCTGATTCAACCTGTGGTTGTTTCAGATTTACTGAATTACTAAATATACAAACAAACAGTAATTCTTGAGCCACTAGACCACGGGTGTCAAACTCGATCGCGTCATGTGACGTATCGTGACGTTTTTTGCCTTTGCGGAGCTGGGGTGGGCGTAGCCACCAGTTTGACACCCCTGTACTAGACCCTCCAGAATAAAAATCACATGGTAGCCTTAAAAATGCATTGGATAATGGGAATTGAAGTCCAACATATTTAGAAGACACCAGAGCAGGGAAAATACATTAGAAGGAGCCTGAAGTTCAATACAAAAGAGAGATCTGGATATGTGTACAATGGCATCATAAGGAAATAAACCCTTATGATCTCAATGTGCCATACCAGCCCTCTTCAACCTGGCTCTCTTAAGAGATGTTGGTATTGCAACAGCTAGAATTCATCAGCCAGCTTTCTGAAAGTTATAGAGAGAGTTATATATGTCAGAATGTCAAGGTGGGGGAGCTCTCGCAACTAACATTTATATTCTTTTGCATAGCTGCATATCCACACATTTGTACTCTGCATATCCTCCCAGATGGTCTAACTTTTGTGGATCATTCACTCACCTAGGGGCATCAAAGCTGTCATAGGAACCAACTGTGTAGTGTCTGAAGAGTCGTTTGGCTTTATCGCTGCGGCTCTCTGCAAAGCAAAGTGGAGAGAAGATGGGATTAGAGCAGAGGGGCATATGAAACCAAGGTAGCATTTTCTCTGGGTTCAGGACACTTTTCCTCCAGTAGCTGCTCAGTGGCAGCACAGATTTAGGGCAGCTAATGGTGGCAGAGTGAAAAAAGATGTCCATGGAAAAAGGTCATGTTAAAGAAAAGGAATAAAAGGAAATCAAATGCATACTTTCCAACTTTCCTGTAAACCACTGCATTTTCTCCTAATAGTTATACAGTATTAGTTACCAGCATACATCTATATTTCGTAAGACATCATGGATGATTAGTATTAATGATAATGCATACTTGAATTTAGGCCAAAGATGGCTCATTAGAGCCAGTTCTTTTTTCTTTGGCTTTGCTAATTTTCAGTTTCCTGCTAAAGTAGAAAACATGGGAAAACCAGTATATAACTTCCAATACACTTAATATAATTTAATCCCTCCAGACCCTCAGATATTAGTTCATACCCTTTACATCAAAAGCTTGCATGCTATGGTGTTGTCACTCCTCAAACAACTAACTGTGGACTTTGACCACAAAATCTTGTCCATTCTTGTCCAAGTTCTCACTAATAGCTATTATTTATGATAAGAAAGTGTGTCCGGGCTTGAAAAATGGAAGATTAAATTCCCTGTCTCTCTCTTTAGTCCAGCAAAGAAAATACACTATCACCAGCAAGATATACTCCAAAAGGAAGACAAAAAGGGACACTGATCTATTTATGCACATCTTGAGATAATGGCTATACATTTAAAGAGAAATCACTTTAAATTACTCAAGATATGGTATGTTTAACTATATGCAGAAGACCACTCTTCTAGTTTTAAGTTAGCCTTCCCTGGTCCTTTTTTAAGGTTTTTTTTTTTTTTAAATCCCACCTTTATTTTATTTTTATAAATAGCTCAAGGTGGTGAACATACCTAATTTTTCTTCCTTCTACTATTTTCCCCACAACAATGTGAGCTCAGTTGGCTGAGAGAATAATTGGGCCAAAGTTAGCTAGTGGCTTTCCATTCTAAGGCGGGACAAGAAACTCTAGCATAACCATTGTTCCTATTGACCAAGGATACTGGGAGTTAAAATCCAATACATCTGGAGGATACAGCAATCTATAAAAAGTAATCATGCAAAACTTTAAAGTCCCTAATTCTTGTCTTGCCTTCAGTTTCTTGACCTTTTAACTAGTCTCTGAGTGAGCACATCTCAAAATAGGGCAGGAATGGGAAACCTGTAACTTTCCAGATATTTCTATACAGCAGGTTCCTTCACCAATAAAGTCTGGATGGTCTGCTGAAAATTATGATTCATGACATTTGAAGGGTCACAATTTCTCAATTTAGGAGAGAGGGGTTTCTTCATATAAATCACCCTCCCCTCCTACTATTAGTAATGCTTAACATGCATCTGTCTGAAATTCTCCAGCTATAAAACTGTATTCTTTCTATAATGAACTTTAAGGCACAATCTTCGTATAGATTGCCACTTCACACACTGCAGCTGGTGCAGCTCAAGTGTTAAGTGTAATCACATATTGGATAAATACTGTGTATTTAGTATAATACCTTTTTATGATTTTAAGTATTCTCACCAGATCTAGGCTGTGAAAATTCTAAAAATATCATTGTCTGGATTTCAATGAAATCCCATGACTACATAATAAAACATTTTGTCTGGAAACTTTTATATGAGAAGATGTGAAACAACAAACTGAGAAATATTTCAGTAGTATGAAATATTATGCATTGGAAGCTCATATGGGTTGTATGTGTTCTTATTTTTATTTGTAAAATGTGCCTGTGCATATGACTGACAGAAATAATACTATGCTGTACTACAACAAGTAAGGCAGCATTCTTCAAGAAGAACGCATCACTGCAAAGGACTGCAATTGAAACCAATTTTTGTTCCTGTCTTCTTTCTTTTCATCAAGCTGCTATTGTGGAAAAAAGGAACTGATGTTGGTCCTATTAGGAACCGCTCATGTCAAACAACTCCTTTTTTTTTTTTTTTTTTTACAAAACCCAGCATTTTGAAAGAGAATCTATAGTTGAAAGATAAATAGATCTGAGCAAAACTACATTTTGCATATATGTATTTCACTATATTGTAATCTACCCGTATGTTTTTCATATATCTGTGAGATGTGTAACATCATGAGTCCTGAAGGCTTTGGAGGGAATTAAATACCAGTGTAATATTTTTGATTGGGGATTAGTTAATGCCAATTTAAAGTGATGGGGGGAGGGGAGGAGAGAAATAAAAAAAACTTAACAAAAAAAAAAAACCACCAGCATGTTGCCTGGAGAATTCTGGGAGCTGAAGTTCACACATCCTGAAGTAGCTATGGTTGAAAAATACTAATTTAGCACCTTACAATGAAGGCTGCTTTGCCAGTTCTCCCTCCCCTCTCTTTTTTTGTGATTACAATAAAGTAATGGGAGTATTCCCAAAGGTGCCTTTTTTCATGAGGCAACCACGACCTGGATGACTGAGAATCTCCATAGACATTAATAGGAATATTCTGGAACATTTTTCTCACATAATACCTCCATGAAAGGCAGCTCCATTTTGATATGCTTTATTTGCAGAGATATAAACCTATTTTATATCATAGCTGCCCATTTTCCCCCAGCATTGCCATGGAAGTAAACTATGTCAGGCATTTTCAAACTTCTTCTGGACTTGGAAACTATTGAAAACAATGCCCAGAATCTCTGATCAAGAACCAAAGAAAATAACATAATTGAATAAACCTTTTTTTTAAAAAAAAATCTTTGCAGAAACTCTCAAATTCTTATGGAACCCTGGAGTTCTATGGAACACAGTTTGAAACCATCCACAAAAATGCTTACAGGGGTGGCAAAATAGTTCCAGTGTGGCTATGAGTGCAAAAAAAAAAAAAGGGGGGGGGAGGGGAGAGAAAGACAAGGCTTCCTTCTCCATGAGTGTTAAATCTAATCATAATCCAAGAAATTTCTAAGAATTCTGTTAATCTACCTTCTCCAAATGATGGAAGTGTGTGTCCATGTCATAGGTAAGAAATGGAGCAGTAGTGGCAAAGTGGTCTTTTGCTCAAATAAATCGTGAAAGTTCCAATAAGTTATTTATGTCCTTTTCTACGTTACTCCATTCTATTACCTTTCCCCGCCAAGCACAGCTTTAAAAAAAATTAAATAAAATCAATAGTCAGTGCTCACCAGACTTGCTTAATTTTTTCTTCTTAGATTTTTCTTTCTTAAAGACTTCTTATATGCTTGCAAACTATTTTCCCCTATCCTGTTGTTACCTACTCTTGGTCCACGAGTGGTGTATTGTTCTGGTTATACAAAGGTTCACTCTTGAAAAAGCTGAACTTGTTATTATGTCTAGTAAAAATGTCAAGGAACGTGCCCTTGAAATGATATGAAACTATTTAGCATCATAATGTTTTCTGATTAGTAATGGGACAAAATTCTACCCCATTTCATGAAAAGGGATACATATTTCCATTGAATAAAGTATTCAGAAACAGCAGAAAGTGAGTTGTCATGGCTGTGTGTGTGTGTGTGTGTACACAAACAAGGGAACAGTTCAGGGTGCTGGTGATCACCTCTAAAGTCCTACCTAGCTTGACTTTGCTGAGGCCACATACTCCAAGCAGAATCTGCCCATTCAAAACACTGGCTGTACAAGAAGATCGTGGAGAGTCCTCATTTCTTGCAGGGTGTAGGGGATTCAGAGGCAGGCATTCCCTGTGGAAGGTCCCTTCCTCCCATCAGACATGAGAACTAAACCTCTTTTAATATTTGGGAAAGTTTTTTAAAATGGTTTTTTTCAACAGGAAGTGAGGTGAGAGTAGATAGAGGTATCTGAGTTTGGGATGAATATTTGTTGTCTGATGTTGCATAGTACATGTTGCATTATGACTGTTAATACTTTAATTGCTGATTGCTTTTGTTTTTGACATATTGATAAATTTTGATTATGTGGACGGTACTGCAACAGATTTCTATCTTCTAAATCTAACTTAAGAGTCAGATGATTGAAGCGGCATAAAAGCACTTGTAACAAATAAATAAAGGCATGATCTGGAATACCTACCTTGCTTCCCTTCCTGGAACTTGTTGGGCACTTCCTCCACGCAGTCTGAGGGGAACCAGCCTACACGACCCTTTACCTGTCCCTCCCAGAAGCCGCCTTCCCCAACACTCAGCACTGCAAAGGAGATAGGCATGGTTAGGGGCATAAAGAAACTAGGGATTGTATGAGGGTAGGCCAGCGGTTTGTCATTTCCCTATAGCCAGTTTGGTGCAAGAGCCAAGCCCAAATCTACACCTAGCATCCTTAGGTGATCCACAGTCTTTTGGCCTAGATTTCCCTAGAAGATTGTTATGTGCAGAATAACCAACTGAGTTTAATTTGCTGCTTTTTAATTTTTTTAAGCATGGACTATTTTTGAAGCTTACACTAAAATCTTGCCTTGAGATTTCCCAGAGATTTCCAGATTCTAGCACTTTCTGTTGAACAACAATTTGACTATCCGTTGAATCTTACCTGTTGATATAAGGATACAGTCCCCCACCATACCTTAGAAAACCAAACCTTCAGTGGGCCAAGGACCTATTAGCTCTGTTCTCCAAGGAAAGGAAATGACTGATGAACTCAGCAGATATGGCTGAGGGATGGGAAGAGGATAGCATTGCTTCTGCCACCTGAGCCCCGGTACATTGAAACAGAGTGCTTTAAATGAAATTGGCTCTTTTTCCTATTTGCTTTTTCAGATACTGTAGACATCCATCATCTTCCCCTTATATTTTTAATTTTGTTCTACAAAATAGCATAGGGGATTTGCAATAGTTTGCATTCATGGGAGGGAAGGAGGAGGAAAGGTTAACTGTATTAAACTCACCCATATATGGCCAGTGCCATAGTTGTGCTGCTTCTAAACCTTTGTTTATATTTCCCTCAACTATAAATAAATCGGATAACAAAGAAAGAATATCTCATGGCATAAAAGTCCCACCAACTATACCTGTTGAGATTCCTCCTTCTGTATATTAAAGCTGCAGGAGGCCTTTGGTCTTATGCATCTGATCACCACTCTATTCTACTCTACATGAAAACCTGAAATCAGGCCTCTTAGGATGTGTAGTATCCCGCCGCTCCAGTAATTTCATAGATTATCTGCATAACCATCAATTTAGGGAAGAGCCAAGAGCACCGAGTAGCTCTTAGCTAAACAAGAGATCAATTTGGATATTTGTAAAGGCAATCTGGCAGCTCACTAAGCAGAGAGCAGGAAAAAGAAAGGGACTGAGAAATAAATTTGGTTCCTGTAATATCCATTCTGCGATTTGACCCTGACTGTTATTGTCATGTCAGCTTTTATATCTGAAGCAATGTAATCATTCACAGAAAAAAAGTATCTTCTATTCCTGATTTAGAGCAGCAGTAGATTTCTGGCTTGTAAGAGCTACTGTATTTTTAAATTTTAACCTCAGATTTAGTGAACCTTACTGCAAGAGACACAATCTTAAAATGAAAGAATTCTGAGTGTAGATATTCAACCTGAACACAAATAAAAATGGAACATGGTTTTTCGGGGGGTGGGGGGTGGGGATAGCACCATGCACGAGAAATGCAACAAATACTATAAGCAATATACAGGTTTTTAAAAGAAAAGATATAAACTGAAGGTATGACTTGCTTTTCTCTCAGAGTGCTACATACTCAAGAGTGCTACATACTTTCAAAGAATCAGTTAAGTCAGAATTGGGGTCCATTAGGCATTATTTAAGAATCTCTTTCATTGAACATCACAGTCTCTGCGAGTGAAAAGGCCGCTTTTAGTTTTTTTTACCTCCAACATTAAAGGATAGAAAGAACCATGCCATTATTTTACCAGCCAAAACCTCAAAATTCAATCTCTGTATCTCCATCTAAGTGATCAAGATTATGCAAAAACCCTCTGGCCTAAGACCCTAGAGATCTACTTCCAATTAGGTTAGAAAGTTCTGGGTTAAGAGGACAAATAATATGAATTTGGATAACACAACTTCTCATCTTTCATTAGAATAATGTAGATTATCTTTTCGATATTAAACACTTGCTCATTTTGCAAAATTCTAATCCTGCTACTATTCTCTAGGCACAGATACACACAAAGGAAAAAGCCATGAACCACTCACATGTAGCTGGCTAATACACACCAAGACATTGTAGACACCAACAAGAAACCATGTACACAAACACAAGCCAAGCCTCACAAATAGCCTGGCTTTTAAGCTGAGCCGAACACAAGGTTCTCAAAGCATGAAGTAGGAAGCAGGGCCCCCCCCCCAATTTAGAGAGGTCTAAAGTCCATCCTACCCTCAGTCCCACCTCCATTTATATGTGTATATATATCACTCTTTGTTTCCATGTTCTGTTAAGAATTAAGTATGGTTTTCCTTACTTGGGTGGGATGAATTGTATGCATGTTTATCAAAAAAACATGTGGAGCAACTTCTGTTTTTTTAATGTCCTAACTTTTCCCACTTTTCTCTCCATTAAGTCTTCACCTGACCTACTTCCCTTAGCAGAACATTTCTAGATGGTGAAAATCAATAAGGCTTGAAGGATTCAAAAGAACTGAAAGGGATGGATTAAAGATTCTTTCCTGCTGCCCTTCTCCGCACTTTAAAAAAAGTGAAGGAGATTTTGAGAGGTCAAGTCAAAGTGTCCTGGACACAGGAATCTTGCCCAGACATCTTCCACCAGGTGATTCTCAGGAATCAGGTCTCCTAATTTTTTTAAAAAGGGTCGTTCTTGGAGAGGACCAGGTTTCTTACTCCTTCAGTTCAAGGAGGCTCACTACAACAGAGTTTGAGAACCTCTGTGCTAAGCCGAATGATTTCTCCCAAAGAAGCTGAACAATACTGTAGACTCATGAAGAATCCCTGGACAATCCAAGGGCGTGCACAAAGATCAACATACCCTTGATCTTCTCGCCCTTGCTGATGGAGAGCTCACCCTCACCCTGGGCCTGGTAGGGTTTCACAGCCATGAATGTGCGGCCAGGCACAGCCGAATAAAGTTTCCGCTTCACACCTCGACTACTCAGTGTACTGCTTCCAGCAGATTCTTTCTGGTAGCCACTGGAACTGCCAGGAGACGGAGGGGAAAAGAGGCCAAGATAAAAGCAAGTACAATACAATGAATTACTTTGGACTCCTCTTCACTTTTACATGAGAAACTATATTTTTTGACTTATTCTATTATTTTTCTAGTACTTCTGTTATAGGTAAACTATAAGTTAGATTAAAAAGATGCAATTTTCATCATCTTTGCCTTAGTTTGAAATAAGTGCATGCTGAGTATCAGAAATGGGATTATAGTCTCTTTCCATGACATCTGCTGGGAAGTTAAAAATGCACGGTAGTGGTTGCAGCAGTACAATAAACCCTTTGCATATGTATATGATGATGATGATGTTCCGCCGTTGCAGATCCCTGTGCATTTTCCTCCTGATGAAGAATATCAATAGCAATAATACTTAAGACTTATATACTGCCCACAGTGCTTTACAGCACTCTCTGGACAGTTTACAACGTCAGCATATTTCCCCCAACAATCTGGGTCCTCATTTTACTGACCTGGAAGGATGCAACGCTGAGTCAACCTTGAGCTTCGCCAGGATCGAATTCCAGGCGGTGGGCAGAGTTTGCCTGCAATACTGTATTCTAATCACTGTGCCACCAGGGTGTGTTCTGCCACCTAGGTTCCTTTAAATGTTGCTGCACTACAACTCCCAGTAGACTTAGTCAACTTAGGCAGTGGTGAAAGATGTTAGAAATATAGTTCAACAATATCTGGTGAGCTACATACAAGTAGTCCTCGACTGTTATGTAACCTGGAATTTCTTTTTTTTTTTGTAATTTTTTTATTTTATTAAAAAAAAGTTAAAATATAAAACTCCAAAAGATAAATAAAAACAAACAAAATACACAGCAAACAAGACATTAAAAATGATAAAAAAGACGAAGTTAAAAGTTTCAGAATCTTCTTTTAACAAACTATTGTTGTAATCAGCTCGTGGGAAATTTTCCATAGCATCTTATCATCCCAAATCATCCCAAAAGTTAACATTAATTTATTCTCGATCAAATATCCATGTTTGTTTTTTAATTCCATCTCCTATCAATTGTTGTCTGATTAAATATAATAATTTCAATCTCCAAAATCGGTTTATTTTCCCAATCCAGATAAAATTGGTTCCCAATTATGTGTGATAAATCCATTCCCCCATCTCCTTCGATCCTCCTACATTATTACTTTTACTGTGAAATTTTAATAGTTGATGTATGATCGTAAATCCCCAGGTACTCTTAGCAAAGGCAACTGAAATAATCAAATAAATAAATAACAAATATAAATAAATTTTAGCTCAAGATGCTCTCTCTGTTAAGAATCCAGAATCTTGGCTCCATGATCATTCTTTAATCTTTCTCTTGCCACACAACCTCTGGAAAAAAATTTTGCATCACAACTTTTCCAAAACAGCAAATCACACTTCACCTTAGAGAATCTTTAGATTTTGATCTTGTGGGTCTAACTTTCTTCAGACCAAGTCTTTAAGTCATGTGCTGGGCCACCACTCTAAAAACTAGATGAAGAGAGCCTAAAAAAAAGCAGCTGGACCCAGAATAATTCTAATTTCCTTTCATTTCATTTCAATTAAACAATTTTAAGTTGAACATACAGGTTCCCTTTTACTTAATAATTTCTTCCATTTGCTACATCAGAATTAACAATTTAGACCTCCTAGGATGTTCAGGTGGAATATTTTGGTCTTAAAACCTAGTTCCCTTCCAAAAACAAAAACAAAAACCCAAGAGTAGGTATTACCACTGGGGAAAGGCTTCAGGAAAAACATCGGGCCTTCCTTAACAAAATAAGCAGGAAGAAATTCAACAGCTTAACACATTTTGAAGTAAATAATTACATGAAGTGGGGGCAGGCAGAAATATTTTACAGAAAGAGAACATACTTTTTAAAAGCTATCCTATTTAAAAGTTTGAGATTTATATTTTGTTATGTTTTAGATTTTTGGGGGAGGGTGAGCTTTTAAGGCAGTGAAGTCGCAAGAAGTTAGGTTGGAATTTAACTTTCTTTTTATTGTTTGGGTCCCTCATTCAGCACAATAGGTATTGGAAGCTTATCGTTGGTATTTGAGAGTAGGGCAAGGAGGGGAAAACCAGGTCCATTCTAAATCTGAACATGTAGTATGATTTTTGAGGACTTTTTTTTTGGTTGGGGGTGCAACTAAATATGAGGCTGAGAAACAATGGCTTGTGCTACATGGATCCCCCACCCCTAATCGTTTTCTCTTATATATATGCACCACTTAAGATCTTAAGCCCATGGTGAGTGGGTGTTAAATCCTTCCCTTCTTCTACCAAACCTATCAGATCACATCTATTTATCCAAACCAGTTCTAAAGTTTCCAATATGGACCTCCAGTCTTACCTGGGTCGACCACGCTGTTTTTTTGCCTCCTCTGTATGGCGTCCCCGTGATGGCGAGCGGCTGCGAGCACCACGGGGACTACTGGAGCTGCGCAATGTTCCTGTGGTGATCTTCTGGCCCTGGACTGCTACCGTGGCAGGTGGGATAGATGGCTGGGCATAAAGCATCCAGTCTGGGAGGTTCATGCTAGTATCGCTGTTGGCCCGCAGCAAAGTATGTGGCACTGTAAGGTTCGGAGGGCCATCCCGGCGCCGGCTGGCATATTGTGGAGTCTCCTGGAAAGGGACTAAAAGGAATGGTGATGTTAGTAAAAAGCTAAAAAGAAAAACAGAGAGAGCTGATGATGGGTAATGATGATGCTGTGCTTTAAAATAAGCAGAAAATTCTCCTTTGAATCTGAGGAGCCAAAGCAGGGGCTTGAAAAGATTTTTGTTTTCATAGCTCAGGCTAAACTGTCTACCCTGACCCTTGCCTAACCCACTGATGAAGATACCCATTTGTTCAGTGTGGATCCTGAGATCCTTCTGGCTCTTGGCTTAGCCGAGAGAGGAGAGAAGGGGGCATTAGAGAAGAGTGAATACAACATTATGGGAGTAGCTCCTGATATGAAAGCCCTGAAAGCGGAGAATGTGAAAGGAAGACAACCCAAAAGGAAAGAGGTTGAACAGATTTTTGCCAAAATGTCCTTTGCAGGCTCTCTTTTCCCTTAGCAGGTCCCTACTATAATTAGCTTGCAAGGTTATAGCTATGAATGGTGTACTGGCTGCATAGCATTGCCAGTTGCAAGAGGAGGACACAAAGCTGGTTATATCCCAGCAGAAGGAGTTGACTGGAGGTTATGAATCTGCTAGATGGCACATAGGTCTGAACAGAGTGCAGAAACCTCTTAACTAGGCCCGAAGCAGAGAGGCATTAATGGTAATTGGCATTACCAATTACGTTGGTTGCACGTTGAAAGTTTTGGTCACCAGGTTGCTAAACCTTGGTTTTACAAGGAGTAGGGAAAAAAAACCTGGAAGACAGTTTGGTGAAGGCAAGGTAATTATTTGTTTGAGGAGAAAAAGGTCAGGAACAACAGTGCAGCAACTAGGAACAAAGAGCTTTGCACTGAAACAATGCACTTTCTGAAATGAAAAGCACACTCTCTGTCACAGAGTCCAAAAGATATCAAATTCCTGTCAGCAAGAAGAGCTAAGTCACATACTAAAATCCCAGCAATACAAAACCTCAAAATAATAAGTGAAATTCCTAGCTGCTGCCATCACATTTCTTATTATTCTCGTCTCCCTAGAGATGAGGCAGCAAAAAAGAGGAATGGTACAATCCATATTCTATTATACTCATAAGGGTTTTTAATTGTGTTTTATTTATTTGTGTTTATATGATTTTTAGCCTACTTTACTAATAAAAATAATCCAAACATTGCCATATGCATTTAGAATGAGATAATAATTTTTATAGAAAAAAACAAAACAAAAAGCAAGGTAAAAATCACTGGTACAAAAAGGCTTTAAGCTACATTTAAACTGTTTCAGTTCCCATGGTGACTTTCCCCATATCTCTCCGCAAAGAACTTGGAAATTGTTAGTTTTGTCTAAGTTCTGAAATGTTTGCTAATAATCCTTAGCTTCTCTGGAGAACTACATGCTCAGGGTTTTTATTTGTATATGTGAGTTTGGAGATGTGGTGGATCAATAGCTGTGATATGTACAAAAGCAGATAGTCCTTGTTTAGCAACCACAGTTGGAATCAGCAACTCAGCTGTTAAACAAACCAGTTGCTAAGTGAAACCACAACTGCATTTACAGATCTCATTTCAACTTTCACAGACTGAATGTGAGGATTGTCTGTAAAGTTACTTTTTCATTATCCTCATAACTCCAAATAGTTGCTAAATAACTCACTAAAAAGGATTACCTGTATTTTTGTAGAGCGTCAACATCAGTCTCCTTTCCTCAAATCAAACTTACCTACATCTGAATCCCGATGGCTTTTGATCAGCTCCCCCAACTCAAAATTTCCTGCAATGACTGCCACCTAAGATAGAAAGAAAATGTATCTATGTAAACAGAGAACTTTCTTGCTCTATCTCTTTTTATATATTTTGGATAATGTGGAAGTTGAAGTGCCAAGATGCCTACCAACCCCTCCCCCTCCCAAGAGATGCACCAAGCTTCCCAAAACAGTACAATTTTAAAACCCCTGAAATCTTGTGAGATTTCAATATTCTTGCCCAGGTATGAAAAGTGGCCTGAAAATGCTGCTGTCTTATCTCTACATACAGGTAGTCCTTGACTTGTAACCACAATTGGGACCAGAATGTGGTTGTAAAGTCACATGACCATATTGCTTAGCGACAGCAATCCCAGCATTCCGTTGCTGTCATTAAACAAATTCCATTGCCCATTAGCCAAGGATCCTCCCCAATCCAAGCCATTCTGGGCTTGGTCCCACCCAACCCGAGATTTGGTAAGATAAGGGACTGCCTCCAACTCCCCCGCATCATCCTATCTCCCCCTCATCTCTGCTCTTTTGGCCACCCTGCACTCTGTCTTGGGACTTCTTGGTGTGTCATGGCTCTGGGATTACAAGAAGCCTGAGCACAATGCAAAGCCACATCCACCTCTGTAAGCCTCAGCTACCCCAGCAATGAGATGCAAAGCCACGTGCTCTGAGAAGCTCTAACAGTCCTGTGCAAATCCGCAGTAGCCTGGGAAGCCCCAACAGCAGCGGCCTAGGAAGCCAGCAGCATGGTGCAAACCAAAGCAGCCCAAACAGCTCCAGCAATGGGGTGCAAAGCCATAGCTATGCCAGGAAGACCCAACCACCCCAGCCTAGAGACCCTTGTTGCTCTGCATTTTGAGATGCCAGCTGACCTTTTCTATCTTCTTATTCCCACTGCAGATGAGGTATGCCTGTTCTGACCTTACACCTGGAAGCTGCTGGACACATGAGGCAATCTTTTCCAGGTCTCACGAAGAAATTGCTGTGCATGATCTTGGGAAGAAAGCCTCATGTAGCCAGCAGCTGCCTTCTGAAGGACCAGGCTGGGCCCAGCAGTTGGAGCAAGAAAATGGCGAAGGGCAGCTAGGGCGAGCAGGGCTTCTAGAGTGCAGGGAGTCCAAATGGCATAGATGGGGGTGAAGAGATAAGTGGGTAAA
Organism: Azemiops feae; assembly: GCA_023970755.1. Classification (NCBI taxonomy): domain Eukaryota; kingdom Metazoa; phylum Chordata; class Lepidosauria; order Squamata; family Viperidae; genus Azemiops; species Azemiops feae. The sequence goes on from JALGBA010000382.1 coordinate 679,176, forward strand.
AGGAATTGAAGCACCACTGTAATCATAAGTGTGAGCAGATTATCAAGTATCTGAATTTTGATCGTGTGACTGAGGGGGCTTCTGCAACAGCTGTAACTTCAGGGACCAGCTGTAAGTCCCTTTGTTCAGTGTTGTGGTAATTTTAAATAGTTGCTGAAGGAATGTAACTCAGTGTCTACCTGTATGAGAAATAAATACTGAGAAATCCCTAAGAAACTGGGTATTTCTCAAGAGTGGTCGTTAATTCAAGCTGGGGAAGATGACCATTCTACTTCAACACATCTGACTAATACCAGATTGGCAAAGGCTGGCAAAAGCAACATCCATGCTTACAAGGAAAGACTATATGCAGAATCTACCTTCTGATGTCTTCAATACCTTATTTTATTCCAATATCATCTGAGTCCGATGTTGAGCCAATGCTAGAGGGACATGAGTCTTTCTCAGTTTTGGAGATTTGAGACAAGGAGAGGATAGGGCTCTACTCCCTCCTCCCAATTATCTCCTATGTCATATAGGTGATAACACACTGGGACTGCAGTACTCGTGACAACTTTGGGGACCTTAGTGCCAAAATCAAGAATTTACAGAAACTGGCAAGATATATAATACAAATGTACCAATTTCCTTGAGGAAAAATATGAACTAAAAATTGTACTGTGATGTCTGCAAATTGAGACACAGGAGTCATGACACAATTACTCCTTTTCCTAAAATATCAAATTAAATCTACAAACACCCACATTTATAGGCTCTAATGCAGAAGCACTAGAAAAGAGGGAAGGTCAGGGGCTCAGCCCTACGATGCCTGGGATCAAACTGCCAACATGCTCTGCTCTCATTCTCTCTTGGACCCAGCTCACTGCACACCTGGAAGGCAGTTTGACCATGGTTGTTCTTGATCTCTTTGTTAGCTCCTCGGTATAACAGGATTCGGGCACAGCTTTCCTGGGAGACAGAGAAGGGAGAAGAGAGAGAGGAAGAGAGCCCAAGGAGAATATATAAGAGACAGCTTCCACGTTTAGCAATTTCAGTGGACAGAGGGGAGAGTATTAGGAATGGACTTATTAGAGATGGCCTAACTTTGGTTCTTTTTACATTTCAGTGCAGATTAACTCTACACTTCTTAAATGTATATTATATGTATATTATGTTATATTGTTACATTATATATTATATTATATTTTTCTCAGAATGCTAAATGTGGCCCCCAAAATTTGAACTTTTGGGGCCACATTTGGTATTCTGAGAAAAATAAAAGGCTGCCAAGGAGAGGAGTCATCTGTCACAAAATGGTTGCCATGGGGAATGATGCATAGCCCATTACAATAGATTCATTTCATAAAAAATCACACTTAGCAAGCTAAAGACAATGGAAGGCACTGATTTCTGGTCATACCCTATATTTTACTTCCTAAAAATGTCTCCTAGTCCATGTTGATTCAAAGACATTCAGGAAATAAACTCAGCAGGCAGGTGGATTCCAATGCTTCACTATGAATTACTCCCCATTAACTGAAATTAAAATTTAAAATGAAGCTGGCAAAATGAGAAGCAGAGTGTAAATGAAGTAGATTGATGATTTTGTCCCTTTTGACAATGGTAAATCCAAACAGATCAAATTATTTTTTCTCTCTCCTTCTTCACTATTACATACCTACAATCCCTGCAATATATAAGAATTTCTCATTATATAGATAGGACAAAGTGGGACGAGCATTTGGCAGAAGATCTTTGATCAAGGTGTGCGAGTTTTAAACAATTTATTAATAAATAAAAGTTAAACAATCAAAATGATGGTTGTGCACATAAAAAGGCATGATTTTCACATTATGGTTGTGGCTGCCATGTTAACTTATTTGACTTCATCCCTGTGAACAGCTCTTCCTCAGATTATAATTCTGGACAGATCAGTATTTTTTCAAAGCTGAAACCTGGAAAGGAAAGCTGCATTTGGGTGGAATGCAGTACTAATACTAATATTACTGGAATGCTTCCAAATTGGACTTCAAGCTACTTTCAGTGTCCTCACCCTCACAAATATGGAATATGGGAAGTGGAGGATGGGGGAGGGCAGAATCCTCTTTTGTGTTCCTCTAAACAGTGGTTCTCAACTTGGCAGCTTTAACATGTGTGAGCTTCAACTCCCAGCATCCCCCAGCAGGCATGCTGACTATTTTATATTGTCTGACATATGAGGGAAGACTGAGTGAAAAACTTCCAGATAAGCAGATTTATTTGGGGGGAAAAGGAAGCAAATGAGAAGGAGGAGAGGAGGAGGAAGAGGAGACACAGATGTTCAAATAACAGTTATAAAGTCAATCTAATTTAGTAGGTTTCATTTTATCTACTTGAATAGATTGTAGCACTTCACAATATGTGAAGAGTTATTTGCAGAAAAGATGGGCTAAGGGAATGTTAGTTTCTTGCAAAGTATTTCTGGTCACCTGACTGTATAATTCCAAAGACAATAGACTACCCACACACATTTATGGGGGTTTGAGGACAATGATAGCTAGTCTTCTACCTGAGATAGAGTGTAGGCTGGACCCATAGTAAAATAAGCTACCTATTTGATGCAGGTGGTCAAGGTAGCCTTTCAAATTGTACATAGAAAAATGGTTCCAACTTTACAATATTTTTTGTCTTCCATAAGACAAAATTGTCTGAGACATTTGGACAACCATTTGTCTGAAATGGTACAGGCTTTCCTGCTTAAACAAGGGGTTAGACTAGAAGACCTCCAAGGTCCCTTCCAATTCTGGTATTCTGTTTATTTGAGGCGGGATGTAGGAAATTGTCCTAGCAGGTAGAAAATATGTGATTATTTCCCATGTGTGCAACCTCTTGCTATATGCCATTCACAGTCATATTTTTGCAAGTTGGTGACAAAATATGTATATTTTATATTAATTAAAATATTAAACCCATTAGTTTAGATATAAGAGGGAATTAAATTGGGAAAGTGAAGTACAAATATGCATCTAGGATAATGATCAATGTGGGTATCAGCCCCACTAGCTAGGAAAGACTGGGAAATCAATTCAATGTGAAGGCTAAAAGTACTTGTATTGAGATTAGCTACCATACAGAATCTTGCAAGTTTACTTGTATTTTTCCTTCCCTATTTCTTATGCCCACTGAATTAGCGAGACCTTGGAGATACTGACATTAGGGAGATCTGCTTGCCAATATCATCTCCAGAACATTGCTTCAGCCCCTTTCGCCTAGATAATGGTTCCTGCATATATCACTGTCATGATCATCATCCTTATTCTCTACAACAGGAGTCCTCAGCAGGAGTCCAGACTTTCAGATGCTTTAAATCACTTTATTGATTAATGTTGGAGTGTAAAAATTAATCATTCTTACCTTGTTGTAGAGTGCACAGATGTGCAATGCTGTATTCCCGGATGCGTTCTGTGCACCTGGCTCAGCACCGTAAAAGAGCAGGTGTTCCAAATGCTGGGAGTTTCCATGTTGGCAGGCCTGGTACGTGGAGAAGCAGAGGTCAGGAATGGAAGGTGGGGCTAGATGGTCAGATGGACAGGTGCAAGTCACAGCCACCCCCCTCAATCTTTAGACTTCGAGCCAGCCCTAGCAGGAAACACACACAGGGCATAAGATGGCTTGCTAGCTGTCTTGCCCACACAATTGAGTTACCATGCACGGACATTTGGGATGGCTAGATTTTGAGTGGTATGTAGGACCTCACCTGGTGTATTTCTTGCCAGCCATTCTCATCAGTGGTGCCAATGTAGGCTCGATTGTACAGCAGAAGTTCACAGCAGTGTGGGTCACCTCCAACCATAGCTGTATGGTAGAGTGGGGTCAGCCCCCGGCGGTCCTTATAATTGGGGGAGCCACCCAGGTCCAACAGCGCCTGTGTAAGCCAAGGAAAAAATATAGCTGAGCAATGGCAGCATCAGTCCTACTTTACTTCCTATCCCGAGTGAAGTCAAACTTGCTCTGTGGCAATTTTGGGGCATCAAGCAGCGTTTAGTGGTAACACATTGACCAGACCATGTTTTTCTTACTTTTATTTTTAAAATCCGTTATTTCAACTCACAATGCCTCCAGAAGTTGTGGGTACTTCAACACTGGAGGTTTTTAAGAAAAGATTGGACAACAGTTTGTCTGAAATGGTATAAGATTTGAACTAGAAGACCTCCAACACCCCCTTCCAACTCTTTGTTATTCTGTTAACTCTTTCCCTTTTCTGAAAGGATCCCAGGATGAAATCAAAAGTTTGCTTCCAAGGGTGTCTTCTGAAAAATGACTTATCATCTCAGCCATAGGCTTCTCTATCATTTCTCCAAAACTGCAATAAATAACTTGCACTTCCCCAAGTATATTAAACCCAGGATCTCTTGATTATTATCTCAGGCATTCTGAAATTCTTGCCAAGTATGTTCTATCAATCTGCTGATGAAAAAAATTACCCATTATACTGGATTATTATAATTGTTTTTTATCTTAATTTTGTGTGCTATCCATTCACTTGCTGAGTTAGGCAGAATTTATTATGCTTGCACCTTAAGCAGGTACCCAGCAACTTGGTATATCACCCAAATCCTGACACAGATTGTAAGTATCTCAACTAGGGGTGTGTACTCAGAGCAAAAATGCTAGATCTTCAGGGCAGCAGTCTTTTTTTATATATATATTTATATTATAAAAGGCTTAATGTGCATTATTAACTGACTATGCCAATAGACAGGAAATAAAAAGGTTGCTTTGGATCTTTATGTGCTCCTTTCACATTTGCCATAATCTCCGAGTACAAGTTAGCATTTGACTTTACCATGAGGGCCGAATAGTGGTGAGAACAGACAGCTTTGTGAACTGCTGTGGCTCCATCTCTTGCCCGGAAATCTATGTGGGCACCGCCAAGACACAGTAGCCGGATCACATCAATGGTTCCATCTAATTGGGCAGCCAAGGTCAAAGGTGTTTCTGCAGAGAAAACCTTGCATTACTACTGTGGAGAAGGATGTTGTGTAGCTGGTATCCAAACTCATCCTTTCCTCCCTCTTTGTGTCTCCCAGATAACACTTACCACCGGTATCAGAATCATGATAGTTTGGATCAAGCCCTTTGTCCAGAAGCCGTGCCACTTTTTCAGCTGCTCCATGTTGCACGTATTCCAGGAACTTCTTCAAACCCGTCTGGGGAAAGATTTGTCAGGGATAACCAATTAGGATTGGGAGAGATGGGACGGAAAAGGGCAATGTAGGTCTAAAAGAGGAATAAGGCTGAGCTGAACCTAAAGCATAAACCATTTATAACTTCTTGAGGCTGGATGAATTTTAGTTTAAAAAAGAACAACCTGTCCCCAGCAATCTTCTCATCCACACGTTAGAGCAAACAACTGTCTTCCACTAGAAGCTTCATTTTACTTTTTACACGAATTATGTGTTTGTTTGCCTCCAACATTTACTAAAAAGCTTAGTAAAACTTGCCTTAAAATTACTAAAGATTTAACTCCTTTATTTTGGAATTTGTTAAAAATGAGAACATTTCACAGCCCAAAACAGGCAATCTGCTGCAAAATTCTGGCAATATTTTGGGGATGTTCAAAGACGGTGCAGGAGCTATAGGTTGCTTGCCCCTTACTAAGCAGAAACATCTGCTAGCTAGCTGGTATTCTTCTTTGTATTAAGTCTTGTTAATGCAGTCATGTCAATACAGAGACCAAATAACCAGCCTGATCTTTTCTTCTTATTAATCTGCTAGGAGGCTAGTACCTCTTAAAAGGAGTAGGGAAGATTAAATAAAAAGTAAGTTCTTTATACTTTGTCTTATTTGCATAATAGACACCTAAAAGGACACGCCAACTTTGCATATTGGATGATAATTCAAAGAGTTGGGATTTTTACAGCCAATTTAGATTCTCTCCAGATCCTGACTTTTTTATTCTTTCCATAGAACTTTAGAAAACTCTCTCTCTTTTCTCACCTTTGTGTGGAGTTTTGCTAGCTGCTTCTCATCTAGGTTAGTTTGCTTGTATACTCGAGTCTTGTAGCGGAACTGAAAAGAAGATGACAATAAGGGGACCAGAGAGGAGGGGGAAGGGGAGCATTTACTGCAGCTATACACAGAATAGATACATTTGCAGCCTCATGTAAAACATGAACTAATGTAAATACACCTGATGATTTCTTTCTCCTACACAGATGCTACCCATTCATGGCTTGTTTGAAGGCTAGTATCTAATTCAACTGAATGGCACAATTCTGCAAATTTAAAACAAATCATGGATTCCTTCTCTGGCACCTTCTGGCATCACAAGACAGCAGACACAAAAAACCTTGATGGATTGCTTACAGGTGTGTAATCACAGTTGTTGCCTAAACATTTCCAGAATCCCCATAAGCATCTGTTTGATTTGGACAGTTGCCACCTTTCTTCCCTGTCCTGACACTCTCCCTCTATACATTAATTTTCTTGGAGTGATACTTTTAATAGGCATCAAATGATCAGGTCCAATTTTTAATTTTCAATAATGTCCAACAATTAGTTTTGCCCTAAGGCAGAAAATCAAAAGCACAGCTGGACCCAGCAGGTCTGGGATATTGGCTGTAGATCCCTCCAGTATTTCTTGACAATATGAGATGGTGCAAAGGACACTTTATTCATAGTTTTACCTAAATCTAAAGCCATTCCTGGTTCTTTTAGTTCAGAGTTACACAACTTGTAGGCTGCATATGAACTCTGGTACATGTTTTGCAGCCCTCTAAGGCACCTCCACCACATCAATCCCAGAACAGAAATTTGGCCTGCTTTTGGGAGTGGCCGGGGGGGGGGGAGAAATTGAATAATTTTTTCATTGGTGCCTTAAGCTTAAGCTTTTTCAATCCATTCCATCCCTTTAACTATCACTGATACCCTCCCGTCCAATAAATTAAGAGTATTTTTTCAGGTATGGGGTTTACCCACTAGAAAGAGGCATCTGCAGGGAAGGTCAAGAGTAGGCAAATGACAAAAGGAGCATCGTACTAATCTGATGCAAATTCCACTGCATGCTGCTAAATGAATTCTGCAGGATGAAATGTGTGAGAAATACTGACTTCATAACACTACATGAGCTTTTAGCATTTATGCACACATTTCTGTGAGTGCCTATAGTTAGAAAAAAGAATCTCCAGTTCCAGTTCCTCTGAGCATTACAGCTTTAATTTCCATAGATCTGAAAGAAATACATCATCTTTGAATATTCATATGATTCAGTACCTCCCACCCTTCAAGAAATGACTCAAGACAAATCTATAGTTCCAGACCTTACCTAATTTATCATTTTCCCTTGTTTTACCTTGTCCTTCCCACTCTCCTGCACTTCATGCATCTGATTAATCATATGGCAAGTTTGCGGGCAAGGATTCCTTACTGTTAATCTGATTATGACCAGTCTTTCAATCTTATTGAAGGTTTTAACAGGACTTATGCATGACTAACTTCTAGATCCAAACTGTTATGGGCTATATTTCACTGTAGTTTAATAGAAGGCAGTTACAGTTCTGGAAAACACATCCAATTTTTATCATTCCCCTATATTTCATAATTTTTCAAAACTCTTCCACATTGTAGATCGGTTTCTTCGTGGATCCAAGGATTGTCAAGATGATAGATATTGTACATAATCTTGGATGTCCAGCTAAGATTAGATATATTTGATGCATTGTTCTTTAATCTTGAGAAAATTCTATTCCTATTATGGATGTAAAGGAAATAGATAAATGCTTAACAGCATTGTGTTTTAGTTACTGTAATTATAAAAAACAGTGTCTGTGAAGCAACTGGCAAACAAGATAAAATTTGAATATATAGGTTGTCCTCAACTTACAACAGTTCATTTAGTGACCGTTTGAAGTTACAACAGTACTGGAAAAAATAACTTATGACAGTTTTTCACACTTATGACCGTTGCAGCATCCCCATGGTCATGTGATCAAAATTTGGACATCTGCCAATTGACTCATATTTATTATGGTTGCAGTGTCTCAAGGCCATGTGATCCTCTTTTGTGACCTTCTGCCATGCAAAGACAATGGGGAAGCCAGATTCACTTAACAATCATGTTACTAACTTAACAACTGCAGTGATTCACTTAACAACTGTATCAAGAAAGGTGATAAAATGGGGCAAAATTCATTTAACTGTCTTGCTTAGCAACAAAAATTTTGGGCTCACTGGTTAAGTCAAGGACTACCTATACAATGAAATATTTTTTTAAAAAACTGCAGAGCCTGATGAAGGCTTAATGGACATATTATAATATAAAATCCTGTGTGAAGCCTTTCCTTTTCTGCATGCTACTTAGAGATTATCATAGAGGAACGGGAAGGAAATCGGCTCACTCTGAGAATCCATGCCTCAGTAAGTCAAGCCAGATGGTTACAGATATAGATACCCGTTGTTTAGTAACCACAGTTGGGACTGGCAACTCGGTCATTAAATGAAGTAAATAAAACATCATTCTTTTACAATCTTGCTTCAGCTTTTCTTTGCAACAGACTTGTGAAGGTCATAAATGTGAGGACTTTTTCATTACCATTGTGTAACTGGAAACGGTTGCTAAACAAGGCATTCGCTAAATGAAGACTACCTGTATTTACATCACGGGTGTCAAACTCGCCGCATCACATGACGTGTTGCGACGTATCGTGACTTTTTTTGCATTGCCAGAGCTGGGGTGGGCGCGGCCTCCATATGATGCAACCAGCCCACGGGCCGGCAGTTTGACACCCCTGATTTACATCTATAGGGGAAAAATGGATAACCTATAGCCAAAGTGCACATTTGTGGCTTCTGCAAATTGTACCAAATTTCAGCAATCTTCAATTTTACTGAAACTTTTCTCGTCAAGTTTCAGTTAAAATGGAAAAAGTGGAGTATAGTCCTTGATTTAGATTTTACAGATCAATTCTTCCCACATACCTCTTTCCCCCAAACACACACACACACAAGTCCCAGGAAATACAAGTCCTGCCCATTTTGATGATAGTAATATACTGTTGCCTCAATTCTTACCACCATTTATTTTATTGGCATAGTGGCCATGGCTACTAAAAAATTCCCCCAGGCTTGAAAGTTCTCAGTCTGGGGTTCTGGCCAGTTTATCACTCTCCCCAAGACTTGAATGCATTGGTGAGTAAGGAAACCTCTGATGGAGAGCAAAAAAATCAGTGGGGCCTCCAGGACAGGCCCCCTATAAAAGAAAAATATGAGTTAGATGGCTGGAAGAAGTCGCTAATATGCTCCATTTAAAAGCCCTAATACAATTCCCTTACATAGAAGCAAGCTGAACCAACTATCCACTATTTTGGGGATTCATAGCCAATAGGACTTGTCCCACATTGACTTCACAGCCACACTGGTTCAGTTCACTACAAGGCTAGGCAACGAAATACCCGGTACTTTAAAATCAACTTGGCTGGCCAGCACAGTGCTTTTATTTTATGTGCAATTATTGACTAGCTGTCAGCAACCAACAAGGAGAAGAGGAGAAAATGATAGCTTCGCTCCTAGTAGTAGTAGGAATAATAAGAAACAAAGGTGAATCAAGTGATAGAAGCCTCGAGAGGAAGGAAACCAGAGCCAAAAATATCATCTTGCCTAGGAACTATTTAGATTAGAAATGCTTCTCAAGTTGGTGATGATGTAAGCAGCCTTTCCTAGTCTGGGATTTTGCAGATAGTGGACAACTGTATGCATATATCACTATTTGTTTTTGTTTTTTTTAAATAAACTACCAGTTCTCTCCCATAATGCTCATCCCTCTCTGACACAAGAGTGCTGTCAAATAAGCAGCAGCCTTACCTCAAGATAGGGTACCCCCTTTTCAAAACTCTGTGGGTACTCGCGCAAGAGTCGCTCTTCGTCTAGGAATTTCGCATCCCGGCCATTGGTGGCTGGCTGGAAGAGTCCATAATTTAGAACATCTTTGAGGCTTTCGTTGAGGGTGCAGAGAATTTGTTGTTTTGCCACCCAAATGGCTGCATCAGGGTTGAAACGTAGGCATTTCTAAAGCAGAAACAGGCCATGCAGGAGAAGGGTGTGGATAGAAAGCAAAACAATTCTATCAAATTGGCCCCAAATAATAGATGATTCTGCCCCAATGGAGCACTGTGTGTCCTACAATAATATTTTTTAGCCTTGCATGTTTTTTTTCTTCTGGTATACATTTAGCTAAACCTGGTTGATCTGAAATAGCTAAGCTGGGTCAGTCTAGTTAGTAGGGCCATGGACAGCTTTGGGTATGATTTCAAAAAGGCATTTTGGAGCATGCGGGAACATAAAAATAGAACCCATCTGCTGCACAGAATCCAGGGAAAAGGCCCAGCTGCTTAAAACAGCTTGTGTCCCTGAACACTTTGAAGCACCTTTCTGAAACTCAGCCTAAAGCACGAACAGCCCTACTGGTCTGTACTTAGATGGGAGACCTCTAGGCAATATCAAGATTAAAGGCTAGATTCTTGGAAGAAGGTGGTGGCAAAACACTTCTATATTCTTGCCAAGAAAGCTATGGATGCGCTCATGAAATTATTAGGAATCCATCTCAACCTGGAGGAAACTTGCTTTAATAACTTTAATAGATGGAGCAGGCCACACAGTCTCACTGATACAAAGAATTTCTGAATTCAATTAAACCATTTTTAATGAGAAGGGCACCAAGCAGGGAAGAACTTAAATCTTGGCAAGCCTCTGTCCATAGCCAGAAATGTTCCAATAAGGAGTCTGGGAATACTGTATTGTGACAGAAAAACAATCCATGTGAGCTGTGGCTTAGAAGTAGTTTCCATTTATACTGTACTTATTTAGGTCTATTAAATAAGTATTAATACGATGTTATTTTAATACCACCACTTCTCAATTATTCTACTGTGTTTGCATTCAACCTTTGGTTCGGTCATTTTGCAGAATATGAACTTTTCCTCATATGTCCATAAATAAAACAGAAAAATTTGCATTCTTAACTGAAACTCATTGTTCAATTAAGGCACTTGCTGCCTTTCCCAGGGAGCCCAACTCTTATGGACCTTCTAAAATGATGACCTGGGGCAGCTCCAGCCGTCATTTAATTTTTTTTAATATAGTCTTTAACGCTGAGCAGTAGCCCATGGGTGGTACTACCAAAAGTGCCAGCATTCGTTCAGAAAAATTGCAATCACCCCTGTAGTGATATATCTACTGAGTTTCCCTCCGATGCCTCCATTTTGATGGAAGTTGTAGGCCAACATATAAAGGCTGCTGCAAACAGTGGTAGTTTAGACCTTAAATATAATGAAAATAGTGGGTGTGTCTTTAAATAGTTATTTGTTTTAATGTTGCTTATATCAAAACATGAGCAATTTCAGGGCCTTTCCATTCATTTTGGGCACCAGGAGTCTGCTCATATTTTCCCATAATTTCCTCTCACTGATCTACTGTATCAGCTTCTCCGTGTTAGTGTTTTCTATGTGATCCATCATTTATTTATTGCTCATAGGAGATGTGAAAATGCAATAGTAGCAGGGTGCTATGTAAGGGAAACTATGTTAGATCTACCTATCCCATCAGGACTAGCAAGAGAGGCATGTTGCAGGTCCCATTTATGAAAGAGTGTCATCTACCGGTAGTGGGATGCAGGGAAAAAAACCTTCTCTATTGGGGCACCCAACCTGTACAACAAACTTTTGCCCTGGATCTTGGACTAGCCCTGGCTCTCCTAGCTTTTCGGAAAACCCTGAAGATATGGCTCTGCTGCCATGCTTGAAGGACCAGCAATGGTGGGGGAACTCCTGTAATGGCTGTGTTGAACTGATGTAGGATGCATTCTACCACTGATCATGATTTTTTAATAATAATAATAATAATAATAATAATAATAATAATAATAATAATAATAATAATAATAATAATAATAATAATAATAATAATAATAATAATAATAATAATAATAATAATAATAATGTTGGAAGGGACCTTGGAGGTCATCTAGTCCACCCCGCTCAGGCAGGAAACCCTATACCATTTCAGACAATGGCTGTCCAGTCTCTTCTTAAAAACTTCCAGTGTTGGAGCATTCACCGCTTCTGGAGGCAGGTTGCTCCACTGGTTAATTGTTCTAACTGTCAGGAAGTTTCCCCTTACTTCTAGGTTGCTTCTCTCCTTGATTAGTTTCCATCCGTTGCTTCTTGTCCTGCCTCAGGCGCCTTGGAAAATAGCTTCACTCCCTTTCTTTATGGCAGCCCCTGAGATATTGGAACACTGCATCATGTCCCCCCTCGTCCTTCTCTTCATTAAACTAGACATACCCAATTCCAGCAGCCGTTCCTTATATGCTTTAGCCTCAGTCCCCTAATCATTTGTTGCTCTTCTCTGTACACTTTTAGAGTCTCAACATCGTTTTTACATCGTGTGACCAAAAACTGGATGCAGTGTTCCAAGTGTGGCCTTACCAAGGCATTGTAAAGTGCTTAATACTTCACGTGATGACTAGTCCTTGGTTAACAACAATAAATTGCAATTAGAATTTCACTGCTAAGTAATGCAGTCGCAAGGCGCAGTGTCAAATGACTACATCGCTTAGCAACATCCAAGGCTTCCAGTTGCTGTCATTAAGCAAGGATGTGGGTCATTAAGCAAGTCCCAGGCTACTTGCAATAGGCCAGCAGTCAGTTTAAAGTGCAGTATGAGGCGCAGCACGTGGTGTGCTTGGAGATGATTGCTGCAAGGCAGGGGAGGGTGGGTGAGGTTCACCAAGTTGCAGTGTGAGTATAGCAAAGTAATTGCTGCTGGGCAAATTATAGGAGTGATCTGTGACCTTTCCTGCCAGCTTCCCCATTGACTTTGCTTATGAGATCTGGCAGGGAAGATTGCTAATGGCGATGGTGTCTGTGGGACAGAGCAGCCATTGCAAGTGTGAGTCAGTTGCCAAGTGTCCAGATCACAATCACATGATCACAGCTTTGCTGGGACAGCTGGAACTTTGAAGAACAGTGAGAAGTATGAATGTAGCTTTGAGCAGTCACTAAATGAGTGGTTGTTAAATGAGGACAACCTGTATTGGGTTCTTATTAGACTGTTTTTAACCTGTTGAGGGCTGCCCAGAGTCACATTAGTTGAGGTGGGCAGCCATACAGATCAAACAAATGAATGAATAAAGCAGAAAAGTCTGAAGAATTCAGTCCTTCTGTCAAATGATGGAAGCATCAGTGAGCCATCATCACAAGCTCCACATCTTTGTACATACATGCAGTGTCTTGGAGCTCCACCATGTTGGTACATTGCTGCTTTCATCACCTCCCCCCCTTCCCCTCCCCCCCCACGCAATTCCCTCCACTTCTGTGGATGCTTTCTGATCTGATTGTAGCAGGAAAAATAATGGAAATTTTATGCTGTGAAGGTATCCCTTATTTCAGGTACAGAAAATTAACTGCTATATTGCAGTTCTAACACAATCTTCCTCAAAATGGCATTTTCCTTATGTTTGGATGACAAATCTTACTCCCAGCAAAGATCTGCCTGTGGATGATTGATCTTTTGATGGTTTTGTATATCCAGAAGGTGCCTGACTGGGAAAACCTGTTATGTATTATGAATTATAGGATTTTAGCAAAAATGTATACTTGAACCAAACAGGACTGGACATTTCTGCCTTTTGCTCCCTATGCGTTTTATTCATTCTGTCTATTTCTTGATGCACCATAGTATCAAGAAGGGGTTTCTCTTTCCAACTTTCCTTGCAATTTACATCTCCTTCCCTCAGTGCTAAGACATCCAGGGTCAGAACTGGGGAGCAGGGGAAGGTAAGAAGGGACAATCAGCAAGACACATGCTGGCAACTCTATCCTGGTTTCCATGGTCACAACAATTTGTGATCTCTAGCAACGGTTTCCATGGTTGCCCCATGAATAGAAGTGGGGCCCAAACTGAACATTGGCAGGGCATGGGTTTAAAGAGAGACTAAAAATTTCTGCATGGGTAGAGAGAATATAATCAGTGGGTCTGTCTTCTCCAGAGTGATACTGATCAACATACTTCGAATTTCTTTGTGACAACAACCTGGTGGATATGTTTATATTTTACAAACACACACACTGCTATATACTAGAGTAGGCAGGCATCCTGTATGTATGCACTGTGAAGTCTATTTAGAACACAGTGTTAAAGAACAGAGAAATTAATTGGGTTAAATGAAAGAGAACATAGATTATTTTACACAGCTATTAATAAATTACAAAACAGAAGCCACAAATTTTCCATTTGTACAACGGTTGATTGACCCTGTACTCTCTGAAACCAACCTGCATGTTCTTAGTTTTCAACGCTGAGGAAAATGACAATCTTTAATTACTAAGTTTACATGACATGTTTGATAAATAGCAGTGGTATATAACGTTCTCCCCTGGTTTCATGTGGTATCTACTAGATGGACCCTCTTCGATGTTGGGTCTCCAACTATGGTGGCCAGCAGCAGCTGTGAATGACTGGGGATGGTAGCTACCATGTAACTTCTCCAAACATCTCAAAGTGGCGTTGCAGGAAATAAAAATAGTAGCTCTTAAAACTCAATCATGTTTTTGAAGAAAAGCTAATGTGCTAAGGTTTGCCGGATAATTAGCATTCTGATAGCTGTCCAAGATCTCTGTCCAAAATAGCTGTCCACCATGTGTTTCTTGTGCTTTATTTTCCAAAAGAGAACTCCAGATGATACTTGCAAGGATAGCCCCCCCCAATTCCAAACAGAAGAGGAAATTTGCTATGTTTACCCTATGATAACAGAAAGGCATCCATATGTGCTTAGGCAGTTCTTATCTCTCATAATCTTAGTTTTGATATTATACCTTTTGGGATTGAATCTTGGTTTAGATTCAAGACCCATTGCATATGGACCTTTGCACTGAGATTGAGGACCCAGATTAGAATTGGTAGTAAATTCGGCTGGAAGAGGAGACAGACTGAAAAAAAGGTCTGCAATATAATAGAGACTGATTTAAGGTTCTTTAAAGGTTGTGTGATCAGCTCATTGCAATAAATTCCTTCTGAAAGTAATGAACATTACAGGCTCTTACCAAGTCTTCTCCAGCTTAACTCCTAATTCTGACTACAGGAAGTTATAATTTCTGGAATTCAAATCAAACATATGCAGAGAGCACCACATTGAAAAAAAACTCTAGGGTATAATTATATTTTTAAATTCTTAATAAAAAAAATCATAATGTGCTTGAAAAAGAGGAAATGATAATCAGGATCTAATTGTTTCCTCCTGTTATAATTTTTTCACATGATTCTGACTCTAACCCTAATTTCACTCAGCTAGCTTTTCTTGGGGCTTGTAACATCATTATCACTATCACAATCTCCTGGAAAAAGATGGGATAATAAGCTAGAAAAATCTAGAATGTATATATGGAATATGTGGAGAATTTCATAGCAGCTCACATCAGCACATGCAGTTGCACATAATGAAGCATTTCTTAGATGCTCAAGAGATGGTGAGGGCAGCTGTACAAAGAGATTGGAATGGGAGAGGAGGGGAAGGGAAGCATGTTTTGCCTAGATCTGCAGTTGTCTCTCCATATCAAAGGACTGCTGGATGAAAGTACAGGCAGTTGTGGCAGTGCCCTTGTTTTATTGCTAATGAAGCAAAAAAGTAATATGTTTCTTTTATTGCTGAGCTGAGGGTGAATTCGGTTCTGCATTAATTACTTCTCAAAGGACAGTGTTGCACTTGGTGAGGGACTAAAAATGGAAGTTGAATCTTCTTTTATCTATCCGTATTTCTTGTGCCACACTTCCCTATAGCAGAATCAATGATTTAAAGACAAGGTCACCTGATGCTACAAACATTCTTGCCCCAAAACCCACTGCAGATTTTACCCACCCTTAATAAGTTCATGCTGTGCAGAAGCACTCTGAAAGACGAAGAAATATAGCGAGCAAGGTGCCCTGATTCAAAAGGGATGTATTTGATTCAAGAAATAATTCCGTAAAACTGGGCACAATTGCATAACATCATGATCTATTGGAATAAAAATTAGTTTCAGTAATCTGAAATAAAAATAGAGTCCTCCTTCCACTTCTACTCCCTTGTGAATTAGTAAAACCCTTGGGTTAGGGACCTGTTACTTTTATACTCCAAAGAGTGCCTATAAATGACATGAAGATCATAAATGGTTGTAATAATATTTCAGGTGGCTCAAGAAGTAGAAAAACCTAAATATCATTTGAAATAGGTTTGATTCAAGTGGCTTGCAGTTGCCTTCTTCCTTTTTTTAATTCTGCAATTGAATCTACAGCTTCGTATTCTCTACCTTCATAGTCCCCATCCAAGTATCTACTGTGCTCGACCTTATTTAATTCCGAGACAGATAAATATGGTAAAAAAAAAATCATAAATTGCTGGAAAAGAGCAGAAAATACATTTTTTCCAATGCACTTTTGAAGCTCAGGGTGCTTCCTACTGTATTTCAGCTTTCGCCCTGCCCTCCCTCCTTTCCCTATGGTTCCTTACCGTCTGGTGCAAATCAGGAATACCAATTCGGAAGACCATCATACTGAAGTGAGCGTCCTCAGGTACTGACATGGAGCAATTGTGGGCAGGGTTAGCAGGACTGGCCGGGGGGCTGGGCCCCTCGTGGGAGCTCTCTGAGCCCGACTCCCCTTCGGGGCACTGGGAGAAGTGCTCCTCCTCCTCCACGCTCGATTCGGGGCTCTGGGGCATCGTCAGAAGTGCTGGGCACCATCACTGGCTGCACTGCAAGGATGAGGAGAGAAGAAAGATACGAAGATTTTTCCATGGAGGAGAGCAACAAGGGATATATTACAAACAGCAGGTGGGACCTAGGAACATATACAATGATAGCCTCCCCATCCCAGAGCTATAAGATGCATTCTTCTGAAATATACCTACAGTGAAGGAAAAAATTATTTGATCCCCTGCTGATTTTGTACGTTTGCCCACTGACAAAGAAATGATCAGTCTATAATTGTAATGATAGGTTCACTTTAACAATGGGAGACAGAATAACAACAAAAAAATCCAGAAAAACGCATTTCAAAAAAGTTATAAATTGATTTGCATTTTAATGAGTGAAATAATTATTTGATCCCCTATCAATCAGAACGATTTCTGGCTCCCAGGTGTCTTTTATGCATGTAACGAGCTGAGATGAGGAGCATTCTCTTAAAGGGAGTGCTCCTAATCTCAGCTTGTTACCTGTATAAAAGATACCTGTCCACAGAAGCAATCAATCAATCAATCAATCAATCAGATCCCAAACTTTCCACCATGGCCAAGACCAAAAAGCTATCCAAGAATGTCAGGGACAAGATTGTAGACCTACAGAAGACTATCGCCAAGCAGCTTGGTGAGAAGGTGACAACAGTTGGTGTGATTATTTGCAAATGGAAGAAACAAAAATAACTGTCAATCTCCTTCAGTCTGGGGCTCCATGCAAGATCTCACCTCGTGGAGTTTCAATGATCATGAGAACGGTGAGGAATCAGCCCAGAACTACACGGGAGGATCTTGTCAATGATCTCAAGGCAGCTGGGACCATAGTCACCAAGAAAACGATTGGTAACACACTACGCCGTGAAGGACTGAAATCCTGCAGCACCTGCAAGGTTTCCCTGCTCAAGAAAGCACATGTACAGGGCCGTCTGAAGTTTGCCAGTGAACATCTGAATGATTCAGAGAACTGGGTGAAAATGTTGTGGTCAGATGAGACCAAAATTGAGCTCTTTGACATCAACTCAACCCACCATGTAGGAGGAGGAGGAGGAATGCTGCCTGTGACCCCAAGAACACCGTCCCCACTGTCAAACATGGAGGTGGAAACATTATGTTTTGGGGGTGTTTTTCTGCTAAGGAGACAGGACAACTTCACGCATCAAAGGGATGATAGACGGGGCCATGTACTGTCAAATCTTGGGTGAGAAGCTCCTTCCCTCAGCCAGGGCATTGAAAATGGGTCGTGGATGGGTATTCCAGCATGACAATGACCCAAAACATACAGCCAAGGCAACAAAGGAATGGTTCAAGAAGAAGCACATTAAGGTCCTGGAGTGGCCTAGCCAGTCTCTAGACCTTAATCCCATAGAAAATCTGTGGAGGGAGCTGAAGGTTCGAGTGCCAAAGGTCAGCCTTGAAACCTTAATGACTTGGAGAGGATCTGCAAAGAGGAGTGGGACAAAATCCCTCCTGAGATGTGTGCAAACCTGGTAGCCAACTACAAGAAACATCTGGCCTCTGTGATTGCCAACAAGAGTTTTCCCACAAAGTACTAAGTCATGTTTTGCGAAGGGGTCAAATACTTATTTCACTCATTAAAATGCAAATCAATTTATAATGCGTTTTTCTGGATTTTTTTGTTGTTATTCTGTTTCTCACTGTTAAAATAAACCTGTCATTACAATTATAGACTGATTATTTCTTTGTCAGTGGGCAAACGTACAAAATCAGCAGGGGAATCAAATATTTTTTTTTCTCACTGTATGCACACTTACTTGTGACATCTTCACAGACTGCAGTGCTAATAAAGTATTTAAATCAAACAGGCCCAGAGCAAAACACCCATGCACACCCAAATAAAACTTCGGGCAAGTCTAGTACAAAGTCATCCTTTATGCTGTCATAAATAAGCACAAATACTAAAGGTTATGTTGATTTAAAAAAATAAAGGCACAGCAAGGTCATCCATGCTGTTTTGCTGGCCTAGGGTGAATGCTAATTGTGCCACCCACCCACATCTTACTCTGTGTAGGAGGCAGATTTGGTTTCCTCCTTAAGGGCTTTCCCAGATTGTGACTCGCTTTTCTCTGCTCAGTACCAGGAAATGGGAATTTCCAATTTTACAACTATGCAACAATGAGAGAAAAAAGATCCGAGACCAGTAAACCTAATTTCTTCATTAATCGAGATAATGCCAAGTAACTAAATCAGCCTTTCACAGTCTGGTGCTTACCAGGTGTAACAGACTACAAGGCCCATCGAATTCAGCCAACTAAGAAGTACATGACTGGGAGAAGGCTGACAAATGTGATGTGCTGAATAGTGGAAAAGTTTCGAGGGAATGGTAGCAATTGCTACTTCAATATAGCAAGCTGTCAACATATAATGTAATGCATGTAATGAGCTTTTCACACTGTGCAAGGTATGACTATCAGCACCTGGTCTCACAATAATGGATTCACACAACCATATAGGAGGGGGAAAAAAGCGGTTTGCATGTATTCAAGTATGCTTCCCAAGCAGTTTATAGAAAACTTGTTCCGACACATAGTGCTATAAACATCATTCTAAAAAACATATACAAAAATCTCACCTGATCAGTCTAGCACATCTCAGATTCAGTTATTAATTTTGATTTATAGCTTAGAAAGAAGACATCCTGCCCCTCCATTCCCTTTTGTCTTTTAGATTTCTTCCTTTTGTTCTGATTGCACCTCTGTTGTGTTCTATGTCCACCAACTTTTTCTTTTTCTGTGCTCTCCCCATCAGAGTGCAGGTATAAAAGCCCCATCCCAAGCTCTTCCCAGTCACATGCCAATCAATTTCCCTTTCATCTCTTCCACCTGTTGAGCGACCAAGCCAGCCTACTCATTAGCTGCACACCCTGCTGGAGGTGGAGATGGTTACCAGCATCAAATTCCTGGGTGTGCAGCTAACGAGTAGGCTGGCTTGGTCGCTCAACAGTGAGAAACTGGTGAAGCGGGCACAGCAGCACCTGCATTTTCTGCGTCGCATGAGAAAAGCACATCTTCCTTCCCCTGTCCTTACCACTTTCTACAGAGGGATGATCGAGAGCATCCTGTCATATAGCATCACAGTCTGGTTTGGAAGCATCACTGCTTCAGACAGGAAGGCGGTGCAAAGAGTGGTGAGAATGGCCGAAAAGATCATTGGCAGTTCCCTCCCTCCCATCCAGGACATAGCACAGAAGCGTTGCTTGAGCAGGGTCCGCAAGATTATCTGGAACACTACACATCCTCTTCACAACCTGTTTTCCTTGTTACCTTCTGGGAGGAGGCTTCGTGGTATCCGTAGCAGAACATCCAGATTCAGCCATAGTTTCATTCCATACAGCATTAACCTTGTGAACTCTCAAGCTTCCTCCTTCCGTTATATATTCAAGATGGACAGTATTTAACATTTATTTGCTATGTACATGTTAGGGTTGTGGGTCTATACATATGTTGTACATAGTATGTTTAGATGTGTGTCATGTATGTGTTTCTTTGAGAGCGGGCAACTAAATTTCATTTTTGATGTGTGCCATTGTGCCCACAGTAAAAAAAAAATGACAATAAAGGTTATCTTATCTTATCTTATCTTATCTTATCTTATCTTATCTTATCTTATCTTACCTCCATCCCATCCTCCTTCTCTGACTTTTCATGCTCTGTGTCCCAGTTCCAGCTGGCCCCAAGGCCTATGTAATCTGGAAATAAGCAGCACGTAATGTCCCAGAAAGTGTAACAAGACCTGGAATGACTGCCCTACTTTCAACACTAGCCCAAAAGGCTATTAATTAGCCCAAAAGGATATTGTCATTCTTCCAATTTCAGACAGACAAATACACTACAAGGTGGAGGGAAACATAGCTCAAAGGATGAACATGAAGTTTGAGAAAGTTCCAATTTTAAGCATTTCCAGGCACTTGCTTAAAATGATGGAGAAGCATTGCTAATTGGAAAAAGAAAATTTGGGACTAAATGGGCAAATAATCTGAGTTAGAATACGGCAGTTTTGATACCTGATAAATCATTGCCCAAGAGAGAGTTCCTTGTTTGATAACACACATCAGATCATGCCCTCTGTGGCCATGACCTCAGAGACTCATAGATTACTAGCTGTTTCTGAGGCACCAGTGATTGCTGTGATTGAACAGAACACATCAAGAAAGAACAAAGAGAGTAAATACACTGACAGTCAAAGAAAAAAGAACTCTCCACAAAGCCAAGTGGACAAAGCAGATGATTCCTCAGTGCAAGTGTAGTGCTTCCTAGTCCTTATACACTGTGTAAAGCTTTAATACCAAAGATGTTTTGGAGAGGGAGTGAAGCTATTCTCCAAAGCGCCTGAAGGCAGGACAAGAAGCAACGGATGGAAACTAATCAAGGAGAGAAGCAACCTAGAACTAAGGAGAAACTTCCTGACAGTTAGAACAATTAACCAGTGGAACAACCTGCCTCCAGAAGCGGTGAATGCTCCAACACTGGAAGTTTAAGAAAGAGACTGGACAGCCATTTGTCTGAAAGTATAGGGTTTCCTGCCTGAGCAGGAGTTGGATAGATGACCTCTAAGGTCCCTTCCAACTTTACTACTACTACTACTACTACTACTACTACTACTACTACTATATATTATATTATTATTATTATTATTATTATTATTATTATTATTATTATTATTATTATTATCTTTTATTCATTAAACATGAACCTCAGTCAACTGAACATTCAAATTGGCTGGCGCTGATGGTTGACACAGGTTGCTACCAATTATTATTATTATTATTATTATTATTATTATTATTATTATTATTATTATTATTATTATTATTATTATTATTATTATTATTATTATTATTATTATTATTATTATTATTATTATTAGTAGTAGTAGTAGTAGTAGTAGTAGTAGTAGTAACAGTGATGACCCATGATATCAGTGTAAGAACAGTAAACAATGTGTTTTAATAGCATCTAGGTCAGTGTTTCTCAATATCAGCAACTTTCAGATGTGTGGACTTCAACATCCAGAATTCTCCAGCCAGTACTAGTTGGAGAATTCTCAGAATTGAAGTCCACATATTTTAAAGATGCTGAGATTGAGAAACTCTGATCTGGGGAAGGTCTCAGATTTGTTCCATTACTGCTAGGTATGGAACAAAAAGGCACACAAGAATGTCAGACTCTCTTGGAAAGAAGTTGAGCGATTATCTAGTTCAAGGTAAGGAACTGTACTGTTTGTTGCTTTTCCACTGAAGAAAAGGTAAAATGTATCCATGGCCTTCACATTCATATAAATTGAATGAATGTATAAACAAATACTTATATTTCAGAAGACATTTTAGAATTATTTTTTTAAAATCCTTCAACTTTCACTGAACAAGGGCCATATTGCCAAAGATACTTTTTGGCAGAAGCTGTCATTTTAGCTGTGAACTGTCACAGCATGATAGCAGAGACAGATCCAAGTAAAGAATCGAATAGATATCATATCACACAAAAAACAACAACAAAAAAGAAGACTTAAAGTACTTCTCTCTCTGCATGCAGTAACCATAGTAAGCTTTAGCATGTGATCACACACACACACACAAACACACACACACAGCTATGTGTATTTAAAAGAGTCATGCTTTATGAAGGGAACACTTAACATGTTTAGTTAGATTTTGCTCAATCTGATATGCTCCAAATATCTGGCTCTCAACTCCCATTAACTAGTCAGTTCATACCAGTCACCTGTTAACAGATAAATAGGAAGAAAAAGAGAAACCCCAAAATGAATTCACAAACTATGCCATTATGAAGTTTATTTCTGGTTTAGTGCAAGAGTTGTCAAACTGCATGGAGCTGTTACTCATTAATAAAGCTGATTTCATTGTGTTTGGGTTATAAAACAAAACAACTATAGAACTCAGAACTTTGTTAGGCACAATGCCACAAACCTTAGTTTTATTTTATTTTTTAGATGGTCCTTTTCACTTTTTGTTTCACATTTTATTTGGATGGATATCAGCTATTTAAAGCACCACCCATCTACAGAAAATCCTGGCTTGGCTGTCAGCTGTTCCAGGCAGCAGGCAAAGCCACAGTTGGGTTAGAATTCAACCTACTTGGTTGAATTGGACTGCCCAGCTGTTGGCACATCCAGGTAGAGCAGAAGTTCTAATGTCATTTCTGTTTTGTGTGTATAACATACCCCCTCCCCAATTTTGTGCTCGCCTGAAATTTATTGATGATCACTTGGAAGGTTGCAACCCACAGTTTGAGAACACATGGTGTGTTGTCAGCCCAGCTATTGTGGCTTAGCATTTATGAAAACAATTGCTTAGTCAATAAACCATGGATAAAAAGCTGCAACTTAGAATGATTTATGAGTACATCCCAAGACAATCATTTACATCTGCATATGTTATACTTCTATCTTTACGAAGAATAGCTTAAGAAACAGCTTTGGTCCCAGCTATCTATGGAATTTTTTAGTCTTAAATTTATTCCATTTCTACATTTTTTAAAAGTCAGTTCATAAAAACCAGTATATTTTTTTTCTATATATCAGCATTTTTAAATTTTAGTTTCAGTTTTGCCTAATATATATATATCTGTAAGTTACTTTTTTTTAACAAAATACCTTTCTATTAGGAAATATTTTTGTGCACTTTTTCTTACTGTTTTATTGAAATGGTGTTCCTTGATCTGCAAAGCAGATCCTGCACCTGCAAAAGAAATGTAGGAAGAAGATGTTTTCTTACTGTTTTCCTTTTTGCATATCTCTTATTTAATGAACTGCATCACAAAAATCTCAGAAGTGCAATCAGTGAATGAGAAGTGCAATTACTGATGAAGAATTGCACTCCTCTTTGCATATTTATTTGGGAACAGCTAATTTAGTAAGTTCCTGCCAAAATGCACTCTGAATCAAATTCTGTTTCATGTTTGAGGTTAGTAATAGACTGGTACTAAGATATTAAAGAGAAACAAGTTTAAGTCTTCTGGAATGCCATTTTCCTTATGAAAAGTGCCACTGCCTTATAGAAGAGTGCAATTTTAAAAAAAATTGCAGGACAATTGAGTGGTTTAAGCAATATTTTCAGGAGGTGCAAAGAAAGTAATTCACTTCCATCATCTACCTCTCTGTACTATCCTATCAACATGATAAGTTACTTTATTCCCACAAGTTACCTTACTTCCAGCTCTCTTACATTAGTTAATTTAGCCCTCCCTATGGTATCTAATCCTCACATGTAGAGAACCCTTGTAAACCAAGGTTCACATGTGAATGGAAAATACTCATGACTCAACATGCAAGGCTAAGCAAAAATTCTTTGGTCCAATGGGTTGTTGGAATGCAGCCATTGTTAGTACCTATGGAAGCCATTAATATAGTGCAGCTTTTTCCAACTTTGCTCTGAAGAACTGTAGGCTTCTGTGAGAATTTGATAGAATTACATGAGATGCCCAAGACAAAATGTTCACTTGAATCTCGTCTCTCGGTATGTAGAAATTTAGAGGATTTCTTGACCTAATCATATTATCATAAGCAAAAATCCTTAGGCTAAAAAACCAAACATTATGATTTCTATGAGCATTTATTTCCTTTTATCTTTTGCAGGATTTATTGAAGCCAATCAAAAACTGGGCAGTGGTGGAGAGACTTCACCCTTGTGTCCTTAAGCCATGTTTTGCTGTTTGAAAGAGATAAATTCTCTGCTCTCCAAAGTAGCATGTCCTCTAAAACAGTATTTTTCCAGGGTTTTTTCTTCTTTAACGCCAGGCTAGTGATATTTATACTCATGATTGGATATTGCAGCAAAAAGTGCAAGGTCTTGTTTCGGTCTTAATTTTATGGGGTGACTCTAATCATAACAAAATTGCATTATTAAAGCTCTTTTCTCCCAGATGTATGATGTCCCTTTCAGTGACAGGCATGTTGTGAAACTAACATATGCTGATTCTGCTTGGCTAAATCTAGTGCCATTTATTGAAACTTTCCAGACTAGATAATATTAATTCCCAAGGCTAATAGGAATCAGGGTTATTTAGCAGGAACTGCAGACAAAAAACACACACACAAAGTAATAGATTTATGTATTGCAGTAAGCTATGTTTTCCTTAACCATGATTTATTAAATACATATAAATAAAAGCAGTGATCAGAGAACATACTTACCTGTTCTAAGGTTACCATATTTGACCTTTCCAAACAGAAAATGCCCTAGAAAGGTGATTATTTTATCAAATGCTCAGGGATGTGGAGAAGGGGATTTATTTTTTGCACTTATATCCTACCTTTTTTCTGAGAGTAAAGGGAAGCCAACACAGAAATGCTATTCTCACAAAAATCGTCTGAGATTTTACCCAGCAAACTCCATAATCAAGTGGAGGACACAATCTTCCAGGTCCAGGTTCAACACAGCTGTACACATCACCCAACATTTAATCACAGAAATATACACAGGCATATTCTTGCTTGTCCTGAACATTTTCTTTTTTGCTGTCTATGATCTAAAGTAGTAGTAAGAACAACCAGTGAGGAAGGGTAGATGTAGGAAAACAAGGAAGAGGACTACATCTTGGACCCAGAAAGGCTGGGATAGAGGTTGAGGAGGCAGGAAAGATAGAGGTGAATTCCAGCTGGAGATGTGGAAAGTGATGAGAAAGAGAGTAGATAGGCAGCAAAGGGAACAGGGCTTGGGATAAGAGCGAAGCCTGCATATAGGCAGGGGAAGGGGATGGACTGAAGGGATAGACAAGAAAAACAAGAAAGAACACAGAGATGGAGAATAAGCAGGAGATAATAGAGAAGAGCAGATATGTGGGAGAAGGAGGTGAACAGCCAGATAGGGGAGGAAAAGAGTGTTAGGATGAACACAGAAAGAGGCACAAGATTGAAGTTTAGTTTGCTCCATCCTCTTTCAGAAACAAGCAAGCATATCTAGCCATTTTACTGCCTTTTAGAGAGTCTCAATAGGGCTGACATTCAAAGTCTTAAGATCAGACTTATCTAGGCAATTATGAATATATGAAAAATCTTGCTAAACCAAACAAATTATAGCACATTATAATATGTGAAGCAAACAAGAAGATGACATTCCTGTGTTGGAACATGGGAGGTGAGGTAGAATGATGCATATATCCAACATTGGGGCTTTGAATGTTGCTTCTTAGGAACACTCTTTTGATTCTCTACTAAAATTTGAAATGATCCTTGAAAATTCTACTTATATCTAGAAATCAGACCAGGCTAGCATAATAAGTGTTATAGCCACCTTATTCTTGTATTTGTCTAGATCAGGATGTTCTACTAAGTTTTCCATAATGTCTAAACTGAAAAACAGTGGCTATCAGCTTAGGAACATACTATGATCCTAAAATATACAGTTCCAAATTGATTATAGATATTGTCTTGTCTCCAACTGGTTAACTAGAATAATACCGTGTTTCCCCGAAAGTAAGACCCGGTCTTATATTATTTTTGCCTCCAAAAGAGGCATTAGGTCTTACTTTCGGGCAGTGTCTTATATTTTCCATGACACCTGCCTCGCGCTGCTATAGAGCTTGGCACACCATCGCCCAGCTCCTCCCTCTTCCTGAAAGCAAAAAAATTCTTCACTAACCTGCTTTCCAGCTCTGGTGCATTTCTCTCCTCCTGCAGGGAAACGTTCATGGGACTAAAAAAAGTTCAGTCAGACTTTCCAACTTCTCGCGGAAAAAAAAAGATCTCGCGAAGTTGGAAAATCTGACGGAACTTTTTTTAGTCTCATGAACTCCGTTTCCCTGCAGGAGGAGAGAAACGCGCCAGAGCTGGAAAGCAGGTTAGTGTTGAATTTTTTTGCTTTCGGGAGAAGTGGCAGGAAATGGGGCTGCCATTTCAAGAACGAAGAAGGGAGACGCGGGGCGATGCAGGCGGCAAGCAAGTGCTCTTCTCTGCTCTGCACCGCTGCACAGAGCCGTTCCACTTCCCGTTCTCCGGTGGCTGCGACAGATGGCTGGTGGAGGAAGGTGGTGGGGGAGGCTTGTGCCGCCTGGTCACGGAGCAAGCCACAGGAGAGTTGGTGGAGAAGGAGGCAGCGGCTGCCACTGGGCAGGTGATCTGTGGGGCGGAGCATTAAGAAAGCCCCTCCAGCAGCGCACAGTGGCAGCGGAGCTTTCGCCATCACTCCCCCCTGGCTCCGAAATGGCAGAGGGGGACCAGGCCTACCCTGCCTATCCTCCTTAGGGTAGCATGGCAGACCGGCTCAGGAGGGGAGTGAAAGGGAGCAAGGAATGGCCTGGCTGGGGGGGGGGGGCACTGAAGGAAGCGGGTGTGGGGCATGTGGGGCAGCTCAATCCCCTCCTCCACCTGCCTCACCTCGTTGTGGTGGCAGCGGCGCAATATGCCACGCAGCCTCCTGCCCCATTGCAGCAGCCAGGTGGGACGGAGTGGGCAGGGTCCTAATTAGGGCTTATTTTGGGAGTAGTGCTTATATTAGGCCCACCCCGACAAATCAGGGTAGGTCTTTTTTTCAGGGTAGGGTTTATTTTTGGGGAAACATGGTAATATTCTTGAATAAACAAAATGGGCCTACTTCCTCCATAGAATTGCCTCCCTCCTATGTATATCACAGATGGTTCATTAAAACTGATCTGACGATGAGTAAAGCTAGAGCTGGGCAGAATCTGCATTTTTTTCTCTCTCTGTGCCAATTTAGCTCCCTCTTCTCCCTCTCTTTTTCTCTTGTTCTCTCTTTGCTTCCCTACCAGCCACAGCATAGAAAAACTCAAAGACATAGTGCAAGATAGGAAGATATGGAAAAACCTGACCCATAGAATCGCCATGAATCGGACTCGACTGAGCAGATAACATCATCACTATGGTTCTCTCTGGCTGTGATACACCTACCCATAATTAACTTGATCATAGTTTAGTCGATCAATTAAATCACCTGGGTTTGCTAAGAACAGCATCTATAAGTAGGTTCCTGTACGATGGTAAGTGCAGGTGCTGAGATTCAAGCACAGCCTCTTTTGTATGCCTGTCCGTCTCCATCCTGCAGAGTTGATAACTCCACTGATTAATTGTTCTCACTGTCAGGAAATTTTTCAATAGTTCTAGGTTAGTTCTTTCTTTAACGATCATCCACCTATTACTTCCTGTCCTGCCCTCAGGTGCTTTGGAGACTAGGTCGACCTCTTCTTCTCTGTGACAGCCCCTCAAGTACTGGTAGACAGTTATCATATGTCCCTACGATAGTCCTTCTCTTTGTTAGGCTAGACCGCACTACCTTTCTCATGGCTTCAAGGAGATTGAAACATCCCATTTCTCTTTCATAGTTTCATGTTATGTCTAAACTCTTGACTAGGGCTACCATATCTGGATGGGAAAAATCCAGCCGATCATTAAAAAATAACCAAGAATTTTATGTACTGCCATTTAGCAACCATCTGAATGTTTGCAGCTGATATTTGAGTGTCCTCAATTATGGTTATTCAGCTATCTGCTCTCTGAGCACCAGAGGGCCCCAAGAACAAAGGAATTGAGACAACTTGGGATTTACGCTTTTGTTCAAGGAAAGGTAACTGCTGTCCATTTATTTTATTACATTTATAAACTCTGACATTGCTTGCTAGGAACTGAATCTCATGAGGACAGGCTCTTAAGAAAATGTTCTAAATGTGATAATCCTGCAGAAACTAACAAATTTTGTTCTTCTGTTCTGATAAGGAAGTCAGGAGATACTAAAATAGAATCCAAGTAGAAAATGAGACAAATATCAAATTGTGGGCAGAAGCTAAGACATCAGTTTTAAAAATCACATTGGAAAGTGAATTCGGGGGATCTTCTCATGGATATTTTGAGGGTACCATGGCTGCAAGAAGGACAGAAGGAAAAATTTCCATTCGATGATTACTCATTTTTTCTCAAAATATAGAAACTTGACAGATCATACTTTCACCAAACTATCATTGCACAGAAAAAGCAGAGACTAAAATAAAATCCAGCAATAAGGCATAAATTAAAGAGGGGCATTTT
Organism: Azemiops feae; assembly: GCA_023970755.1. NCBI lineage: Eukaryota > Metazoa > Chordata > Lepidosauria > Squamata > Viperidae > Azemiops > Azemiops feae. Next base: position 707,911 of record JALGBA010000382.1, read on the forward strand.
AGAAAAAAAGATAAGTAGCAATGTTCAGATATGGAAAACTCTATTTTTTATTGATCAATTGCTATAGTATAATTTTGTTTTTCTTCTATTGCACAGTTTTATAAATATTTAGAAAAACGCAGGAAAAAGTACTGTTGTGAAGATTATAAGAATAATAACCATTCATAGGGACTGAATTTACCTTTGCATTATGCAAGTTACCTGATTTTGGCTTTGCATAATACATGAACCCTGGCAATGTGTGTTGTTTAAACTAACTACTACGGTTTATTCAGTAAACCACTTTTAAAACTTTAGTTTTACAATGTTGCTGTAGCTGGATGCTGCAGCTGCCATAACCAGGTGGCTTTATATATTATTCTAAGTCATAATGTGTTTTGTTTGGTTATGATGTAATGTTATCTGAACTCAGTTATGCAATAAACCATGATTAACTAATCTATGACTTGAGATGCTGTGTGAATGCAAACTGTCATTGTTTTACTGGATTATTTCAGATAAAACTTTCCAATCTTCATAAATTATTCTCCCTTTCCACCATATATATTGTTATTCCAGGCTGCCTATAATTTTAGATAGATCCAGATGCTTAGTGCTTAACTTGATTATGAATTACCCCATTTTCTGGGTCTCAGATTTTTAAAAAAAACCTAACCAAAATTAACATGTACATGTTTAGCCTCTTATGGATATATAGCCAATATATCATTTTAAGCATTTAATGTGAAAGAAATAGTGGGAATAAATGTTTAGAAAATAAAACTACATAGTGATTCCCTGGCTTTGGTATTAAAAGCCTCAACAGTAGACACATTTGCTTATCTGGACAGCGTCTGAAAGACCCATCTTGCCTTCTGCACAGGGGAAGCCAATTGTTTGTGGGCACTAGGGTGAGGAATCTTCTGCAGTTCCATGACATTAATCTCATTTCTAAATATCAGGGAGCTGCAGAAGCCCCATGAACCTCCATGACCATTCCAAGGTATTTTAGTCAATAAGAAAGAACATTTAAGTTTGCTTGTCCCTTTAAATCAGCAGTGGCATCTTTCTGAAAACTTGAGATGACTAGAAATGATTCAAGCTATCCACTGACACCTCCCCCCCCCCCCACTGTGGTGCCAGAAGAGCTGTATGCTTGGGAGCAAAACAGCAGGCCCTGTGAATCTGTAGGCACAGGTAGGTCTTCCAAATACAGCAAGCTGGGCTGGTTTGGATGTAGGTGGCTAGAAGTAGAAATGGAGATGCTGGGGTTTGGATGAACGAGGCAGGTAAAAGCAAGGAAAGGGATTTGAAAAACAGCAGTAAGGCAGGGAAAGTTGGTCTCTCTGATTTAGTGTGTGCTGGTTAAGTGAGAGAGATTGAAAGACAATGTAAGTAGGTGTTAGGTGTCTGATCCTGACAGACAAAGAAGTGAGTCAACAGAGGTGACTGGAACATTTATATTACTGGGGAGGTGGCATACAAAATGTTTAAACATATGAAGTTTGGTTAATTTTTAACCATGACTACTTTGTTGAGGCTTAGCATGTTTTTTAATTCACTCTATTTTGGCAATGTTTCAATGGCATGCATATTAATACTTGATCATCTGATAAAGTTACACAAACTTGGATTTTTTGAAATATAAAATGGCAGCACAGATTATCTTTAAAGAATTTCATCGTATTCTGTTTTTAACATTGTTATATTTTGTTGTATTATTGTGGTCCTCCACTGGGATCAGGATTCCTGTTGCTAAGAAAGGCAGTTATTAAGTGAATCACACCTGATTTTACCACCCTTTTTGTCATGGTTGTTAAGTGAATCACTGCAGTTGTTAAACCAATTGCACTTCCCCCATTGACTTTGCTTGTCGGAAACTGGCTGGGAAGATCACAAATGACGATCAATTGACCCCGGGACACCGCAACCATCGTAAATACATGCCAGTTGCCAAGGTCCAAATTTTAATCATGTGACTGTGGAGATGCTGTGGCAATTCTAAGTACAAGTGCTGGTCATGAGTCATCTTTTTCAGTTCTGCTGTAACTTCGAACAGTCGCTGAACGAGGTCTACCTGTAACTAGAGAAATTGCCTGGAATCTTGGGGGGGGGGGGAATGAGGCAAGTTTTGAGTTTTATTAAATAAATACATTTCATAAATGTTATATCCAACAGCCCAATGCACACTTGAGAGATGTGATCCTGAAAGAGGGATCAAAGCTGTGGATTTGTTTCTGAGTTTTCAGATTTTTGGTCAAGTTATTTGCCTTTTATTTTCATCACTTGCTTTTTTGTGAGATGGGCTTGCCTTTTAGAATGCAGTACTGTAAGGCTAATTCTGCTGACTGCCAGCTGCCTAAGTTCTGCAGTTCAATCCTCACTGGCTCAAGGTTGACTCAGCCTTACATCCTTCTGAGTTCAGTAAAATGAGGACCCAGATTGTTGGGGGGGGGCAATATGTTGACTCTGTAAACCGCTTAGAGTAGGGGTCCTCAACCTTGGCAACTTTAAGACTTGTGGACTTCAACTCCCAGAATTCCTCAGCCAGCAAAGCTAGCTGAGGAATTCTGGGAGTTGAAGTCCACAAGTCTTAAAGTTGCCAAGGTTGAGGACCCCTGGCTTAGAGAGGGCTGTAAAGCACTGTGAAGGGGTATATAAGTCTAAGTGCTATTGCTATACCTCCATAGGATTTCAGTTAAGATGGTACCTTCAGTGGTAGTAATTACATTATAGAAATAATATAGTTATTGTAATATAATATAAAAGGTGACCATACATTGACTCAAAAAGTGGGATACTCTTGAGCTAAAGTAAGTCGTGTTCAGTTCAGTATTAGCCCATCTCAGAGTTTCTACATCTGGGCTGCAAAACTCTGGAGAACCACCAGATAGCAGCAAAGAGTGTTTTCCATATCTTTTGGCTGTCATTTAATGGTCATCTAGAGGTTTGCAGGCCAAATGTGGTAGTCCTAACTCCTATCCTAAAAGTAAATGATGAAGTCCCCACAGCCAGAGTGCTGTACCCAGAAGCCTCAGTCATGCTGTGGACTTTCTTCCCCACTTTCTAGAATATAAGAAAACTGAGTAAATGGTCTCATGCCAGCTCTTGAAGCTATTCAAACATTGCATTAGCTTTGTATTGTTCACTCAGAAAATTAAAATGTTGCTTTCAGAGCAGGTGATGCCAAACAATCCAATAGACATTTATTGGCTTTCCTGACATAAATTTGCTCTGTTTGCATTATGTTTTCTAAACCAGACATCAAAAGTTTCTCGCCACCCATCTGGATTTGTAATATAAATGATTAAATAGTTGGGAAAAAGAAAGTTGGGCAGGCAAGTTTTTGTAAAGATATGTGTGGAAACTACACCAAAAAAAAAAGGGCAGTTACAACAGCAGAATACTCTCCTAAAGAGTGCTGTGTTATTATATGCCATTTACTATTCAGAAGCTTTTAGACTACACCAGAAATAAATATACCAACCCTGTGAAGTAGGCCAATAATGTTATTGTAATTGTCTCTCTGGGAGACACAGTATTTAAGTAAGTACACAGTGGTTGGCTTCACAAAAGCATGCTTTATCCAGGTGAAGGGAAGAACCACCAGCTGTGTTCACATAAAATTGTTTTTCAAACTGGGCAACTTTAAGATGCATTGATTTCAACTCCCAGAATTTAGACAGGTAGCATTCTTAAACCTGTCTGAAGTTTAAAGTTGTCTAGTTTGAAAAACACTGACTGTTGTTTTAAGCTTGATTTATCGGCTATGGCTTAGTATGTTGGGTAAGCCCACCTCCTTTGATTACTGTAGCTTATGGTTCAATAATTATTGCAAACACAGGCAATGGGTTAGTTCAGTAACCAGGTTATATCTATTCTGTGCCCCACTGGGTTAGTTCATACCTTCCACATTCTGTTTGACAGTGCACATTCCCCATCCCTTATCTGAACAAAACAGGATGTGTCAAGTTCACTGACCGTGGGTCAGTCTCTGTCCATGTTCTCACACTAACTTTTGGGGAATTAGATGACTCTGCATTTTGGGGAAGCTGAAATCTGCAATGGATGGAGCAAGGATGTGAAATGCACTGGACTATATTACATACAGGCAGAGTTTGTTTTCTCTTACATTATGTTAAGCCTGTTTTAGGACATCTATTACAATCTTTGTATATATCTCAAAAAATGTCTCTTCTCAGTGTTTCAAAAGCAAATGTAGCACTATCTCAGCAAGTGCTAAGCCATAGGACATATTATGAATGTCTTTGCTTCTTCATGTTTACTCCAAGCAGCATGGTGAAAAAAACCCCAGACATTTGGGTTAACTGTTTCCCACAGCTTCTATATCCTGATTATGCCAAATTCATGGTTAAGCTCTTTGTGGCTAATATAATCAGGGAACAGTTGCCAGATGATATAATCTGAAACAGATTAAGATTGTAGATGTGCTCAAAAGGCCTCAAAAGGATAATCAAATCCACAGATAGTAGCTATTGTTTGAGATAGTATTGTAATTAGGTTTAATATGAAGGCAAATCATGATTCAGTTAGTTTGGATGTATGGTTTGCTCAAACAATGCAAGGGCAAGATGAGATGTTTTCCAGTTTGTAACTTATTCATCATTTCTAAAATCAGTTACAAGTAGTCCTCAGGTTATGACCATTGTTCAGTGATTTTTCAAATTTATGAAGGTGCTGAATGAGGGGACATACAACTGGTCATAGAAGTTGCAACCACCACAGCATCCCCATGGTCACAAGATCATAATTCGGGTGCTTGGCAACCAGCTCTCAAATACAACAGTTGCAGCGTCCCGTGGTCACAATTGCCATTTGCAATCTTCCTGCTGACTCTCCACAAGCAAAGTCAATGGGGAAGCCAGCAGGTGGTCGTAAGTTGTTCCTGCTGCTGCTGCTTTTTCGCCCACCCATGCCTGCTCGCAGCATCTGCCCGGACTCTAGCATGTGCCGGCCTTCCACTCACCTTGTGTAGTTCCTGTCTGCAACACTCATCCGTACTCCTGCCTGCCATACCTGCAACACCTGTCCTCCTGTTGCTCTCATGTGCCAGCCTGCTTGCCTCTCCCTAAGTCATGGTCATGCAAGGTCCGTGCTTAATGACCCACACAGTCCTGGGATTACAACAGCAACCAGGACTGCCATCACAAAACAATGCAATCACATGGTGTTGTGTTTTACAACTGCAATGATTAGCAATAGAAATTCTAGATTCAATTTCCATCGTAACCCAAAGGTAACCTACAATTCCATGGCTTGGTAAAAAGCACGCATATTTTAAATGGAAGCACGTCTGACTTTTTGCTTAGCTGTGATACACTATGCCAATATCTCTCAGACAGGGATATTCCCAAATTTGGGTTTTATGAAAGCACTGTGCTCAGCGTGCTTAATTAGCAGAAGTGATATTTCCTAATAGATCTGGTGGACAAATGATACAGTTAATAAATACATGGTAAGCCCCTCATCAAAATGAAGCTTAATAGTAAATGTATTCCAGTAATAAGCAAACACAAACTCAAAAAGTTTAATCTGTTCTTTGTTCAATGGCAAGGTCTGGAGATCTGCCACCAACCACAATTGAAATTTGAAATGGTGAAAAAGTTAGTCCTAACTACTTGCTTGAAAGATAAGATTCAGATTTAATCAGGCTAGAATGGCTGGTGGGTGGTACATGACACAGAAAAGTGTCACATGTATTGATATTACATTCTGTACATCCGGCAATAACTAAACCCAAGTCATCTTCCTCCTTCAACACATTTGTACTTAATGTTAAGGCATGTGCATCATATGCAACACTCCTACACGGCACAAACTACCACAGGGAAGCTTTCTTAAGAAAGTACAGTATGGTTGAAATGGCTGGAAGAAGCTGAATTCCCTTCTCTGCAAATGGATTTATACAGCACATTCCAGATTAGAATCTGGACAATGGTCTGACTTTGGACTGGTTTCTTTGAATAACTGCTAAATCCCATCCTCCAGCAGTGTATGACTGCAATGCTTGAGCAAATGGAGAACAGCCAATTCTGATATCCATCCAGCAGATGCTAATGTGTTCCATTTTTTTGCTTTTTATATGTTAAAAAAAAAAATCAGTATTCCAATTAGGGTCAGCCCCAGCCTCCCATTCCCATCTCTTCCCTGTACTACAACTTGGGCTATTATGCCTAGTCTACAAAAATCCATACCATTGGTACATGGCAAGAAAAGGTACACATAACTGTAATTCTTTGCTGCCATCTAGTAGTTGTTTTGATTTTTGCAGCCCAGTTCTACTAGCCTTACTGTGTGTAGAAAGGCAGAGGAAAAATGTGAAATACAAAATACTCAGAAAGACAGATTTCTTAGACTAGCTATTGAGTTTTTTTTTTGTCTTGTCAGACAGACCAAAGCTAATACCTCCTATTTTCCAATGGTTTTACAAATTCCTCCAAAGTAGGATTTCTTTTTCCATGTTTATTGAATGAAGGCTGGAATTTCACAGCACCGTGAGTCATACGTTATGATTTAGGAACCATAATGACTAAGACAAAATTAAACAGATCACATTATGGGCTAGCATATTATGTTCATCAGGCCACCCTCAAGAATAGAGGTGTTTTTTTCACATGTGTGTGACTTACTCATACTGCACAATGACAGTGCAGATCAAGACTGGGATATCAAGCCTTAGTAAAACAAACAAACAAACAAACAAGAGGGCCATGTACTGAATGATGTCAGTCATTGTCTCTTAGAATTACAGTGAGGAGAGGAACTTCGATAGTTCTGTACATAGGTAAAATATAGACATGTAGTAAGTAGCAGTCACGGTCTTTGTAAACTACTGGTGTATTCAATTTATAGTTTTCTATTTCAGAGTGTAGCCCTCAGGGTGTTAATGTACAGAGTCTCTTCTTAGATATTGCTCTCTCCCAGTAATCTTTCACAGGATGATGGGAAAGATGTAGATTGTCTTTGATTTACAACAGTTCATTTAGTGACCATTCAAAGTTACAACAGCACTGAAAATAGTGACTTATGACCATTTTTCATACTTACGACCGTTGTAGCATCCTCATAGTCATGTGATCAAAATTCAGACGCTTGGCAACTGATTCATATATATGACCGTTGCAGTGCCCAGGAGTCATGTGATCACCTTTGGTGACCTCCTGACAAGGAAAGTCAACGGGGAAGCCAGATTCACTTAACAATCGTTATTAACTTAACTGCAGTGATTCACTTAACAACCGTGTCAAGAAAGGTCATAAAATGGGGCAAAGTTCACTTAACCACTGTCTCACTTAGCAGCAGAAAGTCAAAAGTCAAGGTCTACCTTTATTTTGGTCATTTGTGGTCATAAGTCAATTCATCTCTGTTCTATTTGATAGGCTGCCATAGACAGTCCTGTATTTGAGGGGCTACCAATTCAATACCAGTTTAAAAAGAGAAGAACCATGACAAAGATTAGGACAAAACTGCCCTTGGCCTGAGTTAGTGAACCGATGGGTTTCCTGATCAAGGTCTTTCCAATAATAGTGTGATGTCTGTATTTTTAGTTACACCGAGACTTACTTCTCAATTTGTATTTGGGTGGCTTCCTTTTCAGTGATGTGTGGCCATGTATTTTTGAACACATACACATTCACACAAGTAAGATTTATGCATTCTTATACAATTCTACATTCTTTGTGAAATTCTTTGGTTTTTTTAAAAATTTCAACTAAAAAATGTATGCACAACGCAAGCCAACGCAAGCATATTGCGGCAAATATTAGGGTCCTAGCATGACCTATTATTGCAACCCCCTTTTTCAATTTCCCCAGAACAGAAGAGGGCATTATCTTTTTGTGTCTGTAAACTCTCTTCCTTAATCATTTAATTCTCTTGCAAAACAAGATTGTGTATTTTTGCTCAGAATCTGCTCCAACTGTGCTATTACTGAAGAATAGGAAAATCTATCAATTGTTCTTTTTCTAAAATTTGATGAATCTTAATGCTACATTACAGGTAGATTTTTAAAATTCCCAAAAAACAATACATACTTTTTTCTGAATTTCTGTCTGTGCATTCTTTTTCAGGTAACCATCCCTAACTGACTATCTTCCTTATACTATTCTCAGCTATGTGTATTTGTCCTAAACAATAAGTAGTTAGTAGATATTTTACAATAAGAAAACTTTTCCAAAATTCAGAGGAGTCTGAGTTTTGAAGGCAAAATGTGATTCATATAAGTGATTTGACATCATAGGATAAATCTGTGTTAAAATGCAAATAGAACTAATTTTTCTCTATTCATAGCAGTCACATGAATTTTGGCATGCTGGAAAGAGCAGATGCAAAAGCTCTTTAGATTAGTGTATGATTTTTTTTATTCCTGTGTTCATACATTATGCATATCCCCAAATAGAAAGATAGGTGCAGACATGCTCTAAATTAATTATTCTTATGCATCTGTTGGTTGCAGTGTGCCAACAATTCAATTGTCTCTGGTCTCATATATTCCCCATTGCCCCAGAAAGAAATGTGCATACGTAGACAGTTTTTCAACAATTATACCTTTTCATTCTGTAGTGGGGCATAAAAGTATATTTGTGCCATGCATTAGACCCAAGCAAGTTTGCATACCAAATATGACAAGAGAAACAAGAAGAATAACAGAAATACACTTCACCTGCACATAAGCATGTCCACATATGTTTTATCTTAAGCATGCCTGCATGTATGCTCATATACAGCCTCACAGATTTAGAGCTTTGTGTCTGCAAGCCTGCACAGACAGACATTCCCGCATACACTGAGCTGGGCATGTGCAGCCCTCTCCTCCACCCCACCCCACTCCACTCCCTCACACCGCAGTAGCTGTTCTCTCTGCACACCCAGAAGAAATACTCTCAGAAGCATGAATCAAAGACTCCGAGCTAAGAATAGCCAAGCCCAGCTGGGTGGGGGAGAGGCCGCGCACGCGCTGTTTGGAACACAGCCAGCCTGAGAATGGTGAGATGGAGAAAGGATGGCCTTTTCTACATAGACTCCATCTATACTGGCACTGGGGCATTTGGGAAAGAAGAAGGTGCACTCTGGACTTTCACAGCTCGGCAAAGAGCTCCATCCAAGGAGTATTTAAAAAGAGAATGACAGACCAATAGATCTGGCAAACAAAGAACATAAAAACGAAGCCAAAAATGACCGAAGGACAAAGGGAGAGAGAAAATCTTGTCTTTTTCTTTCAGCTTACTAATCCAAATGCTGCCTCTCCCCCCCCACAAAAAAAAACCTTGCTTGTGGGATATTCTCTCTCTCTGTATATATATGGGTTGCACCCATCTACCAGTGTATGCCATTTCATAGCAAACACACAGACAAAAATCTGGTGCATGAGGAGAGAATGTTATCTATATAGACTGCAGCAGTCAGCTATTTTGGGAATAGAAGCCCAGAGTTCTTTTTAAGCTTCATGCGTGCTTCAGTGTGTATGTTGCTTTCTCAGGCTTTTTCATCCCTCTGGTGTCACGTGCAATATATGAGAAAAGAGGCAAGTGAGGGCAATTCTACCTAAGATACATATCTAACCCAGGGGACATCCATCTCCTTTGAGCATAAATACTTTTGTCCTCTCTGTTATATTGTAATGGTGGGTTTATCCTTTTACTTATGTCTGCCTGCCTATTTTCCTCCTTTCTCTTATGCAATCATCTAGGCACATACTGGTTCACGTGAGATATCACCCTATGAAGCAGTATGGTCGCTTCAAGACAAATCTTCCAAGTTGAGTCCTTGGAAAGAACCTGGTCTTACAAGAACCTGGACTGCTTCTACTAGTCAGGTCTATTTGGGTGATCCTCGGGTGAGTCACTCTTCCTGTTTTTCTAAGTCCTAGTTCCCTTATCAATTAAATAAAAATAGGACAAAACAATGTGTTACAAGGCAACTGTGTGGTTCGCAATCCTGTATTTTTCAGGCAACATTAATATTATGTAAGATAAATCCGAAACAAATAGGGGTGCTGCAACCTTTCCGCATGCCCAGTGTATAAGAACTGGTCTGGAAGATAAGTACATGGGGAAAATGGGACAGGGGAAGAGGAAGGCTTGCATCCCTTCCACTTGTGATTTTTCTTCTTAAAATAGATAGCAAATACATACTTCTCTAGTTGTGCTTTCTAAGCATGTGGCTTCTGCCCGTCACCTTGACCCGGTTGAATGCACTATCCTCTGCAGTCTTCTAGCGGTGGTATAAAAACATTCCTTTTCAGCAGCATTTGTGTCCATGTGCAGATAGCTCTATGGAATCCCTAAGCCAAATACTCTTTTGTTGCTCGCTTCATAGGGAATCTAAGAAACACCATTATCCCATTTTAAAGAACGACCATGGAAGAGAACAAGATGCTTATCTGTCACTTCCTCTACCTGACTGATATATCTTTCCAGGTCGCCCAACTTGGTGTCACTATTGGTTCTATCTGTACTTACCTACGGCTGAAGGCTAGTACAAATTTGGGTGATTTCAACTGTTGTCTGTAGCGCTGTTACTAAATTAATTTGTTTGTATGTAACTTTATTGTATTTTATGCCTACTTTTCAGTTTTAATAATAATTATAGGTGTGTATACTTTTATTGGAGTGTTTTCTGTCCTAAAGGCTGTACTAAAGGTTTTGTTGGAGTATGTGGCTTTGGGAAACAAGCTTGCTGATCTGTATCATTTAACCTACTTTCTCATGATTGTTAGGATAAGAAATAAGGAAACATCAATAATGCCCCTTCCACGCTCGATATTCCAAAGCTAATCCTGCCACATATCCATCCATGCGTATTTGCAGAATTGTCAAGTGAAACAAATCATATTCTCTTGCCAGTACAACGCTGCAATTTGTATGTAACTTCAGATAGAAATCCTTGGACACCTGTAGGCTCCCTGGAGGCTAAACCATTTCTTCATAAAGAAATCTCTTGCAAAAGGCCGTTTCAACGGGATGGTCCTTTAGAACAGCCATCCCCACATAGCAAACTCTAGGTACATAGGTAGTCCTCGACTTACAACAGTTCATTTAGTGACCATTCAAAGTTACAATGGCACTGCAAAATGTGACTTATGACTGTTTTTTTTTCCACACAGCCATTGCATCATCAACCTAGTCATGTGATCAAAATTCAGACACTTGGCAACTGACTCATATTTATGACGCTTGCAATGTCCTGGGATCATGTGATGACCTTTTGCGACCTTCTAACAAGCAAAGTCAATCGGGAAGCCAGATTCACTTAACGACCGTGTTACTAACTTAACAACTGCAGTGATTCATTTAACAACTGTGGCAAGAAAGGTTGTAAAATGGAGCAAAACTCATTTAAGAGCTGTCTCACTTAGCAACAGAAATTTTGGGCTCAAATGTGGTTGTAAATCGATGAGTATCTGTACAACAACCTGCAGTTCTCAATCACCATAGTTATGTGAGACAGGGAATTATAAGAGCTGAAGTGCGATCACGTCTGGAGAAGGATAAGTTTAGGAAGTTGCTCCAGGAGGCATACACCATATGAAGTTAAACACACACATGGCCAACTAGTAAATTGTAAAATTATCTCAATGTTGCTGTAATATTTGGGCATGAACCTCTATATGAAGAGCTCTCACAGTGCTGTGGCAGCAGGTCCAGTCCAGCAAACAGTTATACGTACATGAGCCTCGTGTAAGTATTTCTGAGGAAACTACTGATAGTTGATTCTTAAATAAGAGATGTAATTTGCAGAGATATCTGCAAAAGAGACATGCCATATATGTCAGGGCATGTTTATATGCAGAATCCTGCAAGTATCTTTGAGATATATGTCTCTTCAAGAAGGACATGGGATTATACATGAAAGCAGATATATGCTCTGTAATGGCCCAAGAGAGCAAGGGAAAACGACCTTAACCAAATTCAGAGCTGTTATGAGAAAAAGATCTTTGAAGTTTGTCAATGTAATTATAAGCTGGTTTGCTCAGCCTGAAGCCCTACTAAGCTTAAGGGAGCTGTCTTCTACTGATTAAGAGCATTGACCCATCTTTCCCAATGTTGCTTTCATTAATTGGGAGCAAGTCCTTCAAGGTTAACGGCAGGGGGACGTTTTCCAGGTGCACTTTCAGATGACAGGAATCCAACCAAGGTCCATCGGCAACCCAAGGTAGTAGTCTAGCCTAAGCTACAACCCTGTTCACAATAGGCAGACCAATGGTCAAGCCTATTCAATCCCATTTTGTTCAGGAAGCCATATCCCAAAGTACGTTGACACAGGATTGCAGTCATAAACATTTCTTTTGTATTCACTTTCCATAAGGACGAAAGTCCATTAAAAACCACCGGACTTATTCCTGAGTCAATGAACCAAGGTCTGGGTCCTTAAATGTTACAAATTGTGAAAAGACAAATAGCCGTTTGTGATAAATTATGTGATAGAGAATTTTATCTCTATGCAAGTGCATGCATATACTCCAAAAGGTATATAACATGCATCTTTCTCTCCCTCACTCTCTCTCTCTGATACAATTATTACTGTGGTCCTTTTAGGCAACTACTCTGCACTGCACCTCTATTAAATATAATAATGCCTGGAATTCTATGGGACATAAATTCTTAGATTCACAGAAATTGGGAACTAGGAAGCGTATCTGAAGCAACAGAATGAGAAAAATCCAGTTAAGAGTTTTCTACTATGCCTGGAACCATGATGCACAATGCATAGGCAAACTCTACAAATAAATGTAGTACATGCTATATTTGTACAAGGATCCATCATGGGATGCTATTGCATGAAAGCTACAAAACCTTGCACTCATTAAAGGCCAAGCAAGTACACTATGGAAATTCTGTATGCATGCAGACATGTGCACACACAACATGTGCTTTTGCACCCAAGAAGTCAGAGGGAGGAAATGCTAGCTTGCATGAGCTTTGCCGCAAATGACAGCCTAGTCAGAAGGGGCAAGTGGCTCTGAGAATCAAATGAATGCTTTCCCTCAAAGAGCTTATGACAGTCACTGCTCATATATAGGTGAAGGGGATGGCGGACCTCATGACTACACCCATTCAGCAATAGGCAGGCATACTGCAAATTTGGGTTTGTGTGAAAGCTATGCCAGCACACTCACAGGCAATTCCAATTTGTAATGCCACAGGCAGGATGGAAATACAGAAATATGACACAACTGTTCTGTTACTCTATCTGCTGCTTCTGAAATAATTATTTTTTAAAAAACCTGATTGATTTATGTATTTTACAAGGATAATTAAGGGAGGTGAAAGAAGGGCATAAATATGAAGGGGGACAAATCAGAGGAAATAATAAATAAGGGGTACCGAATCCACTGAAGCCCCAACTATATATATCAGAATGGGTAAGAGTATTGACACATTCTGTTTTACCACCCAGAGGACTAGGAACCTGCCTTCTTATTTTGATGAAAACTGAGATTACTAGGATACAACTGTATGCCTTTGTACAGTGAAATTAGAAATGCACACATTGGGATACAGAAAAGTATAGCTCCATCTGTATGGATATAAATGTGTGGAGTCCCAGTTTTATCAACTCATTTATTCATATGCACATTATGGTGGGATCCAAATATATTTCAACTGCTGTCACCCCATCATGCAGATCAGTTTAGCCTACAAAACTCTTAGTGCCTCTCGGTTTATTCACATCCTCAAGTGCATATGCACCAAGACAGAGAGAAAAAAATAGTCCCACAAATGTTGGATCATTGCAAATGTGCAAAACATGCATGCATAAGTGCTAAAAGAAAAGGTATCTGGACACATACATGGGTGGTGCAGGAAAAGCCATTTGCACACATCAGGCAAAAAGGAGGCAGGCACTGTCACACTTACTGATTAAGCTTATATGGAGGGGAGCTGACATAATGATGCCCATAATGATATACAGAAATATATACACACACACAAAGCAGGATACATGCACATTGTAAAACAAATAGAAAATCTTTTCTTTAGGTGTCCTTTCTCAGTGTTAAGCACATTACTACGGACACACCAAAATGTGTGCATGTTCACACATATACTCACTGAAGCTCCTAAGCTCAGCCTGCGCACGTGCACTTGTGCATTTGCACATGCCTGTGCAAACATACACATATGGGGAACACATGCCCACCACACACCCCGATATGTTGGAAGCTCCAACACACTAGCGTTTGGCGACCCCATGCCAAAAGCGAGGCTGTAAAAGAAAAAAACCTTAATGCCTCTGTCATTCACGCAACCCCCCCTTTCTCCTTTACCGGGGTCCCGTAGAAGCTTTCCCGCTCTGAAAGTTCACCACGGGACCCCTCACCTTGCTGGGAAGGGGGCGTGGCAGGGGCCACGGCGGTGGCTCCGGTGTCACCTCCAGCCACGACCGCACCTTCCCTGCCCGGAGACGATCAGGCGGCATATTTCCGTCGTGGGAACTCCGAGCTCCTCTTCCAACCACTGGGGTTTGGTGACATTTTGGTACCCCCGCAAAAAAACCTATTCCTCCACCCCGCTCCCGCATGCACCTCCCAGAGCAAGCCCCGCACCTCCCTGGCCCTGAGCGCTCCCATTACCTGCCACGGATAGGAGCCGCTCAGCACATGTTCTTCTCGGGGGGGACCCACCGGCTGGTCCCCCCCCCGCCCTTTATCCACCCCCTTCTCTCTTCGCCCGGCGGTGTCCTTGCGGTCCTGTACGGAGGCAGGTGGGCGGGGAGGGAGCGGAGGTCCAGTGATTTCCTCTGGGAAAGAAGGGGCGGAGGCGCAGCCACGCTAAAAGAGGGGGAGCGCGCGTCAGGCTTCCATGGCGGCGCCCCTTGCCGTGGACGAGCAGCTCAGTCTCCGAAGGCTGCGCTGCTGCCAGCCGCTCCCTCCCTCCCTGCCCGCCTCTCCTCTCAACCCGGGAAGGAGCCTCTCCGCTCGCTCGCTCGCTCGCTAGCACGCCCGCCCCGCCCCCTCCCGCTCGCTCGCTCGCTCGCTCGCTTTCTGCTGTTCAGGAATGCAGCGCTTCGCCCAGCCCCCTCCCCAGACTCATTCATAGCGTCACATGGATCGGAGGGTGGGTGGGGGGAGAGGCCCACTCACTCTTCGGACACCCGCCCGGACCCCCCCCCCTCCCATCTCATCCTGCGCTACGACCGACCGACCCCCCTTTCCTGCTCTACCTTAGCTCTTCGTTTCTCTCCTCCCCTTCTTTAAAAGCCCGGCCGTTGCCCTTCTTTAGCATCCCCTTTCCTTTGCCTCCTCGAGAACGATCAACTTCATTTTCATCCCTATCCATTTTGCGCTGTCTTCAGATTCCTGACACCGCGTTCAAAAAAACCCGAAAGAATCTTCTCTATCTCCAGCAGCAGCAGTCCAGCTTCAGCGGTTTTCATAGGGGAGGCTTCCAAGGGCCCTGAGGACTGGCTTTCTTCTCTTGTACTTTATCTTTCTATTTCATTTTTCTATTCTATTTTTCTGCTCCCATTTAAAAACTCACTCATGTTTGTACTTTAAATATTTGGTTGCAGCATTCACACTGAATGCTCAGTCTTACTTGCATTGTGTACCCCCAGATGGTACCATTGCCTTGTATATCTGTCCTGCCTTTCTGGTTTCGGTTCAATTGGCACCTGGGATAAAGATCTGTATGAGAAACCAATTTTAGAAGTAGTCCTTCACTTACAACCACAATTGAGCCCAAAAGTTATGTTGCTAAGTGAGACAGTTGTTAAGTGAACTTTGCCCCATTTTACGACCCTTTTTGCCAAAGTTGTTAAGTGAATCACTGCAGTTAAGTTAGTAACACAGTTGTTAAGTGAACCTGGCTTCTCCATTCATTTTGCTTGGCAGAAAGTTGCAAACGGTGTTCCCATGACTTTGGGACACTGCAGCTGTGATTAAATATGAATCAGTTGCCAAGTATCTGAATTTTGATCACATGACTGGGATGCTGCAAATGTGAATAATCATCATAAGTCACTTTTTTCAGTGCCGTTGTAACTTTGAACAGTTATTAAATGAACTGTTGTAAATCGAGGACTATCTGTATATGTTTCTCTTCATTCTTTGTCCCTGATTTCACTATCAGAAAAAATATTTAGAGTAGAATTACACAACAGCTTTACTTGCATGGAATCATGTTTTAATCATTTGAATAAACCACATGGTTGACGTAGCATGTTAAGGCAGGCTTGGCTATCTGTGATCTGTAAACAACGTCCAGTCATATTTTTGTGACACACAGACTCCATCAAGATTAAGCCAACACACTGAAATAATAGCTGCTCAGTTTTAAGTAATGTACTTATTTTGTAAAATTCAGTGTCTCTAACTATTGAAACACAGCTCCTGGCTGCAAAGTCATTCCTCTATCCTAAACCATAATTCACAGTTATAATCCAAAATGTGTGGAGTTGCCCAATACAACTCAATGCATCACCATATGGCACATTGTGTAACCCAACTTCACGTAGTGACAATAGGCTGTAGCAGCAATAAATTGTTGCTTGTCCAAGTACAATGCTCAATATTTGCTCTAAAAATTTGGAAAAATAGTAATAGTCAAAGAAGTAAGAAGAATTAAATATATGTGACACTACACTATTACCCTTTGATGAACCGATACTGCTATGCATGTCTGTCTGCAAGACATTATTGCCTAATATTTGCAGAATTTTAAGAGATCTATAGTTTCATACAGACGCTCCCACACACATATCTTTACAGAGAGATTTTTTTTATTGAATTAGTCATTTCTAAATTGTAAGTCTTCTAATGTATTTTAACTGATTTGATTTTAATTCTGATATTGTTAAAGCAATGAACAGGAAATAGAAATAGATATACCGTATAGGCAACGATGGATTATTTTAAGAAAACGGAAAATACATAATTATATATGGCACTGGGTAGATAGATATAATTTGAAGTAAGATCAGAAAGGGAGAACCCCTGGCTCATCAGCCCATAGGGGCGATCCAGCTTCATTTTTAAGCATTCAGAATTTAACAAAAAATGAAAATAGGTATATTAAACCTCTATGGGGGGAAAGGCATGGGTCAGTCCCCATTTGAAGCTGCTTTAAAAAAAACACCAAATTTTATATCCCAATACATCGACATTATGCCCCCAGGAACTCATGAAAAGGAGATGGCAACTCTGTAGTTATAATCTTTATTGATGAGAGATTGAGACACCTATACACCTCCCAAATGTCAGTTCGTATATATGTATGTGTCCCAATCTTAAAAAGCTTAACTCCTGATCACTTCATTGACCCATCTATATAATTTTCTCAACAGAAAATAAGCCATAGATACCTACTGAATTGTTTTTCAACTTCTTCAGGTTTAATATTTCCCGTATTTCTTTTGGGGGCTCAGCCAAGATCTCCTAGGTACTACCACCTAATAGTTCTTTCCTAGTTAAATACTTAAAACATGCCAATTTATACCACTATCCTATTGAATATGTAGCATTACTATACTATGCATTTTGACTCATTCATAGTATAAATAGTATAAATATACTATTCGTACTATGCATTTAATAATAGCTTATTAAAGCTATTAAATGTCCAGTTTTTTAAAAAAATCCTTGGTATAGTTTACAATCCTTTTAAAATGCAGGGCTTTATTGAAAACCATATGTTTTCAGGAAGAAAAGAAGTACACCCAGTGGTGGGATTCAAATAGGTGAACAACCGGTTCTCTGTGTGGATGCTGCTTCCGGAAGTACATTCTGGGCCTGGGCAACAAAAAATTAGCTACCGGTTCTGCCGAACTGGTGCAAACTGGCTGAATCCTACCACTGAGTACACCCCAGTATTCTTTGCCTGCTCCCTCTTTCTCCTGCTCCTTCTCATAGGACAGATACCAAGAAAGGGATTGAATACAGTGGTGGCGAACCCAGAGGCGGCACTCAGAGCCCTCTCTGTGGGCACGTGCGCCGTCGCCCCAGCCCCGCCTCCCCCTGTGGCCCCCTCCTCACCAGCAGCCCCCCCGGATGACAGCCCCCCCCCAAGCACGGCCCACATGGAGCAGTGCAGCCAAGGACATGGCAGCCAGGCAGCGGGGACAAGACTCCACCCTCGTGCCCTGTCATGCGCAGTTGATGCTGCAGGGCATGGGCAGAGGGCATGGCTGCCATGGTGCTGCTGGGCCGCCTGGGCGATCTGCGGCAGGCCATGGAGGCAGTGAATGGCCCTGCGGGCGGAGCGGGGGTGGGCAGGGAGTGGGGTGGGATGGGGTGGGCGGGCGGGACGGGAGGCAGAGCAGGGGCGGGCGGAGATGGTTTTGGGGCACTCAGTCTCTAAAAGGTTCGCCATCACTAGAATAGAGGGAACAACCTGGCTAAAGAAAGAAGTTTGACCCTTCAGATATTGCTGAAGTACAGCTTAGAAAGGCATATCCAGAATGGCCAATGCCTAAAAATGTTGGGAGTTATAGTTCAGCAGCAGTGTGGGACTCCAAGTTTCCCATCCCTGCAGCAGAAGTGCTGGCATTTGCTGTAAATGTAATTAGATACATATATAATGTCATTTTTTGTAATTCAATATGCTTGGATACATGAACACTCAGGGAAGAATGAAACATGTAATGGGATATGTCTGGAACCAACAATAGCTATTATTATGTCTGGATGAGTCATTACATGTGGATGCATGTGTATACACGTTAATTTTTTTCTGGTCCAATTGTTTATTTTGGAGATTCTACAGTATACTGTTGCATACTATGGCTCCTGGAATAGGCACAAGGGGTTTTGTAAAATCCCAGTTTTGAAATGTGCAATTTTGTATGTTTAAATGATTTAGACATCTCATATTTCATATTTTAATTTTAAAAAATGCCACATAGGACAGTCCAAAGACTTGTACTATAGGCAAAGCAGCATAAAATATTCATCAACAAATTCAATGAGTTTTAGGAATCTTTCTTATGATTTTTGAGAGCTGGTTTACTGTAGGTGCCTAGAACTGTGAACCCTAAAGTCTCTATTTTAGAATAAACTCATTTAGTTTATCTGCTAGTTTATCTCACCTGGTGCAATTGAGGAAAGCTGTCTTTCTTTACCAGACTGTTCTAATGACTTTTTAGATGATGATATATAGTGGATGTGGACAGACTTCAAATTTATGAAATCTATTCTTAGAACTCAGAAGTCCAATAACGATGAAGCTTGGTATCACACAGAATAAAACCTAACACAGCCTGTGGATCTGAGAATAGATCAAGTTCTCTTCTGGGTCCAGTGAACTGTATCCTAGAATGGCCTGCCTGCACAAGTCCAAACCAAATCAGATATGATACATTTGACTGAATTCACCAAACAGATTTGTTGAGTCTACAGCTGCTAAATAATTCCCAAGGAAAGCTGCTCTAATAAATTGAGAAAATATCACGTTATGCAACCTTTTTTATGATTGTTGAACTGCTAGGAATAAGACCTGTGGCAATCTGCTGGGAATCGTGCAGAAGATCCCAGTCTACTGCCCAGATATCCACAATAGTGCTACATTGCAACATGAATATATATATTATCACCAGTAATAACAATTAATGACCATGGTTATTTTGAAGTCTACTATCTGGAACCGAGTGCTAAAAAATAGTTTAGTAAATGGGAAGAAGAATGCTCAGATCTCATCCTCCTAGAGACAATTAATAACCATGGTTATTAATTGTTGGTTGTCCTATCCTAAACACAGAAATGTTAAAATGGTGTTCTTTTAAGCAAAAAGATGTGTGCCTTTTTATATACATCTTAATCTATCGCAAGGCATATAGCAATAATTCCTCATTTCCTGTTTTCTGGCAGGGGTGGGGAGATTATGGCCCTAAGGTAGCATGGACTCCTGAATTATCTTTCTATAGTCCTTGGAGTTCTCTCTGTTTATACTTGCTAAACATTGTAAGTTCATTTTCCATGCATGATTCAGTGTGTAGAAGCAGTGAGATGTCCAAAAATATAGATGCTCCTGAGATAGAATTGAAAGTCATGTACAATGATGAATGTGGTGGGATGAATTAATTTTAATTTGAGTAATCTCCCTCATTTTTGCCTAAATCTTGAAGTCTACTATTTGGAACCAAGTGCTAAATAATAGTTTAGTAAATGGGAAGAAGAATGCTCAGACCTCATCCTCCTAGACATGTTTAAAGTGCTGTCCACCACCTTGAACTGCCAGCATAAATTATGTTCCTCCCAAATATGCCACAGTAATGAAGCTGATAAATGATGCTGTTCCAGTTTACTTACTGCAGTCCAAGTCAAGGAAAAGGATTGGTGGATTCTCCCAGCTTTGTTTTCCCTCCCACCCAGCATCGGTGGGGAAACAAGAACAAATTGTCTTCCAAATACAGTCTGGAACAAGTTTTGACAGATGTTAGAAAGGCAAGTTTAGCTTTCTGTCAAGTAGTCTGACCAATAGATGGCAAGCAGAATATACTGGAAGGAGCTGTCTTGATGTTCTTTGCAATCTTTCCTCTGTACCTGTTACTATCAGGTAAACTATTTCTGCAAATAACTAGTATATGTAGACACACACACACACCTGGATCATGAAGCCTTGCTCATGGTCACTCATGAACTAGTCATCTCTCGGCTGGATTACTGTAACACCTCTACATGGGGCTACTCTTGAAGAGTATTCATAACCTACATTTGGTGCAGTATGTAGCAGTGTGCATAGTTCTGGGGAGCCCTTAGGGCAGGGGTCCCCAACCCCCGGTCCACAGCATGCCAGCAACAGGTCTGCACAAACAAAGCCCCATCTGCGAGATGCAGGCAGCACACAATACGTCCGCTGAAAAACCTCTCTCCACAGAACCAGTCCCTGGTGCCCAAAAGGTTGGGGAACTCTGCCCTAAGGTGCTACATATAACATTACTGTTGGGAGAGATGCATTGGTTATTGGTTTGCTTCCAAGGCCAATTCAAGGTGTTGGTTATTACCTTTAAAGCCCTATATGACATGGATCTAGGGTATCTGAGGATCCATCTCACTCTAATGGGACTAGCCCATCCCACTTGCACCCAGAAAAAGAGGCCTCCTATGGATCCCATCTGCTAAGGAATTTCAGCAGGTGGGGTCAAGGAGAAGAGCCTTTTCTGCTATGGCCCTGTCCCTGTGGAAAACTCTATGGGAGCTGAGAACTACTTCCACCCTTTTTGCCTTTCAGAAGAATATTAAAACTTGATTTGGGTGGTTGGCTTAGGGCCCCGAGCTGGAGGTGGTTGATAGGGTAAGAAGACCTCATCCCTGGGGTGCCCATCTATCAGTCATATCTTTTATATATTTTTATAATCTGTAAGCTGCCCACAGTCACCTTACAGGCAAGATGGACAGCATAAATATTTAATAAATAGTAAATAATGAAGCACTCTTCTGAAAAAAGTACTTGTATTCAGAAAAGGCTGACTGATAACAGTTATTGGAGGCAAGGGTTAAGAGTAAAATGGACCGTGGAGTGAAGAAAATCTGTCAAAGCACCTGCTCAGCACAATCCCTTCTCTGTTCCTGTTACCTGTTTATTAGCCTGTTTCTGATCATTCATTTAGATTCTTCTGAAAGATTACTAAGACCATGGTCTACCAAGGAACCCACTTCATGATTGGCAGCATGCAAAAGTAGGCAAGGAATGAATGGCCAAGGAGAGCACATACTGGTAAACCAGACTAGATCACTAAAACTATGCAGCTGCTACTGATACACACTCCCCATCAGCGGGGACATAAGTAACGGTGAGGCATCGCATAAACAGCCATGGAAACTGCAGCTGAATAAGATTAATCCTGGAAGCATTCCCTGGTCAGAACATGACTTCTAGTGTTTTTGTATAGTCCTCAGGTATAATAAAAAGTTTAGAAATATAAAACCTTGTAATGGAAATCATGTAGTAGACGCAATGACAGCAGAACTACCAACACAAAGCAGGCAGAGCTTTCCCAGTTTAAATGTACTTCTGGGCCAAGTGGGATTAGTACTCTTTCAGTAGAGCACTAAACCTGTATTTCTAAGGAGCCACATGAGACTAGCTGAAGCTAAAGCTCAAATACTTTGGCCACTTAATGAGAAGAGAAGACTCATTGGAAAAGACCCTGAGGTTGAGAAAGATTGAAGGCAAAAGGAGAAGGGGATGGTAGATGATAAGATGGTTAGATAGCATCATTGGTGCAATGAGCATGAATTTGAGCAAATCCTGAGACAGTGGAGGACAAGGGAGCATAGCATGTTATGGCCCATGGAGTCGTGAAGAGTTAGACACAACCTAGCAACTGAACGACACATGAGACTTGACAAATGCTGTGAAAAGCACTCATCATGATTTATGTAGGCAAAAGCCTCTGAACAAGCCAGGGTCCAATGTCTCCTATGGTTCAAGTTAAAATCGTCCTGGAGAGCACTGATCAGTGAGGTATATCTGCAGCAACTTGAAATTCTTAATCCATCAGCAAGCAAATGGTTAGTGAAGAGTGTGAGGTCATAATCTAGACAAAAATTGAACCAGGAGAAGGGAAACAATCCTCCTTCAAACCTGGAATAGCTCAGGACAACTTTAAACTTACTTAGGTACAGTCTTGGAATGAGATGAAGACAACATTTTGAGGACGTGGCAGAGAAAAAGTTTCTGGGCCATGTTTATACCTTGGTTCAGAGCAAATATGTATTTTCAATAGTAGGAAAGCTCTTTTAAACAGAGTCCATTATTATTTTCCCTTGATTTCTCTATTTCACTAACCTAATTTCCTTAGAGGAAAGTGTTGCTATGGTTAAACAATTGGAAGATTCTTAGTAATTGGCTGTGACTCACCCTGAACTCGATCCTGAATCCCGATCTACTATCTGCTCAGTTCTAAAGAGTGAGATACAGAAACTCATCTACATACAGAACTCACTGAATCATATACAAATAAACAACAGAAAGGTATTATGGCCAATTATTGCATGGATATGATATGCAGACATATCTTGGATGGTATAGACATTTGATATATTATGTTAATTATATTAGCCTTGCTTTTGTGCCAAAATCGACTTCTAAAGTAACTCATAGCCATTAAAATTGCAGTGCCAAAGGCTGTCGTCATTGAGACTGGGACCCAGGTTGTCAGAGAGATTGTTAGCAGCTGCCTTCCTTTTTTCCATTCATTTCACTGATGGAAGCTGTCGTTCTGGCAGAGAAGAGCCTCAAATATGGTGAGAGCTAACTGTTAACTGGCACTACAGTACTTCCAATAGTCATAACTGGAGTGAAATATCCTCCAGGAGAAGATGAGAGAGACCGTGTGAAGACAGGTTATCCTGGAACCTCTTTTGTTTCTGAAGCATCTCTGGGCTGGTATTGTTTTTTAGGAATAACCGCTGCTCTATGAACAGATATAATGAATTCATCACAATATTTACTGAATTTTTAATTTGAGCAAATGCCTTATGCCAATGCATAGAACAAGAAGACAGATTTTGAAAGCTCACATGTGCTTTATTACTTGTATTTACCATGGAAACTCATGCCAGAAGTTGGCAATGTACTGCTGAAACTGCAGAAGAAACAGGAAATCACAAACAGGAAATTTCACATCTCTGTTCTTAAAACATGATATCCATAGGCACCGTACTTACGGTATCCCATAACTATCCACGATGATGCCAAAATGGAGAAATGTGCATTATGATGTCATAATGAAAGCCCTACATTTTCATATTTGCATTGCAATGTTGTTTGCAAATATGTAAGGGGAAGGCTTCGGTTATAACATTACTATGCATGCTTCATCACTTAACTTCTCATCTGTATATATATTGTAGTTATTTTGTGACCACAATTGGGACTGGCAACCTGGCCATAAGTGAAGTAGCCACTAAATGAAAACACAATGGTGCTTATGATCTTATTTAGAACTTTCCTTTATTTTACAGACTTGCAAAGTTTGTAAAGGCAAATATTGGTTGTGAAGTTATTTTTTCATTCATTGTAAATGCAAAAGGCTGCTAAGTGAGCCTAAATGAGGACTACTTATAATGCTGCCTTGAGTTTTTGGAAAGAAGGAAATCTAACAAATTAATGAACAAATCTATATGAATCAATGGAAGATGGATGGATGAATATATACAGGTTTTAAAGTTTTAAAAACATTGTTATTTACAATTATGCAATTAAAATTAAGCACCCACTATCACAAGATAACAGCTGACCAATTACCACCTTCCTGAAATGAGAGGAAATGGAACAAAATGATGAAGGTGGAGAAAAATGTTGCAAAAATATTTTTATATATTTAAAGGTGTTTGCCTTGTTAAAAGGTATAATATACTATATGTCAACATACATAACATAGAAGCACATGAACTGCAAGAAATGACAGTACAATAGGTAATAAAAGCCTAGGAAAAAAACCAGCATATAAATGATAAAAGGGCATGGGTTGAGGACTGTAATATGTCTTCTGTACTTAACCAGATTTTCCTATACTGATGGGAGGATTAAAAAAAAAACCATAACATATTTTGCCCAGCATCCATTTGCCACCAACTAATTGCAAAGAAACAACTAATAATACATATACACAAAAGCTCTTACATTTGTAATATATTTTGAGAGAACCACACACAGCATGACCATTTCTTACTGGAAGGTCAAACTTGCACATTTTGAATTGTGTTGTCCTTTGCCTTTTGGACTGGCTTGCTGTGATACCTTTTTCTATACTCCCACTTGCTCTTTTACAAATTACTAGGTTAAAATTGAATGTATTTCTTGAATCAGATGCAGCATCTTCCAACTGAAATGCATTGTTTACATAATTTCATATGTAAATATATACATATGTAAATGCTTCTGCGTCACAGAGATTAACTCTCCTTGAATCCTAGGAACCATCATCACCATTGCCATAGTAGCCATCATGAAGTTGTATTCTATGAAAAGGAAAAAAAATAAATTTAAACTGGCCAGGTGACAACTCACAGGCAGTTCTGAGCTGAGGTTCAGTGTGGGTGAGGTTTTGGCTTCATATTCCTACATCTGGATCAGATTAGACATTCCAGCTTTTGGATGGCTGCAGCTTTGTTCCTCCCTCCTCATTTCTGCCCCAATGCCTGATTGGGCAGACAGCAGTGAATTCCAGGATAAAAAAGAAGACTCATACGTATCTGCGCAAATTCAAGAGAATTGGTATCCTCTTCCACTGTTTGGACAAATCTGTGCAGAGAAAGAAACACCATGGAGCTTTGGCCTCTGATGCAGCTACTGCTCCTGGGAATACTGTTGAGTGCAGCTCAGGGACAAGGAGATGAACTCAGCTCTGAAGAAGAACGAAAAGCTCTGATGCTCAAGGTGAGAAAAACATTGTCTTTGCCCTGGAATCTCTGATCTTAGAGGGGCTGTTGACCTAATAACTAGGCAGCTTCTTGGGCCACTACCAGTCAAAGATCCTTGCTTGCTTGCTAGAAAGAATGAATCTTGAGTTGCTTTGTAAGTAACTTAAATAGGTGTCACCGAAAAAAGAAAGAAAGAAATGATGTAGAAGTCATTGAACCATCCCAGGAAATTCTGAACTGAAATTAGAGTGGCAAGAAAAGAAGAACCAGACAGTCCTAAAATAAACTTGGGTGGCTCTGGCATAAAGATCTTCTTCATCTTTGCTTGGCAATAGTCTTACAAAATTCATGCAGCCACTTTATGTAACAGACTTTCCCTCCTGGCAAGTTACACTTTACTACAAAATCTGGCGACAGGGACAGGCATTCTGGCTCTCCAGCTCCTCCAGTTATACTTTCTCCAACTCTTTTCCTTATCAGGAAAAATTGGAATTTTGTTCTCTTTCTCACATTTGTGGAATGGTTGCTAATGAATCCCCTCTTTCAGACTAAAGTTCTGGCCAAGCAATTTGACAAGTATCTCCTTAAACCTGAAATCAATCCTGGTGACATGCTATTCTTTGGCAAGAAAAAACTGAAAAAGAAGTCTATTTACAATATTGGAAATCACACTGATACAGCAGGGAGTCAAGGAAACAAGAGAAAAGCCTGGAGCAGATTCTTCTAATCTGGGGTCCTCTCACAATTTCTAGCCTTTCTTTGAGTCATAATCCCTGCACATTTAGAGGGCAGCAGGTTGCGAATATTGGCAGACAAGGAGCGTAGGTGCTTGGGCTATGAAGAGAGGAATCTGGCCAGCCTTCCCTCCCTCCCTCTCTCTCATACAAAGAATTTTATTTTGGAAGGAAATTAAAACTAGAGCCCATGAAAAGAGAAAGCACATGCTTTTCAATGTCCTATATTTCTAAAGCATTTTCAATACAAATGCATATCAATGTAACGTTTGTGTAGCTGCTTATCCACATATTACAGTTCTCCTGTAATTAAGCACCTTATCTCAAGCCAGAGGTGCCATCATTTTTGGCAAATGCGAATGAGATCATGAGTAGATATTGGCCTTAAATTTTGTTCACTCTAAACCAGAAATGATGGTATTCAGATTTAGAAAGCTCACTTAACCATAGGTAAATCACAGGAAAATGTCATGTTTTATCAGGAACAATGCAAGGAATTAAAATGGTGGCTCATGCCTGGATAAATGTAGCATTATTGCTGCCTTTATCAAAGCCAGGTATGCTGGCCAGGTACATTAGCCACGTTATCAAAGCTCTTTGAAATCTGATTGAGTGTGGGAGGCTCCATGTGAACTATTTTTAGGGTCTCATCATCCTAAACCTGAAGCAAAACTATGATTTTGATTCCTCCTCCATATGTGTTAATTGAACATCAGTTCATCCTTTTTGAGAATTCTTAATCTGTATTTGATGCATGCTAACAAAGCTGCAGCCCAAAGATTTTTATATGAAATATGAATAAACAAAAGCTAAATTTAAAACCAGTGTTTCTTATGATGGCTTCTAACATTTATGTAGACACTGGATACAATTCTATTCTTTTTGCTATCTGTAATAGATAGATTCACAAAGAAAATCTCATTTATCCCTTCCCTAGATTGCCATGTTTAAACTATGGTGTAACTTCATTGTTATTTCTATAGTGCATATGCAGTATATAAGCACACAACAAATAAAACTATTGCCACTGCTACCACTGATATTATATTTTTGGTGGTATAGTAACTACAGCAACAAGGAAGAGGAAGAAGAAACTTTGGGGATCAGCAATGGACTGGGATTGAAGTGACTATGACAAGTTTTTAACAAGAGTAGCCTAAGTTCTCCTCTCAAATAGTTTAGCAATATGTTTAGGTTTTTTCCAACTTGTTCTCCATCATAACTCTGTAAGAAAGATTTTCATCATTCTTAACAGACCAAAAGAATTTGCTCATTTTCTAGTATGTATGTGTGTATTTGTGGGTGACAATATGGTGGCAATATGTGTGTTGGGTAATATATTCACTTACATTGCATCAGGAAATCACTCAATACTTTCCATTACAATACTTTTAATTCTATCTTATTTCTTATTTCTTAGTATTTTTCTATTACAATTCTATCAATGCTTTGTGTGTGTGTGTGTGTGTGTGTGTGTGTGTGTTTGTGTGGGTGTGTACGGGTGTGTGGGTGCACCTTCAGTCAGTATTGACTCCTGGTGACTGTCTGGACAAATTGTGTCCTTTTCAGAGATGAGAGAAAGTGACTGGCCCAAGGTCATCATGCCTAAAATGGGACTAGAACTCATAGTCTCTCCGTTTCTAGGTTGGTGCTTTTTATCATTGTAGATCTCAGTAAAATTACCATACCTTACATACATGTGCAGAAATTTTTGGGAAGAAACTTAGTACTTGAGTTCAGATTGTTCAGTTCAACAACTTTTAAGGGTCCTGGCCTAGAAACCAGGAGACTATCAATCAACTATCAAGGAGGCCTCACTTAGGCATGACAACCAGCTGGGTGACTTTGAGCAGGTTGCGCGCTCTCAATTCAACTCATATCACAATTCTTGTTCTGGGGAAAATGGAAGGTTGAATTAATAAGGTATGTTTGCTGCCTGGAGTTGGCTACATCTATATATTACTAACATTCTTCTGACTGTTCGTTTGTTTGCACCCACCAGTTAACAAGGTGCATCATTGCAGAACAATTTTTGAATGCAGTCATCTAACTTAAAGAACGAACAACAAATCTGGGACCTATTACTCCTGTGGAACTGAAATTTACACCATGTCCACACCACTTTTATTTGCAAAGTTCTGGATATTGCAGCATTCCCAATTCCCACATGAAATTGTGGTTTCCAACACCTCCTCTCAGCTTCTCAGAAGCAAAGTCAATGGGGAAGCCAGGAGGAAGTCAGAAGTTGCTCCTGCTTTAGCATTATGCCATGACAACTTTGGAATCAAGGTTAATTTTCAAACCAAACTAATAGCAATACAAATCATATAAATTTAATGCTCATTCTTGTTACATCAGACTGCACAATCTTTTGCTCAAAGCATGATCAACAAGCTGTAGGTTGTCTAGTACAGGCAAGTGTATATATGTATGTATATATGTTTTCTGAGGTTTTCACGGGTGCTTGTATGTAGGTCTTTGGTAATTCGGGTTTTCTCCCGCGTAAAATTGGAAGTGTCTTGGCGACGTTTCAACGAAGTCTCATTCGTCATCTTCAGGCTGGTGTCTCTTCGGCCTCGTGCTCCTAGGAGCAATGTATATATATGTATATATATGTATATGTGTATAGCAAGTGTATATATGTATATGTATATATATATATATGTGTGTGTGTATGTGTGTGTGTATACATACTGTATATACATACTGTATACACACACACACAAACACACACACATAAAGACCATGTCTTGATTGTTAACTGAATAGATGCCACAATGTTCCACTCACTGGCTGAAAATAAGAATAAATTCTGGATCTCTGAATCCTGTTTAACGAATCTTAATTTTTCTTTTGCATGCATTTGCATTTATTTTCTAGATACTATGCTCATTGTTTCATTACTGAACAAATACAATTGTTTAAATATCTAGCATTTTTAACTGGGTGACTTCTAAACTTATGGTATATGTTCCTATTAAGTTTCTAAATCATAGTACTCCATGTTTCCACAACTGACAACATAAAATAATAAAAGGAGCATAGTCATGAGCATTGTGCATCAGCTTTCTGTTTTAGTCCTTGCCTAGCAAAGCAAAAATTGGAAAATAGTCCAGTGCTTGATACACTGCTAGGAGTGGTTTCTAACCACATTTTAAAATTCGTAAATTATGCAGTTCTATGCTGCTATATGAATCAATAGCAGAAATGCACGGAGAGAAGTTAAATAATATAATGCAGTGTTTCCTAAAATTAGCAATTTTAAGAAACACTGAACTTTAGCTTACAGAATTCCCAGCCAGTGTGTTGACCATGGAATTCTGGAAATTGAAATCCACATGTCTTAAAGTTGTCGAGTTTGAGAAATGCTGGTACTGGATGGAGGTGACAGCACTGACAGTGGATGGGATGATCTTCATGTTATATGCAAGACTAAATAAATAATATTTTTCTTTCTACAAAACGGATATTTCTGCAAAAGCTACTGTCCCTTTCCAGGCTGGAGGAGGCAGGTAGAAGTTTTTTTTCCCCTAGTCAAAATTGGCAGTAGATTCCTGAGAGCAGTAGGAAGGGCTGAAGGAGCAGATTTTTCGTGGTACTCAAGTTCTGAAAGTACTAGAATTAAAAGTACAGAATAGGCAGGGAAAATATAAGCAAAAGCATCAGGGATTATTTCTTTATTTTCAGAACTGTTTGATTCTGCTCTGTAGATTTGCCTTCATTCTCATGGTTATCCCCGTTTCTAAGTTTGTCTGTTTGCTTGATTAATTTCTGGCACTTGTATGCAGTCTAGTATAATTTGGTTCAGCTATCTAATTCCCCAACTGTCTATTTTGTCGCATTTACTAAAATAAAATGCTTTTATTAATTGTTATGCTAGCATTGGGTTTATAGTAGCACCACATACTCCAAAACTACTTGTAAACAACCACCATGAAAGGAGGGGCATCTCCTGTTCTGCCTTACCTAGATTTCAGGTAAAGGGGAAGGAGCGCTACCTCCATACTCAAGGAAGGATAGTGCATATTTAACAACTTATCCCTGATAGAAGTTCGGGAAGCAACTACATCCAGACTTACTGGAACTCAGTTGGGAAGAGGAAGATCAGGGTCAAACAGAGGCAGCGACTCAAAAAACTCACAATGGCAGTTCTGAGTGTCTAATCAAAGCTGAGCCTTTTTACAGGCCTGTATAACTTGCCAGGGCTTCAACCACATAGTTATGCTGTCATGTTGACATTTATTGATCAAAAAAGTCAAGATTGCAGATGTCCCCTACAAAGCATGCAAAAAAGAAAAAAGAAAAAGATGAGTCATGTTGACTCTTTTGTGGACCTCCTGTAAAAAAAAATAAGTGCACACTCACATATGTCAAACAATTGATTAGAAAAGTATACCTAGCCAAATCTGGCCCTAGGTTCTGCCTCAGTTTAATTTTCCAATAAGCAATCAAGTTTGGAAGATCATTTAAAAGCAGTTTATTAGGGTACCCTGATAAAGTGGATCTCCCTATGAAAAGGGAGAGTCCTGAGACCCAACTTACATTCCCTTTTTATAGTTAATACAACAAAGAAAATGCAGGAAGAAAATTGATTGGACAGGATAAAAGTAACCTCTCCTTTGCACAGTAAATCAGCTACAAAATTTGTTTGGAATTCATGAAGAGACAAACTAGATGCCAGTTTTCACTAACAAACTTTTTCTCACTAGAAAATAGTATCCATCCATTCTTCTGTAGTTTATCTTTTCAGTTTAGGAATGTTAGAAGCTATCAATCAATCCATACAGCGATAGGATAAAAAGTTTTGCTACATTCCGGTCTATAGTGGTTTGATAAATCCTCATAAAAGAGAGACATTTTAAATTTAAATACATTTCATTGTATTTTAAATTAAAATACAAAGTAACTATGTTAGTTAACAAATTATAAAATCCATGTCATGTGCCCCTCATAATCCCACACTACCATAATTTGACTTGGTATTGGCTACAGCAGCTGAAAAGAATGGTCCTTTGAGCTTTGTACAGGACTGCAAAAAGAGGTGTTTTTGAATCTCACAAAATCAGTCTCTAAATGTAGTTCAACAAGGAGTGGATTGGAAAGAGTAAGATGGGAAAAGGCTCTGAAACTGTGGAGGGAATATAAAAAAGCAAAGCAGAAGCTTCATTTGTTTTCTGATCTTCAAGATCAGTGATGGCAATCATATGAAATGCATGTCAAAAGTGACATGCCACAATGTTATGGGTTACACACCAGCATTCACCAACACCTGACAAGAACTATTTTCCTTGTTTGAGTTACCAAAGAAACGGAAAGAACCAAATGTACAAGAAATATGCGACCACCCCCCCAAGCTTAAAATGGATTCTCACCATCCACATCAGCACGTGATCTATCAATTTCAGAACTGTGATTGGTGCTGACATGAAAGAGAGAGCAAGTTGCAAAATGTGATAGGAACATGGCAGCTGCACAGTTCAGCTAGCTTCCATCTGCTTCACGAGACAGTTGTTTGCACAGCAAACCTCATTTTCAAGGCACAAGTGCAGAGGATAATCTGCAACTGCAGGCTCCAAAATGAGTGCACTATCAATGATGAAGTGAAATCAGCTTTTGTATTTGGTGAACAAGAAGTGTCTTGAATTATAAATAAATGTCTAAAGAATTGTTTCTCTTTTGTTTCAGAGGTGTGTGTGTGTGTGTGGGGGGGGCATTATGCCAGCAGAGTCATCTTAGGAATTTTTCAAATTTTTGACACACCAAGCCCAAAAGATTTGCAGTCACTATTAATAATAATACTAATAATAATACTAATACTAATAATACTAATACTAATACTAATACTAATACTAATACTAATACTGCTGCTGCTGCTACTACTACTACTACTACTACTACTACTACTACTAAAGTTGGAAGGGACCTTGGAGGTCATCTAGTCCAACCCCCTGCTCAGGCAGGAAACCCTATACCATTTCAGACAAATGGCTGTCCAGTCTCTTCTTGAAAACTTCCATTGTTGGAGCATTCACCGCTTCTGGAGGCAGGTTGTTCCACTGGTTTATTGTTCTAACTGTCAGGAAGTTTCTCCTTAGTTCTAGGTTGCTTCTCTCCTTGATTAGTTTCCATCTGTTGCTTCTTGTCCTGCCTTCAGGCACTTTGGAGAATAGCTTGACTCCCTCTTCTTTGTGGCAGCCCTGAGATATTGGAATACTGCTATCATGTCCCCCCTCGTCCTTCTCTTCATTAAACTAGACATACCCAATTCCAGCAACCGTTCCTTATATGTTTTAGCCTCCAGTCCCCTAATCATCTTTGTTGCTTTTCTCTGTACTCTTTCTAGAGTCTGAACATCTTTTTTGCATCGTGGTAACCAAAACTGGGTGCAGTATTCCAAGTGTAGCCTTACCAAGGCATTGTAAAGTGGTATTAATACTTCACGTAATCTTGATTCTATCCCTCTGTTAATGCAGTCTAGCACTGTGTTGGCTTTTTTGGCAGCTGCAGCACACTGCTGGCTCATATCTAAGTGGTTGTCCACTAGGACTCCGAGATCCCTCTCACAGTTGCTACTATTGAGCAAGGTACCCCCTATACTATACCTGTGCATTTGGTTTTTCTTGCCTAAATGTAGAACCTTACTTTTTTCACCATTGAATTTCATTCCAGATCAGAAATTGGGCAATTTTAAGATGTGTAGAATTCAACTTTCAAAATTCCTCAAACAGCATGTGTTGAAGTCCACACATCTTAAAGCTGTCCAGGTTGAGAAAAACTGTCCTAGATATTGGCCTAGCTGGAAAAAGCAAGTGGTTTTAGGCAGTGGTTATCTAGGAGAGGAGATGGAAGCTAATGGATGATGCCAACCCTATCTCAGACTTAAATATATTAGCATATGGCCTGACAGCAGTTAATAAGTCTAGTTTCCCCTGGGAGTAGAATAGAATAGAATAGAATAGAATAGAATAGAATAGAATAGAATAGAATAGAATAGAATAGAATAGAATAGAATAGAATAGAGCTGGAAGTGACCTTGGAGGTCTTCTAGTCCGGCCCCCTGCTCAAGCAGGAGAACCTATACCATCTCAGACAAGTGATTGTCTGAGTAGGCATGGCTCATTTTTTCCTTAACATCAATGGGTCTTTCATTGTTCAGAAAGATGATTTAGTTAGTTAGGAAAAAAATAACCTACAGCAAAGAGAGATTTTTTTTATTTAAAAAAAATGAAGTTGTGCAAAGCAAACAGTATGATCAGAGCTATGGTAACAGAAGAATGGTAGTTGCAAAGTAGCAACGGATATTGAATGTGAATTCACATATGCATCCTGGTACCAGCCTGTCTTTTTTTAAACAGAACTTTAGAGCTAAAAATTGAATCAATCAATAGAAGAATGACTATATGTTTATCAACTGCAAATAGTATAAATTAGAATTTTGTGTTAATATATGGAAGTATATGTTTCATGTTAGGGCTTGTAAATCCTAGTGGTATGAAGATTCCCTCCCCAAACTGGAAGATATTTCCTTTCCTTTCCTTTCCTTTCCTTTCCTTTCCTTTCCTTTCCTTTCCTTTCCTTTCCTTTCCTTTCCTTTCCTTTCCTTTCCCTTCCCTTCCCTTCCCTTCCCTTCCCTTCCTTTCCTTTCCCTTCCCTTCCCTTCCCTTCCCTTCCCTTCCTTTCCTTTCCCTTCCCTTCCTTTCCTTTCCTTTCGTCTTCCGCCTTTCTCTTTTCCCCCTCCCTCCCTCCCTCCCTCCCTCCCTCTCTCCCACTAAGCCTGAACAGTGACCCAAGAGAAATAAAAAAATATTGTTAAAAAAAAAAGGAAGAAAAAAAATCTGGATTTTTTCCTGGAGTTTTTCCTCCCTTCTGTTCTGTTCCGCCCACTTCCCATGACTGTATTTGGGAGAGAGAGCAAAAAGGCTGGGGGGTGGGAGAGAAGGGGAGGGAAGGAATGATGTGTGTGTGTGTGTGTGTGTGTGTGTGTGTGTGTGTTTGGAATTTAAACAGAATACACAAGTTGAGAGACAGCCAGCTTTACCTTGTGCCCCTCCCAGATTTCCAAGAGGGGAATGCCATGTGAAAAGAACTGTTTTCTGTAACTTTCTTTGTGGATCTTCTTTCTGAAGCATTTGGAAGAAGTCCTAGAGTTGTCCGAAATGACTGATCAAGAGGATGCCCAGGAGGTGTTGACTGAAGTGAAGGAGCCAGATGGCGAGGAGAAGCTTGACAAATTGACCAAGAAGGAAGAACTTGAAGAACAGGTTCTGCAGGCTACCGAACCATGGCTGCCATCTACAGCAGCCCCATCGGAGGAAGAGGATAGCTTCACTTATGTCTGTGAGTAATGCTCAGCAGTGTGGTCCACCTCTCTTGCCTAAGACATCCTTTTTTCCCAAAGAGAATCTTTAGTGCATTTTGTCCCAGAGGACGCAACAGGTTTCTCTCCTGCTTTCAAAAGATGGTGGCGTATGTTAATGGAATATAATCCTGTACACTTGTTGCACTGAAATGGAACTTCCATATTTAAGAGCAGTATGATTCCCTTTCTTTTACATGTGAGGCAGATAGGGCTGTTGCCAGGCAACTAAAACAGTGCCCATTTACAAATAGAGACCCTTATTAGTAAGTTTGGGATACTCCGAGATTCCAATTCCAATTAGATATGGAATTTTTGTTGTTAAGCAAGGCAGTTGTTAAGTGAGTCACACCCATTTTATGACCCTTTTTGCCAGAGTTGTTAAGTGAATCACAGAGTTAGTAAGCAAAATCTGGCTTCCCCTCTTGAGTTAGCTTATTGGAAGCCAGCTGGAAAGATCACAAATGGTGAACACATGATCCCAGGATGCTGCAACCATAATAAATAAATGCCAGTTGCTAAGTGCCCATATTTTGGTCATGTAATTGTGGGGATGCTGCAAAGATTGTAAGTCACTTTTTTCAGTGCCGTTGTAATTAGAAAAGGTTGTAAATTGAGGATTATCTATATCAGGGGTCTTCAAACCTGGCCCTTTAATGACTTGTGGACTTCAACTCCCAGAATTCCTCAGCCAGCGTTGCCTGGCTGAGGAATTCTGGGAATTGAAGTCCACAAGTCATAAAAGG
This sequence comes from Azemiops feae, assembly GCA_023970755.1. Taxonomy (NCBI): domain Eukaryota; kingdom Metazoa; phylum Chordata; class Lepidosauria; order Squamata; family Viperidae; genus Azemiops; species Azemiops feae. The sequence continues at coordinate 743,053 of JALGBA010000382.1, forward strand.
GCCAAGTTTGAAGACCCCTGATCTATATAATCCAGCAAAATTTCACCTTCAGAGTCAACATGGAACATTGAGAAAGGCAGGGATCACCATGAGCCAATCAGTGTTCTCGCTAGTCAGCCAATCAGAGAATGTAAAAATCAGGATTCAGACAGTTCTATGCCTCCTGAGTTAGTGCAGGTGCTGATGCAATAATTTCTCCTTAGTCCTGCAACATACAGAAATCAAGGGACTGGGAGAGGGGGAAGGGGCTACTGTATTTTTTTTTTTAAAGAAAAGTACACCTTAATTGTTGGTATAAGAAGAAAGCTGCCTGAGTATCAAGAAGTCATTTTTCTTGCTTATAAATTCCCACTGGAAACTGTGCCCATAGCAGGACTCCATGTTTTGCAACCAAATGCTTCCCTCAGTGGTTGTAGCCATGGCTATAGATTTTACTATAAAGCCTAGAGCATATGGTTGTTTGGATGGTGGGCTGCAGAATGTTTCATTTGATCCCAGAGACGGAAAGTAGGATGGGTCAAGACTTTGACGATCGTTGTTTATATACCTGAGCATTTTGTGCAGGGCTTGTAAAACTGGCTCAAAGATTGGAGACTAGATTTGTTAATACTGTAAACGTCGCTGATGACATTTATTGGGAGCAAAATGTAAAAGTGTGGCTGAAAGACTGCAGATGGCTCACTAGCAGAGGTGTCTGCAGAGGGCAGGCAAAAAAGTTAAGACAGCAGCTGCAACCACATGATTAGAGTGCCACCCCTTCTTTAACTGCATTGTGATGCCTTAAAGGATGGGCTTCAATGGTGTGGCTGTAGCCAGCATCTTGACCTTTTTGCCCCTGGGCATGCTCTTGCGCCATCGCCATCTCTTCTATGGCATCCAAAACCCATTCAAAAATGGGGAAGTCTAAATACTTGCACCTTATTTGTGCAACCTTTTGGGTCTGGGAAGTCTATGGGGCAAATGTGTTCTTCAAATGTTGTAGTTGTTAAAATACACATTTCACTTTTTAAAAGTTTTGAAGAGAACCCGGCCACATCTACTTTTGGAGTTTGGTCCTTGGAGGGCCATGCAGAGCTTGGCACAACGCTTGAGCTAACAGAAGTTGTAGAATTCTGTACTGGAGAAGCTCAAGATTAGCGGTGGCAGATAAGCTTAGGCCACACTTACTGTAAATTAGAAGATGGCTCATTCCCAAGCCCTGCAGAGCTCCGGCATTGCCAATCATAAGGAGGTTATTTTGAGTTTTGAACTGCACCATAGCTGGACTAGAAGAAAACCAGCTTGATTACCAAAGATAGCAGTTGTCCTCCTGTCTGAAACATCTGGATAGCATCAGATTGGGAAATGCAGTTCTACAATTTTGTAACTTCAACATGAGCTTTTTCTTTTTATTAAATTGGGGATTGTACAGCATTATTTATTTAAGCATCCTCTGCAGAATCACTGGGTTTATTCCAAAGAGAGCCGGCTTTGTATCTCAGCTGAACCATGAACTGATGTGAGAACTGCTACTGTGCCTTCCCTTAGCAGCTATTATGAGTAACTAAACATATCCACTTTCTCCTTGCATTCATCTTATGTCTCCAAATGATGAATGTTTTGTTATTTTTCAAAACCATTACTTTCTGGTTTCTTCCTTGTCCTCAGCATTATGTGCCAATAACATTTTGCTCAAATCAATGATTGCATAGGTCCTGAATTCTTGCTTTTGCCTTGGAAGCAATAGTAAACCTACCTTCATTCCTCCTTCCACTTCAGAAAAAAACTGAGCTTTGGGCCATTTGCTGCCAAATGAGCCTGCACTTCTCTAGGTTCAAAATCACAACAGTAATCAAGAGTTTTGGTTTCTCTAGGAATATGATTTCCTTGTTTAAAAGCACCAGCTAAAATGCCTGTGAGGATTAATGAGAAAGGCAGGGGTAGGTTAGTATTCCAGTGTCTTTTTTCCTCACCATTTGAACAGAGTGTGCACTGAACCCCTTTTGTTTCAGACATACTGCCATGCTGGTGTTTCTTTTTTTAGAAATGCAATTGCAACTTGGTTGGCAATGTGTAGAAGTACAACACAGCATCTTCTGTATTTTTTAATGCAATCAAGCACCACACATCAATATATATAGTATGGCAATGGCTGTAACTCCTGAGAGACACCTGAAGGTTGAGTGTGCTTCATTCTTGTTAGGACACACATGCTAGGAGGCAGGAGAAACAGAAGGTCATGTTGCTGTTTCAGATTACTCTAAAAAAAATTGCAGTAACTGGATGTCTGTCCATCTGTCCAGGCTGTGCTGGGTTTTTGATTTTAAATATATGTTAACAACCGGTGGAGCACAGTACAGCATTGTAGTTTCAGGAAAGTATTGCCATATTATTTTGCTTTCTTTTAAACACACTGGCAAATTGGTCTTAGTTATACACAAGTGTTTGTTTCAAAATAAAATGTATGGCTTACATACCACAAATCACAGCTGCAAAGAAAACATGAGCTTATGTTGCCATTTCACAGTTTTTCCTGAACTTCAATAAATTGAGTGAAAGATCAACAGAGAGTGCTAGAGAGGATTAGAAACTGGACTGATAAAATACAACCTGAACAAGACAGGGACTGTCCACTTCCATATGGTTATCAAGAAAACGGTGTGGACCTGTCCATGACATTAAACATAATAATAAGTGCTGTTTGGAATAATTCATCAGAAGGTAATGAATCTCCATGACTAAGCTAAAGAAAGAAGCTGAACTGAGATTAGATGAATTGTGTCAGGTCCCCCAAAACCTTATTGTTTTTCCTTGCATATATGCTCTTGTTTGGGGCCTGCCATTCTGCTGGGGGAGGGGGGAATTTGCTTTCGCTTGGGATAACGTTTGCTTTCTACCTTTCCTCTCCCACTTGAGAAAGTGGAGAGACAGTTGCAGAGAAACAAAACTGGAGAAGACTTTGAGATATGCACCAACTGTGCCAGTTACCCGCAAATCGTGCCACCTGTGGATTGGCTAGATTTCAAATGGACACTATGACTCTGGTGGGAGGAGGAATATTGCTGGTTTAACTATATCGTTTTAGCGGGCTTTTCCCCAGATCTCGCCTTGACTTCCCTACTGTCACTAACCCCTAATAAGTTTCCTTTTGAGACAATGCCTGTTTCAAGAGTTCTGCTTTCTTGGGTGGTTAGCTGAGGTGGGTCCTTACAAACTGAGTTAAATTGAATAACTGGTTGAGGCAGAGCAGCCATCTTTCTCTGATACTGCAGACAGAAGATCATGGTCCTGAACAAAGGTTGGGCTGGATATCTTCAAAGACCCCTTCTGTCTCTAAAAATCTGTGAAATAATCACAGAGTGGTAGAATAAAAGTGCAAGTCCCTATACTTGTAGATGAACTTGCAGAAGAGATATCTGTGGGTGCTCTCTTCAGCAAAAGAAGGAACAAGTTTCTGTTGCTCAGTAGATGAACAGCTCATCAGATGCCATCCACTCCGTGATCCATGGCAGTTCTAGATGTCTTTAACATTTGCCTGCTGTCTGAACATAAAGTGATGCACTTTATCTAAATCACAGGCATTTTCTACGTTCCTGTTTTGTAGCTCAGACATTTTATTGTGTTTGATTGCTATTCGCACCCCAAGGAATTCTACAAGCCCCATGAGCCCTAGACTGGCTGTGGCTAATACACCCTGATCTCCCAGTTGTGCCTGATTTCAGACATCATAGGCTAAAAATGCAAATGGCTTGACAAGGTACATGTTCAAAAGACAGAACTCTCCACGCATATGAGAACACAAAACCCTGAAGTCTGTTTTTGTCAGCATAGAATGTCAGTTGAGAAGATAGGAAGGCAGCAGGTGCTTAACTTTTTCCCCACCGCAAGCTTTCATCTTCTCCCCAAACCCCTTTTCCCAAAGCATATGTTTACAGCATAGCTTCCATTGGGTTTATAAAAGCCAGGAGAAAAAGCTGTAGATAAAAGCATTTGATGCCAAAAGGTTGGATGATTTTACCATTTTCCAGCTGAAACTTTCACCAGAAATAAGCATTGAGGTTTGTCCTTCCTGTCTGAAATGTAATGATTTTTTTTTCTTTCCCTTCATGAACAAGCTTGATTTTAATATTCAGATCAATTACAATTTTCCTTATGCCAGAAATGAGACATTTTAAGGCTGTTTTTGCTGTTTTTGTGTTAACTGTGAGTTTAACTGCTGGGTGGGGCAACAGGTAAAGCAGCACTACAAAATAGACCATCGAGCACAGCAGAGGCACACATTTCTCATGGTTTCTGAGTGGGATTGATTTTTTTCTTTAAAAAATGCTGCTAAGCCCATTTTAAGGTTAAATATCAGTTTTGTCTGTTTGCTGCTTCAGAACTGTAAAAAATTGAAATCATGTGATATAGTTGGATCGGGTCCCTGCAGGCTGAACATTCCAGTTCAAGAGCTGCATATAGCCATGGGTACACTTTCTTAAATCGTATTTTGGGAACAGCCTACCTTTAAGAATAAGTTATGTGTCATTTTATCTCAGTAGATAAAAGGTACCGGAGGCATGAGTTTTTAGCAAAGGAACTTCTGTCTTTCTTTCTGTGCCCATAGCTGTTCAACAGGGACAAAGAGGCAGAAAGGTTTTTTAATCATTTTTCCTTTGTGATTAAAGTTGTCATCAGCAGCTGCTTTCTTCATGTCTATTCGTGTGTGTGGAAAGCAACACAGAGATGAATTGGGATATAAAGAGAGCTAAGAGGGTTAAGTTCTTCTTTTCAACATTTCAGCTTATGCTATGCCTTTCCTCTGTACAATGCACACAAACACACACAAAATATGGGCCATCAAATCTGAGCTATCTGAGCTAAATGGGAACAAGGAAGTTTGTTTTCCATACCTCATTTCTGTCACCTTGGGATTGTCCAATTTTTGATGATCAGATCTGGTAACCCTAACAACATATCCACTGCCAGAAGAAAAAATAACATTCAGTGTGGTGTTGGGTTTAATTCAGTCTCTATTTTTTAAAAGAAGGAGCCTGCAGTGTATATGAAAAGGGAGTGGATACAGCTATTTAAGGTTTTTTTTCATTTCCTTTCTTTTTAAAAGAAAGGGAAGATTATTACCCATGTAGCTTCATTTTTTACTGGCTTCTATAGATTTCTTATCTAGGGAATATTTTTCAGCATAACATGTACATAAGGGGAACACACACAAACACATATGCGTGCGTGCACACACACACACACACACACACACACAAGCAATATGCTTAACTGTTTATGAAGCAAATTTTAATTCTCAATGCTATACTTAACAGCTGAAATGAAAATTATTGTAGGAATATAATGATCAAAGAAAAGGCATTGTTTCCTATTTTATTTCTGCCAGACTGCCTTCTGATAAAACAATGTATTTGAGTTTTTGTTCAGCCTTCAATCACAGTGGCTAGAAACCCCGTGAACACACCTTTGTGTTCAATTGTCAATTGATCCATAAGGAAGTTGTTTTTTTTTAAAAAAAATACAAATAATTGACCGTGAACCCAGCACATAATTAGGACATGTAAGACTTGCAAGCATTTCACCAATATTAGCTCAATAATTCTAACCACATCTCTGCATGACAGGCTAGTATTATTGCTGTATTTCATTTAAATCTCAAGATAATGTGTATGATTCCTATTGTCCTGGTTCCCATTATCTGGTCCATATTATTCTTATAGAAATCCATTGAAGTAGGTTAGGTAGCAAGAGAGTAAATATCCCAAACTGTTGTATTGGCTTTCAGGGATGAGGGGGGGATTTGGATCCTGATATACCAACCTCACTTCAGAGATTTTTTGGGGTGGGGGTGGGGGGGCAGTTACTCTATGTAAGAGAAGTGAGAAAGATGCAGTGTAGAATCCTGAGATGTATTCTAATAAAACTGTAACTATGCTTTGGCATTAACAAAACGTATGACTAACTTCACATTTCACAATCAACAATAGTTTATTTGGTTTACTGAAGAAACCACAATTGGCTGACATGAACTTACTAAGCATAAACCAAGCAAATCAAATTATGACTTAGTATAAGGATGAGACTCTTTGAATGTGGCTGTTTCCTTTCAGAAATGCTCTTCAAACCATTATTTACATTAAACAAACGGATAAATGGAGTAAAAAAATTAATTTTATTTAATTAAGGAAATTTAGGTTTTATCTTGCTCTTATTTATCAATTTAACGTTGTCTAGGAATTACGAGTGGATCCTGGACCACTCTGACCCTTATCCCCAAATGAACATATTCACGACTCAGTGTTTTGTGAGGCTTAAACCAGGCATAAGTGTGTATGTGTGTGTATAGTATATTTCTATATAAATAAATGTGAATAATTTTACAATAAGTGCAGGGATAGCTCATCTGATTAATTAATCATTTTATTTGCTATTATACTGCTCAAACCTTTCACAGTGAAAGAAGAGACATAATTGCAATGATCCAACCCTAATCTAAATTGTAATAATACTCCAAACCTAATCTAAATATACAGAGAGTAACAGAAGTCAAGGCATAGGCCAATCAAAATATGTTTTATTGTTTAAAAAATAGGGAAAAGATTACCATCCTTGGAAATGTTCAAAGATCATGCATCAAATATTTAAGGAACTGTTTTTTTTTTAAATGCAACCAATTCGAACATTTAATGTACAGTAGTTTATAGAATAAATACTCAGACAAACAACAGTATACAACAGCCTAATCAAGGAACCACCAAAACCACTCCCACAAATACTGACAGGGCAAACCACTAGTATGTAAAATGAGAGTAAACTCACTCCATACTAGCACTGATGATGTTACCTAGTTTGGTAATGAAATGCCTGTAAGAAAACAAAGAAGCTCAGAGAGCACTAAGGACCCCACAGTTTATTGACTAAATTGACTATGGAGCATTATTTTAGGTATGTAAGTAGTCCTTGACTTAAAACCACAATTAAGACCAGAATTTCCATTACTAAGCAAAGCAGTTGTTAAGTGAGTCATGGCCAATTTTACAAACTTTTTTGCCATGGTTGATAATTGCTGCATTTATTAGGTGAATCATGTGGTCATTAAGTGAATCTGGCTCATCCCATTGACTTTGCTTGTCGGAAGTTGGTTGGGAAGGTCACAAAGGGTGATCAAATGATCCTGGGAAGCCGCAATCATTGTAAATACATGCCAGTTGCCAAGTGCTTGATTTTTGATCACATCACCATGGGGTTGCTGTGATGGTCATAAAATGTGAGGACCAGTGGCAAGTTATTTTTTTTTACTGCTGTTGTAACTTTGAACGGTCACTAAACAAATGGCTCTAAGACTAAGTTGAAGATTCCCAGTATTCCCTACTCCCCCAACTGTCTCATTTTTTTTTTAGTAATGGCTCATTTATTATGTTTGTGCACCACTGGGAAATGCACATAGACTATTTGTTCCTTATAGCAGCCAAATCATGCAGGTAAGGAAAGAAAAACAAACACATGGAATTGGTTTGCTCTGCATTTTGCACCAGTGCCCAAGTTACTGAGAGAAAAGAGAGATTCTTAATGATATTGGCAAGCAAGCCCACTTTGTGATTCCAGCTATATTTTACCCCTCTTATTCTTGTTTTAAATGTATAGTTGCAAAAGGTAACGAGGCAGTGACCCTCTTTCTCCTGTGATCTAAGAACTGCCCATAGCAAGAGAGTTCATCTGCCTGCTGTGGGTTCCTGCAAAAGCAATTGGTAAATTAAGCTAGTTAGGGTGCCACATCTGTCCTAATCCTGATTTGATTTCAAGCCAATTACAATAGTTAGTGAAGCATTTAAACAAAATGGTCTGAGAATTATATCTTTCACATTTTAGATTTATGTACATTGAGGAGAAAATCATTGCTGGGATGGAAAGATTCAAAGATAACACTCTGTGGCTCTTTCTTCCTTAAGTTAAAGGTTAATAATTTTCTGACAGTAAAGGCACCCTGCATCTAATATGCACATTTATAAAAATATAAAATGCAGTGGGGAGGGAGCACATTGATCCTGGAGAGAGAATTTAATCCTTTCCTCCCTTTTCTGTAATCCTGCAGATATCAGAGAACGAAGGGAAAGATCCGATTTGGATGAAAATCCTTTTTTAATTTTTACTGACTTTTTTCTTTTACTCCTGCTCTTGGTATTCAACTACCTCTTTCTTTTTATATTCCTATTAACTATCCAATATATTCAAGGTAAAGTTCCCATGGATCTAGGACTCATCACATCATAATTAATCAGTGGAACAACCAGAAGCTGTGAATGCTCCAACACTGGAAGTTTTTAAGAAGAGACTGGACAGCCATTTGTCTGAAATGGTATAGGGTTTCCTGCCTGAGCAGGGGGTTGGACTAGATGACCTCCAAGGTCCCTTCCAACTTCTTCTTCTTCATCATCATCATCATCATTATTATTATTACTACTACTACTATTACACACAGCTGCCTGCAGCTGCCTTCTCTTTCCCACCTATTGTGCAATGAAATACATATAGACACAAGTATCAGATAGGAATCTCTGTTAGTCAATGCAGTTTCCTGGCCTGCCTGCTCAATTGGAATTGGGCTATCTGTAAGGACAATTTGACCACAACAAGATCTGTAGCTCAGTTAAGGGATATTTCACTGTTTATTGTGGGAAATGGACTTCACTTTCTTAGCAGTAGACCAATTTCTGTTAAAGGAATCTGTCTTCTCAAATTTTCACATATAATTTATATAGGAGTAGGTTACATAGCAGGATGTACCATAATTTTTGAGCTAAGAGTCACACTTTGCCATTAAATTGCACAAATGTAGGACTGAAGCTTCTGGGTAGGTGCCCACCCACATTGGACCACACAATGTATCATGGGGCAGGTGAAGTGCCATTTTTTTTAAATAGGTAAGGAATTGGTCCAGCTAGATGGCAGCACCTAGCTGACTCTTTAAAAAGTTAAACAGGGATACAATTAGTATTTGGATGGGAGATCACCAGAAATAGATAAGAAGTAAGAAAGATATAGGTAGCCCTTGCTTAATGATCATTTGTTTATGACCATTCAAAATTATGACGACCACAAAATGGGTGCTTTACAACCTGTAAAGGACCCCAGCCATCATAAATGGTTGTGCTGCCCCTCCGTGGTCACATGACTCCTATTTGCAATAGCCTTTGCCAGTTTCTGGTTTTGAAATGAATGGAGTCATTCAATGACCATGGCATTCATTTAATGACTATGGAGTTCACTTAACAACTGTAGTATTTGCTAATAACACTACAAAAAAGACCAGAGAATCACTTCTGATCTCATGGCTACTTCAACTTATGACTTCAGTGACTTACCACTATAGTTCCAGGCTCAAATACAGTCGTAAATAAAGGCTTCCCTGTACCCTTGAAGAAGGCTATACTAAACTGCTTTAGCATCATTGCCAACATAACTAGATGGATGTGTCTGTGGAATCTGTAGCTTGATAGTCTTGTCATATGGTCTTGATGATTTTACAATGGAGAAATTTTTATATGAAGGAAAGCTAAAATGTAAATTCACATACCAGAAATCATTCAAAAATTGCTAATGTACTCCAGTAATCAGCTGTCCTTATGTTACTTTCTCTTATTGTTATGGCCTCTCCCTCCATGTATATTGTATTAGACAACCTGTGACCTCTTGACTCATCGTTTCAGAGATCCTTTCTTAGCAGATTCTTCAATGCCTTCAACAATGGCAGAGCTTGTAATTTACTAGAAAAATTCTTAAAAATTAAGATATTCAAAGATGTAGCTGCCTTGAAAATAGCTGATGCTGAACTGTGTAGCATAATCAAACATCAGTTGACCACAGGAAATGTTTTATCATATTTTGCACTAGGTCTTTATGATCATTTTATGTCATAAAATGTTTTATAAAATTTGCCAAATTTCAATTTTACGGGAGTCTTGCGTCTCAGATTTTAGATGCATTCTGTAAGCTAGTCCATTTGAACTATTTTGGTTCAAAAGGTTTTGACCTATGATGCACCATTTCAGCCAGTAAAAGGTATATGTTGCATTGCAATTGGGTTTCCCTGTTTTCTGATTATGTATATGATTTTTGCAAAAATTTCAATCATGCTATGTCCAAAGCTTCCTTACAGACCATTTAACCTTATTAGTGCTGGTGATTGTGGACACTTTGTCTATTCTTTGTCCAATGTTATCTGGAAAAATAGATTACCAGCAGGACCATAAAATTATTTGGTTGGTTTCAGAGAATGATTTTGCCTCCCCTTAATAAATTATTTGGATTTTAAAGAACTGGATATGACCTGGGACAATCCAATGCATAAACATTCTCACCTGATCCTAAAATTCTTTAAGAAGATCCAATCCCTCTTTCCAATTTCCATTTCTCTTTAGTGTCCCTCTCCCTTATTTCTGTATTCCGATTCACTCCTGATTTATTCTCTTCCCTAGGTAAGATGACTCTAATATCTCCTGTTTTTAAAATCCTTAAAAGTTGTAATTGCTTTCTTCTCTTTTCCTCCTGATGCACAAACAGTATCACGATTGAACAGTCTTGAGGCAGCAGTCCACCGTCTCAACGTGCAGTTCTATCACATGGATGTGCGGGTGTCACAGTTCTCCCAAGGTCTGGCTGAATTGAAGGGGGGCCTAGCTGAGGCTAGTGAGTCACTAGCGTCTCTGAATGAAGTTGCCACATGCAACCAGAAAGAACTTGGACGTATTGATGGTGAGGATGGAAAAGGGGAGTGGAATCAGTCTTCCTCCCCTCCCCCCATTCTATAGCAATATTTCTAACCCTCTGCGATTTTAAGAAGTGTAAATTTCAATTCCCAGAACTCCAGCCAGCATCTTGGCTGGGGAATTCTGGGAATTGAGGTCCACTCATTGTGAAGTTGCTGAGACTGAGAAACACTGTTTTATAGGATCCGAGTTACAACCCAACACTTAAAAAGTCCAGGATTGAGGAAAATTGCACTAGCAGTTTGCATGAAATTAATCCCAGCAACAAAGATGGTCAAGCTGAGCTTAGATTTCCAAAAGCATAAGTGATCTCCAACCTCCAAGGAGTGGAGGACACTGTCCAGAATCTTTGGAAATTGGAGATCAACTTGAGAACTGGTTTCAGCCTTTGAAGCTACCAGTTGCCAAATCCCTCCAAAAAGGAAAGCTCATCACTTTATTTTACATAAAGCAGACATCCTACTTGAAAGAGTCAGATGTAACATACTGCTCGGGGCCTGCTGATCTCTACTGTCTACTGAGACAAAAAGATCAAACGAAAGGTTATTCAAAGGATTGGCTGAAATATGCGCATGAGTTGAGTTGAGAGAACTAAGAGGAAGAATCCAGTTTTCAAGGTCATTCCCCTGCTGTTATGTCCACTGTACTGTGATGCAGTTGAACAATATTGGACTAGAATTGATTGCGGAAAAATAGGTTTAGGTTCAGCCACAGAAAGTCACTGGACGACTTGGGTCTGTTCATCCTTGCCCAATCTATTTCACAGGCTTGTTGCTGTGTGGATAAAAGGAAAGCCTTATGAAGAAATAAATCTAGGAAATAAATTAATCATTGCTTATACATTTTTCACAAAGTTTTATAAAATTCATAGGGCAGGGATCTGGCCCTTCTATATACTTCTAGTATATAGTCCTCCATTCCTTGGAGGTTGGAGATCAAAACCACTAAGAGCTGATTAGAATGTAGCATTGCCCACTATCAGTAGTTTGACCCTGACTGGTCAAGGTTGACTCAGCCTTTCATCTTTCTGAAGTCAGTAAAATGAGGACCCAGATGGTTGGGGGGCAATATACTGATTTTGTAAATCGCTTAGAGTGTGCTGTAAAGGACTATGAAGCAGTATATAAGTCTAAGTGCTATTGCTATTACTACTAACCATTATCTTTGCCCAACCCAGGTTGCTTGCGGGGCCGGCGCACTCAAACTAAATGCTTCCTGATCTTCAAGCACTTTGAGGTCTACAATGCAGCCCAAAAACTTTGTGAAGCCAGAGGAGGGCATTTGGCCATGCCAGTGGATGATACTGAGCTGGCTGTCCTGCGCCGCTATCTTTATGATGCTTTTCAGCCCTACAACTGGCCGGCCTGGATAGGCATCCATGACCGGCGTTCTGAAGGGTTGTGGCTTTTTGAGAATGGCCAACGCGTCTCTGTCTTTGATTGGTACCGAGATCATCTGGTGACTCAACCCAATGGTGGTACCCGCGAGAATTGTGTCTCCCTCAGCTCAGATGATGGGAAATGGTGGGACAATGACTGTGAAAGACGCATGTATTACATCTGTGAATATCGCCTCTAGTGTTGTACCCCTTTTCAATGCTCAGTCCCTGGTGGTTTTGGCTGCATTGGTGCCCTTTCACTGCTAGCCTGTGGGTGCAGTAACAGCTAAAAGTTCTGGACATTCCACCCCTCCCCAATTTTATACATGGATCTATTAGCTTTCCCTTCTTCACCTGCCATACCCTCAGCCTAACACTCTTCAAATATAAGGAATGGCAGCTTCCTGGTATTTTTGTCAGGATGAATTATTCTATACTGGACAAGTTTCAATCCCAAACAGACAGCATTTCACTCAGAAAGCAGCTGTATCCTACAGTCTGCAGAGAAAATGGGGAAAAAATTTGATTCTTTTATTAAAGTAGGTAACGTGTTCAGTGTCTAAAAGGATTAAGCCATGTTTTACTTTGGAAGTCTCTTGAAAAAAGCTAAAAAGGGTACTTGGAGCCAATCCTTCCTTGGTGACATTCCTGAATCACTGGCACACCTGCTGCGGGCCATGAAAGACAATTTTTTGGAATGCAAAGCTCCTGGTGGTGGTGGTGGTAAATCACTTATTTAGCCCTAAAGCAAAAGGAAAAGATACATAAACTGCCTCCTGCTTCTTCTTTAGTGCATAGTAAATCTGCAGTAACAGTTGAGTAGGAAATAGTATTCATTAGATACCAAAGCCAGGAAAAAAGCCTAGAATCTACATCTGTATTGAAAATCCTCTCTTAGTTTACAATACTGTGTTCACTGATAACATGGAGATAGCAGAGTCCACTCCTCATTGGACCTCTTCAGGGCTGATGAAACTCAAACTTAGTTGGGCTCATTGTCTTTTGAAGTGTTAGGCCTTTGTCCTTACCCGAGTTAACTGATCCAGGCATAGTATCAGCATTGGAAGAAAAGGTCCTTCTTGTGTCTTTGGAGAGCTTCTTTCCTACAACCCTGCACTTGTAACTGCAGTTGGGATGGAAAAGATCTTTATCCTGTATGATTTGGATGGGTCATCTGATGCTGCAGGACTACATGCAGTTCCTAAACCAGGGGTCTTCAAATTTGGCCCTTTTATGACTTGTGGACTTCAACTCCCAGAATTCCTCAGCCAGTGTGCCTGGCTGAGGAATTCTGGGAGTTGAAGTCCACAAATCATAAAAGGGCCAAGTTTGAAGACCCCTGTCCTAAACCCTTTTGGAAAAGCTGCTTCCAACCACAACAAATCAGCCCTAGTGTTCTGACCTTTTGAGGCACAAAACAAAATGTGTGATCCCTAAAATGGATGAACAAAAAAATCGCCCTAAACACTCCCTTAAAGCAAGGGAGAGGTGGGAGGGGGCTGGGAACATCCATTCATATGATTCAATCTTACCTATTTTGTACCATTATCCTACCCTTGAATATAACACTGCCAACCCAACAACATGCTATGGCCATATTAACATGATAATTAAATCAATTTCCTTTTTAAAAGTTCTACACAATAGAAGAAATTACAACTGATTCTACATTTGTCATAAAGACTGAAAATGATGCAGCAAGGATTCACAGCTTTCTGAAAGCAGGATGAGGAACAGATAACTTGTTTCTAGATATTTAATACAATTACCCCAGGAGTAAAACCAAAATTATGTTGGACTTGAAATCCTGATGCATTAATGTAGCTGATGTTTCCCATTCCTACCCCCCTACCCCCCATGGTTTGCTACTGTTTTCTGCTGGGCTATTTTTTCAAAATCCCTGTCATTCACCAGACCTTGTCTTTCTAGGTGACATCTAAGTATTAAGTACAGCCAACTCTGCTTAGGTTTCTAAATCAGCCAAGGTTGGTTAGGCACTGTCACTTGCTGAGAACCATATTCTATTAGTTGTATCAAATCACGGTCATACTAAGAAAGATGATGTCCAACAGCTGGTGGGCCTCATATCACCCACTACAACTTCCAGCAGGAGCAGGGCAATGAGATGCCATTCAGCAACTTGTAAAAAGCCTTATGTACCACCACTACCCCCCCCCCCCCCCAGCATTAGGAATAATATTTGTCCTGGCTTAAGCATCAACTTTCTTGTGGCATTGGCTTCTATAGGGCAGCTTGACTTCCCTTTTGGCACTAATAAAAAAACAATGGCTACTAAATACTGATTCATAAAGGGATAGCCATGAACAATTCACCAGATGTGATCTGCAGACAGGCTATTTTTGGAACTGCTATGAGGCAGCTCCATAATTTCTATTATTCCTAGCCAATTTGAAGAAATGTTGGATGAGACTAGCAACTAAAGCCAACAGAACTGGATTATAAAGTTAGAAGGTAATGTCTTATTCACATTGAACAAGGCCAGAGGGGGATGTTTTCTATAATTTTTAGCTCTACTGCATCCTTGGGTGTTGGTGCCCTAAAAAATCACCATCTGGAAAAATAAAATCTTCAGTTTCCCCCCACCCCCATCTTAGTACAAGCAGCACCATATTTTTTAAAATAAAATGTCTTTTATTTTCTTGTTGCTCTTTGAATTACCCCCCCCCCCAAAAACCTAAATAAAACTCATTTTAAAGTGGAGAGGAGGAAGGGTCCTGGCTGTATAAACCTGTCTTCAGCTGTCCCTCTTTCATTTGATAACCCTGAATTTTTAAAGTGTGCAAACAGGATGGGGTTTAGGATAGGAGAGAATAAGGAAGGCATTACATAGGGAAGGGCATGATCAAGAGGCCATGAAAAGTCTAGTGGCTAAGGCACCAAGCTATAAAGTGGGAGACTGCGACTTCTAATCCTGTCTTAGCCATGAAAGCCAGCTGGGTGACCCTGGGATAGTTACTCTCTCAGCCCAACTTATCTCACAGGGTTTTTATTTTGGTGGGGAAAATAGAAGGTTGAATGAATTTGCCACCTTGAGTTATTTGTAAAAAATAATAAAGGCTGGGTATAAATAAAATAGAGAAACGGTTAGTACTTTCTTTGGTTTAAAGATCAATGCCCCCCAAATGGAAGGAAGGCCAGAGGAATCACAGTACTTTTCTAGTATCCTTTCTTCTTTTGGCTCTGTATCTTGATTTTGAGGGAAGGGTGAGGAGAGGAGGGAATGCTGCTTATATTCACTGAATCCATAGTGCAAGTAAGATATCTCACTACCAGAGAGTCCTCCATCATGTTGTCCATCATCATTCCATTAGGTAATAAGAGAAAAGGCTTGGTTAATGTACCTTTTGTTTAGATACTCCAGGGCTCCTTATAAAGCAAAAACACACTGACACCAACCACACGCCTGCTTGATGTGTGCCTGAATTTCAACCTAAACTTCTTGAAATATTCCATGCCCTTGTTTCTCTGAATTGGTGCTGTCATTATTTTCAGCTCTCTACACCATTCAGCATATTTCTCCCCCCTTATCTTCTCCCTGTAACGAATCTATTTCCCTATGGTAGGCATGGGCTAGTCCACTCCTATTCCTCTTTTTATGTTCCCACTTACTCTTAATACATCATTTCTGTCCTCAAATGATCTCTCCTTCTGACCCATACATAGTTTGTGCCCCCCCCCCTATATCTCTGAGAGGCGAGGACTATAGCCATACACTCTCAAAAACATTCATTTCCCTTACATTTATGGAATATTCCAGCACATCAGCCCTCCTACTTCTTTGGAAGATTCAACACGATCTAATTTGGCCTCCTCCCCTCCCTTCCTCCAAACAAAGCCTACTAAAAGCCACAGCTGTTTCTTTTATTCCAGATCAGCCTTCTTAGCCAGTAGTCTACAACTTCACTGAACTAATATTTTCATAGCTCCCAATCAGCTGGTGGGAGTAGAGGGAAATTGTATTTTGATCCCTGGTTGATGCAATTCGAGGAGGTCTGCCTAGTTTGGCCCACCCCACAAAACCACTCAAATGGTTTGTTCTATTCCCCTTTCTCCAAAACACGCAGACTGTAGTTGCCCTCTAGACCTTTTGGCCAGTCCAGAGGGAAGTAGATACAGGACACATGGGAACTCTTCTCCAATTTTAGTCTTTTGTGGTGGAATGCTATAGGATCCTGCAGACAGATGCTCACCCAAGCCTGCTTTCTTTGTGTACTCTAATAGAGCATTGCACGGTTGCCATGGAGGAACACAAGCATATCGACATGCTCTGGTGTCAGGGCTTGGCGCTTAGTGTGGATGGCATCTCCAGTGCTGCTGAAGAGCCAGCCAGCAGGTACTGAAGTGGCAGGCACTCCTAGGAGCTTGCGGGCTGCCCGGGACAATAATGGGTACTGGGTGTGGTGGATCTTCCACCATTGCAGGGGTTCCTGAGCGAGGGCAGATGCTTTGCTGGTCTGGAAGCTGGCTGTTTCCTGCTCGGCTTGCTGATGGGCAGAGCTGATGCCTGGGCCACCACGCATGCTGCAAAGGTCTCCCAGCAGGAATTCAATGCCTGCATCTTGCTTTGGCAGCTTGGAAGGGGGCGATGAGGAAGCCACATCAGGCAGGCTGGAGGTTAAGAAAGCAGGGGCCTTGGCCAAGTGTGACACTTCGGCCTTGAGCAAGTGCAAAGTTTCCACCCGGTCAGAATGGTTCAGGAAGTCCAGACCATGAAACCGGGGGTCGAGAGCACAGGCTAGATTGAGGGCCTGGTTAACTTCAGGGCTGGAGAAATGGTGGTTCAGTTCTTTCTGAGCTGCTGCTTTAGCTTCAAGGGTCAGAGCAGAGTCCCACTCACTGGCCACCAAGTGCTTGTAGAGGAGGCTAGTTAACACGGGTTTGACTAGGGCGAGACTGGAAAAGGGATCTTTGGTAAACGTAGAGGTAGCAATTGCCATGGGCTTGAGAACTTGGACTATGTCCTGAAGGGCAGCCCAGTCCTGTGGGTGCAGGACTGCCTTTCCATCAGGACCGAGCCCTGACAGAGACTTGCTATACTCTAGCAAATCCTGCAGAATTGTGTAGACACTGTGCCATTTGCTCCCATCCCTCAGGAAGTGGCTGAGGTGGGCTTGCAAGAGGGGCTCCTGGAACCACAGTTTTTCATTACGACCTGCCCCCGTCAGTGCCCAAGAAGCCAAAGAACAGAGGCGCTCCAGGGCACTCTGGGCCACCGGCTGGCCCAGCACTGCTTCCATTGCTGCCCGCAAGGCCTGCCCAATGCAAGGCAGGGCTGTCCACCCCAGGGCAGCAGCTGCTTGCTGGATGGCAGGGCCAAGGCCTCCCACAGTGTACAAAGTGCTCTCATGTACTCCCCATTCTTTGGTGGCCTCAGCCAGTGCCTCCACCAGGCTCTCAGGGCTGGGGTTCTCAGGAATAGGACGGCTCGAAAGGACCCTGGCCCTGGGTTCAAAGCAATCATCCACATAGTGGACAGTTAGTGTGAGGTAGGTTAGATTGCTGCTGTGGTGCCATACATCCAGACTGAGGGAACACTGGGGCAGGCCCCGCACCAGTTCCCAGATTTTCCCTTTTACCTGGGTATACATGTCCTTCAGCACTGTGTGGGCGAGGGCAGCAGCTTCAGGGAGTTTGTAGTTGGGGTCCAGGACAGCTAGCATCTGCCCAAACCCCTCACCTTCTACCACCTCCACTGGCATCAGGTCCAACACAATAAAGTCAGCCACTGCCCGTGTCGTCCGGCCAGGGATTGGAGGCCGGAGAGTTCCAAACTCGCCTGTACCAGCCATTCCTTTGTCAAGGGTGGCCACCTGTGTCCCAACAAGCTGGTTGTACTCACAACGATGTTTGTAGATGAGATGTTGGCGTAAGTTGGTGGTGTTTCCGCTGTAGCTCAGCCGGACTCCACACAACTTGCAGATGATCTTGCTCTTGTCGAGGATGCGGCCATAGGCATCCCCCTGGAAGCCAAAAAAAGTCCAGTAGCGACTCTGAGCCCGGCTCAAACCCACCAGATTTTGTGTCCCTTCCAGCAGGGGAAATGTGATTCCTCCCACAGGAAGGCCTGGCTTGTGGAGGGGCAGGAAAGATGAGGCAGTGGCATCTCCACACAAATACTGGGTACGAGAAGAAGGAGCACGGGGAGCTGGAGGTGATGACTGAGTCTTGACATGCAGCTCTTGGAAGAGTTTCATCAGTAATTCTTTCTCGCCAAATTCGTATTTGAAATGCTCACCTGTGGGGGAATGGAACAAATTGCATCACAGGGACAAGACCCCTGCCCCCTATATTTGAAGGTAGGTTTCTTTTCCTGAGCACTAAAGTACCAGTTCTGACAGACATATCTGTCCTTCCTCCCAAAACAAATTTCAAAGATTGAATTTCCCTCTTCACTTTTATAGATCTGGAAATATGTGCAATTTTTCAATTGCAAAACTCTTTAGTGAGCAAGCAGGGCAGACACCTGGCTAGAGGAGACGTGATGGAACATAGTAAGAAGATGGATTCCCAAGAGGAGGGGGTGCATTCTAGAGGAATAAGAGGCAGCTCAGTCTGAAGATTATGTGTGAGAGAAAGAGGGTGAAGGCAGCCCCTCCCTAATAATTTACAGAGTATATGGTACATGCAGAGAGCTTAGTTTGATAAGATTTTGTTTACAGGTGTGAAATAATAAAGAACTCTACCTTTGACCTTGATTTTACCCACAAATAGGTTAAGTTCTACTGGCATGAGTAGGCAATTACAAGTACCCTATGCCTGCAACACCATTAGACAGCCCAGATATATTTACCAAGTTAAAACAAATAAATACAAATGTAAAAATGGTTGAAAACTCATGATAGCCAAGTCATGCAAAGAGCTCTGCTTTCATATGGGATTCTCTAAAGTCAACTTAAAAAAATGAAGAAGGAGGGTTTTTTTTCGGTGTCCAGCAACACTGTTATATTGAGTAATGTTCATTGCCTGTAAACATAGCAGATACTTAGCCCAATAAAATGTGACCCCCCCCACAAGAAAAAAAGTTCTTCAGCTTGCTATATATTAGGGGTCCCCAACCCCCAGGCCATGGAAAGATACTGGTCTGTGGCCCATTGGGAACGGGGCTGCCCAGATGGCCATGAGCAGCAGGCAAGCAAATGATACCGAAACCATCGCCCTCACCCTGGTTCATGGAAAAATTGACTTCCATGAAACCGGTCACTTGTGCTAAAAGGTTGGGGACCACTGCTATATAGAATTAGGATACTAAGTCTATCAATTTAAAGGGGAAGAAATGAAGCAGCAAAGCTTCCATTAGCTTGGGCTTTGTTTTAAAGTTGGTTACATCTTTGTTTAGGGGTGCCACTATCCAAAACCAATCTACATTTTCCCCAATGTGTCCTGAAATTCAGATAACTGAGTAAATTAATGTTGAGTAAAACAATATTTTTTAACCTCAGCATGCTGATTGGGGAAATTCTGTAATTTGAAGTCCACATATGTTCACAGTACTAAGATTGAGAAACAAACCATGGATAAATATGTTGTGTGAATACAGTCATCTAGTAAGCTTGTTAAACCAGGGATATGCAAGCTTCTACTAAGGGAGGATTGCATTTTTTCAAGGTATATCTTGGGGGTCACATGGTGAGACTTAATAGCCCTATTTGGATAACAGGGCACAAACTTAAACCCCCCCCCCCCTGCATTAATTGACGAAGAGTTGCCATTGTTTGGAGCTAAACTAACCTTCCTGGTCAAGTAACTTAACTTGTGTTATATGAACTATTTACTACACAAGTAACTCTCCTAATATCTGAAATATAAGAGAGTGCCCTTCTCCTTAAAATTCTGATGTACATGATTGAGATGAAGCCTAGAGAGGTCCTATTTTTGCCTTTTACCCTCCATGACTGACTAAGGTATTGCAAATAAAAAAGGGACAGAAATGGTTGGGAAGATGACGTTATTGCCAGTTGCACTGGTCCAATCCAGCTGTACTATTTTTTCATCCCCAGAGAGGAAAATAATTTACAGGGAGAGGAAAGTGACAACTCCCTTAGCTCTTTTTTGGCAGCTGAGAAGGCTAAAAAGAGGCCGTCAAATCACTATTGGAATAATTAAGGATTTTGAGTACCAAGTACACAAAGATGAATCACTTAATTTGGAGAATAAATAATTGGATCATTCATGTCATGTGAACAAGGTCATTAATTTCTTAACAACTTATTTTTCCCTCTTCCATAACAAGCAGCAAGGAAGGGACAAAACCTTTTTCAGAGACCTTAGCTGATCTCTTCCGAAAGCTTGCAAGTTAAGCAGTTTGCCCATTTCTATATTAAATATACTCTTGGCTAAACTGTGGGGCCATTGTATATATTTAAACACAATTACTAGTAGAGAAATAATATTACATTGTGAAAAGTTCCTGGTGTTTTTTTTTTCTATTGCTAAGAGAATCCACTGCAGAAAGCAATAGAAAACCATTACAATATTACTGTCCTAGGAAAATCATAAATGGCTGAAAAGAAGTAGCTTAGGGCCTCTGATCCCTGGGAAGCTTTACACAGTCCAGGGTACAAAAGAAATCCTAAGAATAAATAGCTCTGATGGTTACCAATCTCTAATAGGAGATATCACTAATAGTGGTGGACTCTATATGCTAATACGTGACATGTAGTATATGAGTCCAAAGATCTGTTTAGTATGATAGATTGATAATAGCTATAGATATATAGACAGACAGATATCTCCTTACTCACCCCTATGGGTGTTATGTATTTTTCTTAATCTCAGATCCTCTACTAGAGGGGGTTTGAGGGTTCTGTGCAATATCTTAGCTGCTGCCAGTACTCATAAGTGCAAGGCCTACTTTTTTTTCTGGATCAACCAAATGTTAATCCATTGGTTGTGATAGGAATTGACCAACAGATTTGTTGCCCAAGCCTGATGTCATGGGCTGAGACATCCAGCCAGTTTTCATGCCTAAAGTGGGACTAAACTCACTGTCTCTTGGTTGCTAGCCTGGTGCCTTAACCACTGTACTGCACTTATCTCAACCTTGGCAATTTGAAAATGTGTAGACTTCAGCTCCCAGAATTCCCCAGCCAATATGGGGAATTCTGGGACTTGAACTCCACACATCTTTAATTTGCCAAGGTTGAGATAAGTGCAGTACACAATTTGTAGCCCACAAGGATGGGGCAAAATTGAAGCCCAAATCGCGACTTTTAACATGATAGGGAAAGTTATCAAAGCACACATCTGGAAAGCAATAAAAAAACTCCATTTAAATATAACAACATAACCTTTATTTTAATGTTTAGCATTGCTTTTGGGGATGTAGAAAATATGCTGTGCCCATGGCCTCAGCGGTTTAACTCACACGGCGGATTCTTTTAGAAATCCTAAATGGCTGCTAAAAGTGAAGGAAGCAAGGGACCTGGCCATTAGTCCTCTTCCCCTCTCCTCTTTCACTTACCTAAACGCAGTCCTAGAGTGCGAGCATATTCCTCTCCTATCCAGACCAGCAGCTCTGTATCAGCAGGTATAATTTGGCAGACCCGGTAGTAGATGTAACCCCGATATTGGAATACAGTTAGGTTCTGCTCATCCTCAGTGGAGGCACATGCCACATATCTGCATGGAGAAAAAGGGATGATGAGTCACTAGAATTGGGGGAGGCAATGTGTTTTCCTTCTTGGTTTTTATATCAACAGTAATTGCAGATTATGTCTCCAGGGAACTACAGGCCTAGTGGATTTAAGGACTCTCCTATGACTAAGGAAGCGACTGCTTTAAAAAAAGGGTTAGGCTCATTTGGAGTCCCCAAAGAACAAATGTGGTAGTGTTTGGATTAAAGCCACAAGGCAAATATGTAGCTGTATGCCATAATTGTGCCATAAGAATATAGTATATCAAAATGAGAGTTAAACATTCATATTTCCTTGGATGTCCTTGCCCAGTTCTCCTTTAGTAGGGAATTAAAAAAATCAAAATTTTGTTTATCCCTATTCTTCCCTCGACGTCCTCTCATAGATCACCAACATCTCACAAGATTCAAGTGAGATCGTATGCAATATCTTAAGACAATTTGGCAATTATTTGCTTTCTCTCTGTGCTGCTATCTGATGGTGTCAGAAGTTCCATGGATCCCAGTTTCTGCAGATGTCATAAAAAAAATGAAACAGTGATAATTTCCCCTTCAGTTGCTACTAGGTTTCTCTCATAAGATGCTCACCTCATCCAGTTAGATTTAGAATCATCAGAAGCATCAATGAAAAAATAGGACCCATTGTCCCGAACCTGCAGAGAGAATGGAAAGAATAGAAAGATCCAATCAAACCCACAAATTCTACCTTTATTTTAGAATTTGTTTGGGATTTTAAGCTGGCTGTAGACAACCTACAGCCAAGGTAAAAAAAAAAAAAAGGGCTCATGAGGTAAAGAGCACCATCTGCAGTGGATCTGAAAAACTCCATCTATCTTAAGGCAGAAATGGGGAAATCAAGACTGCTGGGAGAAACTATATATTAGTGTTATTTACTACAACACAAATGTTCATCAACAAAACTATGCACAGAGTAGTGGCCAAGGGAGGCAAAGGTAGATCTGAAATGCCAGCTTGCAAGTATTGTTCAGCAAACTATACCACTCCAAGTCCTCATAGCATACCCAAATACAAATGAACATCTAGCACAGATGAGAGATTCTCAGTAGTGAATTTGAGGAAGAAAATTGTTCTTGCAATTGATAATCAATTGCAACACTGAACCCTTTGTAAATTATCCTCTACCAATTACTGGAACCCAGCAGAGTTTTAGCTCTCCCCTTGCTTCATTATGAGCTTTTGTCTACTCACACAGCTTATTGGGGAAATTGATTTTTTATTTGTTACTCACAATCCCTGAATCCTTCTTCACAGCTGCACCTCTCTGAAAGGAATGCCATAAATCATGAGTGATCAGAGTCCATTGTTTTCTATCTGGGAATAAGAGATTGTTGGCACCTGTCAGCATTCACTCCCCCCCTTCTGAACTGTCATGAACGCTTGCAGTATTTTCAGGGAAAGGGTGTAGACCTGCAGACAATACAACTCTTAAGATCCTGCAGGCATACCTTTTCAAGCTTCCTCTTCAAAAGGCAACTGCAAGGCAGCACAACAGGGCTTCCTAATATTTGGTTTAAATGGTAAATCATTTTTTTGGATGCATTTTATTTTCTTCTTCATCTTCTTATAAAAACATTCCTGGAACTCTCCTCTTCCTCTTGAATTGTACATTTTTAAGTTAAAAGGCAGGGAGCAAGGAGGGTCTTCTCTGAAAACACAAAACAATGTGGCAGTGTGGTGTAAGGGAAAAGCTGTGAGCTTTGGACTGGGAATCCCAGATTCAAATCCCCAAACTTCTTTTACTCTTTTCCAGCATAAGCTGTATATATTCTCAGGGGACCTCAGTACAACCAAGCAGAAGACACTGAGCAACTATTGTCTCTTTCACTCCATAAAGGGTAAGGGAAAAAATGAAACAGCGAAAGAAAAAGATATGAGAAATATATGTAGAAAGTGCTTTGATTTGCAGGATTCCTGTTAAATTCTGCTCTTTCCCAGAAGCATCCTATCTTCTGAGGTTCTTGAGCAGGGGTGTCAAACTGCCGGCCTGCGGGCTGGATGCGTCAGGCCGAAACCGCGCCCACCCCATTGCTGGCAATGGAAAAAAAGTTGCGATATGTCGCGACACATCATGTGACATTGCGAGTTTGATACCCGTTCTTGAGAATCTAAGCTGAGGAGAGGATCGGAAAGCAAGACACGTCGGGAGGCCAGGCTGATCACCTTTTTTGATGGCCTCTACAAGATGGTAGCCTGGTGATATCATTGGAATTGATGCCATTAACATTTTCAGGCAAAATGGATACTTTGAGCTGCCCACACCAGAGGCACAGAGCCATTTTCAGAGGGCTTTGGGGCTTAAAAGATCTATTTTATCCCTTGAGGCCCAAATGTTTACTCCCTTCAGGATGTGCTCTGAGCAGACAAAAAAAGAGCTGGAATGGTTTTTAGGAGGCATTGTTTTGGGTATATAGCATAAGGACTTCATATATCTCACCAAGAAGTTAAATGTGGCCTTTATTCTTAGAATCTGCTACCCACCACCACTAAGCTGTCTGTGTTCACCATCTTAATCTATATCTACAACTATGGAATTGATGTAAATATGAGAATAGTAGTAGTAGTAGAGGTTTTGTTTGTGTATTATTTTAAATCAGGGACTTCGGCCATGTGAAAGGAGAGGGATTATTATAAAAGGTTGTGTGCATATTTTAAAACTAAGTAACTTAAAATAGTAACATGTAACTAGCAACCATTAACTAGTAATGGTTAAGGCACTAGAAAGCAAGAGTCTCTGACTTCAAGTCCAATCTTAGCCATGAAAGCCAGCTGGGTGACCTTGGGTCAGTGTCTCTTGCTCAGTCCAACTCGCTTCACAGGGTTGCTATCGTGGGGAAAACAGGATGAGGAAGATGTGTCGGATATGTTTGCCATCTTTAATTATTTGTAAAAATAAAAGAGGTGGAATATAAATGAAAAATAAACTTTGATTTTTATCTCTCATCCATTTTTAAATAGTCCAGTATAGGCTGTCTCTTTTGCAATATGAATTCAACAGTGATGTAGTTCTTGACCTAAAGAAAGTTGCATAGTTTTGATATCCAGGGAGGATGGATAGTCCACCCTTTGTTACCCCAAAGGTTTCAGAATCACTGGCTTCTATTGGTGATGATGCAGAGCTACTGAGGAAACACAATGGGTTGCACACAAAATCTAACCTGGAAGGAGAAAGTATCTTTTGTTTCCATTCTACGCCAAATAACCTGGAGGAAATTTCCTTCCTTCCTTCCTTCCTTCCCTCCCTCCCTTTCCTA
Organism: Azemiops feae; assembly: GCA_023970755.1. Taxonomy (NCBI): domain Eukaryota; kingdom Metazoa; phylum Chordata; class Lepidosauria; order Squamata; family Viperidae; genus Azemiops; species Azemiops feae. The sequence continues at coordinate 768,100 of JALGBA010000382.1, forward strand.
TAACAAAAGAAGGAACAATTAGGCGTACCTATTCTCTGCACCGATTGATCACTGCTGAGAAGAAAACAAGGTGAAAATCGCAGTAGTACTTTTCATGTAGCACAGCAATGGATTCCCCCCCCCCCCCTTTGTAGGAATTGATAGCAATTCTGAGCAAGCAAAGGACAGGACCAAAGGCAGCAACAGAAATACCCCAAACTAAAACATAGCATTTTTCTCCCTTTTAAATTTTTGTACATCTTTAGAACACCTATTTCTCTCTCTACCCTTTTCTGCTGAGAGATGAACAAGTTATTTTTGCTGTAAGTCTGAAATAATCCCTCGCAGGCAGTTTGAAAATTAGACTAAGAGCTACAGATTCTTGGGAGGGTTGTGTGAACTGAATCTTGGGAGAGGAGAAGGAACCTCAGTTCAGAATACAAAGCCAATATAAAGTGCCAGTGGGAGATCCTTCCTTAACCTGATTATCTCCAAACATATTGGCCATCTGTCTATGGATGGCTATTGCAGCTCAGCTTCTCCAGATCTGACATTAGTCTGGAGAAAGGATAAACTCTTATATCTTTGTCCCATACTTTGACCAAAGGGTTCATTATAGCAGATTCAAAACTACATCATCCACCATTTAAAAATCTATGAAAACTTATTAAAGTAATTAGGCATGGCTCCAGGATCAAACTTTCCTATGTACAGGAATTTGAATCTGGGTTTTTCTGGCTTAAGATCAACAATAGCTTTAATGCCAGATCTCTTTTGTAGTGGATAATATACTGGTTTGCAGTTAAGAACTGATCAACTATGATTTAGGGCAGTTTGTATAGTGATCTCCTTGAAGACATCTTAACTTTAATGCATGTCCTTAAGATTAATCTATGTAAATGCACACGTTATCTTCAACTTGTACATTATCCCATTTGTTGTATCTCCATGGCCAAACCTGGGGCTGAGAGGGGGCTCTGGAAATATATGCCAACCCCATAACTCCTATTTCCTGTTACAAACCAGTAGCTCACTTTTGTTGGCAGTTAGATAGACTCTTGTTTTCCATTCCAATATCTCAATTAAGGTTGTGGGAAACTGAAGTTAGAGGCTGACTGAAGCCACCTGCTGCAGGAAATAAGGCTAGGGGGGTAAATTGGGAAAGGGAGGTGGACCCAAATTGGTGACACATCCCAGCATCTATGCAATTGCCAGAATGGCAGTATTACTTTTTACTTTTCAATACTATTATATATTTTTTTACTCACATTTTATCCAAGGACATTTTTTTTTTCAAATAAAAGGCTTTACAAAGTTCTACCAGATGACTCTGATCGTGAAACATTATGTGATTATTCTATCTTTTCCTTAAAGGTTTTGCTGAGGTAAAACTGAAGCCAAAAATGTGTGACATAAGCATAAAGTTGACGTCAGTGATACTTGAAGCTCCTGGAACTATTCTGTGAACAAGGAAGAGAAGCTGAACAATACTATAAAGTCCTTGTCAAGAAGTGCCCACAATTAACTAAATCAAGGATGCCTGAAACAACTGTTTCCTATCCCTTTAGGAAATTATTTACTGCTACTACTGCTAAGTCAATTCATTTGCCTGGACGCAAAAACCAATCCACTCATTTCCCATTTTTTTTACACAGGTAATCTTGATTTATAACCATGTTGGAGCCTGCCCAGGACAGTCGTAAAACATGACAGTCGTAAAGCATGTCATCACATGACTGACTCAATATTACATTTTTTCTGGCAGTTGTTAAGTGACACAGTCTGGTTATTAGCTGAATCTATTGTTAATGAATGCCACAGTCACTAACACCTGTTGTGTTTTTGCTGAAGACCAGAAGCTAGATTTGGCAAAAACATTATAAATGATGTTGCAAACAGTCATAAATGTGCTTGAAATGTGTTCATGTGACCACAGCAGGCAGCCACTGGAACTGGGTTGTAAGTACCTTTTTTTGGTGTGTGTGTGTTTTGTAATGTCAAATGCCCAGGTCATAAGCTGAGTGTCACCTGTACTGAGACAAACAAACACAAGAAAAAAAACGGAGAAATCTCTTTCAATAGTCAACAATTCCGAAATCCAGAAGAAATTTCAGCTGAAGTTGTGATATAACAAAGACACCAAGAGCTGTGTACTGTGTTGTTTGTTGTGTTGTGCCTTACCGCCCAAGAATAACGGGTGCAGTCACTATGTTCTCGGACCATTTCCCCCTCATAGGGCCCAAAGATGCAGCCACGAGGTAGGGCTGGGAGTGCACTCCACACTCCAAAGCCTCCTTGGGAACGTTCCTTGACCAGAAGTCCCTCAGGCAGGGACAGCAGTGCCCGTGATGGAGCTCTTTCTGGAACAGGTGTGTCAGCCACAAAGGTGGGGGGTCCATGTTGTGGGCAGGAGTCGCGGAAATAAAGACGACAGTCTTCACAGACTGTAAGGGAAAAAATAAGTTTAAAAATTGGGTCTTGAGGGAGTTCTGTGTGCTGGGACAAAGACCATATACCATACAGCATGGGTGTCAAACTCGCTACGTCACGTGACGTGTCACAACTTTTTTTGCATTGCCGGAGCTGGGGTGGGTGCAGCCTCTGTATGATGCAACTGGCCTGTGGGCCGGCAGTTTGACACACTTGCCATACAGTATAATCTCGGGAAATCAGTGATCAATGAATATGCCATAAGGCTATTACAGTATATATTTACAATACCTATTTTACACCTTCTTTTCTGGGTGTTTCTCCTTTAAATCGTGGTTCAGCAATCCGTGGCCTATGTGTGACTCTGAGTCTGTGTTTTTTGTGACCCTCCCCTATTGAATGCTGAGTTATGATTTCTCATTTTCTTGCACAAAACAAATAACAAAATGCTTCAGTCTTCGAGTCTTCAGTCTTTAGCATGGCAAAGACTTAACTTCATCGCTGTTTTGTTCATCACAACTTTCAGCTGACCATTTTAAATTAAATGCTGAACAGACAAGAGACTATGCCTGATTTAGGAAACAAACAAACAAATGCAATTCTCACAAGATTTCAAGAGGATCCTGTCATGATGTCTGATTTTAGAGAAGATTTGGAAAAGGAAATGGCCTAAACCAGGGGTGTCAAACTCGCAACATCACGTGACATGTCGCGACGTATCACGAATTTTTTGCCATTGCTGGCAATGGGGTGGGCGCGGTTTTGCTATGATGCATCCGGCCCGCGGGTCAGCAGTTTTGACACCCCTGGCCTAAACCAAACTTATCCTTAGAAAATCTTGAGAGGGAGAGTATATCTTGTGATGAGTCTCTGCCTGCACTAACTTGAGGCTGTTTAGGGATAGCTTCCTGCTTATAACCATACAAGATGGTGCTTGAAGGACCTAAACTCATTATGCTCCACTCCCTCATTCTATGCTGCTATTCTCCATCTGTGAGCCTTCTCTATATATTAAAACTATAATTCTCAGAATTCCTGGCATATCTAAAGGATATAAAAATATGGGCTATAGCTCCTATATCTTTTGTACATCCCATTTACTGAGGTGGAAGAACATTGTCACTTGTTACCCTCTTTCTCTTATATAGGGCAAACAAACAACCATCTGTATATGGGTGTCAGCATATGTGTATCTATAAAATTGCGAACTTTTTGTTCATAAGGTGACAGCTTTTAAAAAGAACCAAAAGAAATGACTCAGGTCTCATACAAGGGCAAGTACAGCATCTCTCTTCTAGTCATTAAAACAACCCATCTTTTTTCAGGATTCTAATGTGAGTCTGAAAAAATAACTGCTTTAAAGCAGGGCTTTTCAACCTTTTCACCCATTGTACCACTTTTAGGATATGGCAACATCCGAGTACCACCAGCAAGGTGTCAAAAACTTGATAACCAAAAAAAAAAAAAAAAAGGAAAAAAGTAATAAAGTACAGGTAGTCCTCGACTTACAACAGTTCGCTTAGTGACTGTTTGAAGTTACAATGGCACTGAAAAAAGTGCCCCCCAAGCCACAGCTGAGCAAGACACCTGCCTGCCTGCACGGCGGCACTCTTCCTCCTGTCCGAGGTTTTCATTGTTGTGAGCATTTCTGTTGAGGATTGGCAGCAGGGGTGGGGTGGGGGGGTGTTTGGTTTTTATTCCCCCCGTCTGCTGGGTGATTGCAGCAGGTTTTGGTCACTTCACATGACCCTGGGACACTGTGACCATCATAAATATGAATCAGTTGCCAAGCATCTGAATGTAAATCACAAGACCCTGGAGATGCTGCAACATTCCAGCTGATTGGTGCTTCTTCAGGGCTCAGCAGAAGCACCAGGATCAGCGTCGAGCTCCAGCTGGAGCCTGGCACTGATCCTGGCGCTTCCACTGAGCCCTGACAGCCCCGAAGAAGTGCCAATCAGCTGGAAAGCGGCACTGATCCTGGTGCTTCCGCTGAGCCCTGACAGCCCTGCAGCTCCAGCCATCTCTCACTCAGGCTTGTGCGGTGCTGCCACCAGTTCAGCTCATTCCCCTCCCCCACTACCACTTTTCTAGGATGGTTGCGTACCACCTGCCAGGTGCCAATGTACCACAGGTGGTACCCATACCACTGGTTGAAAAGTCCTGCTTTAAAGAGTCAATTCATTTGTTAATGTGCTGTTAATAAAGCTGCATTTTGTTTTCAGGCTTGCAAAATGTCATGCTGCTTTAACAACAGAATGATGCTATGCTCACATGAAGTTTGTGATATTTTTTCCACATTATTTTCAAAGTCTACACAGCCCAAGTATTCCCCCTCTCCAATCATTACCTAGAGATGATGCAAAAGCAGAATTAGCAAGTGTGCAAACCAGCCACTCACCTAAACTCAGACTATCATAAGTCAGAGAAGGTTTTCAAAACTTGATCGTTCTTGTTTTCATTCCCTCCCCAGATACGATATGGCTAGAAATAGAGTGGGTAATTTGGTGATTTGTGGGAAATAGCCAGTTATCAATCACTGAGACACTAGTGAATAAATGCAGTACTCTAGTAAATACTGTGGATTTCTCTGCTAAAAGAAATATGCTGCGGATACTCTGAATGTGTTGAAAATAATTTTACATATAACTCACAGAGCAGTTCATCCTCCAAATGGGTGCAGGCATCCTCAGCCACTTGCATGGTGTGAAGGACCGTGGACTCTACAAAATAATGATATATATTTTCCCCATTTCTTTCCTTACTGAGCAGTGTCTTGAACAAAACACTATCCTTACTGGATTCCTACATCATTCAGAGATATCTGGAAAGCCATTTTTCCTGGCCAAACACTTATAGCTTGTTCTTCTCCCCAAAAGTAACAGTAGACCCAATCCAATCTCTCTGTCAACTGATCAAGCTTTCCTTTTTCTTGGAGCTGCAACCCTCCCCTCCTTCTCAAATGACATTTATCTTACCTTCCCTTCTTCCTGCTCTATTTCTTTTGCACAACTACTATCATTGCTAATCCTTCCCTTCTCACCTATTTTATCTAACCTGAATTTCCCCAGATGTCTAGGGTTATAGTTCCCATCACCCTCATCCAGCATGATGACAATGCCAGCTAAACCACCCACAACCCCTACATCATATTCTAACCTCTAACTTTTCTACTTTTCAAAGTCTACTGCATCTCCCACCCAGATACAAATCCACTATATTAGATCATACACCCAAATAGCAACACCCCATCCCTCTGCACTTTTTACTAAGAGAAAATTGACTCCCCAAATCAGCCATATCAGTAACTCATTTCTCCAAAAAAGCTTAGTTACTTATCAAAGATTTAGGACCAGGATTGGTCATTGCCAGACACCTGCTGAGATCAATAGGCACAGTCCCATATCTCCTCTGCCATCCTGCGATCCAATGCTGACCGCTTCTCAAATGCTACTCTTCTCTTCCCCTGCCTCCTCCCCAGCATGCAAAATCCTAGAGTCTTTATCCCCAAACTGCTGTTCTCAGATGTCTCATCACTCCTGCCCATGCTAAGAGGGGATGATGGGGTTTGTACTCCACATGCATAGAACTGGACAGTTGCTCTCTCTACTCTACGTGCAGCACCCGCAACATCAGTCAAGCAAGCAATAAGGGTCTCCCCACCCCAAGGCAGGCAGCTGTTGCTACTCCTCTCCTACCCGCAACATCAAAGAACAGGCCTCCTCGCCACCCCGCTCCTTCCCCGTATCCGAATAGAAAAAAAACTCCAACAAATTGCGACGTATGGCTCTTCTTGCCCAGTCTGGGCGGAGCTGGATCGATGTCGATGCGGCAGCTCCTCCCGGCGGGCGCCCTCGTGGAAAGGATCGCGGCGTACCGGTGGATAAGGGACGCGCACGCGCACTCCGAGGAGGGGGGAAGCCAAGGCGACCCTCCCGCGCCGTTCTCCTCCCTCCCCATTCCATCCAGCGAACCTGTCCTCCGCGCGACAACGGATCAACGTCAACAGTCCATCGTTGTAAGCAAAGGGTGCCACCACTTTCCTTCTGTGACAGCTCAGCCTCGCCAATCAAAACTCGCTTGACGGCGGGTGTATCCAATGAGAGTCTCACCGGAGTTTTTTTGTTCGGCCAATAAGGTACTTTATCGATACCAAGATCGGCCCTGGCAAGGCGGGTGTTTGAGTTGCATCCAATGGATTCACCAAACTTTAATAAGGGGGAATGGTAGAGCATTGTTTCTCTGGAAGGAGCACATAGAAGCGTTGGGACCAATGGGAGACAAGAGTCGATAAAGGGACGGAGCCTTGTGGTTTTTACTGTACAGTAGTAGGAAAGAGCTTTTTTTTAAACAGTAGGTGGCGCTACTCGGGCGACGTTGTTTGAGCTCAGAAGCTAATCAGATCAAAGCCAGTTAACATTTGGAAGGACAGCCCTGAAATCACAGGAATGTTAAAGAAAGCAACAGCAAAGCAGTTCTGTATTTTCCATGTAGGTTGCTGTTGAAGAAGATAAGTTAAAAATAATAGCATCTCAGGGGCTTGGCTAGAGAGAACAGGTTTGGCAAATATACTAATCAACTCAGACTGATCAGTGGAAGTATTGCAAAAAATGTTGTGCAATTGGTGACAAGGCCTCTAGGGCTAACAAAAATCCATTTGTCTGCACCTCACATAAAAACAAAATTCCTGATTAGGCTGGATTCAGATGTTGCTATGAGATGGAAAGCCAAATTATCTTGCTTCCATTCCGCTGCTGTCTTCACTTAATAATCATGGTTGGGACTAGGAAATCCATTACTAAGCAATATGGCTGTTAAATGAAACATCATGCGACTGCAGCAGACTTACAACCACTTCTGCTGTGGTCATTAAGCCAATCATTCACAGGCTGTAAGCAAGACATCACGTGACCATGACTTGCAATTTTACTGCTGGCTTCACCATTGACTCTGACATTGGCTTGTCAGAAGCCTGTTGTGAAGCATGCAGATGGCAGTCATGACCGTGTGACACTGCAACAGTGATAAATGCCCACTGAATCTGGATAATGACCGTGAGGACGCTGCAATAATCTTAGTGCAAGGCCCAGTTGTAAGTCTCCTTTTTCAGTGCTGACATAACTCTGAACAATCACTTAACGGGACTGTTCTTAAGTGAGGATTACCTTGAATTTGGAAATGAAGGCTTCAGAAGGTGCAGTAACACCATATTGGTGGTGATGGGGAAGTGGCACAGAGGGAGTAGGAGCCAAAAAGTAAGAGGATTCGAGATTTCCTACAAATGGAAATATGGACCAGATTCTGAAGAGTACCAAATCAAACTCTGCTTTGTTCTGGTTTCAAATAAATGTCTGAAAGAGGGAGGGGGGAATGATTCAGCTCTCAAAATTGGGACTAAAGAACTACATAGACCTCTGACTCAAACCAGAGCTGAGACCTTGTGTGAAGGTGCTCTGGATTAAAAAAAATATTTTTTTCCTTTTCCTTTTTAGCAATATGTAAATAAGTGGTTTTCTTTCTTTAGTAGCAATATGAAATTCCTTGGGGAAGCAAACTGTTCTTTTTAAGTAGAAAAGCTCCCATAGTAGCTGGTATAAAAAAGTGGCCTCTGACTTAGTTGCCTTATCTTTTTACTATCATATCCTAAAAAACTGCAGCAAGAGTGGAAGATGTCTAAAAGATCGTTTAATATTATTTCTCCTCTTCCCAACTTTCAGACTGTTATAAGCAGTGGTGGGATCCAGCTGGCTTGCACCGGTTCGGCAGAATCGTTACCTATTTTTTTGTTGAGTTCAGTGAACTGGTTTGAAAGGCCTGACGGGTTTGTAAGCCTCCCGCTGTCCTAACCGCCAAAGTCCCGCCATCGAGGAGACAGGTGGTACTGCCCAGAGAGGGGCTTCTGCAGGCTCTGCTTCTCCGCAGGGAGAAGTTTGCAGCTACGAGTCCCTGGTGGGGGCGCTTTATAAGGCTACCACGGCCCTCACTATTATGGTCAGCACGCCGTCGCCTTGCCTGCAGTTTGCTTTGGGCTCCTCGGTGCCTTTGGCTGGTGGAGGCTGGAGGATCAAGCTAGAGACCGGTCCTGCAGGATTCGGGCCAAGCTTGGAAAGGGCCCTTTTTGCGCTGGGGCTGCCACTCGCCTTCCTCCTCTGCCAACTTTGCTTTCTTGCTAGGCACCAGGCCAGCTTTGGCGGCGCCGATCTTGCCTAGGCTGCCCTGTTGACTGTGAAGAGGCCCCGAGGTGCCCAGCTCCAAGCCATTTGGGTCAAGGAATGTGCGGACAAGCTGCTGTCGGGCTCCTCCTGGGGTTTCCATAGGTTCTGGATCCAGGCTGCTGTAGGGTAGTGGCGTGGCTGGAGATGCATCCTGTTGGGCTGGGGGAAAGAGGATTGCCGAAGGACCCTTCAGATGCTGTGGGCTGGGTGCCGTTCCTTGTAGGTCTAGGTGCGGCTGCAGCCCAGGAAAATTTTCCATGCTTCCTCTGCCCATCTTTTCCTCTTCCTCCAGCTGCAAGCCTCGAGGCTCATCACACTGATTGTGCTGTTGCCGCTGCTCACAGCTGCAGGCCTTGAGTCTCGTCGCACTGATTGCACTGCTGCCACTGCTCACGGCTGTAGGCCTCGAGGCTCGCTGCAACGATTGCGCCACTGCTCACGGCTGCAGGCCTTGAGGCTTGTCGCACCAATTGCATCACTGCCGCTGCTTGTGGCAACATACCGCATGGCTCTTCGCGCAGCTTGCGCTGCACAACGAGCCTTGCAGCCTCCTGCAGCAAGTGGCGGCACTGGACGAGCGGTGCAAAGAGCCACGTGGTCTCTTGCCACAAGCAATGGCGCAATGCGCAATGTGGCATGCGGCCACAAGCAGCTGCAGAAGAACTCTGGCAGCGGCGCAACAGATGTCGGGGCGTGGGAGGTCTGGCTGCAGCAGTGATCCTAAGGTAAGCGGGTGCGGGGAGCCTGGGGCAGCTCCATTCCCCACCCCCGCCCTAGCTTGATTTTCACATGTGCGTCAGTATTATTTAATATTTTTTCATTAATATTTTAAAACTTATAACAATCTAGTTTTGTGTACCTTTTTATTGTTCTTATTTAGATATTAAATGCATGAAATTATAAACTACCTTTCGGTATATCGTTTTTTAATACTTAAAACGATCATTAGGGCAGATAACCAGTTGTTAAATTATTTGAATCCCACCACTGGATATAAGCCAGATAGAATCATTATATCAGTGTTTGTCAATCCAGAAGAGACTCTAGGACACTTTGATCTATATCTTCTCAACAGCGTCTCTGCAAATTTGGTGAAGAAAGCAGAAAAAAAGAAGCTTAATTAGAAACTTTGTTTTTTTAAATTAATAATGTAATTCTTCACAAGAATTATGAAATCACAGACTCAAAGCCATAGGCTACATTAAAGCTTAAAAGATGGGATAACTCTGACATCTAGTGGACAAATGGACATACTGTGGTCTCCTGCTGAAAACACAATGAAACAATCCATTCATTTGAAGATGAGACTGAATGCAGAATAGATATAGAATTACAGAGTTGGAAAGGACCTTGGAGGTCTTCTAGTCCAACCCCTGCTCGAGACGTTATAGCATTATGGACAAATGGCTATCCAATCTCTTTTTAAAAACCTCTAGTGAAGGAGCACCCATTATTACTGGAGGAAACTATTCCAGTGTTTACAGGTGTAGCGCCACCCCCGAAGGGACCGCTAAAGTCTGGGCCCTCCTGGCTTCCTCTTCAGCTGGCTGCCGACCCAAGGGGTCTCTCACGTTGGCACCTCTGCCTGACAGGGCACGTAGCACGGTGATGTTCATAGGGCGGTGGTGGTCGATCACTTTCGACAGTAACTCACGTGGGATGATGATAGTTGACCTCAGGCAGTAAGACTTACAGCAGACGATGGTAGTCAAGTCCTGGTAGCAGCAGCTGGTGTACAATAGTAGTAGTCAGTCCTAGTAACAGCAACCTGCTTAGAACAATGTTACCCAGTCTCTGATAGTAGCAACTTGCCTATGACAATGTTAGTCAGTCTCTGGTAATAGCAACTTGCCTAGGGTGATAGTAGTCAGTCTCTGGTAACGGCAACTTGCCTAAGCCAATGGTAATCAATCTCTGGTGACAGCAACTTTCCTAAGCCAATGGTAATCAGTCTCTGGTGACAGCAACTTGCCTAAGACCAGGGCTTTTTTTGTCATAGAACGCCCAGAACGGAGTTCCGGCACCTTTTTTGGATGGAACCTTGTAGGGTAGGCAAGGCGGGTTGTATGACGTGTGTGAGTTCCGGCACCTTTTTTTTTTTTACACAAAAAAAGCACTGCCTAAGACGATAATCAGTCCCTCTCTGGAGCTCACAGGGGCCCTCCTTTATCCACTCTCCTCGTCTCTCTCTGCCCTCACTATATGTAATCCCCCCTTCCCTTCCTTATCCCCTTTTTGCCTCCTCCAGCGGATCCTATAAAAACCCCTCTACTTCCCACTAAAAGACATACCCTCAACCCGGTCAAACTCTTTCCTGGCTCTCCCTTCACCCAGCTGGCTCCAACAAGGGAGAAGAAATAAAACTCCCCAACCTACCCTCTCTCCCTCTCTTTGTCTGGCCAACTTACTCTCTCTCTATCTCTTTGCTCAGCTAGCTCTGGACGGCAGGCTCCATTAAGCTAAGCTCTCTCTCCTTTTCCTCCGCTGGCTCCACTTGATCTCCCGCCAAAAAAAACCTCCCTCCGTCTCTTTCTCTCCCCCCTCCCATCGGCTTCCTCCTCCCTTTTCTTCCCTCCTCAGAGCCATGCCCCACTGCCAGACCCACAGCAGCTGCCGGAGCTCCTCATTTCCCTGCCAAATCGGCAGGGCTCCCACAAAACCTCTCAGTGGCCCCATTCTCACCCCAGCTCCGCTACACAGGTAATCCCCAAGTTACTTAACGCTCCTTCAAAGTTATGTGATGAGCGCCCCCTAGTGCTTACAAGCAAGTCCCGAAATTACAAGTATTGCAGCACCATGGTAGTCGTTCGCCTTTATGAGTGACCGCAGTGGCTCTGCAATATTCACCCTGGTTATTCCCTCCCTCCCCATCCCCGCCCCGGGTCTCCCTAGGCACCAGGCCTTCAATACTCACCCTGCGAAGATCGAGATCCTTCGCTTTCTTGGCTGCTCCAGGCCTTCGTTGCGTTCGCAGAGAATGGAGGCCTAAAGTAATGAAGATCACACGAGATCAGTGGGCAGGATCTCACGCTACTGATCTCACATGATTTCATGGTGCTTTCGGCCTCTGTTCTCTGCAACAGAGAATGGAACTGAAGCCGGGAACTCTTCCATGTGCCTCCGGAGGCTGGATCGGGGCTCCAGAGGCCATTTCCAGGCTGCTGAGGCCCGGATCTGTGGCCAGGGAATGCTTCTGCAACTCCCGTGGCCCGATCCAGGCTCCGGAGGCATTTTCCAGGCCGCTGCCTCCTGGATCTGTGGCTGGGGAATGCTTCCATGCCCTCCCGCAGCCTGATCCTGGCTCCGGAGGTGTTTTCCAGGCCCAATCGGAGCTCCAGAGGTGTTTTTGCTGGCCTCAGATCCGGGCCTCAGTGGCTGGGAAAATGCCTCCGGAGCCTGAATTGGGCTGTGGGATGGGCACGGAAGCTTTCGCCAGCCTCAGATCCAGGCGGCAGCAGCCTGGAAAAGGCCTCCGAAGCCTGTATCAGGCCGCGGGGAGGGCGTGGAATCATTCCCTGGCCTCAGATCCGGGCTGCAGCGGCCTGGAAAAGGCCTCTGGAGCCTGGATTGGGCTGTGGGGGGGGCATGGAAGCTTTCAGCGGCATCATATCCGGGCAGCAGAGGCCTGGAAAAGGCCTCCAGAGCCCAGATTGGGCCTCAGGGCTGCGGAAGCATTCACCGGCCTCAGATACGGGTGGCAGCGGCCTGGAAAAGGCCTCCAGAGCCTGTATCGGGACGCAGGGGTGTGCGAAAGCATTCCCTCACTTCAGATCTGGGTGGCAGCAATCGTGGCATAGAGGAGACAGATCTTTTCCAACTGAGTCCCGCGCGGCAATAAGGGAATGGGAATCCACATGCAGTATCTTAGTGAGTCGGGGAGGCCTTGGGGGCATGATCCATCACTAGGCCCTTCATAGCCTTCCTCACCCTGAGATACCTCATGTTCACTTAATGAGCCGCATGCGTTTTAACGAGCAAGGTACGAGATTCACTCTATGAGTTTGCTAGTTATGAGTGGAATGGGCAGGCTCCATTACACTCATAATTTGAGGACCACCTGTAATTGTTCTCATTGACAGGAAATTTCTCCTTAACTTTAGTTGCCTCTCTCTTTAATAATCTTCCATCCTTAATTTCTTGTCTGGCCCTCAGGTGCTTTGGAGAATAGGTCGACCACCCCTCTTTTCTATGACAGCTCCTCAAGTACTGGTCACTTATCATATCACCCCTAATCCTTCTCTTCTTTAGATTAGATTAGACCATGGGTCGGCAACCCACGGCTCCGGAGCCGCATGTGGCTCTTTGAGCCTTCTCCTGCGGCTCCCAGCTTCCTCCGCCATTTGCAGAGAGAGAGACAGAGACAGAGAGAGGCACTTGTGCTTCCCCCCCCCTCTCTCTCTCTCTCTCTCTCTGTATAAAAAAGAGAGTGGCCTCATGCTGTTCTCGGACAAGCTGACAAGCTTATTGGGCGGGGCTCCTGCCTTTGCTGCATCTCAGCAGGAAGCAGAAGAAAGCAGCAAGCAGCTCTCTCTCTCTGTCTCTCTCTCTCTGTCTCTCTCTCTCTCTGTGTGTCTCTCTGTCTCTCTCTGTGTGTGTGTGTGTGTGTGTGTAAAAAAGAGAGTGGCCTCATGCTGTTCTCGGACAAGCTGACAAGCTTATTGGGCGGGGCTCCTGCCTTTGCTGTCTCTCAGCAGGAAGCAGAAGAAAGCAGCAAGCAGCTCTCTCTCTCTCTCTCTCTCTCTCTCTCTCTCTCTCTCTCTCTCTCTCTCTCTCTCATTGAGCCAGTCCAATAAGAATGTGTGTCAGCTTGTCGAGAACAGCGTGAAGCCAGCTTGCCAGCATTTCTATCTATACTCACACTTTGCAGATAAAAAAAAAGATGTAAAGCATTCAGAGTAATATTCAACTGGATGATGTCTAGGTGGGTTGTGTAGGCTACTTTTTGCATTATGGGAGTATTTAATTTGTCACCCATTTTGCTGCAAAGTGACTCCATCTTTAGTGGAGGCTACAAGGCTAATTTGACAGTTTAATTTAGAAAAATGAGACTGAATGCTAACCCTTGCTTGTTTATTCCAAAGGATTGTATGGTTAAATTCCAAATAAACGATTTTATGTTTGCAATACTAACTGGCCTCAGCACAAATATAAAAACTTACTTTTGGCTTGGAGAAAGTGAAAATGCTGAACTGAATAATAGGCTATATCAAGAAAGGATAATGTGGCTAGATCAGATTGAAACAGTTGAATGAGTCTTCCAAGCAGCACTTTGGGAAGATAGAAAACCTTTGTGATATCTTCCTTTATAGTAATTGAGATTAACATGTAAAAAGCATGCAAAGAAAAAATCTTAAGGCTACCTTATCAGGGCCACCTAACCAATATTTTATTGTTTATTTATTCAGGACTGTTGTTTTCTAGTAACTGAAACTAAGAATATAGAAAAGTTGAAGCAACCAACTTTGGGGAAATGGAGTTAAGAAAGGCAAGAGACCAAGTGGTTTTCTCCTCTTTCTCCTTTGCTTGCTTGTCCTCACTGTTACTTGAAACTCCATTTTGCCTAGCTTTTTCATGGAAGGAATGGGTGTACATCTGCTACTGGGTTTCCATTTACATTGCTTCAAAGTTGACTCTGAATTTGGATTCCTGCTGGTTGCTATTGGGGTAGATGGGATTGCTCTGTTTGATTCTTGTTGTTTGATCACTGATTTCTTTTTACATCTAGTATTCTCAATTGAATACGGTAAAATGCCCTGGGGATGTTAGGAGATTTTAGATAAACTAGTAAACATAAATGGAAAAAATAACTGTATCTATAAAAGAAAGACAGTTTTTAAGGTCTACAGGGCTCAGAGTTTGTAAAGAGTTTAAAATAGGAGAGGCAGGCTGGTTGCACTTTTAAAAACTTTTTTTTCAGGGTCCAAAGACTACAGGAGTGGAGATGGTTACATAATGATGACATTGGAAGAATCTGGAATGCTGCCTTCAACCTGATCTGTTCGTTTTTGTTTTTACTTTCAAAGATCAATAAACATCTTGAAGGTTTAATACATTTTTTAAAAAAAGTTCAGTGGACGGTTTTTCCTGACTATTTGTATATTGTTAGAGCATTCAAAGTACTTAACGCAGTTTTTCTGGATTCAATCCTTATAACTGCAGGAGACTAGAATGAATGATATTTTTGCTTAGCAAGAAAATAAAATAAAAAAAAAGAGTGAAAATGTATCCTTTTCTAATTTTTAACGTTTATGTTTTAACATTCTATAAATCTTCATTTCCCAAAGTTTTCCAGTATCATTACTCTTTTCCATTTATAATTGTTGTTCTGTCTATTAAAAGTCCATCATTGAAAGAATGAATGAAGTTATTAGCATATACCCAGCTTCTCCAATGTATTGCTCTTACAATATTAACTTGCACATAAATACTCTTCAACGAAGGTCCGAGTTTTTATTTTTAAAATTATGTTATTAAAAAAATCAGGAAATGACACACTACAAAGTAGTGGCAGCTTTTGTGTTATCTTTAAGAATAAATGTATTTTGGATGACTTTGTCTGGAGTTTTGATTGAAGTATATTCATCAGCCCCAAAAATAAATAAAGGAGGTAGAAACATTCTGGAAATGTAATTAGGTGTTAAAGAACATACTTAGCAATTTATGGTCTTCTAAGTGAGTGTCTTGGGACCAGCTATGTCTACCAAGTCATTTTGTGAGAACACCACTAACTCAAAAGGCTGGGGTCTCCATTATCTTTATCTTGCATTGTATACACTTTTCTCTTCTATTGGAATGTATAAACACGCACTCACACGTGCACACACATACACAATATTCAATATTCAATGTGAATAATTGTGTTTGATTGTGGAAGTGCAGTTTGCCATTCTTCCACCAAGTGGCAAAACTGTTCCATTTTTTTTAATCTCTTCCCCCTTTCTTTAAGAAAAATGACCATCTGCAAAAATTCATTCTCTTTATCACATGCTGACTGAGCTGCAGAGGACAAATAAAAAAAACACTGAAACAAAGCATGTTGTGTTTAGGTTACAAATTCCGATTATTTAGAATGAAAAGTGACTTTCAACTATTATCCAGTTAAATTGTGAGCAAATCCAACTGACTGGCGCTCATAACATCTGCGTATATTAAAGATAATCAACTAAGGAATTAACAGTTAACATATTTCTGAATGTTGATTGAGTAAATGCAAGAGACACTATCTTAGAAGACTGATTCTATGTTGTGTGACAATTTCCCAGGCAATATTATTTGATAGAGGAAAACAGAGGGATGTGGTTATTATCTTCATGCCTCACTTTTGATCTTTCTGGAAACTTCTGCTTGTCTTCTGTGGAAACAAGACACTGAATTATATGGACTTTTGATGTCAGACACCAGAGCTCTTCTTTTCATCCTGAAAGCTGTCAATAACAATCAACAGATATTAGAGCCAGTTGTCTCCATTTCAGAAATCTTTTAATAAAAAGTTGATCAAGCAACCAGTAAGAAGAATACAATTAAGAATGTGCAGGAGGTGTTGATCTGGGAATGAACAATTCTGAAGAACTCTGGAATGTTTTATTTTCCCCCAGAACATGCTGATTCTTTTTCTGGATTTTGCCATTCTGGAGGTGGTTTGATGGAGCAGTGTGGTTCAAGAGGAGGTTCTCCTAAATATTCTGTCCTCAAGATTACCAAATTTTGCATATCGCTAGTTGTAATAAGCTGGTATGGTGCAGTAATTTTGATGTGGACTGAATTCACTTCCCTCTCAGCCAAGGAAACACACTTGGGGGTGGGGGAATGTGAACTTGCCCACTCTATTTTAGCCAAGTCTACCTTATTGTTAAATAGATAAAAGTGGAGAACAATATAGCATTGGAAAAATGCTAAGACAGAAATCTATCAAACTAATAAATGTTATCTTCACATAGGAATTATATGTCAGACCCATGACTTGTAGAATTTATTACCACAGCTTGATAGGATTGCACTGCAATCATATTGCCAGCAGTATCCAACAGATGCCCTTATTATTTGCACATCCGTGTTGCAAGCCACAGTTGCCACACCAATGAAAATACAAATTATTAACTTCATTAAAAATGTGGTGGTTGAAGAGATATGCCTTGTGCTGATGTTAGTTTTCATTGTGGAAAGTTTTCAAAGCTGAAGAACATGCAAAAGAGAGAGATTCCCCTTGGAATTTGATGTGACCCAAGTTATTGCATCAGCATGCAACCAGATGCTTTGGCTGCCTACATGAAGTGGTTGTAGATACTTAAATCCAGTGCTTAAGGTACCAGGCTAGAAATTGAGAGACCATGAATTATAGTCCTGCCTTAGGCATGAAGTTAGCTGGCTGATCTTGAGCCAGTCACTTTTGTCAGCCCTAGATAGGAAGCAATGGCAAATCATTTAAAAAAAAACTTCAAGAGAACTGCAGGGACTAGTCCAGGCATTTGACAGGAATCAAAAAATAATTTGAAGACACAAAAATTAAAAAATAGATGTTTCTAAATAAGCTTTGAAGTCACCTGGAGCATCATGCACTAAGCAAGTATATCTGGATGAAAGACTTAAAATCTCAGCTCTATTGCTTTGAGATTTTAGTTAGGAAACAGGAAGGAAGAGAAAGAAAAAGAAAGAGAAAAGGGAGGAAGGAAGGTCATATAAATATTTCTAATTAAACATGGTTGCATTTTTCAATGGTTTGCATAGAGACATGCATTTAATTTTTATAGAGTTTGTACCTACAGACACATTTACTTTTTGTTATTTTAGTTCTCTCTCTCTCTCTCTCTCTCTCTTCCCCCTCTCTCTCCTCCTCCCCCCCATTCTCTTTCTCCCTCTTCTACCCCATTAGTGATTTGGATCCTAAATAGTTTCTTTATTCCTGTAAGGGGGGGGGGGGATTTGATTTCCATCATTTCTACTCTTCTTTGGTTGCCCCAACCATTTTTTGAAAGGTGAAATGCCCAATGTGCACACAGAGAGTCTCTATTTTTTTCATTCCAGTTCTTTCCAGCCAATTTTTCTCATAGCTTTTTTTTTTTTTTTGCTTCCTCCTGGATTGTCTTTGACATAACTTGTACGACTGTGGATCTGATGCTATGGAAGGTTCTCTAACAGCCAATTGTAGATTTTGGAGACTCATGGAAGCTCATCAAGAATCTGGAGGAATCATCACTCTGCATGAGAATATCTCTCATAAGATTTCATGTGCTAAGGCATGTTCTCTTTGAGATCTCTGTGGGATATAAATTCATGACCAACCATAGTTTGAAAATAGTTAACTCTTCAGCGATGCTGCACTGCTTCCCCAGCTGTGAATTGGCTATTGTACAGTGCAGAGAGCTTTCTGGGGCCATAGTGCCAGCAACTGTGCCCATTTCCCAATATCAGAAAAATAAAGCAGTGGTGGCACACAAGAGTGCCTAGGACTGAAAGTGGCCAATAAGCACCAACTGCCTTTACTCCCAAAAATTGCCCAACTGTGTCTCAAGTGCATAATCAAGCACCATTATTCAGCAGTGAGTTAGCACAGAAGCAGGGAAGTAAAGTAGAAATCAGCCATGGAGATAGCAAATATCATGCTGGTATAGAGCAGCCATGAAGGCCTTGAAAAAGATATTCAAATAATGCAATCTGTCTATATCTACAAAGATCACAATTGTGCAAGCCACTGGTATTCCCTGATAAGTGATAGTTCAACTTTGAAGAAACTGGACATGAAGATATTGATACCTTTGGACTTTGGCATTGGAGAAGACTACTGAGAATACTGTAGACAGGCAAGAAAGCAAATCAGTTGATCATTGAACAAATCAACCCAGAGTTCTCACTTGAGGCACAAATGGTCAGGCTCAAATGATTCTACTTTGGGCATATTACGTGAAGATTCATTTCTCTGGAAAAGTCTGTATTGCTGGGAAAGGTGGAAAAAAAGAGAAGAAGATGACCAGGAGCAAGTGAATGGCCTCAGTTACAGTGCACAATTGGAAGACCAAATCAAGGATAGATTGCCGTGGAGACTATCTATCTATCTATCTATCTATCTATCTATCTATCTATCTATCTATCTATCTATCTATCTATCTATCTATCTATCTATCTATCTATCTATCTATCTATCTATCTATCTATCTATCTATCTATCTATCTATCTATCTATCTATCTATCTATCTATCTATCTATCTATCTATCTACCTATCTACCTATCTACCTACCTACCTACCTACCTACCTACCTACCTACCTACCTACCTACCTACCTACCTACCTACCTACCTACCTATCTATCTATCTATCTATCTATCTATCTATCTATCTATCTATCTATCTATCTATCTATCTATCTATCTATCTATCTATCAACTCAAAGATTGGTGGAGAGCTCTTCAACAAGGGTGATTGTATGCAGGATGTAGTTTGAAAGTTTGTCCACATTGTGAAGTATTATAAAGCTTAATCCTGACTTTGTTTCCCCAACCTAGTCATTGAATCTCCCCCCCCCCAAAAAAAAAAAAAAAAAAAAGGCTATAGATATCCTTCCTGCTTATGCTAGAAACAAAGAATCCATCTTTGGATTTGCAAAGAAATGGAACTCTTTGGCTGTTTTGTGCTTTCTTTATTGTTATAAAATATGCTACACATCGGGCATTTTCTAGTGGGAGAATAACTTTAGAGCAATTTTCCCAATCTGGCACTCTCTTAGATTTGTTGCAGATGTACTTCCAGCTGAAAAGCCCCAAAATGTTTGGGGAATTGTGAGGCTGAAGAAGATTTGTTTAGAGGATATTCTTGACAGGAGATTAGAAAGGTCAGAGAAAGTACAAAAGTTCATTCTATAAATTTAAGTGGCAGAGGGGGAACAAATCCTTAATTACTCCCAGGACTGCCAAGTTTAGCAAAATTGTGCTTCTCTTTTGATTATCTAAGATGGCAGGAGAGATTTATAATATAAGTGAAGCTTGAAATAGTTCAAGAGGTGGCTTATGAGTTCATAATAGACAATACTGACATTGCTTAATTGTTTGTTCTGAGCTAAAATAAGAAAATAGTCTAGACTAGGCTGAGATGGATGATTGGCCCCACCCCATGTTCTTTTCTTATCCTAAAATGGACCTTACAGTTAATTGCTAAAACTGTTTTAAAATCTGTTCTTCTTCACCCCATACCAGTAATGTGATAATAATTATTGAACTCCTATTTGAAATCTTCAGTAAAATCTTAATCCAGGCCCAATGTTTAATTTTTACTCATTGCATTGTTAGTCTCTGACTGGATTCATACCACACATTTGAGTTAGTTATTGAATTAAGCAGTTTTCTGGGTTTTACCCAATGCATGGAATCATAAATAAATAGAAGGAGATGGATTAATGCAACATGCTTAGCAATGTTAAAACTGCCCAAGCTTTGTATGCTAAAGAAATGCAACTGCAAATTCTTTAATCTGATACGGGAAATGTGTTATGTGAATTCAGCAAGGCTCAAAGTGGTTATTTAAGGGAGGCAACTAGGAAATAAAGAAATTCTAGTGGTGAAAACTAGAATAGAGATTAAGTATATGGCTTGTTGTATCAACACTCAGCTCTTACTACTACATTCATTCCTAGCACACCCCTGATAAGTTCTGATGATTCTGCCTTGATAATAAAACAGCCATGACCTGAGCTCATCTCAAGCCCTTTCAGTTCCTTCCTAATGCCCATTTTGTTGTCTGGGGTTCTTCCTTGTACATCCTGCTATTGCCAAAGATTATAGACATGTGCAGTAAAATGGAATAGAAATTGTATCCTCCAGTACAAGCTCGTATGAACAAGGGAAAGAGAGCTGATCTAGAATTTGGCCTGCAAAGTAGGATTAGGAAAATTCCTGGAAAATTGCTGCCTATCCTTGTTGATAATCCTGAGTCTGAAGGGCCAGTTCATGATCAGATTAAGCATCAGGCAATGTGGGACTGAATGAGCTCTTCATTCATTAGTCACTTTGCGCAAAGTGCCATCCAGGTAAAACAGCTGGCAAAGGGTCATTTCATGGTAGCTACCACACAATGAATGTCTCTCTCGTTATTCCCGGCAGACTCTTTGTCTCTGTTGGAGGGGACCAGATGCATAAACCTGGTATAGCAAGAGGAGCAGTGATCTCTGGCCATGCTGGGGAGGGGGAGGGGAAATTCCTTGAATTGCCAAGTGCTATATATAGTTCTCTGCAGCCTGGTGCAAAAGGGATCGTATGGAGCAGCTGAGCTATTTATAGCAACTGGCTCTCAGCAGCAGCACCCGACTCTCATTCTAATAACCCACTGCAGAGGAGACAGAATGAGAAAGAGAGAGAGAGAGAGAGAGAGAGAGAGAGAAAGAGAGAGAGAGAGAGAAAATGTGCAAGCAAGCCAAGGGGAAAGGGTGGAGATATTCCTTCAGTTTCCATCAAAAGTTCAGACTGAGATCTTAAATGATTGAAATTTGATTTGATCCCCTTTCCCTAGACAATCCTCCTAGATATTTTATTAGGGTCGCTGTCATGGACTCCTTCTGTTCTTTTTCTGATGAAACCTTTGGCCTATGGGAAGAACTGTGGGAAATGGTTGTTTCCACAACATTATTTCTGATTTATGCAGTTGATCTGTACTTCTGCAGGATACCTGAAATGGAACTGTAAGATTTATCCCCATGGTGACATTATGCCTGCTTCTGAAAATTTCAATCCTGAAATAGTTTCTTGTGGGTGATTAACAAGTTAACAGAAGTATATACTGGATAATTCTTCCTGCAAACTTAGATTTATGTTTTCACAGAATAGTAAGCTAGTTTAATTTTAATGTTTAATTTCTTTTTCTGGCTCAGTGAGTTATTTAACTGGCTTAATTCAATAAACAAATTTTAAGCCTAATTAAGTTAAGAAAGTTGAGTGAACATAGCCAATGATTATTGTCAAAAAAGTAGATTAGTCTTAACATCATGGTTAAGATATTATGGTTTGCACTAATATCTTAGTGTTTTGGGTGAACCCAGCCAATTGTGATGTATCATGGTTAAACAATGTATGGTTTGGTAATGATTAAGGCACTAGGATAGAAATAAGATCATGAGTTTTAGTCTTGCCTTAGACATGAAGTTAAGTGAGTGACCTTGGCCAGTGATTCTCTCTCAGCCCTAGGAAGAAGACAGTGGCAAACCACTTCTGAAAATCTGGCCAAAAAAAGCTGTAGCGACTAGTCCAGGCAGTCTCCAAAAGTCAATACTGACATCAAGGCACACATACATATGAGCACATATGCATAAACAAGGTATAGTGTACTGCGAAGTGTAAAATCTGCTTTACACTTATATTGCTGTTTGAAGTTATTTGTTAGAACCTTTCAGATTAAAACATTGTTCAATTTTGTTAAAATATCATAGTGTTCTTTTTACCAAAACTCAAAGCAGAGACTAGTTAAAGATAGGCCTGGGTGAGTTTATGGCTTTCATTTTGGAATGGTGGAAATATTCCAGTAAGATTAAAAATGAAAAAGAGGGGAAAGAAAAATAAGGATTAAACAGGCACCTTTACATTTTATGCGTATGTTAGGAGTAGGAAGAAAATTTCCACAGGCTGAATTGGACACAAGATTGGTAAAACAGGAATGGAAACACATTAGTTCATGATATCGAAAGAGATCATCAACTGAACTTCTTGGATCCAATAGTGCTGTTTTCTAAGGTCATACAAAAATCTTTGGTTATCTTTGCAAGAATAAGTAGTAAATATTGAATTTCTTTACAAAATTACTGAATCAACTGTACTGCTGATTCTCAAAGAAATCATACCTTCCATTTCCATTTCGAAATAACTAAAATTGCAAAAGTACAATGAAAAATAGGAGTAGATTTTCCAAGGAAAAATCAGTAACCATGTACTGTGGATAGACTTGGAGTAGGGAAATCTAGGATCAGATATTGAATTAACCATAAAGCTCATGCCTCATTGAATGATTTTAGAATTAGTGTACTCTTAATAAAAAGCTACATTTAATAATTATATGTATGTTTCTGTGCAGGCATCCTTAAAGTCAGCATTGACTCCTGTTGACTACCTGGACAAGTCCCTGCAGTTTCCTCGGCAAGAATTCAGACTTGCCAGTGCCTCCTTCCTAGGGCTAAGAGACAGTGACTAGTCCAGAGTTATCATGCCTCAGGCAGAACTAGAAGTCACGGTCTCCTGAGTTTCTAGTTTGCTACCTTAATCATTACAGCAGACTGGCTCTGTCTTGTTTAACAAACACAACACAAAATAATAATCTATTCTATCCAATTTATTTAGGCAGATTAGTAGTTAAATTATTTAATAGAAATATGTGAATGTATGAGTTCTTTGGAGTTAAGGGAGACTAGAAATTAGAAAATAATGAAGAAATAATATAGAAAATAGTCAAAAGATTCTAGCATTTTATTCATAAATATTGCCTGAAACTTCTCGGTAAACAGCCCATGACATTTACATATGCTGTAGTAGACAGGAAGTTCAGTTAAAATATGGAAATAAATGTTCTTGTTCAGCCCATTTGCTTATTAAGCGATTTTGGCTGAATTTCTTGCCCTTTAACCTACTCTTATTTTCAGAGCTGTAAGAAGAAAGTGTGAAAAGACCCATATATCTACCCTGATTTATTTGGAGAAAGAATTGGATACAAATTTTAAAAAAACTATTTGTAAAAGGATGGATAATCACATGTCCCATGCAGCCCTTAGCTTAATTTCACAAGGTTTTTTTTTTTTTTGCAAACAATCAGTTCAGTACTCTTGTAAGGGCCATTTGCCTCTTCCCTGGCAAATGTTTGGGCATGGAGAAAAGTAGAAAAAGGGAATAACAAAAGAACTGTTGGGAAAGATAGTGACAAAAAGAGGATGTGGCTTTAACTATCTACCACTGACTTAGGGGTGTGATGGCTCTGCAGTTAAAGAGGCTGAGCTTGTCAGCTGGAAAGCCGGCAGCCCAGGTTTGGGATCTGAGCACTGTGCAATGTTCCAGCTCCTGCCCATCTAACAGTTTGAAAGCATGCAAATGTGAGTAGATTAATAGGTACCACTTTGGTGGGAAGGTAACCGTGTTCTGTGTGCCTTTGGCATATAACCATGTTGGCCATGTGACCATGGAAAATGTCTTCAGACAATGCTGGCTACCTGGGCCAAGAAACGGAGATGAGCAGCACATCCTAGAGTCAGACACAACAGCACAGGGAAATCTTTACCTTTTACCACTGACTTAAGTTCCATCTGTTGCTAGAATGATAGTTTACTTCCAAAGGGGGAGGGGAAAGCAGAGTTTTCTATCGCTGTTTCCAATAAATACATTGGATGCCAGTTAATAATTTGGTGAAGGTAGCATCTCTGTATGCTCCGTGGGAGTTCTAGCTTGCTGCTAGAGCATGTCTTTTAAAAGATGCCAGTTGCCTGGCGTCACCTGACAGGGCAGAAAAAGACTTTGATGTAAAATCTTGGAGAACCACTGAATCAGGCATCCTGGCCTGGTTTAGGAATTTCCACTCTTCCTGGACCAGTGGCCCCATTTGATATTTTAAGAGCATGCTGTGGGCACTCAAAGAAAATGGCTGCCACAGGATTGCCACAAGATAGTGCATATGATAGTGTGGCTAATAAAAAAAATCCCAGCAATTAATTTGAACTGGTATTGGAAAGACTACTTTACCTCTAGTTCTCCAAATACCGATTATCTATCTCAGTTTACCTTTTACTTTTTTAAATAAAATTTACATAGACACATTTATGTAAGCACAGGGCTGCAGTCTCTCACTGTTTTTAATCTTTAACATCATCTTGGGGGAATCCAAAACATTCTGTGAAATAAATGACCTGGATATGTCCTTTGATTTGCAGCATGCCAACTTGCTTTTAAAATAAAACAATATTTTAAAAATATCAAAAATACAGTGGAGCAGGAGTCCTGGCAAGCACCATAGCACACTGGCATCTGCATGCACCAATTTGGGCATCCTGGGACTCAGTGAATTAATAGCATAGCTCAATATAAGGCAGCTTTCTGACTCTCATTGTGCCATCTAATTGTCACAAATGTGCTTTCTTAGCAACAGAGGGTCTACAAAATCAGAATTTATTCCCTCTTTTATTTATAGAATTATAAAATGGAAGCATTGGAAGGGATCTTGGAGATTATCTAGTCCAGCCTCCACTGTTACAGACTTCCCAACATATAGTCAGTGTGAGAGTGAGTTATCCCACTGTAAATGGGAAACAATATGATAGCAAATTTGATGATAACAAAAGCATAGATGGAGAGGAGCCCACCTGCTGAAAATAATAGGACAAATATTCTGCAACTAAGGGTGGATAGAAGAAAAGCCAAATATGCTAAACATCTTGGTTGTGACTTAACACTTTCCTCAATGAGCACTTTTCTATTCTGAAGTCCTTGGTTTTTTTTAATGAGCTTTCTCAAGTGGCTTAGTGCTGAATAGAGGTGAATCCTGACAACAATTCATTAAACACTTCCCAGCGATGGAGAATCCATCACCTCCTGAGGCAATCTATTGTTGAACAGCTCTGACCTTTAGGATCAGTTGTCAACCAAAACTTGCTTTCTTCTGTTTTAAACCTTTTGTTTCTTCCCTTGTCTTCTGGAATAGTGTTAAGACTAGATAGTCTTTCTCATTCTCATTATCTATGGGAATATTTCTTCACATTTCTTTGACTGAAAATACATATGGAATAAAATCAAGACATGAAACATTTGTTAAAACTCTGATGAATTATTATTATTACAATGATTGTATTAAGAACAAAAGTAGCACTGTCAAGTACTTCTATTTTTGAATAGAAACAGTTCTCCAAATTTCTCATTAATACACTGAGTTTTGATTGCTCTTAGTTATTGATAAAAATATCACCGACACCCCATGAATGAATTCCTTGTGTCTTCTTATAAATTCTGCAATCAATGGGAAAGGCCAAGCAGACATACCAAAATATCTCATATTTTTCTAAAAACCAATATTTGAATAACTTAGATTTTAGCTTCTTATATCTTATTTCTTATTACATAGGACTAATTTCAATTGAACGCTGCCACCTATTTTTGAATAACATGTCCAGATTTGCTCAATTAGAGTTAGCATATTTTCTGAAATATAAATCTATGGATACAGTGTATTTCCCAAGAAATGACTGAACAACATCAAAGTATATATGGGGCTGCACCCTTGCTAACCTAAGGTATTTGTCTTGTTTTTAGAAATAAAAGAATGTTTTCAGTTGTAATCACTGACAACAAACTGGGTTTGCAAAGACAGCTAGTTTAGGCTAAAAGTGGGGTGGATAACTGGTGGTCCCGTTGCCTGAAAGAGGCATCATGTTAAGACATTATGTTCTTTACTTGCTTGGGCATATTTGGACACACTGACTGTGTTTTGTTATTCTTTGTTTAGAGTTTATTGTGTTGTGTGAATTAGGACGATTGAAAACAGGATTTAAAATAAATCCAGGAGAAAGTGGAATTCTTTCTTTCTTTCTTTCTTTCTTTCTTTCTTTCTTTCTTTCTTTCTTTCTTTCTTTCTTTCTTTCTTTCTTTCTTTCTTTCTTTCTTTCTTTCTTTCTTTCTTTCTTTCTTTCTTTCTTTCTTTTAAAAACAGCCTTCCTCCCTCTCTCCTTCCCTCTCTCCCTCCCTTCTATGATAGTACCTAATTTACAGGAAACATTTTTAGAAAACTGATAGGATGGTCATATATCCACCAGTTGTCAATTGATATATACATTATTCTAATGTCATATTTTTTTAAGCTGCTTTTGATGCTTTCACCTCCTCCGGCTGCAATTTCCTCCAATTGAAGGAAATAATTGAAGGAAACTAATTGGGTTGATCCCTTGAGTTTGTCCAGCATTTTGTTACCTAAGTAGCTGTCCTGAGTGCTGAAGTAGCTTTCTACCAGGGAGTTGTCCATGGTATCGATCGTACCTAAGACACAGTTCTCTTAGCACCACCTGCCCGCCTTTTCTTCTCTACCGCCTGTCTGCGCCTTGCGTCTCCCCCCACCCCCCGCTTCCCTCCCCAATCAGCGGTGCTTCGTGACTGCCTGGCAGATGCGTCACGCTTGGGCCCGGAGTTCCCTTCCCCGATTCGTGACTCGCCTGCCGGAGTCTCGGGCGGGACTCGGCAATCTCTGCAGCTCCGTGCCTGGACGGATCCCCTCCTTTTCTCTCGCCCTCCCCCCCAAAATTGACAGCTCCTGTGCTCCTAACCCTCTGAGGTGCCCTTTTGGAGAAGGTGAGCTTCTGTCCAACGGGAACAAATAGGAAGAAAGAAATGGAAAGGCAGCTTTCAAAGATCTCTTTAATACCCTTCTAAAGGTCTCTAGGCAAAGTTATCAGAGAAAGGGATCCTAATGGAGGAGGAAGAATAAGAACTGGGGTATGGGAATAGAATGGTACTCTGGAAATGCCCAGAGGAGACTCTAAGTGGACTGGGCAATAAAGATGTGATATGGACAATTAGAGTTCCATGAATAGATCTAACTGGGGCTAAGACTTGAAACATTTCTCTCTGTATGTGTTTGTGTGTATATGTGTGCATGTATGTGTGCTTCCATGTGCATATGACCCACTCAGAAAAAGGGAGTTGAGAAGGGAAAAAAATAAAACGATGTGTCAGAGACAATCAAGTGTGTGATTGTGTTTTGGTTTGATATGGAGAGACAGAAGTGCTGGCTTGTTCTGGGAGGGGTGGGTGGATATGATGTGACTGATGTTAGTTATTTCTGTGCGGTTATTTCTCTCTAAATATGGTTATTAAGCCCTACTCCACAGTTACCCATTTGTGCCTTTTCAGACCTTAGTTTCAGTAATGTATATGTTGCTGTTATTTCCATCTGATTATTGTGGAGTAAAGGGCTTGATCCCTTATTGAACTAGTATACATATTTCCCTTGCATTTGGGGTTGTATGCTGGTGGAGAGGGAAGGGCAGGGGTGTGAAGAATTATGTGTGGCTTTTGGTCTGTGAAAGCATAACAGAGTGGGTTTTTTTATTGACTTGTGCTTGTGCAGAACAGATTGCGCCATGCCTGAGCTATAACATTCTCTGCAGGTCAGTTTCAGACAGGAAGGATTTCTGTTTTGTAGAATATGTTAAGAAAGAACGCAAACCATAGATCATTGTGTCTAATCATGACTCTTGTTAGGGCTTCACTGCAGTTATTTGTATGGGCTATGGGCATGCAAGCTGAAAAGACACTATTGGTCATGGTTTTCCCACTACATGTATGTGGCAATAGATATGTGTGCAGATCTTACACATGATACTACTTGTGTGCAGCCTGTTTTGCAAAAACATGTAGGCATGAAGCTCTTAGAAAGACTTGTGAGCCATTGAAATTGTTTGTGGTTCAGTGTTCCTGAAGGAGGGTTAGATACAGTATGTATGTCTATAGTTTGTGCGCCAATCTAGATATGTGCTTTAGCTGGCATGTACATGAAAAAAGGTGTATTTGGGTATATGGAGGATGAGGATAGTATGTACAGACAGTGTAGATTTAAATTAGGATATACATCTAAGGTAAAGACATTGGGCGGATTTAAGATACACACTCACACACACATACACACAAAATTTGTGGGTGCCTAAGCATGCAAAATATAAACGTTGTGCATTTATTTCTGGGCATGTGGTTCCTTTCTGTGCATGTTTAAAACATACATACATACACATCTGCTACCATTCAGCAGAGAGATTTATCAGTCTGTAAAGTATTAGTATAACCAAAGGCATAACATAGGCATATCTATGGAACACAGAGGATCCTGTAGTCTGTTTAGCACACCCCCTACTAACAAGTACTAGCTATGTTCACCCAATACACTTAACATGGGTAATGAATTAACCTGTATCTGGATTCAGATAACATACTGAATCCATAATATTCATATAATATCAGATCCTATGGGCTGGTTTGACAAAACATGCTAATAGCAAACAGATATATAAACCCCGAGCTTAATATTCATCAAGCTCAGGATGTTGCATGACTGTTATTACTAGGTCTTTAGCTGACCTGCCTAAGATCCCTTTTATATCATAAGATGTCACTGAACAGTGACTAGGATGTGAGGAGTGATCATTGAGCCAAGCAGCCTTTTCCTGGAGCTAGGAGGGAGTCTTAAAATTTCAGACAATTGGGAAGGAGTTAACCTGGACCTTTTTGTAAGGCCTTGGTTCTGAAGTTCTGCGGAGGTTTTTGGCATTGGTGGTGGTGGTGATGGTTTGTCTATATGTTTGTGTTTATGTGTGTGGTGCAGTT
This sequence comes from Azemiops feae, assembly GCA_023970755.1. NCBI lineage: Eukaryota > Metazoa > Chordata > Lepidosauria > Squamata > Viperidae > Azemiops > Azemiops feae. Next base: position 797,036 of record JALGBA010000382.1, read on the forward strand.
GGAAAGAAAAGGGCTGGGGAGTATTTTTCTGAGGTAGAGGAGAGAGAGAGAGAGAGAGAGAGAGAGAGAGAGAGAGAGAGAGAGAGAGAGAGAGAGAGAGAGAGAGAGAGATTTTTTGATGAGAGATTCCCCTGGCTACAGATAGATGGTGGCTGAATGCGTGGGTGCTGGAAACAGGGAGCTTCCCAGAAGGATAGAAGGGGCATATCTCAGAAAGAAAAAAATGGAAAATCTTGCTTTCTGGGGTGATGAAACTTCCAGCCACTGAGGAGAGCATAAGAAACCTGCAGAAAAAGAACCCTGATGCCCTCAACCAAAGCTGAGACTGGAAGATGAGGACTACAAGTGGGATGACAGAGTGTGATGGTGTGCAGATGACCCCACTAGAAATCTCTTAGTCCTAATGCAGCCTCCCCATACCTTTGCACCTACCCAACACCCATTACCTTCGGTTGATGAAGCCTCACTGGCTGGAAGGGATAGGAATTGTTATCTGACAGAGGTGAAGCATGGCTGCTTCTAAATGCAATCAACAAATAGCAAAGGGAGAGTGGGGTTCTAAAAATCCCAAGTGCCATATATCCTGGAGTGGCATGTAATTGAAGCTGCAGCTTTCCCCCACTACTCAGGCAAGAAGAAGCAATGACAGGTCTTCTCTGGGTCTTTTTGCGGTCTGGGCTTTCTGGGTCTGTCCAACCCCGTATCAGAAAGCCCTTACCCCAAAAAGCATCTGGGGTTGTACAATGGCATCGCTGGAATCACAGCAAGGGGGCATCCGCAAGTTGAAGAAGAGGGATGCTGGTGGCTTTGTTTGGCCTCGTGCCACTTCAGGAGGTGAGAAACAGCTGGTGTCCATTGCCTGGGTAGCACCCAGACCCTTGTCCAGGGAAGTTGTGATGGGAGCAGTGGGAGACCGAATGCAGGAATGATTCTCCCCATCTCTGGTTGACTTCTTATGTGAGGCTGATTGATGTCACTGGGAAGAAATAGATCTGCTTTGGATTCCATGATGCATTTTGAGAAACTGGATAAAGTGCCTTTCTTCAATAGCTCCCTCTTCCTTCACTGGGCTGTATTACATTGCAAATTGTTTCACTTAACTTTCAGGAACTTCTCAAACTTTTTTATTTATGAAGGAATGTACTCAGTGGTGGGATTCAGCCGGTTCGCACCATTTCGACAGAACCGGTAGCTAATTTTTTGTTGCCCAGGACCAGAATGGACTTCCGGAAGTGGCATCCACACAGAGAACCCGTTATTCACATATTTGAATCCCACCACTGAATGTACTGATTGAGTTGTCATCTCTCATTCTCCCTTTCCTTTGGCAGTTTTGTATCACATTCCATCACCCCACTTCCTCCAACCACTGAGCCCTGGGCAAAATGGGCTGACTGGTGCTTTTAATTTTTAGTGGTTACTTGCTCTAGGTTCAGCTTGGTTAACATCAGATCAGCCTTCTGCAAATCGGTGCCCTCCAGAAGTGTTGGATTTCAACTCCCAGAACTCCCAGCTTGCTTGGCCTTTCGGGGAGTTGAAGTTCAACACATCTGGAGGCAAGACGTGTTGGATAAGACTTAAGCAACCAGCTGGTTCACGTGCTTGCTAAACCAATAACCTCCAGATTGTGGGATGTTGTCTGATCCAGATCCCTTGTCCTATGCTTCTTCCTGTACTCACCATTTTTCAGCCTAATACAGCTTACTAGGCTTCTGTGAAAATAGCATGTAGGGCAATGGAAAAGATACAATAGATAATAAATGTGGGGAAAATGACATAATACAGAATTTATTTGTGCTTATTTTGTCAATACGTTTCACAATCCTTCATACACAGAAAAATTTTGTATAGATATGTCTGTTCTATAGAACATGATGATGATATGTAATGCTTCAATATGTTTGGTAAATGGGGAAGCTGAGTCAGTGAGTCTTACTGACCTTTCTCTCTGTTAACATCAGTGTGCTCATAGCTTATTCTGAAATGTGGATTTGGACACATTAGATTTCAATCTCTGTTTTAATGCACATGGATTTTCTGCACAGGCATGGAGACACCATTACTTTACAGCTTTTGTGTCTCCCTGTCTATTAGGTGTCCTGCATAACTGTGGTTTTTGACAAGACAAATTAAGAAGTAATAATGATAAAAGTCTCCTGCCATTAAATATTGCTTCTGAAATCTTATTTAATAACATGGACACACTTTTCAAGGTTTCCACTATCTTATCTCCCAGATCAACAGATACTAGGATTAAGCAGAAGAGGAAGATTGGATCTTCAACTCTGCTTGTCAGATGCATCTGGTTTGGTCAGAACGAACTTTCACTTGCATGTTTTTTGCAAATGAATGAAAGAGCGACCAGCTGTATAATTTATAATATGAGAAAAGCAAAGTACTGGGATTTCTTCAACTCAGTAGTAGCTTATAATTCTAATTTGAAGTGGATCCATGTTGGACAAGCTATTCTCTGCTTGGTGAATGAAATCCAAAGTTAGAGCAGTTCCACCATAAAAGCTGTTCAGTCTCTCCGTGTAGAAGCAATTCTTTAGTGAGGGAGTTCATTCTTGTATGCACTTCTTTCCATTGAACTGTTTACCTTCAAGGATGTTACTCTTAACATTCTGTTTTGCTCTATGCAGTTCTGTACTCTAGATCAAAAATAAGCTAGGCTTTGTCCTTTCAAGTTAGATCAGTTAAAAACCTAAATATTTTATTTTTTTAAATTTGATTTTATTTGTGCAGCACGCTAAGCTTGGTTTGTGTTAGATGTATGTTTCGCTTTTTCTTTCTTTTTAAATCTCTGTGTGCTTTGGTTCGGATTAAGCCTGTTAGAGCATTTATGGGCAGTTTGATATACAGTATTAAACCCAACCAGAAAATGGGTTGGATCAGTAACTGGTGTCTATAGTGATGAAGGAAGGTCTCAGGGTTGAACTTTACTTTTAGCTATGTGATTCACAGGTGATTTGGGGCTAGTTCAGTTTCACTCAACCCAACTTATCTTACACAATAGGGCTGCTGCTGTAAAGAAGGGCAATTCTCCATAATCCTTCTTCCGCTTTTGGAGAAAATGAATAAAAGGTACAGAAGTAGAGATACATCCCACCCGGAGAGCTGGAAGATTACATCTACCCAGTCCTTATTTTCAAGACACAGAAATATAATTATAATTATATTTATAATTATAATTATAATATTTAATATAATTTTTTAAAGCAAAGCATAAATTTAATAATTCAAAATTTATATGAAGGCAATTCTTTAATTAAGCCAACTTAAGGATGCAAAATATGTCAGCTTTTCTGTTTTGTTAAGAACTTTGAATCAGACCAAATGTTTAAGGATATAGAAAAGGTCAGAGAGAACAAGAGAAATCATAGCAGGTGTATAATCCATGCCTGGATCACTATACAGCAAAGACTGACTTATCTTATGCAACAGCTTCATTTTTTTCCTTCCACATATTCTTTTGGTTTTTTAAAATCATTTTGGGAGAAGAATAGCTTTTGGACTTTGTAACCATACACAAACCACTGGCCATAATCTACATATTGCCTTAACATATAATTTCTAACATGAAACAGCAAAATATCAATCCTCACATGGAAATACCTAGATATTTAAAAATATATAAATGTTCAAGGAATAGAAACATGTTAAAAAAAATTTCTAGAAGTCTGTATATGGTCTATTATCTTCCTTAAAATCAGCTTAATACTTCTAAAATATTCATGGTGTACCATCCAGGAGGGATATCTTATTCCGGGACACTAAAATATACACAACTTTCACAGTATGGGACCAATTCTGTTTTTTCAGACAAAGTTTTATTAACAGTATCTACATACTTACAGTGGTTAAGGTAAACATAAAAGGAGAATAAAATGAAAATAGGAAGAATATATATGATCCATATATATCATCATAAAATTAATTCAATCTTTCAACTTACTGTTAAATCTGGACTACACAGAAACATATTGCTCCATTTTTTCATTTTTAAAATAAAGATTTTTCAAACATTAATTTAAAATAAAAAAATACATATGTTCTAATTATTACTTAATTTCAGGAGTATCAATTTCTTTATTCTGCATTTTTTGAGAGCATTTTGGGCTGGATCTCTAGAATTGGCTTCCACTGAATATTTATTTGTCCCCAACAATATTTGCCTTCTTGAAAAAGCTGGAAACAGTGGTTTTCCAGAAGTATTTTTGTGGCATTGTGTCTGATAGTGTTATTTTTTTTTTTTTTAAAGCATTTATTTTATGGATTCTTCAGAATTACTATGGTATGTTTTGTAATTATTAAAAACTGTTGAGAATCTATTAGGATCATTGCAGAATATAAATCTGAGAAATAAATAATAAAAAAGTTTCTTTGTGGATGCCTGGGCTTCGTAAAACCAAATTCCATCATGAAATGTCAAATTCTATAGTTTAGGAATATAGTTCAAGATGACATTTGCATCTTTACTGCTGTATTTCCCCTCCCTCCAACCATGTTAGCTTACATTGTAATTTGAAACCAAAAGGGAGCCATGAATGGACATGACCAAATCATATGAGTCAAAAAACCCTTACATGACTTCTATACGGATGGACCAACTCTGACTGATATGCAGACAATCAACCTGCCTCTCCCCTTGGGGAACTCAAGCTGGCACTCAGAGTCCTCAGTCTCAGGAACAACATTGGGAGGAAGATCATGCCATCTACTGGAAAAGACAGCACCCAAAAGCAACACATCCAGTTTAATCAGCTAGCTGATTATATCTGCTTACCATCTGGAGCTCCCCGTGTCTTAAAGCTGCAATGCCTAATCATTTAACCAGCATGATAGCTGTAGGACACCTAGTCCCATTTCGCCTGAAAGGTGTCAGATTGGGAAAATGCAGCTAAGATTTTTTTTTCCTTTTTGAAGCTTTGATGGACATGGTATACCATTCTACTGCTGTTATTCCAGCTGATGATTGGGTCCTTTTAGAATTGGGATATTTTTATAAATAATATTTCCTAGAGTTTCCTAGATGCTGTTGTTCAAGAATTCCTTTTTCTGTGACTGTTGGCTGTTTTGGCTGCAACAGGTGAAAAGCAATATTTGAATTACAACGTGCAGTTGAAATTATAGTCTGATACGGGTCTTCTGGTCATGAAGATTACTGCTTAATCTCTGTTCTGTTATCTCCCTGATTGGAAATATTGATTTTTTAAAGTCCTCACCTATCCTAAAATAACACTTTCTCTGACAATATGACGCTCTTCAATATAAATATTATGTTCACAAAATAAACAATAGAATATTTAGATCAAATGAGGGGTACAGTCAATCACATATACAATGGGTTCATATGTGTTTAACAATATTAGCTAAGACCTAACAGCAGTATTTACAGAAAACTGAATTTTAACCTTAGTATGTTATAAAGTTACTTTATGATTCAGTGTGTTGTCTGAACCTCCAAACAAGTTAGCTGAGCTGTAAATTAATTATATTCTACAAATCTAGCAAACACTGTGAACTTTCAAATACAGTACAAAGTTGAAAGCTATGTGTCTAGAAGGTTTATGAACAAATGAGATGATTCACCACCATACCTTTGCATTTGTAGACACAGTCCTTGTTTTCCTAATATTCATTTGGCTTCAGAAGATGCTCATCCAACTCCTAGGCTTATGGAATTACACAATGGTCCTAAAATAAAGTGTTGCAGTATGCCAGGAGATGCCTGCTTAGAATTTCAGCCAGTTTTTCCATTATTCCATGTCCCATTAGTTCCACCTATCCTAATTTTCAATTTCCTTCCCTAAAAGTCACTTAGTATTCCATGCTCATGCTGGCTGCTTGTATCTTCATGAGGCTGTTTTGGTGATTTCCACTTGCTTAGCTTTTGCCTCTCAGATTGTTTGCATTTCTGTGAGTTTTGGGATTCCTCAAAACATTATGCCACCTGCTTATGTATGAGTAGTGTTATTTTAACTTTTTGAAAAGTCCACAACTGGAAAATTACTTTGCTGTTAATATATATCAGGGGTCTCCAAACTTGGCCCTTTTATGACTTGTGGACTTCAACTCCCAGAATTCCCCAGCCCACGTGCCTGGCTGAGGAATTCTGGGAGTTGAAGTCACAAGTCATAAAAGGGCCAAGTTTGAAGACCCCTGATATATATCATTGTGTATAATCCTTGTGAATTTTGAGGTGTGTGGACTTCAACTCCCAGAATTCCCTAGCCAGCATGTTGGAATTGGCTGGGGAATGCTGGGAATTAAAATCCACACATCATAAAGTTCACAAGGTTGAAATACACTGATATATAGAAGAAGCTGTTGTAACAGAAAGCAACAACCTAAGATTAATACTGCAGATATTGATTTCTGGATATGACAATTGATTTCTGGATATGTTTTATATATGGCAACTTCTAGGTTGAATATCCTGATTCAGACAAGCTTAGCATCAGCCTACTGAAATCAATGAGATTTAAGTTAGCAGTGACTAACTCATCTTTCTTTTAGTGGATTGATTATTACTGTAAATAAATTTGAAATCAAATATATGAGATGTAACTGATTCTGCATATGTAAATGATTAATTTATTCAATATCCTCAAGAAGAAAAAAGTATTTTTTTTAGATCAGCTGGAATTTTCTCCATCATTCTTAGAATATTCTTAGAATATCAATAAGCTCTAACAGCTGTATTTAAATAGTTTGAGTCATAAAAAATGTTTACCTTTCCAACTGTGCAAATTTTAAAATTTACCTTCCTGAACTTATTTCCTTCAAATGTCAACATATTCATAGATATAACCTCTCTAAACTAATAGGTGTATTTGGGATTCAAAAAACTTTTCTCCACTTCCATATTTAAATTCAAAACCTGAGTGGAATATTTATCTTCTAAAATAATGTGCAACTTTATAAAGTGCCATGTTCTTTAAGGATAGTGCCTTTCATTCACTGCTTTGTATATGAGTTTGTATTAAAAATAATATCTTTTTAAAAATATGCTGTTTTTAAGGGACTGTTTTCATTCAATAGTATCTTTTCTAATAAATTCAAAATATTTTAACAATTTTCTCATTGCTGTCTTAATTTTTAAAATGTATTTATACAAAATCATTTGTTCAATCTTTCCTCCTAGAAGAATTGACAATTCATTAAAAGCCACCAAGAGTTTAAAGGCTGAGCTGGATCTTTATTCAAGTCTTTCTAATCCTAGTTCATCACTTCAATCTTACATCATGTTGACTTTTACTAAATTGAGAGTATAAACCACCATTGCATTTGTCCTTGAAATACGACATGTTCTGCCATGGGAAGAAGATCATGAAAAGCAAACATTGCAGAGAATTGGTTTTGGAAAATCTTTCATTAGTAACAACAACCTTATTTTACATGAAAACTCATTATTTAATAAATGGAGTCATGCAAAGTTGTCGTGATATGTGTTGGTGTGGTGAATAATTCACAATAAAAATTATCAACCAAAGCCATTACAAAGTTATTTCTTGCTGTATCCAAATAGGTCTTATTGCAAAATCACACATATATTTGCAATATATTATTTATTATGTTGTGATGTATCTCTACAAATTTTGCTTGGTCAGGTTACCAAATAGCCTAGTCCTCTTAAGGATGAACACCTTATTTCTGTTGATTATGATGTCCAAGAAGTAGATTTCAGTTCTGCTGTGAATTAAGAGGTATTTAGCCCAGACAGCCTCAACCATTGGGAAAAATGAAACAATTTTCTCGGGCAGCAGTTTTGTAAGAATGAGAGGGGAGAGATGTATGTCAAGGGACTTGCTCTGTCCCTCTCAGCTAAGTAGGTACTTTTCAGATGTAGTGTGGATACTTGTACCATTATCAGTACTACAGTATAAGAAATATTCAAGAGCTAGTCTTGACTAGGAAGGTTGTAATCTTGGGGCATTTTTGTGTCAAGAAGCAAAATCTCCTGGCCTAGTTCTATTTTCGATACTCGGATAATACCTGGCAAATGTTGCCCCCAATTTTTGAAGAATGGTCAAGCCAGAAGTGCTCGTACCTCTTTATCAGTTTTTTTAAAAAGTCATCAAATTCAAATGCTTTGTTCTTGAAGGAGAGGTGAGATTCTCAAGTCCCTTGTGTGGACTATTGTAACTGTTCCATAGTATAGTAAGTTATCTGTGAATTTCTATTTCTTCTTTTATCCTCATTTGCTATCAATGCTTCCCTACTCTCAAGGCTAGGCCAAGATCCTTTTCTAACCAAGAGGTACTTCTTACTCACACCAAATCCAGTTAGCAGTGTTACCTCTATACTGACAAACATATGTGAGATAGAAGCTCCCAAAATCTCCTTTTCTTGACAACAAAAGTATGAAAATAAAAGATCAATTAATGAATAATTGCTACCCTTTCATTTTTGTCCAACCTCTTAGACAATGGTTTTCTCTGCCTAATCACAGGACTAGTGTGGGCACTTATCTTGGCAACAATATTTCAATGTATGTTGTGCCTTGCACATTAGGGCTTTTGCATGTCATCATCCGCAAGTCCACTGTATGGGGAAAAAAGTCTTCTCTGATGGAAAAAATAATGGGGAGGAAATCTTTGGACAAGTCTGTGATGTTTCTTGTGGTTTCCTGTGCACACAAACCTTTGTTTCCCCCCAACTGAATATCTATTTTTATCCAATCTTTCATGGACATATTTTTGGATTATCTCTAATAATTAATCAGAGCAATGGAAAATCCACACACCCAAGACAGAACAGTATTTAGACAAGTCTCTTGACACCACTTGGAATTTTCACAACTCCTTTGTTGTCCTTGACAACTTATTATTGTTGCCTACCTTTGGACTGATTCGATTTAATACTGGCAGAGAAAAGCCTGTTTTCAGTGATTCTGGGACACAGTATTCTGGTTGGGAATCTCTTGCTCCAGTGATGAAAGAAGTGATCCAAATCTACTACAAGCCTGAATGTTGAAACTGGTGAGCCATGCTCAGTTTCAGAAAGGGTATTATACAGCAGGAAAAAGGATAGAAAGAGGGCAATAAAACTGTTGAAAGATCCTCATTTTCCTTAAAAGTGAATTTGTGTGAAATGGAGCTAACTAAAAGCAAGGGAGGATACTTGAATAACTTTTGGGGCATCCCCTTTTAATTGGGAGAATATGATGCTGTCCAGTCATGGCTGTACTAAAATCCTGGATTCCTCCAATGTTTTCTATATAGTTCACAGTTCAGTTTTCACGGTCTATTACTTCTCTGTGATCATAGAATACATTAAGCTATAGGTAACCATCATTGATCCAATATGCTACAATGGGCTGGGTTCACACAATAAGCTATTCTACAAACAAAAACACGCTTCTCAAATAAACATATCAAAAACCAAGAAGAGGGCCGGCCAGGAGATTGAGGCTCAAATCCATTCTCAGCCATAGAGATCTAGTGAGCTAGCTCTTGGTCAGCCTACCTCACAGAAGTTCTTTTGTGGAAAATTTGGGTGGCAATATGTTGTCTACTAATCCTTAATCTCCTGAAGAAAATGTGGGATATAAATCAAGTAAGAGAAGTAAATAAGGTCTAATTAGTGGACACATATACATAAACTGTATTTATGGATATATGTCAGTGTGTTATACAGCAAAGTACATAGTTACCAAATGACAACTGAGGAAAAACAAGTTCACAAAGTGAATGAGCAGTGGGAATTTCCTTCCTTCCTTCCTTCCTTCCTTCCTTCCTTCCTTCCTTCCTTCCTTCCTTCCTTCCTTCCTTCCTTCCTTCCTTCCTTCCTTCCTTCTTCCCTATAGATTAATACTCCAGCTCTGAATTTGCGCAAGAAACTACAAAGCTTTCAATAACTCAATCAAAGTATATTATGACTATTACTAATAGAAAATAATACACGTAGCTCAGGGATGAACTGTGTTAGCCTTGTATAATCTGGTCTGTGAGATCTGCCACTATTAATGGCATAATTCAACTCCTATGATTCATCCAAAAATATCAGAAAAATATATAATGATTAGAAGATCAGAGGATTGACAGGCTGACCAGAGAGATGAAATGTGTCGTGTTGCCCGTCACTTAGTTGCCAATGCACTGTTCTGTTGAGGGCTACTCAGAGGTAGTATTTTGGGGATTGAATTGTATGTAAGATTAAAGTGGTAGGGCCAAATGGGTGAGGATCTTCTCTGCCTCTTTCTGATTCCTATTTCTTCTTTCCAAATTGGAGGGACAGAGAAGAGATCTGATCTGATATGGTCCTCGGTCAAAAAGTGCTCCTCCTTGCATTAGAACCATTAGCCCCAGTTTAGCATTAAGAAAACAATGCATCAGGGCACTGATAGTTGTATGTATGTCTACATGTTTATGTGTGAACAAGACACTCAACAATCAGGTTCCATCATCTTTCTAATGGTGCTCACGATTAGTGCTCTTTTTCCTTTCCACTGAAATTCTGGCAGGCTAATCTATAGGTTTTAAAGGCATTGTTGGAGCTGCATTACATTTAGGTCACCTGAATGCACTGTAAGCTGATTCCCAAAGGCCAATCTCTGTTAATCAGACCCCGATAAAGTGGAGATGCTACATTTGGTCTTCATTCTGCCTCAAGAGCCTTTCTCTCTTTTACTGATTGCTTTCTTTATACTTTCCTCCCAGACCTTACTTGAGAATGCCAGTGTGGAAAGAAAAATCTTCAGGTCCAAACCAAGCTGGGAATAAACAAAATGGAGGCTGCTTAGGAAAGAAGGTTCAGTTTATTGAAGAACAGAACAGTAACAGCATACAGTTCTGGGAAAGCTAACAAAATGGAGCTGGGAGTGGTGGGTTTTTATACCTTCTTGGGCTTTTGTGTTTGGAATTGTTCCTGTTTCTGTGCAATGAAATTTGACCTGAGCTTCAGGTCAAAGGTCTAATGGTGGTGGGTTAATCCTATTACTGTATGTCCTAGAGGTCATGTTCTGTCCTTGGGAGTCCTTGTTTTTCTAATTCCATCAGTTCAAACCTTCCTGGCCCCAGTCTTTCTGAATAAGATTATCAAATCTGTATTTCTACAGAGCTGACCTGCTGAGTTTCTGCTTGGGGGAGACCGGGCTGTTTCTGCTTAAGATTTTCTATTATTTCTTTGGGGAAATATAATATTCTGCCTTTTTTTTAAAATATCCCCCCAAAATATTTCCTTCTCTGGAGGGAGTGGTGCTGACTTCCTACATCAGGAATTGAAGCTTGGACCTTCTGAATGTTAAGAAGATGCCCTATCATTAAGCTTAGAAATGCCTGTATAACCCATGAGACTGCCACTGGACAGAAGCTGATCTTAGACTGGTTTATATTTGCAGCAGAGATGCAGCCTTTGTTTCTTTCTGGGAAATTTCCATTCTCCAAGTGGTCACTGACATCTAGCTCCCCTCCCCTCCCCTCCTTCTTACCTTGCTGCAGTCAACTCCAAATGTCAGCCTTCAGCTAGATGCAGCAATTAACTTTGCTTAAGAAAGAAAGACTGAAGAGGTTGCAGCTTTGGCTTTGAGGGTGGGAGAATGAATCCACAGGAAACATAATAAGAAGAAAGAAGAGACAGAAGGTGTGAATTGGGTCCCTCTGGCTGTGTAGCGCAAGAAGCAGAGAGACCTGTTCACTTAGCAACTGTCATCTTTGACCACTATAATTCAGAGGGCAGGCAAGTCACAAACAAATGAAGGGTAGAGAATTGGAAGTGCCCCAGAATTTTAGGCTAGTAATATCCATTTATTTTTAATTAGAACTTCAAGACCCATCCACCATTGCTTGTGTGCTTCCAAACACTCAATACACAAAAACAAATAGGACAATCAGAAAAATCTTTCTTCAACACCAGTAATATGTCCCTGAAACTAGCAGGCTAATTTAGGTAATCTAGAGTCAGCTCCACTGCGTTTTCACCCTACATCTTGATGCTATTTCTTAGCCTTGTAACCAGAGAAGATGCCCTTTGCCTGTTGATAGTATTCATGAAACAGTACTAAGCCTGAGATTTTTTTTCCCCATTTTGGATTCAGTTTGGTGTGGTACTGAAAGAGGAGGGAGTTCCTCTCTTAAATCCACCTCGATTCTATGAATGCTTTTCATTCCAGCAGTATACTTCTGAGAATCAGATATCCTTGGTCATCTACAAAAGTCATCAAATAGAATTGATCTGTATCTAATTTTCGCCCATCCTTGGCAAAAGAGACAAACAGGGACATCCATGGGAGCTAAAAAAGTCAAGATAGCATCTGTGACCATACAGTCAAAGTCATGCTCCTTTTTTATGCATATTGTATGTGTGGTATATTAGAAAAGGGGTTGATCATGAGAATGTGTCATGGAGAGGAATTCACTGGGAAAAGCAATTATGTGTGGAAGAGTTAGTGGTAAAAGGAAACCAGGTTGTCAAAGAACGTGGTGGCTGGACACCATCAAAGCTGACACCAGCCAGAGCATAGAAAAACTCAAAGAAGTGATGCAAGATCGGGAGATGTGGAGAATCGCCAAGAATCCGACACAATTGAATGGATAAAATCTTCATCATCATCATGGGGATGTGGCTACCATCTTGCCTTCTAGATGCTCCCTGCCACCATTAGAGGAGATGGCAAAGGCCTGAATGTAAGTAATGTCAGGACAAAACTTATATATCAGTTCCTACAGATGTTATTATTATGAATGAACAAAGTCATTTGCATAAAAATTCATTCAATTAAGTGGAAGCCCCCAAACATCCAGGACATAACACTCAAAATAAAACAATCTTCCTGTCTAAAACAGTGATGGCTAAAAAGTATGGGAAAATATGGGATTTTTGCAAACGCAAATCAGATATTAAGAAAAATGGGAGAGTCAGTCAATTTTAGTACAACCATCAAATATTCTTTTTGAATCCATTTTTTTCATCAAAACCTCTTTCCTCAGTGGTGATTTATACAGTTTGTTAATATTATCCAGTCACTGCTGTGCCAATATAACAGTCATGAAGATAGGCTTTGTATTGTCACTCAGAGGTTCAGTAACACTAGAAGATGCTATAAATCATTTGATAATAAATGGCCATATTATTCCTTGTCTTCCCTATCTTTTTCTTTATTTCAAAAATGATTGAAATCCTTCAGTGTTTCTACTGTAATGTCTAATGTTAAGACTCTTACATTATGTCTGATCAACTTTCATTACAAAAAATGAAAAAAGATATTCTCTCAGATTCCTTTTTATAAATGTGCATTCACCATATTCCTGCTTTTCTAAAAACAACAACCAACCTCCCATGCATCTGCTCATTCAGACAATTTGTACTTTAATTCATTCATGCTTTCAGCCCATTCACTCCTGTTTCTTTCTTCATCATGTTTTCCATTTATTTCTTTGGGGATTTGTTCACTGCCCTCCTATCCCTGCTCTACCCACACGTCTACCGGAACAGTCAGGATAAACTGATACATGTTCCTATGTAGGAATTTGAACAGATGTCAGATATAAAACTGAAGGTGGGAAAAGAAGAAAAGGCTTGGGTTTTATATGGCCCCTCATCCCACTGAATGGCTGAGAAATGTTCATGTCCCTCTTCAGAGATAACATGGTGCTAAGGTTAAGGCTAACAAAAATCTAAGAAAAGGGGGCGACTGGCTGGCGAGGTACTAGAATGGAGAGGCCAGGCACGCTTTTAGCAGCCAATAAACATGACCAATGTGCATCTGTTGATGCAATGAGAGCTGGAGGCAGAGAGTGGAACCACACGTGGGAGCTAAAAATAAAGCATCCCAGCCCCTGCTTCCATTGGCTGGGGGGCACAGAGAGCTAAAAATATTCTGCATACCATAACAGAGGCTGCTCCTGTCTCTGTAGGCTGACCTGTGCAGGCCTTTTCTGAATTCACTGCAACTTTGAACAGAGCTGCAGAAGGACTTCTAGCCAATGTCCTTTGGTTACCCTGTACCAGACATCTTTGTCCACTAGCTCCATCCTATTTCTAGCCAACACTTTCATGGGTCAGGACCTAATAATTCATTTAATAAATGAGACAAGGGCTGGGTTCACATAATTTCCAGTCTTTTCTTCTGAGCAACTTATATTATTATTGCAAACTATTATTTCCTCATTAGTTAATACAGTGAAATATCACTGCTACTGTATATCTGTTGACATTCTATCATTCCATCTAAGAAATTAACCTATTACAAACTTGACTTTTAACATCAATTCCCTCTTTTCCTCTCCCCACGTCCCCAACAACCCCAGATTTGTAAGCATTTTTCCCTAATGACTAATTCTGGGAAGTTTGCAATTATTTTTTTTGTCCTAATAAAGGTATTGCTCAAAGTATCCAGTCTAGGACGACCAGCGATACCAACATGATGGGGAGCTTCCATACTATTAATGGCTGTGCAGAAGAGAACATTCCAGTGGATGCAATATTTCAAATAAAAGTGTAGGAGCCCTCACCTTCTTTTCTATGTCTGATCAAACGACGACATATTTGGGGTTCAAATCACATTCTGCTATGGTACTTTTATGGGGTGGTTATTCAGTCATTAGCTCTAACTGTAATTTATCCCATAAGATTAAGTAATGGAAAGGAAAACCACATTGCTTGGAAGAGGAGGAGGCTAGAAAAGACATAAGTAAAATAACTTTACACTAACTTGTGAAGCTCTGTCTGTAGCAATTTGCTGAGTGACCATTTGAAATTGGATAGTTCAATCTTACTACAGGGGGCCAAGGAAGGATTCTTAACTGAGATCAATTAAGTTTGATTAAAGTATGAATGAGGTTCTGCCATCTATATCCTGAATGTATGTCAGCACATTGCATGTACTTCACAGTTGGTGGGATGTGGAGAACAGTATTTGCCTTGCAAAATATTCTCTGGATTAAAAACATCTTGCTGGGCATCCCATTTCCAAAATACTGACAGGTTGTACAAGTCTCAGAGGAGGACAACAAGTGAAAAGAACTTGGGATGCTTAGTCTTAAGAAAATACTGAGAGAAGACAATTTAGCCATGTTCAGGTAGATAAAGGGAAACTACAGGGAAGTCAGTCATGAATTCTTTTCCATGGCTATTGAAGCTAGGAGCAGAAAGAATGAGTATAAGTTGTAGTAATTTAGATTTCATTTCAGTATAAGGAAAACAAGTCTTTCCATACTGTGGTTGAAAATCTTGTATTTCAGCAGAAAGGATTTTCAGTCTCAAAGCAGGCAGCCTTATCCATAGGATACCCACAACATGAGCCCCCTCCTCTCATGCTCCTTACCTGGAACTGTATCTGCTTAACGATCCACAAGATTGCTTATTGACCACAACTGGGAATGGTCATTGAATGAAGCAGTCACGCGATTTTTTTTGCTTAATGACCACTTCACTCAGTGATTGATATTCCAGTCTCAATTATAGATATAAGTAGAGGACTATCTATATTTTTTTTTCTTTCTTTTTATTACATACCTTATTTATTGCTACTTTGTCTTACTTCATTTCACTATTCTGCATAATATTGGTTCCTTGTAATGAAATAGGAATGCCACCTTGAAAGCTAGAAAGCAGCTTTAGTACCATCTGTGCTCACAGATAAATGCAGGTTTCTACTTTCACTGTTCAATTTCATTCATGAATTGTACATGAATCCTGTTCTATATGATGGTGCAAAAGGTTACGGTTTCCATATATTTTTATATCCTCCAACAAGCTTGATTCAAATTTTGGCCAAATCCATCTTGGCACTTTTTGTACACCTCCTGGTATTTTTCCACCAGAGTGACATTAAACAATTCAAATCACACGGGAACAATCTGTTGTTTTGGGAACAATCTTTTGTTATGAAAACCTTATCTTTGATACCGTGTTGTGTTTTCTTTGGAGCCATCGTTCTCCACATGCTGTGTAAACTGAATTTTTCCTTAACAAACCTTTCTGCCTTTTTAGTTGCTTTTGCAAGAGCACAGATGTTTCATTTGTCATATAACTCTGTTCCCCATAACTCCATTCTCATAAATATGTGGCATATATTACACATTATCATTATACCATGATGTTAGATAATGATTGACATTATATGTTAGGTACAGCATGCAGGCATTAACACATTGATGTACACTTCATACTTCGGCTTTATATGATTAACATATCTCAAT
Source organism: Azemiops feae (assembly GCA_023970755.1). Lineage (NCBI taxonomy): Eukaryota > Metazoa > Chordata > Lepidosauria > Squamata > Viperidae > Azemiops > Azemiops feae. The sequence goes on from JALGBA010000382.1 coordinate 813,181, forward strand.
AATCAAATGGATATATCTATATTCTACGAGAGGATGTGATACTGTTAAAGAAGAGCTCTACCCTCTAAAGTACTTATTGCTATGTTTCCATTCTCTCCTACCAATATTTTTGTTATAGCAGTGTAGACATCCATACATAAAGTGTCTGTGTAGATGTGTGTGTACATAAATATAAATTTCCACCAAAGATAAAATGCAAAAATGGGAGAAAAAGGAATTGACAAGGAAAAAATTAAGAAGGAAGGAAATGCAAGGGGTAAGAAAAGTAAAAAAAAGAGATCAACTTCTGACTTTATTTGATATCAATACAAAATATTTTAACCTTTTGCTCCAAAATTCAATAATGCACAGTATTTTTATAATAATAAACAGTTCTAATGTCAATTCCAAAATTACATTTTAATTACTCTTTAAAATTATTCTTTTTAAGTACTCTTCATAATTGACTTAGATGAGGGAATTGAAGAGGAACTCATCAAATTTGCAGATGACACCAAACTGACAGGAGTAGCCAACATCCCAGAAGTCAAACTCAGAATCCAAAAAGATCTTGACAAACTTGAACAATTGGCCCTATCCAACAAAATGAGTTTCGATGTGGAGAAAAGCAAAGTTTTACATTTAGGCAGGAAAAATCAAAGGTAAAAGTACAGATTAGGCGAGACCTGGTTTAAAAACAGTAACTGTGAGAGGGACCTTGGAATCCTAGTGGACGATCACTTGACTATGATTCAGCAGTGTGCAGCCGCCGCCAAAAAAGCTAATACAATCCTGGATTGTATAAATAGAGGCATAGAAGAGATCACAAGATCACATGAAGTATTAGTACCGCTTTATAAAACCCTTGTAAGACCACACCTGGAATACTGCAGCCAATTTTGGTCACCATATCATAAAAAAGATGTTGAGAGTTTGGAAAAAAAATTCAGAGAAGAGCAATTAGGATGATCAAACGCCTGGAAACTAAAACATATGAAGAATGGCTGCAGGACTTGGGTTTGGCTAGTCTAAAGAAAAGAAGAAATAGGGGAGATATGATAGCAGTGTTCCAGTATTTGAGAGCCTGCCACAAAGAAGAGGAGGTCACGTTATTCTCCAAAGCACCAGAGGGCAGGAGAAGAAACAATGGTCGGAAACTGATCAAAGACAGAAGCAACCTGGAATTAAGGAGAAACTTCCTGACAGTGAGGACAATTAACCAGTGGAACAGCTTGCCTCCAGAAATCGTTGGCTCTCCATCACTAGAGATTTTTAAGAAGAGGCTAGACCAGTGGTGGCGAACCTATGGCTCGGGTGCCAGAGGCGGCACCCAGAGCCCTCTCTGTGGGCATGCGTGCCATCGCCCCAGTCCTAGGCCTTCAGCTGGGTTTTATAAAACCTTTTCGCTTTAGACCTCTGCCGCCGTGTGCAAAAAAAAAAACAAGGTTCAATCAGTCAATTTCAACTTCTTGCGGAAAAAAAAAAGATCTTGCAAAGTTGGAATTGATTGATTGAACTTTTTAGTCCCACCCTGTGTGCCATTACCACCGCAGCCACGCCCACCCAATTGGCCATGCCCACCCAATGGGCCACACCCAGCCAATGGGCCACACCCACCCGGCACTCGACGATGCATAAGTGGGTTTTGGGTTGCAGTTTGGGCACTCAGTCTCTAAAAGGTTCGCCATCACTGGGCTAGACGGTCACTTGTCTGAGATGGTATAGGTTCTCCTTCTTGAGCAGGGGCTGGACTAGAAGACCTCCAAGGTCCCTTCCAGCTCTATTCTATTCTATTCTATTCTATTCTATTCTATTCTATTCTATTCTATTCTATTCTATTCTATTCTAGTCTAGTCTAGTCTAGTCTAGTCTAGTCTAGTCTAGTCTAGTCTAGTCTAGTCTAGTCTAGTCTAGTCTAGTCTATTTCTTTCAGTTCAAGCAAAAAAAATCAAAGCTGGTCCGTATGTAGAAACAAAGCTAGACACAGTCTTTTCTTTAATCAGTGATTAGTTTTGCCATCTCAGCCAGTTCCATTAATTTCACCATCCATTCTTCCATTGTGGGAATCTGTAGATCCTTCCCATCTCCATGCATACCAAAGTCTTGCTGCTGTTCTCAAATAGAGGAAATAAAGTCACATATTTTTTTCCACAGTTGCTTTCCATCAAACCTAAACCAAAAACTTCTGGTTTCAGTTGAACATTTATTTTAAAAATTCTCTGAATTTAAACACTTATCAGTTCCCAATAATACTTACTTTCTTATGTATCCAGAAAAAATGGTAAATTTAAGGATAAATTCTGATAATTTAAAATAAAAGTGTATTAATAAGCTAGCAATTTGGTCATCAACGGACAGATAGAAGAAGGTCTCTCATGTATCTTTATTTTTAACAGCAACTGATCTCCAGCAGGTTTTTTATTAGTTTTCCAGACTGGAGTTAGCATTAGCACTTCCTCATGTGTAGAGAGCAAGGCTTAAGAACAGTAGTTTAAAGACTGGGTAGTATTGTTGCTAGCATGTATTACTGTTAGCATTTTCATACTCAGATAAGTGAGATTCTAGTTTGCAAAATTCAAAAAAGCCCTCAAGATGAGCAGACCTTACTGGGAACTGCAGCAGTGTCAGGTGAGTTTTAGGCAAATTAATCTAGAATTCCTATAATCCTAATCTACTACGGCTGATTGGGGCAGGATGATGGTGTTGTATTTCACCCTACCTGTGGGAAAGGACAAAATGAGACCATTAACTGAACTAAAACTGCCAGCATCCCACATCTTGAAATATATTAAGCTATAGCTTAGCATCAAATAGAAAGTTCTTTATATACCACTTCTTTATGGGACATTTAGAGAATCCCTAATTGTTTTGCAGTGTTTCTCTAATTGCTTTGCATGTTTTTTGTTTCTTTCTCTGAAAATATAAATGAATGAGAACAGCTGTTTGCAGGGCTTTTTTTGTCATAGAACGCCCAGAACGGAGTTCCGGCACCTTTTTTGGATGGAACCTTGTAGGATAGGCAAGGCGGGTTGTATGACGTGTGTGAGTTCTGGCACCTTTTTGTTTTACAAAAAAAGCACTGGTTGTTTGTAACATCCTGCATTCTCTAGAACTCTTTGGAGAAAGCTGTAACAGTTTTAACATCTCAAATTTAGTATGGATATTGTGGGAAGAATCCAGAGAAAGAAATATTTTGGGAAATACTAAAAAGGCAGAATATATTTCCTCAAAGGATTTTAAAGGCAGAAACCAACCCCCCCCCAAGTCTCTCTGCCCCAAACAGAAACCAGGTCTGCAGAAATGCAGATGTGATAATCTTGTCAGAAAGATTGGAGCCAGGAAGCTGGGATTAGAAAGAAAGATCCCTAGAATCAACAATCCCTCACACAAAAAAATCCAAGTCATCAGCTACAGCCCCAGGGAAGCAGGATATGACCGTTGGGACATAATAGGATCAACCCACCACCATCAGAATACCAGAAAGGCACACTCAGACTCAGGTCAAAGTTCATGCCACAGGAACAACTCCAAACAAAAGTGCAAGAAGGTATAAAAACCCACTCTGTTGTGTCCTGAGCCTTGCTGAGTCAATCAGCAAGGCACAGGCAACCTGCAGGGTAACTGCAGAGACCCGGGCAGACCAGGACCGGTTGTATAGACCCGGGCAGCCCATAAGTTGCCCAGGACCCAGACAGGCTGTCTCCAGCCTCGTGCGCATGCGCGAGGCGGGAGAATAGCCTGCATTCATTGGTTGAGCCTCCCCTTGCAGGGGAAGTATAAAAGGGCATGTTGCCATTCCCTCGCTTGCTTCTGTTCAGTGCAAGTACCAAATAAAGAACATCTTTTTGCATCAACTGCCTCGTCTTCATGTCTGTGTTGCGAACAGAACATTGGCGACGAAGGTGGGATCCGCCGTTGGGGATCCCGAAGAAACAGAAGTAGGCCTACTCACCAATGCCAGGAAAGAAGCGTGGCGTCCAGGAGGAGCAGCCGCCGGCCAGCATACATACGCTGGAGGCGGGCGTGGCTTCGTCGGACCCCTTCTTGATTCCTGATGGCGAGAGGCGTGGATGAGGCCATCTAGTTGAAGATGTCCAAGCTGGGCCATCTGGGCGAATTTGACATCGCGCATCCTGAACGCTGGAGCTCGTATGCAGCTCGCGTTGAAAATTACTTTAGAGTAAACAAGATCCAGGAATACGGCCTCAAAGTGGCTACCCTACTTTGTGTGTGCGGGCAAGAGACATTCGAAATAGCGGAGAATCTTTTTTTTTTTTTTCCATAACAAGTTTTATTAGTTTTTGTTTGTTTTACAGCCAAGTGCTTATAACACATCGTGGAGATAGGGCACTCCATAGAACACAACAAAAAATACAGTCATACATATACAATTTAAACTACTACTTTAAAAGTTCCCTCTTATGGTATACAATTCGAGCATTCCTAAAATATAAATTGTTTCTCACCTCTATCTATTATTCCAATTTCAATTTATGCTTCTCAATCAAATTATATCTCTTATTCTATTTCACATACATATTATGTAAATAAACATGAATTTATATATTTTAAAACTATTGAATTAGACATAGTAATATAATAACATTATAATAATAATAATAGGACAATAATTATTTCTATCATAAACAAGTAATATAACTATTATATCTTAATATTTCTCAGCTATATTCTATTTCATATATTCTATCCAATATTTTCATAGATCAGTCCACGTCCCTAAAATATTCCTCAATTGTTTCAGTTTAATCCATTTAATACCTCACTAATTACCATTCAATTCTTATAAATAAAAATATCAATAATATTTCACCAGTCTCAATCTCAATCTAACTCCTTTAATTATAAATTTTCCAATTTTTCTTATTGCCATTCCAAATCATAATCAAATCCATAATTTAAATCTAGTGTTGACTCATACCAAAGTAACCTTAAAGATCTCAAAAATATTAGTTCAATTAACGTCCAGAAGCCCTTTTTACCCATCAAATAAAATTTTTACTCTTATTTTTAAATCTAATTCTAGCTTTCTTTTTGTGCCAGGTAGGTTTCCACAACAGGGCCTCTAAATCCTCCCATCTTAGTAACTGGCTAAAGGCCTTTTCCCACCATTGAGTCCAATCATATTCTTTTTCTCTTTTATCCAGTGTTGTCTGTACTGTCATGTTGTCAACGTTTTTTGTGCCTCGTATTTGGAAGTCCAATCCTGTTGCTTTTAAAGTTGTAAATGTTTTAGTTGAGTTCTGCCTTTGATCATAAAAGAAATCCATCATGTAGGATGTGTCCTCTTCCTCTTCAATAAATTCAATAGATTCAATAGATTGTAAATGTATTCCATCCATCTCATTAAGTTGTAGATCTGATTGTGTATCATAGTCAATCAAAGGTTGAGCTTCAATTTTTAATTCTGAGTCCTCCTTGAAACTAAGCGATCTAATATGTTCTTTAAGTTCCAGTCTCGCTTCCAAGATTTTTTCTAATATAAGTCCATAATTAATCTGTGAGTAGGATTCCATCTTCTTCTTTTTTTTTAAAGAAGTTCAGCTTAAAAAATAGATTGCAGCGTTATAAAATATAAAATGCAGACAGAGATATATTTCCAAAGAAAGATAGAGAAAAAAAAACCAATAGTCAAGATCAGCACAGAGATAAAAACTGGCAGTCAGTTGTTATATTGTAATCCAGTCTGGGCATCAGGCCAAAATCAGGAAGTGGGAGTTCAAAGAGCGAGTTACATTGTATCAGTCAGTTTCTGGGCTTCATGCCAAGTCCCAGGATGCATTGTATCCAAAAGAATCTACATAAGTCCGCCCAGAGAGCAAAAAGTTTTTTAGGCAGTACTGTTCAGGAGGGGGGGGGAGAAAAAAAGAACATCCCACCCCCTCCCTAAGGATTTTCACCTAAACTGAAGATAAACAAGCCAAAAGAGAAAGTCACAATAACCCGGATGCTCGAGTTCCAACTGCTTATGTAGACAAAATAAAATAGTAAAAAAAACAATAATTGTTTTTCCAAAGCCCGTTTTCCCCAGTAATCAAACGCTGCTTTCTCAAAATAGGGAAATAGTTTTTAAAGCTGTTAGCAGGGAAAAGGGTAAATTAACAAGAGGGAAGGAAAGGTCTCACCCGGATCTTCCATGGTGGTTCCTTTCGCTTAGATGTTGCTGTGACTTTCGGCTGGAGCAGCTGAGTGATCGGCCATGTTACTGGCCGATCTTTTCCCCGTCGGCCCAAAGGTGGTTTTCTCGGACCGCAGAGGGAGCTGCCGCTCCCTCCGCGATCAGCGAGTGCCCTCCTCTACGGTGGTCGCCCCTACAGGGCGACTTTCGACCCTATTCAGGGTCTACCGGCGGGGGGAAACCGGACGGCCAAGAGAACGAGTTCTCTGCACATCCGCGGGCGCTGCGACCGGAACCAGAAGTCGAAATAGCGGAGAATCTTGTCGCACCGGCACCCTTAGACTCAATCGCATATGCCGATTTGAAAAAGATGCTGCGAGAGCACTTCGAGCCTAAGCTCTCGATCATTGCATGGAGGCATCAATTCGAGCAAAGGGACCAACGGCCAGGCGAATCAGCTGCGGATTCCATCGCGGCCTTGAGGCAGGCCGCACGCCCTTGTGCATTTCAAGACTTAGAGGAAAGGCTCCGAGATAGACTGGTGTGCGGGTTGCGAAGCCGCGAAGTACAGCAGAAACTGTTTGCAAGAACGGACGTCACCTTTCAAGATGCTCTCCAAGAGATTGCAGCAGAAGAAGCAGCCAGAGGCGCCGTGAAGGCCTTGCGGTCTTCGAAGAGTCATTCAGTGACTGTCCCAATCACCAGGAGGCCGCCCGTGAGGCTTCAGGGGAAGCCTCCGAGGAGGAAGAGGTGGACAAGATCCAGCCATCGACGGAGAGACGGCGACCGGATCGGAGAGGGCCACCGCCTGCATCCCCCCGCTGTTTCGGCTGTGGGGGTCGCCACAGGAGGGCCGACTGCCGGTTTCGATCTGCCATCTGTCGAGCATGCGGAAGGCAAGGCCACATTGCATCGGCCTGCATGGGCCGCCCAAAGAACAGGTCCCCAGAATTGCCTCTGAAAGGTACCAAGGTCCCCAGCCAAAACAGGGTGGGTTTTTGCGCATCTGGGAGGGGGGTGTTCAAGACAGGAACACATAGGCCCCTCAAGAAAAAGCTCCGTATTGATGTGAAGTTGCAGGGAGTTCCCCTGGCTATGGAGCTGGATACAGGCTCCGCGTTGTCTATTATTTCAATGGACACGTTCAACAAGATTTGTTTCCGGAGTGGCTCGAGAGTAAAGCTCAGGCCTTCCAACCTTGTCCTTACTGATTTTCAAAACATGAGAGTAAGAGTAAAAGGGGAAGCCACGATCAGAGTACAGCGAAAGGGTTTCAATGGTGCATTGGATGTAGTCGTTGTCGAGGGGGACAGAACGAGTCTCATCGGACTCGACTAGTTCGAGGCACTTGGGATCCAGGTGACCGGTCTGAACCAGCTGCAAATGGCTAGTCTTGCAGGCGTATGCAAGGAGTTTGCAGATGTGTTCAACTCGGAACTTGGATCGTACAAGGGGCCTCCCATTACATTAAAATTGGATCCAGGCATTACACCCATAAGGGTCAAGCCTAGAAGGGTGCCGTTTGCCTTAAAAAGTAAGATTGATGCCGAGTTGGACAAGTTGCTCCAACAGGGCATCCTGGAACCCGTGGACTCTAGTCCATGGGAAACCCCCATAGTGACTCCCTTAAAATCCAATGGGGAAGTCCGCATATGTGCGACTATAAGTGCATGCTGAATAAGGCCTTGCAGCAGCATGCCTATCCTGTGCCCATGGTGAGCCACATTCTGGCCTCACTGAAAGGAGGGAAGTACTTTGCCAAGCTTGACTTGGCTCAAGCATACCAACAGTTGCCTGTTGATGAGGCGACTGCTGAAGCCCAGACCATAGTCACGCACAGAGGTGCGTTTAAAGTAAAGAGGCTGCAGTTTGGGGTAAATGTAGCCCCTGGCATTTTCCAAGGGGTAATGGAGCGAACGCTCCGAGGGATTCCCGGGGTCTGCCCCTATTTTGATGACATCCTCATTGCAGGAGAATCATCAGGAAACTTAGCCGAAAGGCTGAGGGCTGTTTTGTTGAGGTTCCGCCAAGCTGGGCTGAAGCTTCAGCAGGACAAGTGTCAGATCGGTGTGCCATCCACCGAGTTCTTGGGGTTCTGCATCGATGCAGATGGCATCCACCCCGCGGAATCCAAATTCAAGGCCATTCAAATGGCCCCTAGTCCCCAGTCAAAAACTGAGCTTCAGGCCTTTTTGGGCCTTTTGAACTTTTACCATTCCTTTCTTCCCAATAAAGCTGCTGTGGCCGAGCCGCTTCACAGGTTCTTAGACAAACAGGCTCCGTGGACATGGACAAGGGTCCATGAGGAAGCCTTCTCAAAGGTCAAAGCCTTATTATCTTCAAATGCTGTACTGGCTCACTTCAATGAGCAATTGCCAGTGTGCATCACATGTGATGCTTCCCCTTATGGGGTAGGAGCAGTGCTAAGCCATCTCAAGGAAGATGGAACACAGGTCCCTGTGGCCTATTATTCTAGGACTCTCATCTGCAGAGCGGAATTATGCTCAGATTGACAGGGAGGCCTTGGCAATAATTTCAGGCATAAAGAAATTTCATGATTTCTTGTATGGACGCCACTTCACAGTCTATACTGACCACAAGCCTTTGCTAGGGTTGTTCACAACCAACAAACAAACTCCCCAGATAATATCTCCTAGGATGCTGAGATGGTCCATATTCTTAGCAGCGTATGATTACACACTGGTTCACAAACCAGGTACTGAGATGGGTCATGCAGATGGCCTAAGCAGGTTACCTCTTAAGCAAATAGAGGCAGACCCTGTCCCAACTGTACATATTCTGTCCATTCAGGACTTATCAGAATCTCCCCTCAATGCTAGGGATGTGGCTACAGAAACTGCCACTGATCATATGCTTGCACGCGTGCTGACGTGTGTTGTCAGGATGGCCTGACACGTGTCCTGGTGTTGAATTCCAGAGTTTCTGGTGCAGGAAGCACAAATTGTCCACATTTAAGGGGTGTATCCTGTGGGGCAACAGAGTAGTCATCCCAGCCTCATTGAGGACTAGAGTATTGCTCTCTCTTCATGAGGGACATCCAGGAATAGTGAGGATGAAGGCGCTTGCGCGCAGCCATCTTTGGTGGCCTGGCCTCGATAAAGACATCGAGGCCCAGGTTCAGGGATGCCAAGTGTGCCAGCAATCACGGCCAGAAATGCCCCAGACCCCTGTACATAGGTGGGAGGAGACACTCACTCCTTGGTCACGTGTTCATATTGATTATGCTGGGCCCTTTCAGGGGCAATTCTTCCTCCTCCTCGTGGATAGCCATTCCAAATGGCTAGAGGTCGTTCCTGTGTCTTCTACTACTACTGCCAGGACCATCCAGGTGCTCAGAGAAATCTTTGCTTCTCATGGCCTTCCTGATGTTTTAGTTTCAGACAATGGTCCACAATTTACCTCTTCTGAGTTTCAGGCATTTCTACAAGCCAACATGATCTGGCATGCCATGTCTGCTCCTTTCCATCCTGCCACCAACGGTCAGGCTGAACGCATGGTGTGCACCACTAAAGACGCATTAAAGAGAATCACTCAAGGATCCTGGCATCACAGGTTAGCTGATTTTCTTCTCACACACCGCACCACACCATGCACAGCCACTGGAAAGAGCCCAGCTGAACTCCCCTGGGGTCGCAGACTCATCACAAAGCTGGACAGGCTTCACCCAGACCGGGTGGCTTCACAGGTGTCGCAGCCGGGGGCACCTAGGAGACTTCAAGTGGGTGATCCGGTTTGGACCAGGAACTATGGGCAGGGGCATCTCTGGGTCCCTGCTGTCATCTCTAAGGTTTCTGGGCCGTTGTCCTACGAAGTGGTCTTGGATGATGGGCGTGTCCTCCAGCACCACATAGACCAGCTGCGTTGGTGGCTGCCGGGCCGGCATCACTCCCCTGACTCCGCTCTCGGGGGGGAGGGGGACCCCAATTACGATTGTGGATCACAGTCTCTCCAAGCAGAGGGGTCTCCAAATGTCCCAGATGAGGGTCTTGCCATGCAGGCAGACCCTGACTCTGGCATAGAAGCAGGGAGTTCTGCCATGGAGGCAGTTCCTGACTCTGGCAGAGGTCCCTGGCTTAGGGCAAATGGCCGTAAATCGGCTACTCAGGACACCCCTGCTGCTGGCCTTGGGCCCGAAGGACATTGCTCCCAAGGGGAGTTCCAAGGGTTTTTGGGGAACTCCACCCCACCAAGGAACTCAGGGAACTCGACCCCACCAAGGAAATCTGGTTTGGGTTTAGCGGACCCAGCCAGTCAGCAGTTAGGGGGAACCCCTGAGTCTTCTGGGTGACAAAGTCCTGGGTTGTTGTGCGCAGACGGGGAGCCAGCACTTCAGGCACCCAAAACAACTCCCCCACATGTCATCACACCCGGCCCTAACTTGGATCCGTGAAGATCGGGGTGGATTAAGGCCCCGCCTAAATACTTGCAAGAGTATGTGCGGTCCCTAGAGGGCGATTGTTATCAAAAACTGAAAGACCGTGGGTTAATTTGAATCCACGGGGAACCAGGTTACCTAGGGGTACGGGGAACAGCCAGGGTGGCATTCGGATTAAATGTTACATGGTACTGATATAGCTCGGGCCGGCATTGTCCCAGCTTAGGGGGGAGGGGTGTTGTGTCCTGAGCCTTGCTGAGTCAATCAGCAAGGCACAGGCAACCTGCAGGGTAACTGCAGAGACCCGGGCAGACCACGTGTTTGCCCGGGACCAGTTGTATAGACCCGGGCAGCCCATAAGTTGCCCGGGACCCAGACAGGCTGTCTGCAGCCTCGCGCGCATGCGCGAGGCGGGAGAATAGCCTGCATTCATTGGTTGAGCCTCCCCTTGCAGGGGAAGTATAAAAGGGCATATTGCCATTCCCTCGCTTGCTTCTGTTCAGTGCAAGTACCAAATAAAGAACATCTTTTTGCATCAACTGCCTCGTCTTCATGTCTGTGTTGCGAACAGAACACACTCCGTACTACATGTGGTCAGTTTTTCCCCCAGAGCCATCTTTCTGTCTGGCTCTCCTCTTCAATAAACTATAACCTTCTTTTCTAAAGCAGTCGCCATGTTGTTTATTCCCGGCTTGGATTGGATCCTGATGAAGATTTTTCCTTCAACAATATGATTTCTTTATATCACTTCAGCACAATTTTACAGTACTTTTATGGTACTTTATGGAGTTCTGCAGAAGCTGGGGAAGCTCAGTCCAGACTGTACAGTCAAAGTACCATAGTTTATGTCCCAAAGATGGAAATGTGACTTTTCTGTTTGTTTTACCTTGATTATCACATTTAGAATAAGATATAACAGCTTGTTCTACTGTATGTGGCTGAAGTCCTAGTTTTACTTCCTGCAGTCTTTGAAATGAGAGAAGTTAACTTCCTTAGCCACTCCAGGATCAGTGAGGCTGTCAAAAGACAAGTTTAGGGCAGTCAGCAAAGTTATCCTTTAGCAGTGGGTTTTTTTTCCCCCTCCCTGAAACCAGGCTGGTTAACCATAGTTCAAAGTCACACTTTTTAAAAGAGGCACAGTGAAAAAGAGTAGCAATTTATTGGGAACATTAGGATTGTCCTCCATTTGTAATGAACAATTGAACCATATGCTACTATCAAATGCTACCTATGTTCTACCTCAGAGGTCCCCAACCTTTTGGGCACCAGGGACCAGTTCCGTGGAGAGAGGTTTTTCTGCAGACCGGAGGGTGCATGGTTTTGTGTGCTGACTGCATCCTGCGGATGGGGCTTTGCTTGTTTGTGCAGACCGGTTGCTGGCATGCCGCGGCCTGGTACTGGTCCACGGACCTGAGGTTGGGGACCCTTGTTCTACCTAATTCAATGTTTTCTTTAGATCCAATTGTTTGCAATACAAATTGAAATTGCAATACAAATGGTTGTTTTTAAAAACGCATTAACTTATTTGCTGAAGTTGGGGAAGTGAGGGTGACAGTGGTTGAGAGTAAACACAGGCTAGATCCACTGATTCAATTTCCTGGATCATCTCAGACCAAAATGCATTTCAGAGGCCCTAAAATAATCTCACAGCAGCCTCTGGTGGCCTTAAATATAAATTGCATATGAAACTTGGAAAAACATGAAATAAATCTTTCCATTCTGACTGTTTTTGTGCATCAATGCTACTAGAGCTGCTGTTTGAAATACATCTAGGAGTGGCTTGAACTAAAAATTGGCAGATCTGGTGGTAAAGGTATGCTACTGAAGGGTTCTGGAACAAAGGAAAATTGTTTAGACCAGTGATGGCGAACCTTTTAGAGACTGAGTGCCCAAATTGCAACCCAAAACCCACTTATGCATCGTCGAGTGCCGGGTGGGTGTGGCCCATTGGATGGGTGTGGCCCATTGGATGGGCATGGCTGCGGTGGTAACGGCAGACTGGGTGGGACTAAAAAGTTCAATCAATCAATTTCAACTTTGCAAGATCTTTTTTTCCCCCGCGAGTAGTTGAAATTGATTGACTGAACCTTTTTTTTTTTTTGCACACGGCGGTGGAGGCCTAAAGCGAAAAGGTTTTATAAAACCCAGCTGAAGGCCTAGGACTGGGGCGACGGCGCGCGTGCCCACAGAGAGGGCTCTGAGTGCCGCCTCTGGCACCCGTGCCATAGGTTCGCCACCACTGGTTTAGACTAACTGTTGCTTTCTTGCTTTTTGTAATCGGCTTTTGCACCAGAGAAATCTCATGCAAGCGTGAGAATCATGTACATGGATGCGATATACTGAAGGAGGGAATAAGGGAGTGTACAGGAATGATCGATGTCTTCTTTATGATGTAATGGCTCTGTTGTCTGATTTTCATTGGCTAACAAAGTTTATAAAGCAATAACTTTCTAAGGTGTGGCACTTCTGCCAGCGTTCCAGATTGTTGGCCACCCAGCTGCTTAATTTGATCAAATAAAGTGCTGCTTGATCAAGAAGTCTCCGCTTGGGTTATCTGATTAGATTGATATCGTATCTCAAGTTCACGTAAGGAACTGGGACCTTACATTTCCCACCCACCCTCCACCCCCAAACGTACATGAGTGGCTTTGTAAGACAACAATTTACAGCAGGCTGAATTGACTCTGAGTGAGGAATCAAACAAGAACTGGTGACACAGTGAACCACATTGTTTCTGTTCATTGACCATATAGTGTAGCTTCCATGATGACCCCATAATTCATGAGAAGGACACATGGATGGGTTTACGTTATCAAAAACATTCCAATACTTTACGTAATTTCCATGGTGCCACTCTTTCTTCTTTGCATTGTTCTGGAAATGTAGCACTGTAGGCCCAAGGTATATAAGCTGTGGTTCTACTGTTGCTCAGGGCTGCCTGACAAACAGCCAGTGCTTTGCTGGAAGCTCCATGCACACTGTCCTGTTGTTTGCATGCTAATAAATTTATGTTGTTTCTTCAAAGTGATTTGGTTGCATTAGGTGAGCCAGGTTTTGTGCAAGAAAGTAATACTTAATATACTTAATACCTAATATTACTTCTAAAGCCTGGTCACCGCTTGTTTGTAAGAACTGATTTTCCTTCTTAGCCTCATGATACTGCCATATCTTGTCCTTAGCTCATAAACAAGATAGATTTAAATACTCACTACAATGTATGCAATGGTATAATAGTATTTTCTTCCTGTCCGCTATCAGCTTGCTATACTTTGCCACCTATTATCTTGAAGGTGAGATCAGGTTCACAGTAATAGGTATGATCAGGTATGTTTAGAGCAACGTTTTTCAAATTTGCCTGAGGAATTCTGAGAGTTGAAGTCCATACATCTCAAACTTGCCATGATTGGGAAAAAAAAACTGGTTTTAGAGTGTTGGAAAGGAAGTGATTACTCTTTCCCTTGTAATTACTAGCCAGCTTCGGCCACAACCAATTGTATGTTTGTTGCTTATTGGCAATTATCTTTATTTGTGCATTTCAACCGTGCCATGCTCCCAGGGTAGAAAGAGCAATGTGAGCTGACCACCAGCTTATAATTGAAATATAATGCGGGGGTCTGTCTCTCCCCACTGCCAGGTCTGTTTTAGTCCTGACTTCTTCTTATAAGGTTTTTTGTTTCATATGATTTTTAACTGGTGCCCAAATGGGATGTGGCCAGTCAGATCCTCCCCATTGCTGTTTCAGGGCTTGAGAGGTGGATATTTTCCATAGTGGCTGGTGACTACTTGAAAGAGGAAACAGGAAAAGGCAGACAAGAGAACCAATCACCTTGCCTATAACAGGAGACAAGCTCATCAGGACAACAACTTTCAGCAGTGATTCAGAAAGGTGAGCAGGAGGCAGCAAATTTGGTCTTAAGAACAGTAAATCGTATGCTGGTTGTTGAGAAAGTAGAGATGGAGCAGACCCAAGCAGAATCCACACATGCCAACTCCCATTGTGAAAAGTACTTTTGTTATTTAAAAAAAGGGGGTACAACACAAAGATTTTTCCTATCACCTTGCCATTTCCATGGCTTGTATGATTATCATTTCTATGCACTACCCCACAATTCTTATCTATCCCCAATTTTCTTTGATTTATTCTTCTTATATTTTATTCCTCCTATTTATTCTTATTCTATACTTTTGCTTTTCTACTTATTTTGATAAACCTAAATTTATTCTATTCTATTATTTCTACTTACTGATTTCAATAGCTGCGCTTTATACATATGTAGTCCCCATTTAGCGACTGCTCACAATTTCTATGGTGATGGGAAAGTACCTTTACGACCAATCCTTGCATTATGACCTTTTCAGGTCTATAAAGGAAAGGAAAGCTGAAGTGAGAACGTAAACACAGTTGCAGATTTACTTAGCGACTGTGTTGCAGTCCCAATTGTGGTTCCTAAACCAGGACAATCTGTACAGAATTTCCTTCTATACTTCTTGCTATTTTACAATACAGAAATGGGCCGGTAACGTTTTCTTTTTCTATCCTCATTTTTTTGTACTTGTTATACTCCTCCAACCTGCAATTTTTGTAGTTTATATCTTTGTTGTTCCATCTTAACAACTGTCTTATTCATTCCTTTCTGTCCTTGTGCTTTGCTCTTTTCTCTGGCCTCAAGCAATCTCTCTGTCCCTGGGCTTCGCCACTGTGATGCTTGGTTTAATACTGGTGCTGCTTGATATTTTGTTTATCCAATTCAGAGATCTGCCCATCTTGCCAAGTGAATCGGAGGGCAAGAAGAGGTGAAAGCATCAGTATAATCATAAAAATGACAATTCGCAACAAAAATGAAAAGGAATGGCAGCTGAGAATAGTCACTATGCTTGGGAGAACAGTCATGTAATAAGGACCTTTCCAAAAGGCTAGCAGGATCAGAATCAACCTAATCTGGGGTGGAGGGCAGTGGTAATATTGCCTTTTATGCTATGTATATGGCTTCAAACTTGCTACCTCCTGCTTAGCGTGGTAGGAGGGTGTTATTTATTTGTTTGTTTATTTATTTGGTTTATATAGATGCCTTCTCACATAAGTAACCCTGGAGACTTACAAAATTAAAAGCCACAACAAAAGATAATAAACAGCAAAAAAAATCAACCACCAAATAAATTACAAAATCTAATCAGCAACATTTACAATTCATACATCTTGAGCAGTACAACCATCCTGCAGACTTCACTCAGATCCTCAAGCGTGGTGGGGATTTCAAGTCTTTATCTGGAGTTCTTCAGCATCCTTGGCCATGCTGGAGCCCTTCCTGCCAGGTTCTCTGCAATCTTCACCATTACACCCATGGGAGATTTTCTTCTGGACATCCAGAAGCCCTGGGTCACCTGATGTTGGTATTTGTGTCTGGCGCTACCACTGATCCCCGACCTGGGCCATTTCTGCTCTATTTGGCAATGCTTGGATTTTATTTTTTTTAAATAAGAGGATAATCGTCTTCCTCCTTCTTTATGAGGTCGATGCTAAAGCAGCCTTTGGGGGCACTTTAGCAACCTGGGTTACCAGGTGACTCTTTTTAATACTGCACTGCTGGCTTGCCTGCCATCTTTTGCAGCGTTGCTCGCCCTACCACTGTCTTTCATTCCTTCTCATCTTACCTGCATCAACCTTATCCAAAGATAAGTATGGTGTGTCCTGAAAGTGGTGAAGGAAAGGGAGAGTGGCCTTTGTTGGCTTATGGTTATCCTCCCATTTGTTTGTTTGGAGCCAACTCACCAATGGATAAGTAACATTTGAACTCAGAAATGAGGACAAGGTCTTGTGGTATTGAACATGTTGGTTATATTCCTTATAACAACAATTCTGTAAAATAAAGCAGCATTCTTACTCCTCACTGCAATATGATTGGAGTCTGCAGATGGTAGATCAGACTGGATATTCACAGTCCTAATATCTATGGCTGGAATTACAGATGAACATTGTAGAGAGGAAGATTTCAGCTAAGCCTTTTAAGTAAAGTTTTTCAGCCATGGAATGTTGGGAGATTCTCATTTTGTCTGGATGTGTTTAAATAGACATTTGACAGACATTTCTCAGAAAGAAGTATGAATGTTCCACATGGAGTTGGACTAAATGACCTTAAAGATCCTTTTCACTTTGTTGTGATCACTGATCACTGATGTTGTGATTCAGAGGTCATCCATACAGCTTGTTTCCTCCCATCCTTCAACATCATTGTGAAATTTGCTCCTCATATAGTAGCATACCCAGAATGGGGCCAGCAGACCTGCTGCCCTATGGTGGCTAGCTTTTGCAGGAGATGGGAATGCCTCCAGCATATGGGGAAGCAGGAGCCAGGCAGAAGGGACTGGAAGGGGGACCCCATAATGGAAGGGGGAATCCATGTCTTTTGAAGCCATCTGTCTACTCACATGGCCTGGCTGAATCACCGCCACAGGCTCTTTCCTTTCTCTGCTCCTCCCCAGTCCATGTGGTTGTTCTAATTGGGTGCTAATTAGCCATTGCTTCCTAATTACAGCTATGAGTGTGTTAGAAAATCAGTTCTCTGTCTTTTAGCCTCTGCTTGTGGTTACTGCTTCAATCTGTTCACCACAGTTTCTCTAATAGGAATAGTGACCTCATAGCAAAAGATAAAAGTTGCTGGATGAGGTTCTGCAGTCAAACCAGAAATGTCCATGGAGGCCCAGAGCAATGCGGACAGATGCTCTCCTTGTAGCAATCCGATGAGCATGAAGTCAACTTCCCAAAACCCCTCTGCCCCAAGACCCAGAATATTTGCATGGGAAGTCTTTTTTTATTTTCCTATGGAAAGCACATCTTCCAAATCAGCTTCCTACACTCTGGAAGGACATGTCTTCAATAAACAGTAAATGGGTGATCTTGGAGCAATGGCCAAGAGGCTAAGTAAATGTGCTCTATGTTTCTTAGGTACTACACTATATGAGTTTACCCTTCCTCTGAATGGCTGTGGGATGTTAGTAAAGGCTGCTTTTGATTAGGAACAATATAACACGAAAAAGGTATGGATATAAGTGGAAGTCAGAAACATAGTTTACTTACTGTTTTCTTTTGTAGGAAAAGTTCATTATCATTTTTGGTTGTTTGGCTGTTTTGGAAGAATGCTGTGAGCTAGGACTGACTCTGTGATGCTTCCTGTTTTTCTTTTTCCTTATTCTCCCAAGTCAAGAACATGCCCTTCAGAACTTCTCCAGCAACGGGAATTTTTATAGAAGTTCCTTGTATCTTCAAAAATCATTACATTGCTATCAATATTAGTAGGTTGGAATGGAAGATGATCCTAAATAGATCTGTTCAATGACCCTAAACATTTATTATATGAATATACTGCTTTAACCAATAGTTACAATAATAGCGACAACTCAAGGACATTCTTACTGGCAGCTATCAACCCTGGGTAACATTGTCTTGCTGCTAGCCATCTCAACTTCAGGACTAAGGACTGGCTTGGAGCTCTGTGGAGACACCCCCCCCCCCAAATTAACTGAGCTCAATCAACTTCAATCATTTATCAATCACCTATCATTCTTAGACATTTATCAATCCCTTGATAGTCCATCAACCATTGGAGGGCAATATTAACCACTTCGGAGAATCCTGCCTTAGATGGTAGTACCACTTTATAATTTACTTTACTGGAAAACAGGAAACACTTGGTTTAAAAGGCAAGATTTTTAAGGGCTTGTAATTCAGGTAGAACACTTTGTATTGAAAATTACCTTCCATTTTTTTTGGAGAAAAGTGAATGTTGAAAGGCCACCATTTCTTGCACTGTGTAATTATAATAATTATCACACTCTAAAATGTTTATTTCTACTCATCCTGTCCTTCTCCCAAGTTGTACTTTGCCTAAGTATGACTCAAAAGCTGCAGCCTCCAACATCTGCATACATGTTATGAATTCAATAACTTGACAGTTATGAGACATCATAAAAATTTGTCAGCAATGTGGCCCTGTAAAAGGCATCAGATTTTCATCCTTTTCATACAAAGTCAGAAGAGGCTCCTCTATTTACTGTGTAAAATGTGCATACTAGGTGTGTGTGTATGATAATACTCCCAAGTGTGTTTTTTAGCTTGTACAGATGATGTTGATCTCAGCAGGAACTACCTGTATGTCCACACATGCTCTAAAGGCCTTCCTGTCTTTGCACCCCAGAACTGAGCCAGACATTATCAAGAGGCCTCCTTCCATGGTACTTCTTGGCCAGCTACAAGCCCTCTGGAGGGAGGGAGGTGGGTGACTTCACCTTTCCCTCGTTGACATATGGACATATGACAACTAGTTAAACTATGAAACTCCAGTACTCAAATATAGTGATGGCCATCCAGCAGACTGTTGTAAGAGAAGACAAGATCATGGCTAATAAAAGTATAGAAAGTCAGCACCAACCCACCCTCCTAGAAGGAAATATTTTGGGGAATATTAAAAAAGCAGAATATTATATTTCCCCAAAGGAATAATGAAAACAAAATCTTAATGGAGGTAGAAACCCAGCCCCATTCTCTCCCAAGCAGAAACTCAGGAAATGCAGATTTTCTAATCCATGCAGGGAAACTAGGGTAGGAAGGCTGGAGCTGATGGGATTAGAAAAACAAAGGCTCCAAGGACAGGAAGATGACCTTTAGGACATAATAGGATTAATCCTACACCCTCTTCAGACTAGCAAAAGACACAAAACCCACCTCATTATACAACCCCCTGGAGCATTCCAAACACAAAACCCCAAAAAAGGCATAAAAGCCCAGCTATCCCAACTCCATTTTGTCAGCCACCCCAGAAACATGCTGTGTCACTGAAGTTTCTGGCAACTAAATAAACAATGTGGGAAGTCAACCCTCTAGAGAAGGAAATATAAAAAAGTTAGAAAAATATATTTCCTCAAAGGATCTTAAAGAGGCAGAAAAGCATGCCCAGTTTTCTTAATAGCCCCAAGTCTTCCTCCCCAAAGCAGAAACCAGCTCTGTACAAATACAGATGTAAATAATCCAGGAAGGTTGGAAGCCCCCAGCTAGAAGATTAAGAAGACAAAGACACCTAAAATCTACATACCCCACCCAAAGTCGAAGACAGGACATAATAGGATTAACTCACAGATGTCAAAGGGCACACCCAGACTCAGGTCAGAATACATGACACAGGAAATACAAAGCCTCAAACAGGAACAGGAAACAACTCCAAACAAAAGGCTCCAGAGGGTATAAAAACCTACTTCCTACATGTGCTCTTTCTCTTTTCTTCCAGAGCCATCTTCCTCTCTGGCTCTCTTCAATAAACTGCAACCTTCTTTCTAAAGCAGTCACCATGTTGTTTATTCCCAGCTTGGACTGAACCATGATGAAGACTTTTCCTTCTAAAATTTGGCACCCCAGAATGGGACTCCAAGCCAACCTCTCCAATGGACTGAGACTGGTAAGCCCCATCTTGCCGGCAGCAGACCTCTTGTGTCTGTGAATGGGTTTCCCAGGCCCTGCCCATGTGGAGCCAGGGTAGTAAAGGGAGTTTTGGGTTTGAGCTCAAGGGCTGCTTTGGAAAGAAGGTGAAGGTGAGTACCTCTAAATTTTAACTTTAAAGCCCAGGGGAGTGAGGGAAATGTGTGTATGTCTCTCTGTGTTAGTGAGAAGACCCTTTTTTCCCAATCACAGTTGGATTTTACTCCCTCTGGTCTTTTCTAACTGCAGAAAGGATCTGTTCAAGTGGCAGACCCTGGAAAGCATGGGGGTTTGGCCAGAGCGCAGGACCTTTTGTTAGGGAAAAGGGAGAGGCTGTGTGAAAATGGAATGGAATGAGTGAATTGGATTTGGGCAACCAGCTGCTTAGGCCCTGTAAGCAAAAGCAAAAGCAAAAGCAAAAGCAAAAGCAAAAGCAAAAGCAAAAGCAAAAGCAAAAGCAAAAGCAAAAGCAAAAGCAAATGCAATGCAATGCAATGCAATGCAATGCAATGCAATGCAATGCAATGCAATGCAATGCAATTAAGCCCTGGGCTAGGAGCATCCCGTACCTCTGGAAAGCAAGCAGAGGTCCTCCCGGACATTTGAAGTCCGCAAACAGTGGTGGTGAAAAGTGAAGGTAAAGCCGGTAAGAGAACATCCCGTACCTTCTGCAGGGGAGCAGAAGTGTTCTCGACAGACCCCTTTTTGGTCTGAAACTGTGGTGGTAGATCCCTAAAGGAGCGTCACGAACTCTGTGAGGGATCCAGAGTGCTCCGTGGGTCCCTTTTTGACCCAAAACCGTGATGGTAGGTGGAAGTCTCACTAGGAGGCTTCAGTGCGCCGGACCCGATAGAATCAAAGTGAACCCTGCATCAGGAATAAGGGAATCATGGGGTGTTCTAGTTCAAGGGTTGAGATAGGCTCCCCAGTAAAGCTTGCTTGAGGCCTGGGACGGGAATCAGCTACCCATTCAGGCAGGTATAAAAAAGAGATAGGTAGAGAAACTATATATAAAAAAGGACTTTGCTAGGGCTTTTGCTGGGAAACCAATTTGGCTAATAAAGGTACTTAAAGGGAAAATAAGAAATAGTGATTCTCTCTCTCTCTCTCTCTCTCTCTCTCTCTCTCTCTCTCTCTCTCTCTCTCTCTCTCTCTCTGCAACCACGGGGTATGTTTAAGATTTGTGCCTTCCCTAATTTGAGTTAACTGAGATTTGTGGTGGGAATGACTAGGATGTGTAGAACTAAAAGTTCTGTTTCCTTTTCTGTTCTCTTATCTTTGTGTGTATATATATGGTCAAAGTCTTTATGTGTGAGGTAAATGTGACTGTTAATTGTCTCTAATCCAAAGAGAAAAGAATTCTGCTAGAAATTCTGCTTAAAATAAGCCATCAAAAGAAAAATACCCTCACTTTGTTTGTCTGGCCAACAAATAGAGTGAAGAAAAATGTTTTTTTCTTCCTTCCTTTCTCTCTCTGTACCTTAAGAACAGCCCAAAGTTAGCAGGAGGGAATGTTTTAAGTTCATCTGCTCAAAAAGTTTCACTCTTGCATTTACTATATGTGTTGTAGATGGGTTTTATCTGTCTATCCTTTTCCTGAAACATGACCAGCATTTTCAAGCTGCAAGTCCTTAAGTCCTCTCTAACATGTTGCAAATGTTCAAGTTCAGAAGTGAAACCTTTCATGTATGTTCTCTTACCAGAATCCAGCCTTTCTTTTGTCCTCATCGGTGATGTCCTCATTTTGTCTGCCTATCTGTTTCTTTAACAACTGCAGTATTGATGCCTTTTCAAACTCTGCCTGCAAGCTACCCCCTCCCATCTACTTCTCCTTTTCTTATTCTCTGTTCACCATGCCTTTGTCTGCCTCTCCTGGGAAAATCCACCCAGAAAAGGGGGAGATCTTACTCTCATGTCTTTCAGCCCTACACAGATGACCCCTCCCAACCTTTGGAAGCAGAGCACACTGACCCAGATGCTGCCTCCATCCATTTGAGCCATGGAATTGGGTTTTGAATCCAGCCATCCACTAAAAAGCCACCATGCAACCTGAATTGAACAGATCTTTCCAAGTCCTACCATTCCCCCAGATGCCTGTGAAAGCTGCAGAGGAAGGAAGGAGTCCTGGAGCCATTGGTCCCCACGTGAAGCCTCAGAAGAAAATTAGGAAGACTATGGGGGGAGGGTGGAAACTCATTGTAAGATTTTCTTTCTTGCCCCATTTGTGTTGTAATTAAGCAGTTGAATGTATTTATGGAGTGATGGCATTTGGGAATAGTTGGCACAGCAAGTCCTGAACACCTTGGATTTCTGTCTGGTGAGAGGAAAATTTATCCAGAATGTTTGTATTGCCTGTTTTGTATTAGTAGCTGCACACACACCATTCATAATCACACTGAATCTATTTCTTTTATCTACCTTCAGTAAAGCTCCAGCCTGATTCTTGCCCTGCGTCATTAAAACTTTGTAGGAACAACTTTCAGCAAATTCCAAGGGGGAGGGAACCAGGCGCCCTCAGGTGATTTGCAATTCATATGCCCTCACTGAGGAGGTAGCAGAAAAGAGATCTCCAAACCTAAGCCCTGAATATCTTGCACTGGTGGACTCAGATTGGGAGTCCTAGGGCTCACTATGTGCAATTTAAGAAAATTTAATAGCCTGGCTTGCATACTGGCTAACCTCAATTGGACATTACAAACCTGGATGCACTGAACTAAGAGCTAAGGCAGGAAACAACCCTTGAAAATGGGAAGCCAGTGGTTATGTACTGAGGCAAACCATAGCTGTGAAGAATTTTGGGAGGAATGTGCAAACCTGACTGGAAGCTCAAAGTGACATCCAACATTTGAAAATGATTGGCACAGAATATTGGACACTATAAATTTCTTTCCCATCTAACAGAACTTTTGCCCTGATTTTTAGACCTTTATGGGTTGGAAGCTCCCCTTTTGGGAGCCACTGCAGGGATCTTTTTCTGCTGCCTCCATTAGTGTCTTCCCCTCTTTTGTTTTGGCTTAACAGTTTAAAGCTTGTTTACCAAGTCTCCCTGACCAGATCAATTTTAATCTTGTGCCAGTAAGTGTGTCATTCACACACTTATGGCACAAAAGGGGGATTTGTGGGA